>OY744606.1:53164781-53522281 GCA_963556255.1 Allolobophora icterica | reverse complement strand
TCGGATAGTTAACATAATTCATAGGACTTTTGTTTCATTTGGTTGACAATCATTAATTTTCCTGGAGCATCAGCCAGTACATGCGAGCGTTTTTAGACACTGATAGCATAGACTACGTCTGCCATTGACGTGTGGTATATGTCACGACCAATCAATAAGAGACCAGGCCAGGTCTGCAGCGCAGCCCAGCTTACGTCCAAAATTCAGCGAAAGGTGAAATTATGTAGCGCCCTATCTGTTTGTTTCATCAGCCAATTATCCAAGGCATGTCATTACATTTTAGGCATTTGTTTAGATCAAGCTGTGAGTATCTTTAAAATGAGGTCACTAAAAATTTATTCCACAAGTGCCCTTTAATATGGTTATGTATCTTCATTATAGATATATATCCAATTAGTATTATTATTAAGCATACATTCAAGTTGACCTAACTGTGTTACCCGATATACAGTACCCTTATATTGAACGTGTATATTTGTAATGCATGCGTTTTCCGTTTTCACTAACGACTGTTGTTGGCATGAATAGTATTATTAAGTAAGTAAGTAAGTATTTTCTTTATTTAACCGGTTGCAAGAGATTAGCACTCCAGCGTAAATGCATCAAATAATACAATACAGAATACAACAGTTAAAAAAACAACAGCCTCACAATCAATATGAATATAGCATTCTTCCAATGAAATTTTTCCTCATGTTATTGTCAAGAGGAGTAAGCACTCTATCGTGAGACCGAGATCGGAGAACATAATTTTTAGGTTTCTTGGGTGGGAGCAATTTGTAAAGTACATGACCAGCTACTCATCCTAATTACAATAATAAAATTATTGTGTAGGCCGATTCTAGCACCGATGTAATTTGTAGCCAAGCATTGCATGTGTTACATTTCCATAAAATTTTGTGCTTCTAATGCGCATCCAAGTCATGCACGTACATACTGTACAGTATATCTCTTAGAATGAACGCGGTTACCTAAATGCAAGTATAATGTTTTATGACTTTGTCTCATTGTAATTCGTATTCTGTTGACCTTGTAATGAATGTGTAACGCCGCCGTCATGCATAAAATGCAAGCATGTGTATCCTGACATCGTCTGCCGTCATGATGCAGAGCACAAGTGAGCAGAGCAACCAGTGGGGCCAGAGAGCGCAGTAGTCGTCAGCGGGACAGCGAGTCCACCGCAGCGGCCGGCCTCCGTCAGCTGCCCGAGCTGTACCGATTTCGTCACCGTCCCCAGGGCTTGCAGCCACTGGTTGGGCGCACGCTATCGATTTCAAAAACCTAATAGGGATCGGAGCTAAGCAGAGGTACTTAAGCTTTGTCAAACTGTTCTGGCTTCTGGACACTTAACTAAAGCGCCTTTTAACTGAAGCACTGGCTGCGAAAATCTAAAGTCAGTAAAAACTAAAGGTTAATCGATCTGCGAATTGTGCTCAGATGCCCAGAATAGTGACCACTGGCGCGCTCTCGCAGACATTTAGAGTATGGCTGTACCGAATAGGTGATTATCACTATTCGGCCGAATACGAAGAATTGGACCAACTATTCGGCCGAATACGAATACAAATACGAATAGTGTACATAATAGGTCTATCGACAACATTCAAAATTTCAAATGTAAGCAAAGTTTCAGTTCAGTAAATTTAATACATAAACTAAAAGTAAACAGTTAACTACAGGTAATTTTGCATCCTTCTGCTAGTCTGTGTAAACCAGGAATGGAACTAATTTAACTAAACTTAGAAATTGTCACATACTTAACGTTCACTCCACTCGCTATAGCAGCCGCATATGCAGAAACAGATGTCACGTGACCACTATTCGTATTCGGTCCGACCGCTACTATTCGGCCGAATACCGAATAGCCATTTGGCCCACTATTCGTCCCCGAAGCAATACGAAGCGAATATTCGGTACAGCCCTAATTTAGATCACAACCGATGGATTCCCATCCACAGCTGATAGTAGATGTGTTCGAAGTTTCCTGAACTGTATACGTAGTGTCGTAGAAGAGGAGCGAAGACGTGAATGCAATGTAGTCTAAGTTCAATTCCTTTAATCCCATCGTATTACGATACACTGTGAATGGAGTACAGTTGATAAATCAGTGTACATCAGTTATGAAGGACGCCTTGTTTACTTCAACTCCAAGCATATTCCAGGCGGCTATACGTGAGTTACTAACTTAGAGGCGCAAAGACCCACCTTCGTGTAATACGGTGACTGATAGCTTAAGAGCATTACGTGTTCGTCCTGTGGTGTTGAATGTGCATAGGCTGTACACTACACATGTGTCTACACTTTTACGTAGGGCTTTGTATGGATCTCATAAAGCTCTCACTTAATTGCACACTGTTACTCGATCATAGTGATTCTAAGCTATAGGCAATTAAAATACAAACTAGGCCTTCCGAACTCAAAGTGCATGTATTTGAACGAACTGATTCCTGTCACTAGCATAATGGTCACTCACATGACCCATAGTGGTCACTCACATGACCCATAGTGGTCACTCACATGACATGACATGACATTGGTCTATAATAATTGTGAGAGACATCGGCGATATGCAGCGCACAGGAAGTTATGCCACCTATGTGTATAGAAAAGGTAGAAAGCCATTTCCATAATCTCCGGGCATCGGACGGAAAGCATTGGCTGGCAACTTGTGTGCCAAGAACAACACAGCGGAAGAGAAAGGCGGGCGGTAGGATTGAATATGGATGAGAAGGGTGAGGAAGAGGAAGAGGAGGAGGAGGAGGAGGAGGAGCAGCAGCAGCAGCAGCAGCAGCAGCTAATGTGAAACGATGCAATGACCCCCACGCGGGTCATCTTGTGCTCTGTGCTACAATGGGGCGGGGTGACTATTTGAAGCAGTTCACGAATCTGCAGAGTGTTTCGTTGTCTTTCTGAATTCAGCTCAAGCCGTTTATCCGTCTCGTTAGATCGTCTCTCTCTCTTTCTCAGTGGACTGGAATTGATCGGATTATGGACGGCCGTTGACGCAACATCGATTTCAAGCATTGACTTTGTTAACACATCGCTGTAGAACTTACAATAATTGATCAGATAGCAATGCGTCTGAGACAACGGTCTGCATTAATGAACTCTTCACGCATCGGGTTAATACTTTTAAGCACGCATGCACATGCTCACGAAGTCTAATTACATGCGTGTACACGGAAGTGCGTGCCAGTGGGGCACAGTGGTCGACTGATTTGACTGATTGGCTTGAACAGCGGAGAGTACGCGTTCGATCCTACGATGAGGTGATTATTTTCTAGGGATATTGAGCAAGGCTTTCACTCTAAATTACTTCTGCATCAGATTCAGATTTATTCACCTTCTGCAATAAATGCAATATGATAATAATAATGATGGTAAAATAATAATAATGATAATAATAATAATAATAATAATAATAATAATAATAATAATAATAATAATATAAATAATAGTAGTAATAATAATAATTGTACTCGTCATGTAGGCCTATGTAATTCCTTGGCTTCTAAGCAATAATCGATTCTCTTGCTAGTTCGCGATCTTCAATAGAATTTGACAGGTGAAGCCGAGGTCTGTGTGCTGATACTAGATATTCAAAAATTATTCATAGGTGCAAACACATTGGGGATAGGGATGCTTGTTCCTCTAGATTTTAAATCCAAATATGTAAACAAACATATTACTAATTATCAGAGGCGCCCGCAGCGTGACGCACTGGACGCACGTGCGTCCACCCACCAAATCAAATCCACACAAGGAATAGGCTTCGCATCGATATTTTTTAAAGCAATTGAATCATTTATTTTTATTTATTTATTTTTTATTTATTCCGGATATTTCTATAGCGCCTCTCGAAGTCAACTACTACTCAGAGGCGCTCCCGACTACAGCATTTGATACTGTGCCGGAATTTTCACGCCGAAGCGCCACGAGCAATTGCAAGTGAAGGACTTGCCCGAGGTCCGTACGCAGCGGCTAGAGTGGGATTCGAACCTGCAACCCTCCGGTCACAAGGCGCCGAACTTACCACTGAGCCACCACGCCCCACAACATAACATGCAAAACAGAACATTCATAACATGCAAAACAGAACATTCATCAGTTTAAGAACAGGTTTAAAGCGCATCTTATGTCTAAAATAAACTAGAGATTATATTGGACTTGAACTGTGTTAAGCAAGTTTCTCTGCTGTTGAATCGAGTAAAGTGCTTGTAAGCTCCTGATTGTAGAACTGGTCAATAGAAATGTTTCGCTGCCAAACAAACTAAAGAAATATTTTAAATAAACAACATTGATGGTCATGTTTCATATTTAAAATCTGTGTGAAATATAAATATTGTCAAAACGATGTGTAATAATTGCTAATCATTGTATAAATTAGACTGACTGTTACACACTTGTATTAGGGCTACCTTGTTAGCGGAACCTTAGGTTCCTTAGGGTATTACCCTTTGTCACTGAAACTGTACATGTTTTTTGATGCAATATGTAAACATTGTTTACTTGGAAATGAGGCAGTGAACAATAAAAATTGATTGATTGATTGATTGATTGATGTTTAATCAAGAGCGGAAATAAATGCTAATAGATAACAGTATTTTGTTAACGACAATACGGCATGTTAACGTATTTAGATGTTATCTAAATTGAATTTCTTTGTTGTGCGTCCAATTTTTTAAGCCTGCGGGCGCCCCTGGTCATAACTCCTATTTTTATTGAGATGCTACCGGACTTTAGCTCATTGACTATCTAAAATTATAATCGTTTTGTTAAATTTCTTTAAAATTCGTCAAAACAAACATAGAACAAAGAATTAAGAAAGTCAGTCAATGTCAATAGCCTACAGAATTGGCGCAAGTGTCTTCATTTCACGGGACCCACTTAGCTCGAAACTTGGCCGAAAACACTTATAAGTTTTAACGAATGAATTGCTGCTTAAAGCTCGCAAAGGTCATAATAAACGACTTGTTAGACACTGGCAACTAGACCACTGCGCCATATTCTTCCTCATTTATCCTATCCTATCAGCACATGAAGGCCTCCTAGTCTGACGAAGATCAAACTCAATTTCAACCACCAATTTCTGTTCCACGGATGTCTTTCTGAGTTTCCATATACATGTATGTATATTATATATATATGCAAATATTTTCCATACAAGCAGCTTAAAACGTATGCATCTTTCAACGTCATGCTGATGACTGATGATGATCTGGTTTCTTTACCCCAATGTACAAGAGCTCCATGCATTGTATACGTTAGCAAGCAAGGGAACGAGGTGTCGGCATAACCTATTTAATTATTTATAATTTTATGACCGAGATTAAACAGAAGGCACTAGTTTCAATTGGGTCTAACTATTGTGATTGTCTGCACCGGGCGGCCTACCGTCATGGGACCACAATGTGAGTGCTTAGCACTAGACATTTCAGCCCAAGAGAATATTTATCGTCAGGAATCGTCCTTGCATGCGTATATAGCTGAATACATCACGATTCGGAACCAATCTACACTCAAATTTAGAGTGCTAGCCTTTAGATGTATGCAACTAATATGTGACAGATTACGGACCATCTGGGTCGTATCTGCTGAGTGTACGTTGATTAAATTAGACCAGGAGAAACAGAATTTATGAAGAATATTCTGGACGAACGTGGAGAAAATTGTCGGCGCCTTTAGTTTCAGTTTTATGTTTACATTATTTGCATTTGAAAAATATTATGCATACGCCAGAACATCCATTTTAATGAATTGTTGTCTGCTTTGGCTATTTTGTAGTACTTAGTTTAAACTAGTAGCCTACATAAATATATTTTAAAATCCGTACCTTTCTGTTTCCTTCCCCAAAAAATTTTCTCACTGGTTTTTGCCCCTTGCAAACTTTTTTGTGGTCTCCCCGGTAGATATTACTTAAGCAGCATAGTTTTAGTTATAATTTACAAATAAATAAGCTTCAATACAATAAATACTGGCTGTTATATTGTAAAAAAACGCTTAATTGTGTTTAAACATAAGCCGGTCTAAACGCAATGAAACAATCAGAATGAATGCATATTTTGGGGAAGTCTACGGAACTGTGCTGTACAAATGTACAGCTCCATACGTACATGTATGTACATGTGTCAGAAGACATAACGATATGAATGCACATATGCATTGCTACACGCAGATAAGTAGCTTGGCATATGTCGAACACATGTTTACAAGCCCAAGTGCTCTAGCCTGTACTTGACGTGCTTGGCTTGCCCGAAAACTCGACTCGGCCGACGTTCAGGTGTACTAGCTGAAGTAGAACTACTCTTCTGTACCTACTGTTATCACGCTGCAACTGTTGGCTTGATTTCTAGAGCCCCAAAGCCTGCGGTCCTGGGCATATAAGAGTCGTTGGCTTACTTATTCTTATAGGTCATTGGGATTTTAGGGAAACTCATGGAAGAACTCTGGATGATTTGTTCTAACCTAATTCGCTACGGTGTCCTGCCTTGAAAGTCAGAATTTAGGCTGGCAATCTAGGAAGTTCATCTAAAAGCCACGAAGGAACATTGACGAGGATTTCTACAGTCGACGACGAAGATCGAACGATAGAAACAATTAAACGATTAAGCAAACATAAATTCACGCCACAAAACCGAAAACCTAACGGAAGCGCTATTCCACACGGTCTTTGCACACAAAATATATATACACACACGAGTAGGTGTAATATTTATCATTTTACCTGTGTTAGATATAATCAGATGATAATGACGCTGTTGCTGATGCGGTCCCAGACGGTGATGTCATATATCCCGAATGAATCAAACTGTTACCGACAGAGAATATCCAAGCTAGGCTGCTTTCGGGCGGTCAAGCGACGACAAGAGGAAGAAGCGGCGACTCATCGGCTCACAGCCGCAATTTCCTGCGGGTCCTCGAATGTCGAGACCTCGGAAGAAAAACTCGGTCGATCGGTCGAACGTGGCATAGTTCATCGGCACGCGGGTGGATATATCTCTATAATCGAAGTCGTTATTTTATAATAGGACAGATACCGGCGGCGCTGCGGATAGAGGATACTGTGTGATGGGCCTGCAGAGAGGAACCTCAGCCGAGGGCTGCCGACGACGCCTGTTGTACGGAACGAGAAGCGGTCTCCGTCCGCCGCATGGAACGAGTCGGAGCGAAAGACGTCTCGGAGTTACGCGCCGCTGCCGCCGCCGCCGCCGCCGTCAATGCATGCGTCCTAGATGTGTGCGCCGGCGGTGGCCGCGTTTTATAAGCAGGCGTTTCCGTCTGGACATAAATCCGCGGAGCTATTTCGCGCTCGGCTGTTTGCATCGTTCATTCGTTCGTCCGCTGACAAGCAAGACTAGACCGAGAGACTGCTGCCGCCTATCGGCCACAACGATGGCAAGATGGACAGCGGCTCTTCAACAATTATGATGAGAAATTCTGAAGTTTACAGGTATGAAGCGTTACCACCAGTACCACCACCACCACTACCACCACCACCACCGTGACCACCACCAACAATAGCCGTCATTGCAGCAGCAGCAGCAGCAGTAGCAGCAGCAGCAGCAGCAATGACGTCAGGCAGCCATGATGACCCTAATTGGTCCAATGTAGTAACACCATGGACATCGAAGAATAAACTGTAGTGTCACCTGGCGATCAGTTAAGCTAAAACTCATCACCAGCGCAGTGTACAGGCTATAGGCAGCCTACTTATGTTCTAATTTTTATTTCATACAACAATATATTAGGTAGATATGTAAAATTCGTCTATAGTTCATTGTGACACGTTAGTCCGTGCAGTGAAGTGTAGCCTATCGTTGTACCATCCTATGCTATGCTATATGTATAGATGAATGTTGAGATATCATAGCCTAAAGCCGGTTCTATATGCTGCAGCCTATTCGCACGAACTACGATATTCTCGGCTGTCATGTTATACCATTCATTGCCATGCCATAAAATATAGCCTAATATAATCTGTGACCTAGATCCTATAACTCTTTTGCAGAATACTTCATATGCGAATTTACCAATTAGGCCTAATAAATCGTTTGTTTCGCTGTCTTCAAGTCAACTATAGGATCTAGATCACAGCACAGTATAAATAATTACAGTTTATATTCGCACTGAGGGACTGGAGAGTAGAAGTAAGAGCACACCTTGCTCTATCTGACTGCAACAACGGAGTACATGTATGTGTGTGTATGTATCTAGATACTTAATGTAGCGCCTTTAAATACTTCTCAGGAACGCTGCTCTCGTTATCCTAGGTGAATTATTAATGTGCATTAGAAACAAGTTCATCGGTTTCACTACGACAACTCAAGTCCTATCTGTTTAAAGTAAGTAAGTAAGTATGTTCTTTAATATACCGCCTGCAAACGCACTGCGGCTAACAAACAGGTTAATCACAAAAGAGGCGCACGAAAACAAACAGCAAATTTAAATAAGAGAGATAGTTAAATACAATGGAAATGAAATAAATACATCAGAATAGAAATAAAATAAAAAAGAAGCCGTGAAGATAAAAAAAAGAAGACAGAAAGTCACTAATACGGAAAGGAAGAAATTAATCGTTGCCATTTTCTGAATATGGGACCTAGAAGGCAACCAAACCCAGGGAGGGCGAACAATTTATAAAAAATAGCATTAGCCGTGGCTGGGCTGGGTGCGCCTCCGAGTAGCTCTCTTGAAGAAGCGCTATATAAATTTTCAGAATGAATGAATGAATCGGTGAGCAAATAATGTTCTGATATCGAGAAAAGTCACCACCGGAGGGCTCTCGCACATTTGTAGAACCAAGCAAATGGAGCTCATGCAGAATTGAGAGTTGACGTTATGCTACAACAGCCGAAGGAAAATAGTCAGCCAACAGTTACACTCATCTTTCACATTGAATGTCTCAGTTTGCGATTATACGGCGGGATTCGAATCATGGCATCCTCGAGCGATGTACACCTAAACCACGGGAATGCAAGCAACAGACGTTTAATTATATTACTCTGCGAACCCAATAGAACTTGTAGAAACAGCAGCAGCAGCAGCCTTAGATGATTTTCACACTTTGACTGCAACCTCTTTGATCTCAATCTTCCGCTTTGATAGACACGAAAGGTCAAAGTTCGTGCTAGGAATTCAATGGTGTTACTCTGCGAACACCAGTAACAGTGGTTTGCGCTGACTCGACTCGGCCGTTACAGCCGAAAATTAGGATGCCTCCTGTAGCCGTCTAGTAGTCAGTCAGTCAGTCATTCAGTCAGTCAGTCAGTCGATAGCGTGTTTTGTATTGCTGCTCCTCAGCTTGTTTCTACTGTTGGGAAGTAAAGCCCTACACGTTGGAAACGCTCTGGTATTTTAGTCCAACTGCTACCACCTTCCCAGCTGCGTAGGCAGAGGGAAAACCAGGCTGATCCAGTGTCTTGGAGTTGCGCCTACATCAACTCCACGTTAACAAGACCTGATTCTCTCCCGCCTTCATCTCTCCACTTAATTTATAAAGGGTCTGCCAACACAGGTCCACTGCGAGTATAGACGGAGATCATTTTCAAAGCGTTTGGTTATCAGCCGCAGATTATGCGAAGCCTTTGTAGTTAGGCAATCAAAACAAGCAGTTAACATGTGTCGTAGGATTGGACGAGTGCAGTTATAGAGTGTTGGCCGTCTTTCATTGTTAATTAGTGACTTGGTGATACGTGTGTTCACATGCAACCGTACAAGTGGCATATTATTATCCACTGGAACGTGCCATTTAGGTTTGGTCATGGCATCACAGTACCTCTGATAAAAGATCAAACTTGGAATATAAATGAGACAGACATGTTTTTTTATTCCTGTTATGTAAAAAGTATTAAAGCCAGCTACTGTTTATCTGTGATAATTTCCTCTTTTGTCGAAGAATTTAAGTTTGGTTTTAAGCGTGGAGTGGGCTGTATAGATGCTATCTATCTAAAGCACTTTGCAATGAAGGCAGTTCAGTATTTATGATTGCTGTGGGTATTGGAACAGCTTTTGACAGCATTGTACATAGCAAACTGTTTCTTTTTGCAAGCGGGCATGCCTCCCGCTTCGTATCTGTCTTACAGAATTGGCATGATATGTCGTCCCTCTGTGAACTGTAGTTGCAAGACAAAACCAAATAAACCGCACTCTGTCGAGCCTTACGTATAGTACAGCGTAGGTCAAGAGACGAAAGGCAAATTGTCGGTTTGTCCAGAGTGGACCAAAACGAACATTCCATCTGGCTCAAGTGATTAGCAACAAAACTATGAATTTCTAGCCGACAACAGGGGCAAACGACGTGTTTATGACAAGAACAAGAATGTGTTGCGTGGAATGTGTATACACAAAAGGAGTAGGACTGGAATAGGAACCAAAACGAGGAAGAGGGACAAAGACACGAAAAGAGACAGAACCAGAGACAGATACGAAGGCATCGAATGAGAACATTTAAGACCAACAGAAAAGAAGGAACAGAGAATATACAAGGTAGAAACTGATAAGATGGAGATATAAGCAAGATTCGAAGGCAGAGGTTTAGCTAAGAGCCTAAGAACACAAATAAGAACACAAGCAGTAACAAACAAAACCATTTAACATAATGACTTCTATGGCGCCCTTTTCGTTATGTCCAAGAAATCAGTCGATTGTCTCTTGACACCGAAAGAATTTCTCTGCATCAGAACGACCTCATCGACAAACAAACTAATTTAGAAACATTCGTTAGTTTTTCTTTGTTTCTTCACTGGTTCAAATTAGGAATATTACAGACATTCTTGGTCGTGCTGCTATTGCTAGGCTAATATATTTGGCAATTATGCGTTTCTCTCTCTGTGTGTGTGTGTGTGTGTGTGTGTGTGTGACAGACAGACAGACAGACAGACAGACAGACAGACAGACTGAGACAGACAGACTGAGACAGAGACAGACAGAGACAGAGCCAGAGAGCGAGACAGAGAGGAAGAGAGAAGGAAAGAGCGAGAGAGAGAGAGAGAGAGAGAGAGAGAGAGAGAGAGAGAGAGAGAGAGAGAGAGAGAGAGAGAGAGAGAGAGAGAGAGAGAGAGAGAGAGAGGAGAGACTCATTTGTGTCTCGTGACATTCGTTAAGGTCCAAAAACATTCTCTTGTATTCAGGCACATGGCACTGGCATTTTGTGATCTCAAATAGCACCCTGTACTATCGATCCATACTTATATATACAATGAGTCGTTTTTCAGCCATTATGGTATTCCGCTCGCGGCCTCAGATTCGGGAAACTGAAGGGGGGCACCTGCTGAAGACCGGCACCCCCCGGGAGGCGAATGGAGAAGTTGACCGACCGACCGACCGACAGACAGACAACCAGACAGACAGACAGACAGACAGACAGACAGCCAGACAGACAGACAGACCGACCGACAGACAGACAGACAGACAGACAGACCGACCGACAGACAGACAGACCGACCAACAGACAGACAGACAGACAGCCAGACAGACAGACAGACAGACAGACAGATCGACCGACAGACAGACAGACAGACTCCCTGCAGCGAATCCACCGAACGACAGAAGCGATTTACTTATGGCTTACATGCATGCATGGAATGAGAGGCCAGTAATTGTCATCGTCCCTGGAGACATTGGAATGACAGACAGTCAGACCAACGGACGGACGGACGGACGGACGGACAGACGGACGCCATAGACGCCGGTCGTCTGCCACTCTTAGTCTCTTACTGACCGCCAGGCAGAAGACACCATCACCCTCAGCGTATACGCAGACATTCTGCCAAAGAGGATGTTTAAACGCCTGTCTGGCACAAATACAGACACAGATATAGTTTGCATACATGACATACCTATATACATACGTATACATACATACGTACATGCATTCATATATACATACATACATACATACATACATACATACATACATACATACATACATACATACATACATACATACATACACATATGCGTACATGCATACATACATACAGACATGCATACATACATACCTGCATGCATACCTACGTATATACATACATACATACGTAAATACTTAACATTCATAGTATACATAGGCCTATGAACATGCATACGTAGTGTACATACATACATAAATACCTATGTGCATAGATACATGCATATACATACATACATACATACATGATGCATACATGTAGATCAGAAGTTAATTGTTTCTGTTGTCCGCTTGTTCTCTAGCGTCTCATATTCTATCAATTAGTTGGTCAGATGCAGAGTTTGCTGAACAATTTTCGTTCGTTCCGACTTCTAATTAGATTTAGTATTTCGTTCTAGGAGTTAATTGTCTCTTTTGTCGTTGTATCTGAGTGTTTTGGACGATGTTCGGGCATTTGTAATCAAGGGTTCTGCACCACTGGTGGACGACTCGTCCGGCCCTCAGAAGCTTCCGGTTACTGGACAGGTATTGTCAATCTCACGTTGGAAAGGCAAGAGGGTCCTTAGTGCTGACCGTATGTTTTATTGCCATCACGCTTTGCCAACAATTGCCTGCTGCGAAGAATATCGTTCTGCACAACCCACAGGTGGCAGAGAGATGGCCGGACACTTCTACCATCTGCGAGAGACCCCTTAGTGTTTGGTGTTCGTCTGTTGCGACCTCGTTGCATGTCGTTGGTCCTCTTCTTCGATGTCATGTAGTCCAGGAACTCAGTAAATGGTGCCTACTATCGGCTGGGTTCTACGTGTCTGAGGGAGCTCACTGGTTGTGACTCTTCTAGTTATCTGAGCACTGTTCACTCATTGGTTAACTTTTTGTTCTAATTTAGGCTGACTCAAACAGCGCTTTTGTGAGGCATAAAAATGCGCTATGGCAAATGTATATTTATATATCTGCCTTCCTGATTGCTTTACTAGATGATTACCGACTGACACAAACATACGAGGCTGACAGAGAGACACGTGCAATGATTTATTACTGCACACAAATTGCGGAATGGAACAGGTGGATGGAGGAATAAAAAGATCTGCCGGCGAAACACGTGGTTTATAGAGATTGCAGATAATGTTGTGGGCAATATGGGAATCATTTTCGGCTCAGTCATCATTAATATAGCGCATACAGCCTGGACGATCTTTTGTTGGGTTGTTATCAAAATGCTAACAACAGACCCATTTGATATTTATAATCTGAAACCATTCGTAAGCTTCATACTGTGCTTGACTGTCACAAACACATTCATAACGTCTGCTCCTTTGTATAGCTTGCCCTGCACCAGCCATTAAGTCCTGCTCTTTTATTCTGTTCTAACGTCAGGCACATCTATATGACCATAAAACAACTTTAGTAGATTTAGAACCTGTTGCAGCTTTTACTAATAGTTCCCCATATATTTCGAAAACACAAGTTTCTATTTGCAGTGCCTTCAGTTGTTTGAGGACTCAGACGAGTTGGGCAGTGTTTAATCTAGACGTCTTTTGGGGGGGAAATTTCCCCCCCCCCAGGATTGAAGTTTCCCCCCCCCAGAACTCGGCAATATTGTAAGGCAGAGACCTTTTTGGGGGGAAATTCCCCCCCGAGAAACCTTGTTTCCCCCCCCAGAACAGGGGGACTAGATTACACACTGCGAGTTGGGGTCATATAATAATAATCAATTCGACTCACAGTTCAAGTCAACATGGCTTACCAGAACGTCACCCTGTGGAATGCTAAATTTATTTTTCGAATGGAAAGACCAGCCCTGCGTGCAGCGCAGTCCTGATCCTAAGACGTAGGTGAGCGCAGGTCTTCGGATATGATGCAGCCAAGTAATGTTAGCCTGGTCGAAAGAGGTTATCTGAGTCGCATTCCAGTCTGCTCGAGACCCTACATTTGGTAAGCTCACCTGAACTTAATCAGGATTTGATCGATGTAGTTCCTCGTGCTACCATTGTTTGAGAACCACGTATACCAAGGATATCTCGCACATTGATACAAAGCAACATATACCATAGTCTGTCTGTAACCTTTAACACAGAACTCCAGTAACCTTTCCGTATTGTCGCTGGGAATTTCCCATACCACATGGGCCGACCTCGTTGCGTGGATTTCGAGTCGCACCCGAGACTATGTTAAAAGTCGTTATTTTATAATAGGACAGATATTCGAGAGAGACAGCGAGGCCGCTTCTACGAGTTAGGCTCAGTGCGTCTTCTAGCGAATTTTAGAAGGCACTTTCACATCCTCAGAGGCCTCATTGGTCGGTGGATATATTATAGCGCCTTTAAAACAACCTCTCAAAGCATATACATGTAGCAGTATACACATAGGCGTAATTTGTGGGGGGTACGAGGGGTACCCGTACCCCCCACTTTTGAACTGGGGGGTACTGTACCCCCCACTTTTTAAAGAATGCCAATCAATATTTTACTATTGTGCCTTCCCAGAGAACGCAGTCATCGCCAAAAGTACGAAAGTACTTAGATACACAGGTAAACCGAGAGCCAAAATTAACGAGAATACTGGCAGGGAGCATGTTCAAAATGGTCACCATGCGAAAAGCGATAGTGGAGAAGAAATTCATACCCCCCACTTTTTAGACCAAAATTTTGGTACACCCCCCCACTTTTTAGACTAAAGTAACGCCCATGAGTATACATACTGCCCCAGTATAAATTTGTTACTAGAAATTAAATTTATTTTTTGCATCATCATCATCATCGTCGTCGTCGTCGTCACCACTATCACGCAATACTTGCATGGGCGCCACTCAACCTGTGCTAACAATTGATGTTTTAAAATATTGATTCGTCTATTAGGCCTGTGTGCTGAGGTTTTCACATTTGTAGTTAACAAAGATTCCTTGCAAACACCCATTTCTAAAGTGCTAAACTAAATGACAGGGCTGTATGGAGCCTATATTATCGGGAGAAAATCAGCACCGACCGATTTGCTTTGATAGTGTAGAAAATTTAAAACGCAATGTAGCCTATACTCTCAGTTTAACTTCATTTTCCATATAGTCTCGGAATAACAACGAATTTACCTCGAATCTACCATCTCTCCATGGTACAAAATAAGAACAGCAGGGTAATGAAAAGAGCGCCAGTTTAGACCATTGTCGTAACATAGCAGGAGATAAAAACAAGACAATATTCGGATCATATTTTCCAGTACTAAGGCAGAAGGAAATGGTTGCAGCACGGCATCCGATCTGTTTTCCCACACATGAATGCACTTGTTTACCGCATGCAGTCTGTTATTATGTCTGATTCTAAATCATTCACACAGCGTCGACTCTGGACAGGTCGTCAGGTCCAATATTTATAAACAACATGGCCATAACATTACAGCATGACAGTCGTCCGAGCATCACTCCTAATTCAACTACTTCGATCGATTTTCTCTGGTAATTTAACTATTCCACTTCCTCTTATAATTTAACTATTCATGTTCACGCTTGCAACTGCTCAAATAGGATGAACCTTTGGCTGCCTGAGTCATTCCATGACTATTTTATGTTTAGTGCATGACTTCTATCATCATCATCATTATCATCATCATCATCATCGTCATCATCATCATCATCATCATCATCATCGTCGTCGTCGTCGTCGTCGTCGTCATCATCATCATCATCATCATCATCATCATCATCACCATCATCATCATCATCATCGTCATCGTCTACGTTATCATCGTCATCGTCATCGTCATCATCGTCATGATGATGAAGATGATCACACAGTAGTAATCATCATCCTCATCAATGGCGTGCCCATCTCCGAAGCGTTGTCGTTTCCACGACTCTGTCAATTGTCCCGGTCTTAGGCTCATATCCATTTGCTCCAGGCTCTATGTAACCCAAAGTTAAGTGGATGAATATCCACCTCCACTGTCCGAGTTCATGTGTGCCTTGGGCGTCCGAATTGTCTCTTCCAACTCCTCCGGGGACCGGAAATCAAGACTCTGACCACGCTAACGGGGTCTTATGTGACCATGCACCATTTAATTATACTCTTAGCGTTGCACAATACTTAACCTACTTGGATTCTGCTCAAGGTCCTTTGAGCGCTTCCTGCTATTTATTAGTTTTATTTGGTCTACGTATTCCGAGAAATATCTTCTACGTTACCTGATGCCCGACATGATACGAGCATTAAAAATATTTAATGCAAAGATATGCAAATAGAAAAAAAATCGCCAAAGTTGGTGCTTAAGAATCAGGAAATATTTTGGGTATTATATTTAGTAATGAGCATTATTGGGTATTAAAACGATCGATCAGACTTGACAGTGTGTAGGGAGAAACTGGTGGGAATCCCATCCATATTCACAGTCGTTGCTTTGATTCTAGAACGGTCTCCGATGTCATATGTGCGCTGGTACGCACCAAGAGCTTCACAAACTTCTGTGAGATCGCACTTGATGGAGCGAGCGTCGTATTATCACATGATATCACGTATCTTTGGTATGGTGGTCGATTGTGAACTTATATTTATACCACGCATCAATATGCTTACTGCGCTCTGCTTCTGTCACAGTAGCTTATGGGTCGGTTTACCTTATGCAATCAATATTTCTATACTTGTTAAAAGTTACTATGATGCAACGATGATAATTAATATATACCGGCGTGGCATCTGGTTACGATCGGCGTTCAGCATCCTACGCTATCTGATTACACATGCCAGTCTCTTCCTCCAGAGGGGGGGCTGTTAAAGGAAACTGTATTTGAAATTGCGAATTATGAGTCATATAATTCAGCACGAATGGAAAATGAGTGAAAAAAGCTGTGAGTAAACTTACCTAATCACCATTCGTCGTTTGAAACAACTATGAACATATATATAGATAACTGTAAACATTTCTTCTTGTGAACAATTCGCCTGAGTTTTCCCAGGCACACAGTTGCATTGCACTGCTATTCAAACCTCAGCTGAAATCCACGTTCTTCTTTTTCAAGATTCTGTTGTTCCCAGTTATTTCTACCTTTCTGCGAATTCTTCTCCTCGCCTCACTCTTTAGCTGTTGTGTGTTTCTCTCATCCAGCTTTTGTCGTCTTCGGTCATATATACGAAAGAAAAACACAACAAGACAAAACCAGTGATGGGCACTAAACTATTTTTTTTAGTTAAACTAAAACTATTTTCCAACTAAAAAAATATAGTTTAACTAAAGTTGGCAACTAATTTTGGAAATTAGTTAACTAAACTAAAAAAAGTAGTTAAACTCTTTTCCAACTTTTTTCCAACTTTTTACGACAAACATTTTACAATAACAGAGGTTAAGCCTACGTGAACTGAAATAACGCAGAGCGTCAATGACAATTTCACCTTCAAACTATGCAATGTGTACTGTTGCTAGCATACAGTTACAGGCGTACTGTAAGCAGTGTATGAATTTGAAAACATAGGCTGTTAATGCTAAAACCATGCAGTGTTAATCAATAAGTTTCACGTTGAATTGTTGACAGTGTTCAATGTTCATTTCGGAAAATAGTTGCGAATTGCTGATTTTTTTAGTTAAACTTTTTAGTTAGCAACTAAATTTTTTTTAGTTAAACTATGGTTTTAACTAAACTAAATTTTTTTAGTTAAACTTCATCCTTAACTAAAAAAATTTAGTTAAACTGAAAGTTAGCAACTTTTTAGTTAACTATTGCCCATCACTGGACAAAACACAATAAGACAAAACACAATAAAAACAAACACAATAAGACAAAACACAATAAGACAAAACACAATAAGACAAAACACAATAAGACAAAACACAATAAGACAAGGAATGTCTCGCGTTTGTTCAAGTGCAAAGAAAGAATCGATTCCGACAGCAACAAAAAACACTTTTCTTGTCTGGCTTCGAAGTAAACAGAACAGCTTGGTGGCTAGAAGCGATAAGAGCTTCATGAGACTGTGGAGAGATGCAGCCACGCAATCAAAGACAGCCGTTAGGAAATGTATAGAAGCAACGAAGAAGCGATAGAGAGAAGAATCGTGTGGCGTTATATGCATCCATAACGGTTCATGTGCAGTTAATCTGTGTCTACCGGGGAGTTTGCCATTATTTGTCGTCGTCGTAACCGAATGAATTATTTGGTGCACCTATCAACAGACGAAAACAGTGGCCAGTGTCGAAGGACGGCCAATCCCTCCTCCCTCCTTCCCTCCCGCGCTCCCTTGCTTCCAAAATCCCATAACGACTACAATGTAGTCTGTCGTAAACCGCGCCCATCACATCGGTCAACCCAGCTAGCTCATTCACCACCTACTCCTCTTCCTCCTCTCTCCAAATCTTTCATTCTCCTCCTCCTCTTTCTCCTCTTCATTCTCTTTGTTCTCTTCCTCCTCTTCCTTCTCCTTCTCCTCTTCCTCCTCTTCCTTCTCCTCTTCCCCTTTCTCCTACTCTTGCTCCCCTTGCTCCTCCTTCTCTTGCTCCTCTTCTTCCTCTTCCTTCTCTTCCTCCTCTTCCTTCTCCTCTTCCTTCTCCTCTTCCTCTTTCTCCTACTCTTGCTCCTTTTCCTCCTCCTTTTCTTTCTCCTCTTCTTCCTCTTACTTCTCCTCGTCCTCTCTCTCTTTCTCCTACTCTTCCTGCTCTGCCTCCTCCTTTTCTTTCTCCTCTACTTCCTCTTCCTTCTCATCGTCCTCTTTTTCTTTCTCCTACTCTTCCTCCTCTGCCTCCTCTGCCTCCTGTTTTTCCTTCTCCTCTACTTCCTCTTCCTTCTCCTCGTCCTTTTTCCTCTTCCACATTCTCTTCTGCGTTGCATCTGTTTCTTTAATTCCTCTTAATTCTTTTCAAATTTTAATCCTTTTTTCCATCGACGAGTGTTGCTTAATTTTCCTTGTTTTCTGTCTTGTCTTTCATTTTCTTCTCTTCTCTCTTCTTGTCCTCAGGCTTAGGCCTACTACTGCCAAACATTCTGTTTTTCTTTTCTTTATATTCTTCTTTATTCTATAACTATTTCTTCATATTCTCTTTTTCACCTCAACCAAATACTCAATGTTTCTTCGTGTTATTTTTTTATTCTTCCTCCTACTCTGTCGTATTCTCCTCCTTCTCTTTCTCTTCTTCCTCCTCCTCCTCTCCTTTTTCTTCTCATCCTCTCTAAACCACTTGATCTTCTGAGAGTTGTGAACGAAAGGCATATTATTATAAATGATTGAACTTCCTTTGTAATCTACTAATTTGTTTTCGTTCCACTTTTCTTCCATCTCCTCCTGACCTTTTGTCCAGCCTGTCATCTTCTCCTTGTCATTCGGCCCTCCTCCCATCTCTCTGTTTATCTGGCAATCGTTCAGATGTTACCCTTAGCAACATATCCCTGCAGATATGTGCCGATCATTTAACGAGTTTCTATGGTGACATCGATATCGTGGCAATATTGCGTCTAGTCTGAAGACTGGCCGCTCGGCCGAGCAGGTCGGTCGCTCGGCCGAGCAGGTCGTTCGCTCGGTCGATGGGACAAGGCATGTGAGGCAGTCGTTAGCATTCGTCGATTGCTCTGTGGCCTTTGCAGAGAATGCGGGACAAAATCATGAAATATAGGCAGAACGATGATGATAATGTATATTTTTTCATGGGTTTTAATAATGTTTTTTAATGTTACTGCTAACTTGCATGGACAAACTTTGCTGTTAATTCTAATAGACTCCGGGCGTAGTAAGACGACTTAATGTGTAACTGCTAGGAGAAGCGCATTGTCACAAAATGACGTAGAAAAGGGAGAAGGAAAAGGAATAAGGAGAGAAAAGGGTAGCAAACAGGGCTCATTATTTGGCTGGATACTGGCTGAGGCGAAAAAGGCAGATGGATAGGGAAAGCGAAGGTGAACCGGGACCGAATGAGGAAGATAGACATTAGAGATGGATTTTAGACACCATCTGATTAACAAGGCGATGAGAATGATACAGATTTCTTTTTGTGTACACTGGGCTTCTATTTAGCTTCTCTTTTCAGATTATTTAGTTTTCAATATCTCCATTACTATGATGCTTTTGATGTAGTATAATCAGTATTATTTTTCAACTCATAGCATTTTTAGTCTCTTTTTTCTAACTGTTGTTATCTTCTTATTAATTCTATGTTTTATATTATCTCTCAACCTAGTTCACCAATTGGCAGTTCGCTTTTGGTCTTTCAATTAAAGAATAGTAATATTAATAATATGGACTGGAGGGTGCCTGGTTGTAGCTAAAGATAGGGACAAATCGTAAAGTCTGCTTCTCCAGTTGCTATGAAAATAATAATGATGTCTTGTAAATACGTTGTTATGCATGATAATATCATAAAACCAGTTCGAGATTCGCTCTTCTCGCTCGATTGAACCGGGCACAACTGAAGTCCACCGAAGAGACGTTTGGAACAGCACCGCAATAGCCACCAAGTAGCCTACTCTTGATCGATTGTTCGCAGACTGCTCGGAGGCGAACGCCGAGCAACAATCACTCGTTCTTCAGTGGAAGGACGAAGTCTTCGCTCATTCAAGAAGACCAATCGAGATGAGTCAGCGTCGACAGTTAAGAGGTCGTCAACGTCACCTTGTGCGCCAGGGCATCGAGTCAGACACTGATCCACTGACAAGTGATAGGACACATGGATCCACGGTTTTTAATAGACACCTATTTAGGCCTACAGGCAGATTTGAGTAAGTAAGTACACGAGTAAGCTGTTTGGGATTTTCTTGTTAGTAAAATGCCTTATAATAGGAACTTTTGAAGCTGATGGCGCTTTAAGATAAAAGAGAAAGACGTTCAGTCAATGTTTGTGGATAGAATGCAGTTATAATTTAACTCCTGGAAGGCCTATGAACAACGGTGGGAAAGGTAAGGTCCGGTGGCTCCGTTAATTATAGGTTCCAGTAAAATGACTGGTCACTCTGTAGCAAGAAAACTACCGCAGGATTCTGAGGTTTGGTCAAGCAGGTGTGCAGACGTAGCTCTGATAGATCCGGTAGGATAACCTTTTGGAAATGGACCACAGGTTCGCTGCGCCCACGCTAATCTTGAATATGAAGGTACGTGTGACCGACTGGAAAAACTTTTCAAGAATTGAATAGATTTGTTTATATGGTCAGTGGGGCTTTAGAAGTTGTGATGTTATAAACCAGTGTAGCTCAAATGAAGTATAAAATTAAATTGATAAGACATTCATTTTGGAGTGACAATATAGAAAATATCTACAGCCTCAAGCAATCCAATAATTATATAAATAAGCGGCAGAAACTTACTTAGGAACAGACATAGAGGCAGAGAATTGAATAGATTTGTTTATATGGTCGGTAAATAACATTATATATATACCTACTTACGTAGGTATATATAATGTTATTTATCTAGCGCCTTTTTGAGAAACCACATACTCAAAAAGCGTCATAATGGAATAATTAGAGGCCGACATACCCACTTACAGGCGAATGGACATAATTGCAGGCAGACAAACAGACTAACTGACCAACAGACCAACTGCCCGAGAGACCAAATGACCAACTGGCCAACGGATTGGCAACCCAGTGGTTTGTTTCTGGCCGTCGATCATGACGCAGCCTCTGACGAATGCTGCTATCGATCGCACACTGGGCCTCTGTCTGTCTCTCTGTCTCTCGTTCTGTCGATGTGTTTGAAATCCTATATAATTATATATGTATAATAAATATTATATATATATATATAATATATATATATATATATATATATATATATATATATATATATATATATATATATATATATATATATATTTCAGACAGTGTGACTCTAACAGTGTCTTTGTAATTCTTGTATTCTTTTTTCTTTTCAACAACAGACTTAGATGTCTGTTTCATTCACGGCTGGCAAGTCATTAGCATCTTGTCTTGTCACAATCATGGTAAGAGCAAGAGCATCAGCCTTAGCACCAGCAGCAGTGGCAGCTGAGTGGAGCAATCCCGCCTGTTTCCTCCTCTCCATGCATTGAGGTTGACATGTCCGCCGTCTCCCGCTGACCATTCTGATTTCAAAGCGAGTGAACACGTCGCTGACCTTCTTACATTCTACAGATCTTCCAGTGTGGCAACAAAATCTAGCAGATGCAGTCTCTAACCAGACAGCCAGATTGACCTTCGTCGGCAACTCGCCAGAGAATGGTCCTCGTCTGACAAAACCAGGGATGCGTAATTGCATATGCAGCAATGACTCTACAAATATCAATTTTTGTCTGGATGTCTCTTCAATCGGACTATTTATCTCCTAAGACTGCTGGAATTTACTGGTTAAAGTACATGTTAGATAGGATAATGAACTTGAATTATTAATATGAAAGGCGATAGTGAACATGTCTAAACTGAATTATTATATTGCTCACCGAGACTGTTTAGTTCTCCGTAATGCTATCTCTAAAACTTTGTCGGAGCTATTTATATATGGCTATCTATAGATTGTTTTAACTGAATCCAAATTGTTTGTGCGCACAGTTCTTCGCATAGCTGCACATGAAGAAGAAGAGCAGTTCCTTAAGCTAACCTTGAGGCAGCCATGAGTATGAAGTGTTAGCGACTTCATTTTCTTAGCCTTGGCATATGAAGGCGGGTGGACAATCCTCTCCCTCACCGTCTCATCTTCCCACCGACAGTGTACGGTCAGTGTACTGTTTACAGCTGAGTTGGGTAGGGTGTGCACTGTGCAGGTGGAGCAGAAATCTCTAACCAAATTTCTGCCCACGCGGGGATTTGAACCCCCGACCTCTCGACAGACAGTCCAGCACGATAACCACTACACTAACGGGCGCCTCTGAATCTGCACATGACCTTACTGCAAATACGATGTCTGGTCTTATAGCTTAAAAGGCATACGTGCGGCTCTCTAGCGTTTCTTGCCAAGGAATGTTTCTGATATCGTCATTTCTTTATAATTAGGTCCACTTGGAAAGAAGCTGTTCTCAGAATAAGTCTTGACTCAGATCAAGTGGATTGCACGAACGCACATTACTCAAGCGTCATATCGAAGCGGTTGAGTACGTGTCCAATATATTTCTTTTGATCAAGCGATACTTTTCCTTTAAACCCTATTTCTCTAGATTGTCTCGACCACGTAATGTTGTTCCTCTCCAAGGTTTTCATCTCGAGACCTTTCGGACTTATTTATCTTGTTGTTCAAGAGAATTACAATCTCTCTGGCTAAGGATGCCCACGCAATATTGTTCATCTTTAGAGTAGCCAATTTCATCCTGAGACGTTTCATCAGATCTGTATTCTGACTTCATTTTCTTGGCGTTTGAAAGAATTAAAAGATAATCGACAAACACGTCAGAACTTTTCATTTCGACCTGGTAAGAAACACAAGTTTAGAAATCGGATTGCGTTAATGCATGTTCTTTCGGCAATTGATCCAGTTTTTTGTTCCAAGCTCTTGGTAAAGAACAAAATTTTTAATCTTGAAGTTGTGGTTATGACTATGAAAGAAATAAGGCGTTTCTTCTGTAGTTTAGGATTCTAATCAGGAGAAACAACCATAATCTAGCCTATTAGGAAGCATATTTTTGCAGTTACATAAAGCTAAATTACATTTATTCTAATTTGCAATGAAGTTATTCTGCCAAAAGATTTTATGGGTCTAATAAATGGCAGCTTGGAAAGACAGACCCACATTTTAACATCGAATAGTCTTGCGACTTTATAAAAAATTTAAGCTTATATCGTTCAATTTTTATTTATCATATGTATTGTACGTATTCACAAGTAAACGGTTGGTTTTTAAGCTTGAGCTAATTTAAATGATCGAATTTAACAAATAGCCGTAATCTTTCAGCCTTCATAGCTTCATATCACCACTGTAAAATGAAAATTAGAAAGCACGATGATGCATAATAAGTCTCCTTTCATCTGAGCCCTGCTACCATAAATTATATACATTTAGTTATCGTATTATTCAATTAGGCCCTATATTGAGTTACTATGATATTTATTCATCATAATATTTAGTTATTATATTATTCAGATATCATAATATTCAATAATCTATCGATCCACGGTTGTTTCCTGGCCAATCCTCAGTCACATCCAAATATAACAATGCCACATCATATACGTACAGAACAGAGTTTAATTATTTGAGACGATTTCCATTGAACTCTGTTCAGCTAACATTAAATTTTTCCACTTGTTTCATTGGTTAGATATAGTCATACGACGTGCAGCGTCTATATGCAAGGTACATAAAACGCCCTCATACATAGGAATACATTTGTGTATTCATATGTACTTACATGCATACATAAACATAGAAAACGTACAGTAGGGCCTATACAAACATGCACCGGCCTATGCATATGCTTACATATGTATATGTGTCTGTATGCATAGGATACTTGATGTGGAAATTCAATAGAACGACTATTAATCATGTGAGAATTTTAGAACATCAAAAGCTATTGTCGCTGTTAGTCTAACTGGCGCCTCTCCATGCAAACAGCACATGATTTCCATTTTTAATATCGATGTCAATATGGCATTAATTATATACTTTGCACCGAATTTCCTCGACCATCTATGAATGAATGCCTGCAGATAAAACGAACCGTTATTGTTAGCAATGCGTACATATTAAATAATTTATTCCTTTTCTTCTTATATTAATGTCATCCAGAAGCATTCTTTTTACAACATGGGTAATTCGGTTTTTCTGTCTCACTGGAATCAATATAACGCAGACGAAAGTAACAGCTTGACTGAGCACAGATCCTCGTCTCTGTGCTTTTAGCGTGTTTAGTGTTCGCATAAATACTAGGCGAAATGAGGCATGCAATGACAGAGCTAAGAGGATCACATACATCGATGATCTTTAATGCCGCGATTTGATGCTCAACAGTCTAGGACATTTCCCTCTGGACATTTCCCCCGGACATTTCCCCGGACATTTCCTCCGGACATTTCCCCTTAGTTCAATTCCCCCGGAAAATTACCCCACCCCTTTGATAACTTACTCAACATAGACATTACGATAAAGTTCATTTTATTGTCTATTTAAATTGATCATTAATTATTTAAATAGGTGTATTACTTATCAAGTAGAGACACACGTATGAACCAATTCAGAATTTAAGTCAAGTTTCTAAACATACATCACTAAACGTTCAGAACTGTAAATAGTGTGGGAATCCTCGCAAGTATAGCCCACATTCAGTCTGTGTTCGAAATCTCGAACTATGTTTAATATTCGCGCATTGCAATCTTTATATTTCTTCCTTGTTTTCTGCACCAGATGACCGCCTATGTGCTGGTCAGGCAAGGTATTGTTCAGACCCTGTTCTTCTATCACAGATGTGAGGAAGCGCCAGAAGTTTGGATTTTGCCCACCTATGGTCGCCTTTGTTATTCTGTTCCATCCCTCGACGTTGTTGTTTATTCAACATAGACAATTGAGACACCGAATATGAAAGTACTCATGATTCCGGTATGTAATGTGTAGGCCTATCTAATCAGAAAAATCTAAATAATATTTTATAAGAATAGTAATAATAATAAATAATAATAGTTAATATTTACAGCTCGTATACTCGAATTTCTCGGGAGAATGTCCGAGGGAGTTATCCTAAGGGGGAAATGTCGGGGCGAAATGTCCGGAGGGAAATGTGTGGATACCGATGCCGCATTTAACGGTATGTCGCATTAACGCAAGCAACATCTCTTCACGGGTTTAGAGCTTCCTCCAGTCGCCGCAGCAACTGCCATTTTTACATTTCCGCTATGCGAAAGCAACTGCCGTCATATGAGCCTAATAACGAGCTAATTACATTGGACTCATCATAATAAAATAGACCTCAGTTGCTAGCTATAATTGGATCCGATCTTAAGTCCGATCTCGAGATTCGATGATTGCAAATTACAACAGTACTGTTTGCTCCTATGCACTAAATCCGATCTTCAGGATGCAGCTAGCTCATGCTCCAGTGTGTAATCTAGACGTCTTTGGGGGGGGAATGTCCCCCCCAGGATTGATGTTTCCCCCCCACCAGAGGCCAGCAATAGTACAATGTAGAATTGTAGATACCTTTAGGGGAGGAAAATTCCCCCAGGATACATGTGGATACATGGTTCCCCCAAGAGAGAAGATTTCCTTAAAAAAGTCATCAACTTTTTGGAGACAGTGATTGATGTACAAAAAGTTAACAAATCGGACGAAGGACTCAAAAAAGGTCATAAACTTTATTTGAAGATGAAATTAGGAAAAGTCTGAAACTTTTTCAAGATGGATGAAATTACAGACAGAAATCTTGTGTAAATTCGTTGGTCTCCCAGAAACCGTGTTTCCCCTCCCAGAAGAGGGGGACTAGATTAAACAGTGCTCATGCTCCAAAGCCCATTCTAACTAGTCTCAGACCTCTAGCAATATATGATCATTAAAAAATACACACACACATTGCATACAAGTGACTAAATGATGACTGAGAATTCCTTGTTCAACCTTATGGAACAGACGTTACGTATCGCAGTGAAATTTCCTGCAAAATTAATCGTGCCAATCAGCGCGTCATAACCCTGTGTGGCCGGCATTTTTTGACCAATAACAAGAACTAGCTTAGTGTCATCGATAAGGATAGCGATTAAAATCCCGGGAAGAGACGGACCCTGTATACTTGCATCTCAGTACAGCTAATTTACAACAGCCGTTTATATGTGGTGCGATTTCTACGAGCAAAGTTCTTAAACTGGGACTTCAAGAACTTCCTATTTCTATACGTTTTCTCTATTTACTTTACCACTACTCAGAGGTTTTCTTGCAGCTTTGCGTCTACCCTTTAAGTACGACTGAGTATTAGTTCTGGAAGACACGTAATGAAATAGGTATTTAAAACTCTTTCGTGCATGCACGAAAAATCTCTAACCTTACGTTTTTACTAAGGTTTTCGACACAGTAGTTGCGCAGTGTATTGAAATCACGCATCGGAAAACGACATCAGATCCTCTGCCTCCTGTCTCTGGTCTCTATGGCAACGGACTCGGACCACCACTGGACATCTCTGGACAATACCTTTGACTTGACGCTGCGCTCGTGAATAAGTTGGTGCCCTGCGCTTAGCTTTCGAGTAGCGCTTTATAAGTTGAACATATTACCATACGTCATTGTAACTGGGTCGTATGTATCATCAGATTTTTGTGTTTACTTCAAAGGTGTACACACGAAAGAAAATTTGTGGTAAATAACATTTATCCTTGGTCTCGTACAGAACACAGACACCTAAGGCTTTGATAGAATGCGATCTTTGCTACAAATTCAAATCCATAGGTAAATAGAAGAAGACGAAGACGAAGAAGAAGAAGAAGAAAAACAATTAAACAAGAACAAGAGCAAGAACAAGAAGCCGATTAACAAGAATAAGAGCAATCCCTTAAGCTAACCTTGAGGCAGTCATGTATATGAAGTGTTAACGACTTCGTTTTCTTAGCCTCGACATATGAGGGCGGGTGGTAAGTCTTCTCTCTCGCTGTCTCATCTGCTCACCGACAGTGTACGGTCAGTGTACTCATTACTGCTGAGTTGGCTAGGGTGTGCTTCTTCTTCTTCTTCTTCATTTTCATCATCACCATCATCATCATCATCTTCTTCTTCTTCTTCTTCTTCTTCTTCTTCTTCTTCTTCTTCTTCTTCTTCTTCTTACCTATTGCTTTCATATGAAGCATTCAGATTTATTGCAAAGAGCTTTTTAGAATCGTTCATATCACACCACGAACGAATGTTCGGCTTATTGGAGACTGATTTCGACCGATATAATGTCGGCGTAAGACGCAATGAATGGGTTGTCATTGGATTGGGTTGGGTTTTGTCTTGACAAAAGACATTCCTAGGCAAACGTCATCGATCTGTCATCTATCAACGTATAGTGTTTGTAAGAAACAGAATAGCTAAAGAAATCGCATCGATAGACTGGCGAATACACAATACAGCATTTTACAGTGTAGACTGGGACCCTACAATTGCAGCGTTGACCATTTCCATTTCAAAGCCGTGGCATTGTGAGCTGCTAGTCGGCATGTCGGCACGTGTCCATAATCCTGAAGGTTTATAATCTGTTCTTTAGCGTCTGGTGGCGTCGAAAGGCTGCAACTTCTTTCTCCCTTGTATTTATGTTAGATCGAAGCTCAGGAATTGATGTTATACACTGAGAATATTTTCCAAAGAAATCTTCAGTCCAGAGATGCCGAAACGTGTTTCAGCTAAAATTCGTTTAAATGGGTCTAAGAAAAAGCAGCAACATAACCAGGGACAGTGGGACACCAGTCCTGTTAAAAACAAGATAGCCTAGGAAGGCGCTGAGTAAATTTCAAAAGATTTTTGTTCTAATTAAACAATAGGCTAAATAGGCCTAATATCCGATTCAAGGGGAGCGAATGTTTTGTAATTAAGTAATCATTTTAGTTGCCACAAGTTTGCCAGTATGTCCTTAGTAATAATCTTCTATGGTAGCCCTTCGTGCTTAGCTGATTCAACTGCAACATGCATAACATAGACTAATGAGAAGACCAAAGTAGATCTGGTACCTGCCTGAATAGGCTAGACGTTTACTGCAGAGGAGGTGTAATAAACAAACTACACAAATCGCTATAATCGCCTCAACAACTGCTCAGTGAATTTGAGAATGCTATCGTTTAAAGAGAAAACAGCACTGAAGAGAGACCGTTTCAGAAACGTATACCAAGCAGCAGTTTCAAGGCGTTTCGTCGAAACCTATTATAGGGTAGCATAAAGAATAGGAATTTTTCCGTCACTAGATCCTCCAGTATTTAGCCACCTTTTGCTGCCGCGAAATTGAGGTTGAAAATGTATGACTGCGCGTGCAGTGTGTGTGCATGCACTGGCATCGATGGCTGGCTTCGAGTTGGACTGTAAATAATAATTTATGAGCGAGATCTCGGACGAATCTTGTGCAGTGGAGTTTCTAGGATTTCGAGTTAGAGCAGCAAAGTAATCTGACTCGGTTTAGCCATGGCCTTCTAGATAGGAGCTGAGCTATGTAGATCTTCGTTAGGATGACCGTCAAGACGTCGGCTCTTCGGAGAGGACACTTATATCTTAAATCTGCATCTTGGTTGGGCTTGTATGTGTATATGCAACTAAATGTTTATATGGCATCTTATTTGTGTAGCGCTTTATTTCCTCCGCCTGTCTCACATCAAATTTCGTCAACGCTAGTATTCTATTTAAGGCACGGACATCGCGCGTACTTTGCAACAACGTTATTGCAACTGTCAAGATAGGTAAACTTTCTTTAACATTAGACTCTCCGTGGTTTGTCTCCACCCAATGATGGCAGATATATATATGTATATATATATATATATATGTATGTATATATATATATATATATATTATCTGTGTTTCAGTTGGAAGAATTTCTGTTCACTGATCAAAAGTAAATTCGCGTCTAATAGCAAATAGCCTACATGGTAGCACAGTGAAGCAGTAATTGTTGTCATTCCGCGCTGATAGTGCCTTACAGAGAAAGGACTGAGACTGACACTATAGGTTGCGATTAAGTCCTGCATGCTCAGTTCCGAATGCGTTCTATAGGTGGCGGCTGTGGCAATAAACACACGTGTGAACAACCTTGTACTCTGCAGTGTCCACTTTGCACTCAGCTGGAATGCAATGCCTATCGACTGTATAGGAAATTATTAAAATGCGCTGCAGTGTTGTAACAACAGAACTTTGTATATAATTATAAGCTTATGTTTAAGTATTGCTATCAAAATGCAAAAGCATGTTGGTCACAAGTAGCCTCAGCTGTGAGCGGCGCCACACCTATCTCCATATACGATACTCTATGAAATCCGACTAAACCATGAAAATTTAGTATACATTTCTGATAAAAAAGATTTCCGCATATATATATATATAGATTTTTCGTGCATATATATATATATTTACATATACATATGCGGTCTTTGAAGGTGTAGTCTTAGGGAAGCACATTTACGATTTCTAAGCTAATCAGATAACTTCTACAGCGCATTATCATAATGCAAAAGGCAAAAATCTAGGCAAAAATTCGGATTTCAAATAACAATCTATTGGACGAACAATCCAATCAAGATTCGTATGGTCCATGAGAACATAGGCCTACTACTGGTCTATGTAGTAATATAGTCTATTATGTATATGATAATTATAAATAGGCCCTACTACTTAGAGTAAAAGCCGGAAGTATTTTCTGCGAAGGCTGATAATCTCAAATGACACGCTCTCATCTGAAATATTCGTGACTCGAATATCTGCGTGTCATCAGAGATAATTCTTGCGAAGGTCGATTATCTCAGATGACACGCAGATATTCCAGTCACGAAAGTACGGGTAACAGGCGTCACCAAGCACTCAGTCATCGTCGTAGATAGCCTGTATATAAGTCATGATTGCCTCTGTCTGATTTATAGAAATTGCATCTTATTTATGGAAAATGCCTCTTGTTTAAAGAAAATTCTCTTGTTTATAGAAAATGCTTCTTATACGCTGAAACTGTTTCTGATTCATATAAATCATATCTTAATTCTAGAAATTGTTTCTTATTTATCGCAATTTCGCGTGATTTACTATGACTTTCCTAGAATGGTTCCCTAGGCTAAAACTTAACGCACGCCATAACAATGACCGTCATTGGCTCGGTCGCTCTATGCAGCCGCACAGTCTAAGTTCGACTGTAGCCAATCTCGCCATTTAAATGGGAACGAAGCCAGACAAAATGATTGCTGTAGGGACCTATGAGTTATATGCATCTACTAATGGCCAAGACCGAACGATTGAGTTTCGTGTGACGATAACAGTAACATATCGTGTAGGCCCTACATTTATATCAAATCTGGCATTAGAACGTGTTGACAATAGGTTACATACATAAGTCAATACAGTTTGAAGCTATTCTAGCTCATCTAGTCATCCTCGCCTTATTCTTATCACTCACTATAATTACTTGACCAACATGCGTAGAATAATTTACTGATGAAGATAGCAATTCGTTTGCACGTTTTAAAGTTTTCACTCTCTTGATAAGCAGAACATTAAGACAAGGATGGCAAATTGTTGTTTTAATCAGTTTTAGACAAAGTTCGTAATCACCAGGCACGTAACTAGGATTTTTCGTTTGGGGGGGCTTAAGCCTTGAACATGGCAACATTTATACAGTGTTCATACGAATTTTAGCCGTAAGCATACAACGGCTTGACTTGTTTGGGGGGGGCTTCAACTTCGTTTGGGGGGGGGGGCTTAAGCCCCCCCAAGCCCAACGCTAGATACGTCCCTGGTAATCACATTCGTGAACTCTAAACTTCTAAAGCGCTACTCTAAAGCTCAGCGCAGAGCACCTCCTTATTCACGAGCGCTGAGAAAATTAAAGAGAAATTGAAAAGAAAGTAAAACTTTTCAGGTTTTAAATTTTATTCAGAGGTTTTGTTTTATTACTTAGGCCCTTAACGTTTTATTTTACATGATATAAATTTTGTTCTGCTCCGTTCCACATGATATTCATCCTTTGCATTTAGAAATGATTTTTGAAATTAGGCCTATGCCTAGAGAAGTAATTAATTAAACGCAAGAGGTAAAGTTTTTTTATTATATCGCTGGAGGACTTACCTTTTGTGGATATCTTCAGCTTCCAGTGAGGATTTTTTCTTATAATAGGGAAGTTGATTGTGTCACATCAGAATAATTGACTAAACTTATAATTTGTGCCGCCTTTTCGTAACTTAGAAACTCTTTTCCACAAACAATTGTTTGATATCGTCCAGCCTAAGTAATCGTACAGTATTGCAGATAAGATAAAATTAAGTACTGGCATAAGGTTTTCGAAATAAATAAAAAATATTCTACTTTATCTGATTTACTAATCCAATAGATTTGGAGACATTCTTTAAAGAGTTTTAATACGGCTGCTCTATTTCCAAGAAATGTTTGTCTCATGCTCTTTGGTCAGCTGTATATTACAGATCTTTTCAGCCAAAGTATCTATGCATACTTTATCTCAGAATATATAGACCTACTAAGTACGAAGATGGAGTCCGGTTTAAAGATCATTTGTTTACAGTCCATCATTTGTACAACCTATCCAAATCGACGTTAGCATATGCCGTACTTGAACGTGAAAGCTAAGACCAGGAAGAAACAGCTTTCATCGTCATCAATGAGCGGTATCTTCAAATTGTTGGACGATTTAACAATGTCAGTGATACACAAGATAAGCAATATTGATTCCTGTTCTACCTGCACCCGCTGGTTCGCTGGGTAGCCATATTTTAATCATCTTCCACCAATAAGAGACTGCTGGGCAGAGTCGTAAAGTGTGAAGTACTCAAAAGGCGCTGTAATAAATGTTCGGATACATACATGCATGCATACATACATTCATAAATAGCAAGCGTTGATTATATATATATATATATATATATATATATATATATATCAATTTCCCAGAAGCGCGCCAGCAGTTGAAAACATCGAGTTTGTGTGAAAGTGGCGTTTGATAAAGCGCCGTGATTTATGGTATCAAAGGCCTTAGAAAGATCTATAAATATGCCACAGACCAGTAGGTCTGAAACCAGATAAACGTTATCTAGATGATAACGTTTATCTTGTCTCAGACCTACTGGTCTTGACCTCATTTCTCTGTGTTGGCCAAGAGAGGTGACTGGAATCTATGTGATGCATAAGATTTTAACAAATCCGTGTCGCCAATTTCGTAACAGAGTCAAAGCAGCGTGGGTCCAAAACTAAATCGAATGGATGTGCATTGAGATGTGAGTTCAGAATGCAGATATTAATAATAATAGCAGTCAAGAAATGAGGCGATTGTGCGTCGATAAAATATTTAATCCAGGTCTGACATGTTTTCAACATCAGTTACCTCCCTGTATTGATTGCTGTTCATTTACGAACTGATACGGTGAGTTCGATTCGATTAGACCGCAATTTGCAAAAATAGGTTAACTTGAATTAGAATGGGTTCAACGGTGATATAATGAATTGACTTGACTGAAATTCGTTTGAATGGCAAAAGCAACGATTTAGTTCCAGTGTATCAGACTGGGCCTGGTCAAATGTATAAACCATCGTATTACAGGCCAACCGCAGCTTTACATGAATGCATTTTCAATGACTGGGTAGTCGTAAATTTACATTTGCATGGGTAGCATCTTATCAGAGGGAAACTCTCCAGTGGATCATTCCAGCTGACACAGCAGATTGACGATCGATCAGACGGAATTCCAACAGCAGACGGAAAAGAGGCGGAACAGAGGCAGAACAGAGGCGGAACAGAGGCGGAACAGAGGCAGAACAGAGGCAGAACAGAGGCAGAACAGAGGCAGAACAGAGGCGGAACAAAGGCGGAACAGAGAAAGAAATTCGTTGGCTGGGTTCTTGTTACGTTCTTGTTACTGCCAGTGGTGATATTTCTAGCAATCTAAGCATTGTCTGGTAATTATTAAAGAACTGTACATGTTGATGAACTTTAACATAATTAGGCCATCGAAAATTAGTTAGTCCTGGAGTGGCAGTATATAAATGTATGTATGATAACAGCTACATTATGCATGTATGTTTGCGCATCGAACCGTACCTAAGCGAATGAATTTTAAATCGTATAGCTTTTAGCTTGATTTGTTTCGTGCGAATACCCTTATTTTACTCTCCACTCTGTCGACGTGATGGATGGAAAGTCGTCCAAATAATTTGAATTTAATGACCAGGTGACTAGATAGGAACGACGACCGATATGTCAAGTGTCGGGTCATGACCTAAGAGTGTCTGGTCTTCACCCAAGAGTGTCTGGTCTTAGCCCAAGAGTGTCTGCAGAGTGGCTGTGGTTGTTGCCTGGCAACTGTGCCTTCTTAACGCAGATACCTTCATATCGCTGTACAAGTAATTTATGAAGTCAGCTGACTCGAGTCATTTATCAGACGACTTGCAGTTGCAAAGTGTCGTACGGGTGTCAACTCGCGAAAGCTATAATATATATATATATACGCTATGCCCTTGATGCTTTAACAAGTATACAAAAGCTTTCATACATAGGTCTATCTTTACACTGTGCTGTTATAAGCTTAATTCACCTTCGTATACGTATATACCTATCTCCTTCTTTGGAATTTTGGAATTTGTAACAACTAGCTTGCATAGAGACGCTTCTACATAGGAAGTGATTTACGATCACACATGCCTTCGGTATACTTTAGGATCCAATCAAACGAACAGTTTATGTAGCTCTATAGTTTAAGTAAGAGAATCTCTTTTATAATTAAATGCTTTCATGCCTTAATTGAATTTAAATCTGTGATAATGATAGTCGAACGCGACGCTCAACAGCATAAATCAAGAGAAGAGAAGTGACCGCTGGAAAAAGATAATGAATTTCTGGCTTCGTTCCCTAACTTGCGTCCCTGATCAGTTCACATCAGGCGAGCGAATCGTAATTGGGAAACGATATACGCCAATATGGCGGTCCCGTATCCATGACGACGCGACGCGTTCTGCTGGAAAACAGGCCAAACGCTTTTATCTTCCGGGATCGGTTTGCCAAAACAGATTCCCACGCAGCAATTAACGAGGTAATTAAGTTATATAATGGTCGCGTAGACCTTATCACGCATTCAAGATTAACGCACACTGTTAGTTGGCAAACAACGGCCAGTCTTCAACACTATTATTACATACCGCTGACTTTAGACGGTCTGTATCGGAATATATATACTGACGCTCGAACAGGTTGAAACGTCAAAAGGTGGCTGTGCGACAATGCAAGCACTTGCCTCCACTTCCTCTGCTTGTGACTAACAGTTCATGGCCGGATTTAAGTTTGCAGAGAGTTCTGTTTGAGAAGAAATAATTATGCATAAATGAAGTTGAGAGTAATTTATTTGTGTCAGGTTGCCAAACCAAATCATAGTTCGGAGGTCATTGTGGCAAGTAACTGATTTGAATTCGGTTCATTATGGATGCTTAAGCCTTGGACTGATTCGTGATTCGGAATGCGCTTCAACCGGCAAAGAGCAGAAAGTTATTTCCTATAACAATTAAGGCTGGCGTCTTAGTTCGAACATATTGCGGGAACTCAGTGTGAAATCATTAGCTTTGAAATTATTCATTCGACTGCTCGTATTCGTGTCAGACATATAGAGAATATTTATTAGCTCGGTATCTGAATAGAGAGTTCTGTCAACTATTGATTTCCCGAATTAGGAAATCTTGTTTCAATTTAAACGGACGCATTTCCATCGAGGTTTAGGGGGTTCTAGTAACAACGTCATCGAAGGCCAGACACAAACAGGAAATTGTTCTGAACCTGGTCACTGGATACCTGGATACCTGGATACAATTGAGGACATAACTAGAATCAGATTCACGAGAGTGGAATGAATCCATCTGCACAGAAAGGCAACAGAGATGCAGAGGCGGACTCTGGGGGACCGTTTCGGTTGATTCAGAACGCCCCCAGCAGACCAGCGGCAAAGGGTCATGAACAGCAGACATCGAAGACCGTCAATCTCAAAGTGGTAGAAAACGAGAACGAAGAGGAGACGTTAAAGAACAAGCAGAACCAGGAGAAGGGAAGGCCGGTCATCAAGAACAACAACTCGAAGGACTCGAGGAGTGGCCAGCAAGAGGAGAACAAGACGGCCAGGCAAGCAGACTCCTGGGTCATCGATGATGGGTTCAATGCGCAGGCGCGTAAAATTGACGTGAAGAAATTAGGGGCCGAGATAAAGGACAGGTCGAAGGTCGTTCAGGAAGTAGAGTTTCCAGATGATGACACAAAGAACTCTAATACGAAGCACACTAGAAAAGAAGGGGAACACCAGAATAAGACGAGACCTTCCGTGAGAACATCTGAAGATTCCAATGAGTTCCAAGAGGAACCTAACCATCGGCAGGACCTCCAGGAAAAGAAAGTTGTCCATCAAAAACAGAACCTCAACGGAGTACGCGAAAAGGACGAATTTACAGAGGACTTAGGGTCAGAGCTTCCGACTCAGACCCAGCGAAGGACAAGAGGTTCTTCGCCAGAAAACAATCACAAAGTCCTGGGTCGGTCCAATCCTCGGCGCAACGGAACGGCGGTTGCTAGTGGTGATGCGCATGAAGAGGATAATGCAAAGGAGGAGAAGGAGGACGAGGACGAGGACGAGGAAGAGGAGGATGAAACAGAGGCAGCCACAGAGCGAAAGACTCGTCCACAAGTGCGAGAAAGGAAGAAGAGTAACAACGACAATGGCGATACCCAGGAGACAGCACGACAACATGTCCGATTAACGATTACACAAAGCAACAAAGAAGACGCTGAAGCCGGAGAAATAGGAGGAGGAGGAGGAAGAGGAAGAGGAGGAGGACGAGGCAGAGGAGACCAATTACCGCAGAAGATTATACAGGGAAGAAAGTGGAGAGAACAGGAGGACGAGGAGGTGGACGTAAATTTCGAATCGAAGCCAACTTCTTTCACTGGTAGATCGACTCTGTGCCAGTAAGACCTTTCTTCAGTTCATATAGAATCTCCTCTCCTACCTATCATAGGGCCTACTTCATCATTTCGTTTTATCATCTTGTCTAAGGTACATCTACTTTGAACAGTTAACCTAATCTTAGCTTGAATTTTTCTTCTCCTTGAACATGAGCCTCATTACGTGCAGACTTAAAATAATTCATCATCTTAAACGAACTGATAATGAGGTCTAATTAATAGTGAAATGACCCTGCGCTTAATTTTTGTGACATGACAGAGTTATTTTTGGTTTGAAGAAGGTTCAAGCAATGACAATTAGGCTAGCGGCCAATTGACGGCGATGTATTATTGCATTGACAGTTGTGAAACACAATGTACTATTTGCGAATTACCTTCAAGTGGCGGATCAAGTTTACTAAAAAATTAGCCTAGGAGAAGGGCAGGGAGGAGGGAGAGGGGAGGAAGAATGGAAAGGGAGACGGAAGAGGATTGGAAGGAAGAGGGATTGGTCATGTGCACTTTGTGAGGTAAAGTTACGCCCTTGTCTAAAATACATAGAAGTAAACTAATGGATGAATGTGAGATTATTGAACAGCGTGCGACTCATCAAAAGAATAGACAAGTAGACTGCGATGTGATAAGTGGTTCTGACATCGCCTCTTCAAAATATCTAATCAGAATCGCGGCTGACACGAGTAGCCAGATAAAAGGTATACGGCGTAAGAAATTACAAACATGATAATCAGAAGACGAGGAGAACGAAACAATAGATACATAGGTAAAGCGAATAAAGCATAATAGTAATCGGACATTTGAATAACGTCTCTTCAAGACTATCTCCTCAGAAGAGCTTCTACACTAAGGTTCATAAAACAAACATTTGTTTTGGTAGGTGCTTATCATTCAATTTCTGAGCTCCGATCTAAATATTATAATGCAACTCTTTCGCTTCATCAAAGAGTTGCATTATTATAATAGGATTGTAAGAATAACGAGAAGAAATTACCGACATTGCTGTTTTCTGCATTGCAGCTCTAGCCGTTCGCTTCGCTCTGAAAGAACATGCGAGAATAGGCCTACTAAAATCTGGTGTTGCGATTTGTATTGCGCCTATCTGACAATACGCCGTCGTGTATTTAGTGGTCTAAGATTGTGGCTTCTAATAAAATTATATCTAGAGAAATCAATTTGCCTTTGAATTTGGCGCTTTGACTGAAGATTCTCAATTCTGGACTGATCTAAGTTTCAGCTGACAACATAACGTTAACAAAAAGAACTTCAGTGGCCTTTAGTTACAAAAAGAAAAGGACTCTATTGGTCTACTATTCTGTTGTGTGGCTTCGAATGACACGATATATTGAGTAGGCCGGTGTCTTAGATGTTATGGATTCGCAAGACATTAGTTATATCGTCTTCAGTCTAACTGTATTCGTTGCTCTGAGAAAAAGAAGAAAGCCGAGTCTTCCGATTTATATTCAGAGAAGTCCAAGCGGAGAGGCTTAGAAATTCGTTACAGTTTCATGACAAGTCGTTGAGTAACATTATTGATGGCTTCCATCAATAATGTTACTCAACGACTTGTTTAAATCATGACCAGTATCGATTGATTGACACACACACACACACACACACACACACACACACACACACACACACACACACACACACACACACACACACACACACACACACACACACACACACACACACACACACACAAACACACACACACACACACACCTACACACACCTACACACACACACACACACACACACACACACACAAACACACACACACACACACACCTACACACACCTACACACACACACACACACACACACACACACACACACACGCACACACGCACACACACACACACACACACACCCGCACACACACACAGTCACACACACACACAGTCACACACACACACACACACACACATCAGCCCCAACATATAAGAAGTATAACATAAGTATAACGGATACAATCTGACCGTAATTTACGCACAACATCACTGATTTAGACGATGGAACAAGTAGACCTAAAGCTTGTCTCAGGTTTAATCTCTCATATGCAGTAGTCACATATGGGGATTCATTAGTTAAAGCATGGTAGAAATGATTGTGCGATGACACGCCTATCTGCACAACTATAGAATTTTCAGGCATAACTGGACTAGGCCTACTTTGACCATTCAGAGAACACTCGTGCACTCCCTTCCCCCCCCCCCCCCACCCCATCTGTGCACCCTCACTGAGGCAGTCATGACCGCTGCACTCTGACCGACTGCCACAGGTTGTCGAGAACCTGTTTATTGTTGCTTTCGTGTATATGGCAGTAGGGGGATTTCTTTCACTCGACATCCAATCTCAGATGATGGATACTCGACTATATGCACAGAATACGTCATGCTCTAGTAAAACCAGCGGCTCTTGTGGGTCTAAGAGATTGCTTTTCGTATGTATATGCTTAGTATATAATCATTAAAGCTAACGGTTCCTACGGATCTCAGATTATGTTTCGTATTCATACGTTTTGTCTGTTTCTTTAGAGAATTAGTTTTCCCATTGCAATCAGATAATAAGTTCAAGTAATAACGAATCTAAGCAATCCTAATCAATACGACGCAGCTTTCGTGTGGCTCTGAGAAAGTACCAAGAAGATTAGCATTACATTCCATTTCGTCACTTCTCGTTATAACAATACATAACATTTACATTGCATTATTTCGCGCAGATGACCAAGCATCAACGAATCGAACATTTCGAAAAATTTGGTTACGTAATATCTGCTCCAAAATAAATCTGTAGGTAAATCTGTTTGCGACACTGCATATTATCCGGTATTATTATGCTCCTTTCTGAGCCTCTCAGAGGCGCTCGGTATATATATATATAAATATATATATAATATATATGTGTGTATATATATATATTTGTAATTGTAAACCAAAATGAGTGCATGTTTTCTGAGTGTTAAGATAAGTAGATCGAAGCCGCAGTTTGTGACAGTGCGGTGCCATGATAAATTGTCAAAATGGACACCATAGGGCCTAAGTGGCTGGATGAGATAATGAATAATCGTCGTAGATTGTCGACATATGCGAACCTAAGCACCCATCAACACTCCACACACCCCACACGGTGTTTCGACTCCATAGAGCCTCCCGCTTAATTACAGAGTGGATCATTGCTAAAAATGTTATACTAATAATGTACAAAGTAACGACTTCTGACCACTCTAGCGTTTCGAGGGCGATTCAGTTGCGATTTATATTGATATATAATCACGAAGAATAACAGGTTTGCCGGCTGACAATGCACCGGCTTTGATCGTGAATCGTCCATAGCAACAGCCATTGGGCATCCACCTGGAGAACGCCGCCCCTTACCTGTTCAATGGGCTTATAAATATTTAACACAAATACACACACACACACACACACACACACACACACACACACACACACACACACACACACACACACACACACACACACACACACACACACACACACACACACACACACACACACACACACACACACACACACACACACACACACACACACAGATACACACACAACAGGTCGCAGCCACATAGGCCTCCTATAGAAATATGCACACTCTTGTATTTGTGCACAGCTACATATGACTTTACTGTTATCCGTCTGAGATAGGTCTTCGCATCTCATTCCACGTTCATGGTACGGATTACAGTCGGAAACATACACATGAATACGATACATGCATCTAGGCAGCAATCGTGAGTATCGCTCGGTCTGTCTACCTATGTAAATTACGAGGATTCTTCTGAACTGCCATCTCTGTAGAGACTTGTGTATACGTTTGGTCATCTCTGGAACGAAATTGTAACTCCATATGTTTGTAAACATGCGCCGGGAGGGATTCGCAAATGCACGTATACGATACAGATGAACAATGCATAGTTGTAGTGGCAATATGTATATATATTAGGGTGTCTCTTAGCATAATGTAAAAAAATATTTTTTTGATTTCTCTCCCTCTCACCCTCCGAAGTTGTTAGGTTCATAGAAATAAAATTCTATAAAAAATTTCATTAAAATCGGATAATATTTAGGGGTGGCCCTCGAGCTGTTAAGTTTTGAATATTAATGATAGGCCTACTTCGTACAATGGGAAATGATGCAATGCTACAGTAGGCCTACATGATAATTAATCGTCCATTGAAGTAGGCCTACTAATAATTTTTATTGTTTATCGAACTGAATATCTACTTTCTACCTGCACATTTATGTTAAAATTAATAACTAATGTCTAGTCAAGTACCCTCATCCTTTTCCTGAATGAGGGCCATGTACGTATCGCCCAACCCTGTCATTGACGACTGCCAGCCGATTGACGTATCTGGAATGTTTCCTCTTCATCCCATTCAGACGGGTCCAATGCAAGGAAAGTCTGAGGAAGGCCTATCATGGAAGAGAGTCGTTTTGTGTTTATCGTGTAGAACTGCTCCAGGGCCCCGATGCACTCTTGGTCGCTTTGGTGGATGATCTGGGGCTGGGTCTTCCATGGCGGCTAACGTCAGTCTCTTCATCTCCACAGACACTCTGGACTCAAAAGGAGCCAGTCCGACCAGCTGCTGAGAAAGGAACCAGAGATGACGTCCAGGTTTTTTCCTTGTTGTGCTGGAAATGACTTCATGTGGATATTTTAGGAGTTCAGTCAGGAGTTGGGAGTCGTTCAGAGGTGCTTCATCATCTCCGATTGAGGCAGTAATCCTGGGGATAGTTTAAATCTTTTAAGGGGCACTGGGTCATGGTTAGAACTTCAGGGCCAGTAGAGATACACCATTTATCGCTTCGAATGCTACCCCAACCACTATTAAACTACCTCTGTCCCAGTGCCCATGACTGCATTACCCCCATCCCCCCCACACCGACAGCATGATACATAAAACATTTATTGTTCGGATGTTATATACTTTTCAACTGTGTTTATTAGATGTCTGTACACCAAAGTGTGATTAGCAATTGGTTAATAAAGAATATACTTACTTACTTATTTACCATGTTGACTTTATGTACCTGTAGGACAATGCTATAATTAAGGAAATTGATGCAAAAAAGCTAGGACTTTGCACCTAATCCACAAATCACTTAGATGGCGTTATGAAGTAATTTTCCGCTTACTTGCTGCGAAAGTCATTTATTACAAATTTGTTTGAAACATTTTAAATTTGATCTTTTTTTAAAATTTGTTGTCTGCAACTTGTTTACAAATTGAACAGAAGTAATATTCTGCTTCCCTGCTTATATAGATTGAAATTGGCAAATTAATAATGCAATCTGTCCTTCTTTTAACAAGGCGAACTATGCAGCATATACAGGGTGGGCCAGTAGGAATGCACCAACTTTGACGCCTTATAACTTGAATAATTTTTATCTGAGCGTCTTGTCCAATATATCAGATTGAAGATAATTATCCATTTTTTGATTCTGCAAAATATCTACGAGATAATGTTACGACTTTATGAGATAATGCTATTAATATTCGATGTGCCATTTTCTGGCCATAAAACTGCAAGAAAAAACAAAAGTCTGAAACTGAAGACGTCAGTTCTAAACAGTCACTTAGTACTAACAATTAATATCTTGAGTGAATTTACCATCAGTCAAACAAATACTCAATAATGTCCACCACGTGCTCGGACTCTTACTCGTCCCTGGATTGTTGTCTTGGCTGGAAATTAACTCTTGGACTTGTGCAATGTTCGCTGCTGTGCGCGCAGAACGTTTGCGACCACAGTTGCGGCTGTTAGACGTTCCCGTAGCATCAATTTGTTTAATCAATCGATCTAGAGCATATTTATTCCATTTTCTAGAAGGGAATTCTATCATCATCTGATGTGCATTGTATCCTTTTTCTGCTCTTAAAATTCGGATTAAAATTGTATCCTCTTCCGCGAGCGGCGTCATGATGTTCAATATTTACATTCAAAATTGAGAGGTGTGCGCCGCACCGAAATTTTATAACAGTGGTGCCGTATATCAGTGCAAGATTTGACACAGTAGTAGAGTGGATGATTACTTTCAATTTAGTATATTGGGCACGATGTTCGGGTAATAATTGTTCAAGTTATATCCATTCAAAGTTGGTGCATTCCTACTGGCCCACCCTGTAGTTATAAGCAATAGGCCTACAATGCTAAACTTTGACATCAAAGGGCCACCCCTAAATATTATCCGATTTCCACCAAATTTTTTTGTAAATTTTTTCTCCATGAACCTCACAACTTGAAAGGGTGAGAGATTGAAATTTTCAACTTTCATTTTTAAGAGACACCCTAATATATATATAATAACTCTCCTTATACATACATATATATATATATAGGGTCGATTTCAACTACTCTGGCGTTCACTATAATATCACTAAACACTGAATACTCCCGCTTCACAACTACGATTAATTGTGTATACAACCACAAATTGGCCTATATATGTGTATATTGTAATAAACCTTCTTATCTGAATATCTACGCCTTTAGCTTTCGCTCACTTACTCTTTCTCTCTCCCTCTCTCATATGCGCAAACTATATTTAGTCTATATTTATAGAATGTATATGTTTGGACTAATCATCTACAATGTTCTATGAATCATATGACAGCGTAGTCTTGAGTTTGAGTTTAGTCTCTTCTCTTGTTACCCAGTTGATACACGAATACTGAACAGCTACGTAACCCTGCATGCGCAGACCGGTTCTAAGGCATGCTTGTCCACGCAGGCAGGGATCTGCATTTTGGGGGGCCCTGTGCTGATCGAATGACGGGGCCCCTTACAATTTTAAGAAGCAAGGCAGACATACAATAACCCGACACATAACTTGTTATACTTTACAGCACATAAGAAGTAGATAGGACGATTGTCACGAGATCACGACTCACGCACTGAATTGGAAAGAACATAGTCTGTCAAAGAACAACATTTAGTCATAGCTATGATTGCTATGCATAATGCATTGCAATTTGCACTGTTTCATTCCTTAATCCTTTATTCTTTACTTTTTTTACTTTTACAATTTGGGGGCCCTGTGCTGCAGCACAATCAGCACCGTGGTTAATCCGGCCCTGTGTCCACGTAAACTGAAACAATTAAGCACAAAAGGAGCACATGCGATGTTGTGCCTATGGAGCTTGTGTATTCAGATTCACTATTCAACGTGATCGGAAACTCCACCACCAGGTGAAGTAATGGACGCGGAGGAGACCAGGTACTGGCAGCTGTAAACACCGATTAAAAGCGTTAACGTTTCGCGACATCTTCCATTTTTCTTTAGTTTTAGACAGCTGATTTCTATCACAATTTGCGTCTTTCCTTCACTCATGCGGCCTTTGTTTTATATTACTTTGCCATTAATGAATAATATGGAGCAGAAATAGATCGATCTTTCTCTTCGTTTAATTCTTTACATTAGCATTCTTTCTATCCTTACTTCGTTTGTTCTTCTTCTTCTTCTTCTTCTTCTTCTTCTTCTTCTTCTTCTTTCGTTCTACTGCTCATTTCTTGGTTTGTTATCTGCGACTGCAGGCATTCGATGATCTTATTTATGTTCGTAGGAGTTCGTCTGATTCTACAACCGATAGAAGCGATCGGCTTGGAGACCAGTCCGCTGGAGAATCAGTCAACGTCGTTATTAGGTGAGTTCGACATTGACGACTCTCAGAAATCTGTACACTGGGTCCAGAATCCCATAAATAACGAACCGTCATATAACAGGGAACATAAAATATGAAAGCCGATACAGGCCGCTATCAAGACCCGAGGGATGTAACAGCTCAATGAACGGTCCCTAGTTCCATGGAGTTCCGGAGTTGTTTGCTATCAGCCCTTGCAGAGATGCGATATTGCTTCACATCAATTTCGTCATTTCATACGAAGTATACTGTATTCTTCATTTAATGAAGCGGTGCATTATCACTACACCGTAGCAACCCGTGACAATGAGAAATCTCGGAAGAACTGTTCAATGTAAAGCGTCTGTGAATGGCTGTATGCATATACGCTGTCAATGCATTGATTATCTCTTATATCATGCATGCGTCGTATACATAGCCTACGATCTCTTGTGTTCTCTCGGCATTTCATTAGATGACCCCGGCTACTTCAACCTGAAAGCTCAGTCGTTATATCGATTCCGCAGCAGAAACAACGTTTCCTATCCAAATATAACAGGGGAACATAAATATAAAAGCTGATACAGGCCTATAGAACATACAGATTTCGATTTTAAGGCCTTACATTTGTTTTTGATCTGAAAGGAATTGAACCCTTGCGGTTACAATGTCCCCCGACGTCATCGTTTGCTCTTGCGTCTTTGTCTATTTATCCACTTATTATATATTTACACAAATTAACACAATCTTCTTATTAACTGTCTCGTCCATCACCTCGAGGTCGTCATCTTCATCATCGTTAATTGTCAGCCGAAGCTGAAGTGTAATATGAAGAATTCCATTTTCATAGTTTCTTTAAAATCTAAGAACAACACGACCGAACGCATTAGCTTCTGTAGCGCTGCAATCTGTGTTTTGCGATGCTGTGGTACTATACATAGTCTCAGTGTATAGGCTTAATCATTATCTATAGTTGTCCTTAGCTAAAAATTGTCCTCGTGAAAAACGTAGGGTCCAGTCTAGATTGTGTTTTCACACCGCCTGCAATTTGATCATATGTTATCTGTTGTTTTGCCTATCTGTTCTGATCATGAACGTTCAAATGATTCCCTGCAGATGAGAACAAACGAGTTCATTCACATATTATTATGTGAATGAAATTGTTTGGTCCCATCTGCATTTATAAGGCATTTACCCAGGCTAAAGCATCCTTAATTGAAGCCAGTGACGCAGTGCGTTGCACATCAGACCATTATATTTGGTCAAATTATTATGTACCAAGATATAGAAACTCAAAAGGCTCAATAATGTTACAGTTAGGAAGCGTTTATGTGTAATACTCGTAGGGCATAAGCAGGTAGACATTTTCCACCGAATACCGAATCCGAGTATTTGGATGTACTATTTGCCGGATCCGGGTACGAACCGAGTACCATTTGTGTGCACATGCAAAGCCTAACATTTTCACATATTAAGAAAATTATCAAAATAAATTTGTGTAGGCCTACTTGTAATAACTGTCTAATACATTTTTAATTTTAGTTATAAATAATCAATGAAATTGACTTGACTTCCATTGTGGACTTCCGATGTTGGTGGTTTTTTATTGAATAAGTTAAAATTTTTATTTGCAACTACTTCCGAATAGAGCCGAAAAATGGGAAATTCGACCGAAGCGAATGTCCGAGGCGATTTCCGGTTATGCCCTAAATACTCAAGTATGTCAGCATTTGGATAATACGTAGAAGCAACTTGTATCTAGAATGTATCTTCAGTAGTTCAATAGTGAATAGCCACTCTGAACAGTTAATGGGAACGTTACCTATTCCCCTGCAAAAGCACCCGATTAGAATAGTTTGCAAGAAAATCTGCAAATAAAGGTATTGTTTCTCATATATTTTTGCCAAAGTAACGAATTTATGTCTTTGTCGAAGGCTTATAAGTCTCAGTTATGGAAATTCCGAAGCTGGAACCAATAGAAATAGGCATCATGCACATCACTCTTTCAATTCGTTCACTAACCTGTGTAAGCTGACTGAGCTTTACGTAAATTTTACTGAAAATGAAAAGTATGGTTTAAATCTCCCAGACTCTTAATCCGCGGTTTTCAGCGGACATAATGAAGAGAGTTAAAATAATCCAAGGGTATCAGTCATCACTGTCATCAAAGACAGTACTTGGCGTCAATTCATCTCAGCAGTGCGGCGATGCATCTGTCATCTGCTCCCCTTCTCTCGTTAGAAACTTTAGCTGTTGTGCTGCTATGCTGCTACATTTTAACTTACACTTTATTGTACGGCAAGCTAGAGTCTATTTGTGCTGCAGAGTGATCTATTCAGTGGCATGTGGTCTTTGATCGGACAATTTGTTTGAACCTGCTTTCGAATTCCCTGTTGTAATGACCTCTGACAAGTGCTTTCGCACATCACCGTGCGTCTCTGAATCATAATATAAGTGTAATATATAGATACAAATAGGCCTACTATACTATGGAAGCGTAATTAATTGAGTAAGAAAAATGATTGTCAACGCCTGAAAACTCAAAAATATTGTAGCGAACATTACCAAATATGTTTCCCCTTAACCTACAAATTGGATGGAACATGCCCAAACCCATGTGGCTGGATAGGCCTATCTTTGCTCACTGAACCCCAGTTTTGAGGCTGTTTTAATAAAAGCAAATGTTTCGTGGTCACATCTGCCGAAATGTAGGCCTATAATGCAAGAAGTTCATTTTTATTTGTGAATGTAACGTATAAAAAGTAGATCGATAATCGATATTTAATGAGCAGTAAAAGAATTGGGTAAATTTTACGCTTGTGCGTAATCGCAAACCGAATTACAGTGGAGTGATTCAAAAGGAAGAATTTGTCAACAGTTTGACTTCATGTATAGGGCATACACAACTTCGTTTTAATGATGATTAATCCTGAAGACCAGTCGGGCTAATATGCAATGCTGCGTGCTGTGGAATCTATAATTGATAATTTTCACTACTAAACAAGAAGAACTGCCCAGAACCTGCCCTGGATGGTCTTGCGTGTCTGCGGTTTGAGCAGTAGGCCTAATCGAGACAGTCTCCCTCGCCTATCGTACACGCACCAACATGTAGTCTAAGCACCAAGACAAGGGCCATGTGAAATTCATTTTCTTTTCTTTTAAGAGAATGCTTGTCGATTTAATTTAATCAGTGGCTCAGTTGCTGAGTGCTAATTTCTTCAGAATTCAAAGGCTACTAAAACAAGTTAACAGAATTTAATTAATAGGCCTATATCTGGAAAGCCTGTGGACTCGTGAGTACACGTGTGGGCCCTACATAGACAAGTTTGCAGTTAACTTTTCGCGTATAAATTCGTAACCTGCTATTATGCATATAATATAGCATCAAGATTAGCCTGAAATTTAAGCCTATGCTAAGAAAACTCACAGTCGGGCCATACATGCACAGTCGTAATTGTCACATGCACTACCTTAACGGAATCTCAAACAGTGCATTAGGCCTATATCAGACAATGCCACCATAAGCCTCTGCATGGAAGGCCAAACGTTTAGGCCTATACTTGTCCTATGCGTGGAGCCCACATCATCTTCTTAGCAAACCATGCATATACTCTAAAGCTAATCACAGGGCATCAGTTTATTCAAGAGCGCTGCGTCGTATCCATCCATAGAGCGATGTCCAGTTAAGATCAGAGTCCGGTTGACAGTGAGACAAGAGAGAACAGTCTTCCGCTGCGCATGCGTGCTTTTGTGTTTAACTGTGTTCAGCAAACATGTTTAAACCATCTTAAAAGGCACTTAATAGGATCAGTTAGATAGTAATGCGTGCAGCGCGTTTGTGAGGTACTTAGAGGGCGATATTAAGTGTCTTGCTACCTACATAGTACTACCATACATGCACATTACATAAATAAACATAAGCATGCACATATACAATACATGCACCAACATATAGCGTATACAAATTGATGATCATAGAGAATTATACGTTGAGTTTAAGCGTTAGGTTTATGGCAGTAATACCCAAATGGAAACGAGTGTTTTATTATCGATTATGGAATTAAATATGACGAAAACGCTTGGCAGTCTGCATCAGAAGCGGCTGCTGATGCTGATTGATGTTGCTCCTTATGTTGCTGCTGATGCAGCAGTCGTTCATTATCTGTCGCCTTCCAGCTTTTCATCTCTGTGCCCGACGGTTTTACATTGGGTCAAACCTGAATGATTTGCACATGTCAGAGTAGACCGGACTTCGACACACCCGGTTGCATCAATCATGCACTCAGACTGCTTCTGCCTCTGCTGCTACTTCCTTCGACTAACGAGAATCATTACCTCCGAGAGATGCCAGATGGAGGCATCAGTCTTATAGATAATTAATCGTTGATCGATCGAGTTGACTCTGAATCTTGCCAATCCTCCTAACTCTCCATGTGAGACCGAGTGTCGGCTTGATTGAGGTAGGGGTTTGGTACCCCTGTAATTATGGCTCCAACAGTTTGAATTATTCCAGTCTATTGACCCTTCGATCTTTGGCGCTGAAGTCCCTTCAAGATGTTTCTCTACCTCAGTGGGAACCAACTGTTAAGGAGTCATTGCACGTGCATCTAATACAAAAATGCTCAGATCACGTACTGCGAGGTAAATCGACCTCTTCGATTGGTCTACAGTTCCAGTGTAGCTGCAGTCATAGTTCGTGTGTGATCGTACAAATCGGTGACTGCATGATTAAGAGAAATTTTGCTTTGATGGTTGAGACAGTTCTTTGACAGAGTATATATTCATCCGTGGCTTTCAAAATAGGAAATTATTTCCGAATTTACGTTTTGTTTCTGTATTAGTTTTAAGCTGATAATTTGCATGTACGTTTTTTATTGACCGAACAAGGGATTACTTACTCGCTCACTCGCTCGCTCGCTCATCTCCCAACGAAAGCCAATTACACAATGATCAATATCTACAAATGATGCATGAGCACAGCTGAAGACGTAGGAAAATATCATAGGCCTATTTTAGGGCCTGTGTATTCGTCAGATTCCCAAGAAATCGACTTAAACTCTGTTAAGCAATTAAAGTAGTCGAGTCACAAATAACTTTCTTTAGGCCTATGCTTTGTAAACCTGATTACTGTGTTCAGGCATCATATGTAGATATTGATCATTGTGTAATTGGTCTTCGTTGGCACAGGAGCGAGCGAGCGTGCGAGTGAGTAAGTAAGTAAAGAATGAGTAGAATGAGTAGTCGTGCTGGAATCGGGAACGCCCCTGAGTAGCTCTCTCTCTCTTGACGAGGCGCTATATAAATGTCCAAATGAATGAATGAATGAAGAATGAGTAGATAAATGTCTTTATACGTTGCTTGTTACATATAAATACAAGACGCATACGTTCATTGCTGCCTGTGTTCATATTCTGTGTATATATGAATATTACGTATGTTAATAATGCATATACAGTTATAGTTATGCACATGACGTATATTTATATGCAAGTATGTATATAATTGCTTGGTCTTGCTGTTGCAGAGTAAGACCAATAAATAACCAAGAGACTCAGCGAAAGGATAAGAACAGTTTAACGTTTGCTGGAAACGGTGTAATCGTGGTAAGTAAACGATACTGGCGCTAGAAAAATAGTTTTCTTTATATTGTGATAGAAAATTCTGTGGATATGCTTTATTCTGATAGTCTAGATTCAATAAAACTATGCATTAGCAGTGCTGGGTTTAAGTAAACTCCGTTATTAGTCATGCTCGCAGACCCATTTGCAATATGGAACTTTTAGCATGTATACATACACGTTCCATGGCCTATGTACAGTGTAATGCAGTCTACGATGTGTTTTCATATATACCATTTATCAATTAAATATGCATCACATGTATTACGCACGCGCAATATTGCGTCGATGCCAATCACTGGACAAGCAGAGGAAATGAAATCGTTGCTGAAGGGCACCTGTCACATGAAGGTCACCTGAGACCCAGTAGCACTGGATTTCCTCGACACAGCCCAGAGCGCAGCTGGCAGGTGCATTTCTGCATCTCGTTACGCTGAAGAGTTGCGTACTTAATGCCTCTATGTATTTATGTCTGAGCAGTATCTGTAACACCTTTTGAGAACCGCTCAAAGACGCTCCTTGCTACCTGTAGGCTAAGTGATATCGACGTTCTCGATGAACGACATTCTGTGGTCGAATGGCGCTTACGTGGGTAGATATGATCTCCACTTGAAGTTTATAGCAAACACATAATACGTTAATCGCCGAATTTTGTCAGCGCCGCAAAAAGTGCTGCAACGGGAATAGCAGTTTATTCACCGCCTGCGAAACTCCATCCAGGGGTAAAAGTTGCAATTGTTAGTAGGTATATAGCAGGATAACAGCGATGAGGATAAGGATGAGTATTTTAAAGCTCATAGTTAGGCCTATAGATACAGTTTCGAGTTTAAGAACGACGCATCTGGGCAGACTGTCGTCTATTTCTACTGGTTTTTCTCATTACGCCGCAGACTCGCACTGATACTTCCCCCGACTTCAGATCCTGGATCGCCCTGCGATGTGTATATGTGTATATGATATATGCGTTAGTATATACATGCATGTGTGTCTGCGTCTACGTGTGCAGGTTGAGCAATCGATTGCGGCAGCAAAGTCCTTTGCCTACAACGTCGTCTTCGAACCGAATGCCACTCAGGAAGATGTCTTCGAATATTCTGGAATCAAGAAACTGGTCGATATGGCCACGAATGGGTAGGCAGGGACCCCTCGGTGCTAGGCCTTGGCTACGCGTGAATATTCATCACCAAATGAACACATACTGTACTTAGTAGCAACGAGAGAAGTTATGATCTTGTATTCACGCCAAATGCTGGATAATTTCGTTTACCTGGTCTGCATATATGTATGCAATGCTGCATACGTATCTGGGGTGTAGCTGAATTTTTGCATTTTGCCTTTTAAGGACTTCTTAATTATTTCGCAGATTTGTATTGCATGCGTGGCGTTTCCAGTTGACCTTCCTTGGTCATTGACGGACAATTAACCAAGTCCACTTCTTACTCTCTGTCGATAGCTCTAAAGATCAGAGGTTGCGAGTTTGTATATATTACTTATTTATCGCATTGAGTGCACGACAGTTGGTGCGTCCATGTTGGAATAGCATAGGCTTACACAGATAGAACTGTGCATCAATGAATCAACAGTCGGGATAAGGATTTACGTTGTGTGATTGATTGAACAGAGGAAATGTCGTGGCAATTGGTACAACAGTATTGGTTCACAGACAGCAACATGACTGTGTGTGTGTGTGCGTGTGTGTGTGCGTGTGCGCGAACAGAAAAGCCTTTCTCTGCGTACACAAAAGACGCAAACAGTTGAAAGTCTAAATCACAGACATATCTGGGCTTATTTATAATGTATGGCAATTGTTAGAACATGCTGTATGCATTCTTGGATGATGTTTAGCCAGCTGATGTTCTGTTTAAGGTATTCGTGCACCGCCTTTGCTTTTGGTCAGACTGGATCAGGGAAGACATATACAATGACTGGACCACCAGAACAGGTTCGTCTATTCGTTTCTACTGCATTCAGTGCAAAGTGATCGATGGACCTGTGTAACAGTTGTCTAGACACTAGACACTTCGTCGGAATTTAGGGCATAAATGGCGTGCCTGAAAACTCAGAACAGCCACAGAATGATCTGTTTCCTCTGGATAAGAAGGCTTTTAATCTGGTGGAATCAAGGCCACTGGTTTAACGCGCCGTTGCCAGGTTAAGACAATATTACTGAGTCAAGATGTTGTTACTTGGTCGTGGCTGGGTCAGACAAAATTACTGGGTCAAGACACCACCAGCTATAGGGTCAGGACGCTATTAATGAACTCTTGCACTGTCACGTAACGGGTCAAATCATTGTCAAATTGTTACTGATCAAATCAACCAGTGTTTGGCAAAACACAGTTGCTACATCATTGTGCTTCTTGACTTCTGTTTCATTGACTCGGCCTATCCGCGTTTGTGCTGTTGCGATTGTGCTGCTGCATGTGTCATCAACACCATCGCCACCATCACCAGCGTCATCATCATCGCCACCACCACCATCGTCATCCAATCGCTGTTCATTGGCTGAAAGCCCGTATTTGTCCACTGCACACGTAATCATCTCCTTCAACACTTGTACGATCAGAGTCAAGTCGTGGACAAATGTTCAGTTCCGGTTTCTATATCGTCCAGCTATTTGTTCTCTGCAAGGTCATCTCCTTCTTGTCGAGACCTCCATATTTTTCAACATTGCACATTTATCTTTCTATCGTTAATCATATCGCATATAGGCACATGGTACGCTTCTGAAAAACTACTTTTACAAGAATGTCAGCACTAATCATACTCTAAAGTAGACCTGTCATGCAAACTTCTAAGGTTGGTCGTTGTTTAAATCTGCATTTTGTGACTACTATACTGACATGTTTCGTCTCAAAGCGCTGTCCTGGTGTTTCGTGAACAATCCAGCCTTACGCATCGTCCTTGCTGATGCCTTACAATAGTGATGTCTTTGGTACAATTTTGACAGCATTCTGTTATACGGTCTATTGCTGAACAGAATGCAAAAGCGTTTCTGACGTCCGAAGTGAAAGGCCTTATTCCGCGGTCGTTCTACTACCTGTTCGACCAACTTGCCAAAAGACCAAACCTCGGATGTCGACTCACCGCCTCTTACCTGGAAATCTACAATGAACAGGTGACGAAAGCTAAACAAGTCATTAAATAACCCAAGGTAATGAAGGTCAATTTGTCAACATTTACTGAATGGCTGTCATATTCTTTACCTCATTTATTTACTCGCTTGCTTACTTATTTACTTCCAATTCATGAATAAGATCGGCTCGTGTGCAAATATATATTATATTCATTTGTGTTCGTTCTTCAATGACAAACGGTTTCAGTAAATGTTGTTGAATTTTATGTATTTGTGAATTGAAGTTTGTAGTCTAACACTTAGCTCTGAAGTAAGGATAAAGTCATCTGATCATTTGCTAGTGGCAATCAATACCCGAGTTTTCAAGCAATCGCCTCAAATGCTTCTTAGCTTTTTGGTAGTATGTTTGAGACCAGATGGTTACATCTGTAATTGAAGTCGCAAAGTAACTAAAAGCAAAAGTTAAGAACTCGATATATGACGCTGTCATACATTAACTCTAACGCGTGTGGAAATGTTTTCTGAACGCCTGTATTTGTGTTGCACGTTGTTTTTAAACTGCTATAGGGGCCTAGGAGTCGCAGTCATTGGAAATGAGAGAAATTTTATTATTTAAAATTTTCACTAAGAGGATTTGTTTAAATGACAAAGTGCATGCCACCCGATTGCTTTGCTTCACCTGGTCTCACCAGTGACTTAATACAGGACGCTTTAGGACTTCACTGGCTTCTACGTTCTAGTGCACGAGATGCTGGCTTAAGCGGACGTCGGTTAAGGGACTATCGATCTCATTCCGAGTCGTAAACGAGTAGCTGGGCTCTTATGACTCCATCTGGCGTTGTTATATGGACTTAAATGGCATTCATAATTCCCTGTGTACGTGTTTCCGTAACCATAAAAGATTTTTATTTGGGTTCGACGTCCTTTTATCAATTCCCAGTTTATTGGCAGCAGCACATATGAGACCCGAAGCAACCACTTATCCGAAGACATTAATGTGAGCACGACTACACTAATAATTCGAATACTGTGTGAGTTTCAAGACGCATGCTGCGAACTCCTAGAGTCTCATTGTTACCAGTGGTAATTAAAGGCGAGCAGGTGGTTGTTATGACGAGCGGTGGCTGTAAGGCTGTGTCCGTGTGACAGGTGCGTGACCTCTTGAACCCGAATCCGAAGACGCATCTGGCCGTTCGATGGTCCAGTCATAAAGGATTCTACGTCGAAAATCTCTTTGTCGTCGAGTGCGAAACAATCGATGACCTCACGGCAGTCCTCGAAGAAGGTAAACAACCGAACTATATGTCTGTCCGTCTGTCTGTTTGTCTTTCTGGCTGTCTGTCTGTCTCTAACAAATCTTGCATGGTGACTTCTTCGTTAAGTGTTCGATTTCTGATTTGAGCAGCTCCTCTTGAGACGGACATCGTAATCGTAGTCGTAATCGTCAAACTTCTAAAGCGCCACTCGAAGGCCAAGCGCAGGGCACCGGCCTATTCACGAGCCCTGCGTCAAATCAGAGTTTTTTTCCAAAGAGTAGTCCAGAGGAAGTCAAAGTCCAGTTTCCATGGGGGCAGGTCGAGAGGAGGCAGATCAGCTGTTAAGGCTGGTGTCGTTTAGGTCATAGTGCCTGAGTCCAGAGCAAGTCCTTCACGCACAGCTGCACCTATACTTGAATAACTTGTTGTCATAAGGCAGCCGCGTTATCCGAAAGCTGACTGATTTATTAAAGAGTCCCGCTCTTACTACTGTCCTGCGCGACCACTCTTCTTGAGCTCTGGAGATTAATGCATTCGCTGGCAGAAGGCAATTGTTCAATAGGGAAAATTGAAATAATTACTTAACTGGTTAAAATATTTGGCGGCTCAAATACCGACAAACCGTTTAAGCTAATAACAAATCTCAAACCGATAGTTGTCTAACATTTACGCCTATCTCTATCTGTCTGTTTCTCTGTCTCTCTCAGCCTCTTTCAGTCTCCCTATCTAACTCTGTCTGTCTGTCTCTGTCTGTATCTTTGAACGCCTATCTTAAAGTATAAAAAAATTCAAACGAATGAAAGGAAATCATAATTGGACGAATCATGAGTGACTTTATTATGAATGCATAATACAATGAAGACATAGTAACTATGTGGAAATAGTATTAGTGTAGCGCTCCGGAGTTCCGGTCCTTCGCGCACATTTCTAATCGAGTGATAGGCCTACTTGGTTTTCTGGATGTTTTACGGATGTTATCTTAGGAAGCGAAACAATCAAAATATTTAAACAACTGATAAAATTAAACAAAAGATCAGATTAAACAATAAAATTTGTCAAGATATCTGACGTCACCATCGCTTTATTGGACAGGTATTCGCAACAGAATCATGGGATCGAACAGCGTGAACGAGCACTCGAGCAGAAGTCACAGTATGCTCACGCTTCACATCGACAGCGAGATGCAGGACATTGACGACGATAATCTGTTCATCACAAAACGAGGAAAACTCACCTTCGTCGATCTAGCAGGTAACTCATTGTAATGTCCACCCGCATATGTCTATCACTTGCATGGGCGGCGATCATGGGGGACGGGGGGACATGCCCCCACCTTTAAGAGTGGGGGGACACGCCATACATTTGTCCCCCCAGATTTTGAAGAAACGCAAAAAAGGCGAATAAATGTATATGCGCGCGAGGGTTTTGACTGTGTTTTTGAAGAGATCAGGGAAACAAGAGATGTTTTAGGAGAAGTGTCCCCCGGAAATTTTCAGAAAGTAAGAAGAAATTCTGAAAAAAGGGTGCAATTTTTTTAGAATTTCGGAAAAAGTGGGGAAAAATGAAATTGGGGAAAAAGTTAAAGAAGCGAAGAAGCGGGGAGGGAGACTGTAAGAAAAAGCTGTAAAAGAGGTGAAGGAGTAAAAAAGGTCATCAACTTTTTTCGAGATGAAATCGATTTTTTTCGGAGATGAATTGGTATAAAAAAAATTTTTTTAGGGACAAGATTTTCCAAAAACGGTCGTCGACGAGGTCGTGGCCGACTTTGTCCCCCCCCCACCTCTCAGACAAGATCGCCGCCACTGATCACTTGTAGGTCTAATCTTGCCAGTTGCACAGAGTTGTTGCCTAACTCTTACCCGAGTCAAGCCAAGGCGACTCACTAAATAAGTCTATCTGTTAACTACAGAATGATGTGCTCTGGTAATCGTTTGCTATCCATGTAGGTATCCTGTGGCATACGTTTGCAAAAGTCTACGTCGAATTATAGTACTTACAGGCTGAAACAATTAATCCGAAAATGAAGCTAACTACTTTTTTATATGAAACGCTGTTCCTGGGTATTTACTCGAACCTCGGGTAATTATACTAAATAATAATATTTATAATAATAATAATAATAATAATAATTATTATTATTAAATAATCCATGATAATAATAGTAATAATAAGTCGGTTTTGCTCTACTCAACCTCCTCGACTATATAGTAATAATAATATCGAGAGATAATATGAAGACTATACTTTCCTCCATAAGCGCTTGTATACTTATGCCTATCCAGTGCTTCAATGCAGTCACTTTTTTCAGCATCTTTTCCACCGATTAAACCATCAGAGAAAACTAGCAGCTCCAGAATAATACCTCCCTGACTTTTTTTATCCTGAGGGGCAGGGCTGTAGTCGAGCGTATACGCGGGTATACAGCGTATACTTACCTCTAGAGCAGCGGTTCTCAACCTGTGGGTCGCGACCCCCACGGGGGTCGCCTTACGATTCCCCAGGGGTCGCTTGGTAGTTTCAGAAATTTGTTTAAAAAAATATTGTCAGCGTAGTTTCTTAATATTTTATGTAATAATTATGATTTTTGCGTTGCACACTTGCAAAGACTACCCCAAAAAATTTCTGATCTGGCAAGAAAGAAGCAATTAAGCTCCGCGTTCTTATTGAACTACTAGCCCAGTAAGCTAATGCTAGCCCAGTTAGCAACATCGGTAACAGCGTAGGATGCGTCCCATATTACTCTGTGAAAGTGAGCGTGCGGTTCGCTTTCCGAAGGTATACCCATGGGCGGCGGATCATGGGGGTCGATGGGGACAAGACCCCACCTTTAACAGTGGAGGGACACGCCATGCATCGGACCTCCACTTTTTGGAGAAACCCCCAGAAAGGTCATAAAATTTTTTTACTTTTTTTACCAGATCAGTTCACGGCGATAAATGTTTTACCTCTTTTTTGACCAGATCAGTTCAAAACTCTTTTTTGACCACATCAGTTCAAGAATGTCCCCTGTCAAACAAGATCGTCGCCACTGGGTATACCTTATTAATTTTAAGAGATTTAAAGTTCGGGCTAGCACGATCCCAACACGGGGACCTTAAATAGCGTGAAGCCTATTCGAACGGGTTGTAGTGGTGAAGGATCTCACCCGATCAATTCATTGAATTATGAGCAGGGTCGGTGCCATAGCCCTATACGGTCGTTATATAAAATCGCGTAGGCCTACATGTTGACGCTCTTCTTTGGATTGCGAAACTCCATCTTTTTTAGTTATAACTAAAATAATAATATTACTGTTGACCTTCTGTAGCTTTGTTTTCTTCTTGATTCTTAAGAAATGTTTAGGCCCTAAACTTTATATTTAGCAGCTGCCATTGACATTTGTAACTCTTAATTGTACAGTCATAGTGCAATACACAATAAATATTTAACTAAACATTCAATTTACTAAATTTTACTTTTAAATTTTTCGAAATTATTACAAAAAAATACAATTTTTTGGTTAATGATTTTTTATGCTATAATGCACTATTTGTAGGCCTTTAGATCATCAAATGATGAGAAGTGAAATGCATAACAATGGTAGCAAAAACGCGGTGAAGGGAGCAACCCACTCAATTTTATTGTTGGGGGTCGCCAAACTTTGGAAATATTATCAAGGGGTCGCGTCACTAAAAAGGTTGAGAACCGCTGCTCTAGAGAAATTTGAGAGCGTATACTCATGGCTGTAGACGAGGGTATACGCGGGTATACAGCGTATACTTACCTCTGGGAACGAAAATTTTTCAAAAAAGAGAGGTTTTTAAAGGTTTTTAGGGCGAATGACTAAAAAAAAAAAAAAGAAAAAAAACTTTTTCAGAGACAAAATCGTAAAAAGTCTGAAAATTTTCTGAGAATTGGTGAAAAGTCTGAAATTTTTCCTAAAAAAAGGTCTTCAAATTTTTTTTACGCCGCTGGTCACCGGTAGCGTATACTCACCTCAAATTTTACCACTACAGCCCTGCTGAGGGGTCATATGCACCTCGGACAAAAAACACCATTGACCTATATAATATTAACGACAAGACGATTTTTATATAATGCCACAGCTGGGTGTATGAGTCAAAGAAAGACCGAGTTCAAAATAAACGAAGAAGTCATATGATATATATTTTAAAAAGTTAGGTCTTGAACCGTGACTTGAAAGTGTCCAGAGATGCTGCATTATTCACAAAGACGGAAGGCCTGTTCCGCGCAATGAGTCCAACGATACTTATGTACATACACTGCACAGTGTGCACACATATTCAGATATATATATGTGTATATCATATATATGCTTATAAATATATATGCACTCGTGTACATATGCAGGTATATTCATATGTTTATACATATAGTCTGAATATAATCATTTCTCTATGTATGTATGTATGTAAGTACGCACGTACGTACGTATGTATGCATGTATACGTACATGTAGGTGTATATGTATACGCATTTAATTATGATTAACAGCTGTTGTTACCTACGCAGGTATACGCGTGCATGTATGTAAGTATACGTGTACGCGCATAGGTAGCCTACATTTGTATGTATGTATGTATGTATGCATGCACCTGAATATGTATATATTTAGAGCACTCTGGAACTTCTGATAGTTTTATGCAAACTCCCATCTGTCTAGATCTAACCAAACGATTGTCATCTATTGCTGGCCAGAGATTATCGTTAACTTTGCAAATGGATGCAGTTGGAACAATTCTGTCTCCATTTAAGAGTCTTTTCTTCCGTTGAATGACTGGCTGGCTGACTATTCAGACAGTTCTACTTGTCAGTGAAAATGATGACAGATTGAAGTCATAACAACGAAAGCTCTTGGCAATTATTTCTGATTTGAAATGAAATGCCTCGGTGTCTTTGGCGATTATCTTGGCTGAAAAGGCTCAGTCTTCAGCTAAGTTGATAGGTACAGTGTGCTATTCAGTTGATGAATGCATGGACACAGCTGGCTTATACTCTCAAATTCTTCCGATGGAAAGAATCGCGAATTCAAAGAGACGGCTTTCACCAGGTGCATCGGATGCTTGCAAACCAGAAATCGTACAAAAGAAATCGTACATGTGTGAGATAAAGTTGCATCACAGCACAATAGCCTTGTGTGCACGCACTGACGATTTGGTGTTACTGCGAGTACACAACGCGGACGAGAGTCTAAAACCTCACAGGAATAGAAGACATTCCGCGTTTGCTACAGACGACAGACTGGCTTCAAATGACTGCTCAGCTATAGGCCTATTATAGAGTTACAGAGAGAAACAGAAAGCGCTTTAAGTTTAGACTATAGAATGTCTTCAGAAACAATATTGGCACAGTTTCCGTGTATATGCTCACTCTTCTCCTATTCTCTGCCTCTTGCAGTTGCTTTACTTAGCAAAATTCCTTACTCTTTTTCTTTTCCTTCATTTCTTCCTTACTCATATAGAGTTTGGCTATGCACACACACACACACACACACACACACACACACACACACACACACACACACACACACACACACACACACACACACACACACACACACACACACACACACACACACACACACACACACACACACACACACACACACACACACACACACACACACACACACACACACACACACACACACACACACACACACACACACACACACACACACACACACACGCATGCACACACACACACGCATAATAGACAGCCATGCTTTAATTTGAAGATCGGATGTTTTTATTTGAAGTCCTCACTATAAACAAATTAGAGCACACAGAGAACAGATGCACGCAAATGGCTGAAGTTCTGAGGTATAATTCTTTGATGTTGATGGATGTGAACAGGTAGCGAAAGAACAAAATCAGACGGTGTCATAAAACAAGGCCACCTGCAGGAATCTAACAACATCAACAGAAGCCTTCTCGTCTTGGGTAAAAACAAACGCTTCACATACCAATTGAAATACGTGAACTCAAGAAATTATTAATTAGCATGTTTAAATATCGCGTTGTTTCTAGCTCATCATAAATATTACATATTTTCAGCTATTCACCTTGTAAAAATTAAATTAAAATGTTGTAAATATCGGTTTTCTTCATGGCTGATAAATATTACATATTTTCAGCTATTCACCTTGTTTAAATTAAATGTAAAATGGTGTAAATATCGGTTTTCTTCAAGGCTGATAAATATTACATATTTTCAGCTATTCACCTTGTTAAAATTAAATGTAAAATGTTGTAAATATCGGTTTTCTTGATGGCTGATAAATATTACATATTTTCAGCTATTCACCTTGTTAAAATTAAATGTAAAATGTTGTAAATATCGGTTTTCTTCGTGGCTGATATGAAACACGTGGTTCTACATTCTAGTCCTGGGACTACTAGCTATATTGGGTAGGCCTATATTCTGATATCTTGCTACATGTGTAAGCCACGTAGCTCAGAAAAAAGAATTAAAGATAAATAACTATAATACATATCTGTAATACATATATATACACACTTAGGTTTAAGCCAATAGATTTACCATGATACATTTGAAATACGTGTTTTAATTTAAAAGGTAATTGTATATCGGCGTTGGGTGATCTGAAGAAGAAACACGGTCACGTTCCATATCGTGATAGCAAACTGACGAAGCTGCTTTCCGACAGTCTGCGTGGAAATGGAGTGACGCTAATGGTCAGTTGGTTTATCCTTCTCTTCCGATCCACCAGCCCTCCCTCTTCTCCTCTGGACGCTCCCTTGCCCACCGCCGCCACCCTTAATGGCTCCACGACCAACCCATAAACTACAAGCGTCAGCCGCTAATGCAAAAAAGAAACCTGATGCGGTCTTGAATGCTGATGAGAAGCTTCTCGTAAATGTGCTGTGTTAAGCCTCCCTTTATATTACATTACCTTACATTTTAACCATTGGACATTACTAAACGCCAGGCGATGAACAAAGGCCAGTCTCCAGTTTTTTTAACGGCGATGGAAGCAAGACAGTTTCTACATAACGCTTTTTGCAATGAAGTTGTTCATGCCGTTAAAAACCGATTTGAGGTATCATTCTTTAGGTGAAACCGTCTGTCTCTTTTTAGTCTCATAGTATTATAGGTCTGTAGTTTTGGAGTAGTACAAGAGAGTGCTTTACTAGTCTTATACTCTAGGCGTATCCCCCGTTGACGTAGAAAGTGTTGGGGTCGTGACACTGACCTGTCAGAAAGACATCAAATATTCATGGGATAATTTTATATGTTTCATTCCGTAGAATGTGACAGTTCTTTTGTGTGACACCTCTTTTAGTGCGACTGTTCTCTTTAGTGCTACACTCCTGTTTAGTGATGAAAATGTAAATAGATGTGAGGGGCGAAATATATTTGAAAGTATTAAAATAGGATTTTTTTAAATCATATTTAAAATGACATTTCAGATACGTTTTAGGCCTACTACTTTCAACAGCATTTTGTAATGATGATGATGATGAAGATAATGATGATGATGATGATGATGATGATGATGATGATGATGATGATGATGATGATGATGATGATGATGATGATGATGATGATGATGACGCTACAGAGAAATTCATCTAAATAGCCCTAGTGCTAGATAATCGTTCAATTATAGCCTATTACGTCTAGTATACATTTACCCAGTGCTTAAAATTTAACAGCTGCAAGTGCATTCTCCAAACGCATAAGATTTAGGTCGTCCTTAAATGTATGCTGTTGGACTGCTGTGGTCGAGTTAGCGCTTTAACCAAAAAGCCTTAAAACGCAGAATCATGCCTCTGAACAGAAGTCTGGTTGTCTTCAACGTTTACCTTTAGATGATGATGATGATGATGATGATGATGATGATGATGATGATGATGATGATGATGATGATGATGATGATGATGATGATGATGATGATGATGATGATGATGATGATGATGATGATGATGATGATGATGATGATGATGATGATGATGATGATGATGATGATGATGATGATGATGAATATGATAACTGCTCTTTTACGTGTTACACGTGTGTTAGTGCAACGGTTTCCCAAGTGTGAGAGTTCTCTTGAGAGTGACTGCCCTCTTGCGTGCTGCTGTTGTCATTAGTCTGACTGTTCTGCTGTGGTATTTGGTTTAGATCGCCTGCGTGTCTCCGTCTTCGTTCAACTCGGCTGAGACGATGAACACACTTCGCTATGCGTCCCGTGCCAGACATATAAAAGCCAAGCCAATTATTATCATGGTAGGTCGCCATGACTTAACAAACACATACAATACACAACAAACATCATGCGCCACCAGTACATCATCGACGCTGCTACGGTTTGATTACTTTTTATTGATCCTCCTAAGGAGATCGTATTCTGTTCTGCGTCCGAATTTTCTGGACGTTGCCAACTACGTGACGCTATTGCCTTCGTAGTTGAAACGCCAAACGATTCCGACCTTCGTCCAACAGACTTATTAAAACACCAGTGCAGAAACAGCAGAGCTATTCATTCGCAAAAAATTAGTTTGCGGACGTGCATGTGAAAAAGCCCTCCCTGCTTTGGCTTTATCAGCAAGACAATCGAATGAATTGTATGCTGGAACTCTGTTTGTTATCTTATATTCGGGTTTAGGAAAATTTAATGGGAAAGTTTAAAAGGTTTCATTAACGGTCCCGGCCGACTCATTTTTACTTTTCTGGCAAAAATACGTCGGTATAAATTATATTTCCATTTGTAGGCCCTACTTCTCCGTAAATATTGCTATACACAATCTATTATGGACATACTTATTAGATAATTACCATAATGATGATTGCCTTTGGTATTCCTGAATAAACAAGCGCTTCCTGACCCTCCCGACCACAAAGTCGCCGCGAGTGGCTGCGGAGAAGGAACGCTAAAGAATAATTCACCTAAATAGAGCTAGATAATCGTTCAATTATATTAAGCTTACGTCTAGTATACATTTACCTATGCTTAAAATTTAACAGCTGCAAGTGCATTCTCGAAACGCATAAGATTTAGGTCCTTCTTAAATGTATGTTGTTGGACTGCTGTGGTCGAGTTAGCGCTTTAACGAAAAATCCTTAAAACGCAGAACCATGCTACTTAACAGAAGTCGGGTCAACTTTTACCTTTAGATTTCAGCTGTAAGCGTAAAACCATTGAAATGTCACAAAACCTACAATTTGCCTAATTTTCTATTCTCTAGTACTGCCAATCTCTGAAAGCTTGTATTAGTGTTCGTCTCATCGTAACATATCCCGATTGGTGTGATGGACTTCACCTGGCAAACATGAAATTGCACAATGCCTAAAGAGAAAGATCCTGGTGCGACCTTTTTAAATAGTAATTTAGTTTGGTTTAAAGTTTCCCATTTTGAACTTCCGTATAGCGGCAGAATCGTGTAGAGGCGAATAAATGTCTTGTGTGATAATACGGATAGAATTGGTCAGTTGTTGAATCGTGCGTTTAACGACGCATGTGTCCAAGTTTTGTCGGTTCTTTGTTTTCTGTCGCAGGACCCTAGGGAAAAGTTCATCCTTAGTCTTAAACGAGAAATCAAAATACTCCGACAAGAAAACCACTACCTCCGTCATCAGGTATTAAAGGAAGGCCTTATCTCAACTGTTATCCACTACTTTTGCTTACGGTGAATCGAATACACAACAATTTACTCCTGAAATTTGCAGTTTTGTTTGCGTAAGGTGGCTTAATTAGATCTTTGTATGAAGGCCTATGTATGTATCAAGACAACTTATATGTTGATCGCTGAACACATGGCGTAAACGAGTGCTTTCAAAATGGGCAAAAAGTTTATAGTTTACTTGCAGAATCAAATGAAACAGCACGTGAAAGCAATGGAAGTTTGTTCAAGAAGGGACGGTCCAACACATGAAAAGGCACGATGGGCTCGAGTTGAAGTGTGGATTCGCGGGAGCTGCATATCCTCATAGGCAAGAAAGCGCAACGATCGACGGTCGAGATGAATCGAATGAGAAACATAGAACATTCTTATATACGCTGGTGCAATGCCAAGAAGTGAATCACGTACACGCACAAGATCTTTGTGTAAATGTAAATGCTTAGACACATGAATGCATTCATTCATTGTACAGTCTGGTATTGTAAACAGATGGACTTTCCAGTGAAGCCGAAGGGTCAGCTGCAGAAAGAGAACGACACGAAGTTCCTTCAGATGCTCAGGGATCAACGAAGAGATGGAAGGACAACAGAACATGGACTCTACGAAATGCTTCAGGAATACATGATCGAAAACGAAATGCTCAGGTAGGTTCGGTTTTTACTTACCCCTCTGAACACGCACACGCAATCACCCACCCGACCATAGCAAGCCACCAGTCAGACTAGGCCCCTATAGCCTACGTAGAAATTCCAGGTTCAAGACGCAACTATTAGGCCCCCTATAGCTGCGTCTGGACCTGTGCCCTTATTTAGATAATTTCTGGTTCAAATTTTAAAACGTTGACCTGTCTGAAGTACGTTAACGTTGAACCTAGTAGGCCCTAACAGTTCTAGGAACTTCTAGGCATTTTAGACAGTTTGATTTCACGGACCTTGCAGTTCATTATGTAACTTCACGCTCCATAGCACATACATGGTAGCTATAGACTTATCCAATTAATTAGACCTCACGGATCCACAGAATTATTACACGAACAAAGTAGAAATTCCAAAAGGCGCTATATAATTGTTGTTCTTTTGATATAGAGATGAGAACTCCGACTTGCATCTGGTCCGAGAGGTTGGAAGACGTGAGCAGCAGATGCTGGCGAGGGAAAATGAAAGGTTGATGAAGAAAATGGAAACTGCACAAAGGTATTCATGGTTCGGTTCCAATCTACAGCCTATAAGAATACCAGCGTTCGTTGCGTAGGCCTATGAGTGGCAATGCCAACGTTCTGTTAGGCCTACATAACAACGGTAGTTACAATGATCAGTGATGAGTTTCTAAACTCAACTGTGATTGCCTTTGGTTCCGTTTTGTGTTTTTGGTCTGATACTTCACACAGACTGTACCTCAACTGTATGCACATAGTCTCTACTACATCGTGCAGACTACATTTTCATAGGCTATTGAATATTCAATGATCTACTGATTGTTTAAAGAAGAGACGCAAAGAAGCTAAAGCTGCTAAACATCATAGCTACTTATCACAAAGTGATTAGTTTCATCGTAATTAATCAAATTATCAATGCCATTAGTCGTCAATTAGCCCTGATGCCAAAATATGAAAAACATATTGCATCGTAAATTGCAAATGTAAGATGTAATGCAATGTCACCTCATCAGGTGGGGTGACTTTGTCACACAATAGTTTTTCAGTTATTAGACAAAGTAAACCTGTTACTGGGGTCACTTTGGCCCGAAGAATGTGTTTTTAAAAATATCTAAACTTAAAACTAACACTAAGTGACAATCAGGGGCGGATCCAGGGGGGCCAATCCGGCCATGGCCCCCATTTGAAATTTTTATTTATTTACACAGGCGTTTTATGGGCGTTTTATGTTTACACAGGCGTCCCACCCGCAGGCGCGGATGAAATGAATCAAATGTACAGAGGACGTGGGTCCCGTAGATGTAGACTGAAGACACAAAATAGGTTAATGACTAAAAAAAGTCATCAACTTTTTTGGGAGATGAATTCCGAAAATAATTTTTCGGTGGCCAAAAACTTTTTCGGTGGTCGGTTGGTAAAGTGATTCTTCTCGCAGAAGATGGTTGGTATGGATGTCTAATTTTTTGGGCCCCCCCTTGATAGACCTTCTGGATCCGCCCCTGGTGACAATGGTACCATACCGGTACTGGCATGACTAGAACGAATAATTATTGGTACCGTATGCACCGACCAGTCAAAATATCCTGAAAAGTGAAATTTAGCAAATACATTAATTAATTTTAAAATAAACATTATATAAGCATCGCTAGGAGTACTTTAGAATATGTCCAATGTGAAATTAATTTTAAAATAGAAATTATATAAATATCGCCAAGAGTACCGTACTTTAAAATGTGGGTCAAAGTCACCCAAAAATGTGGGTCAAAGTCACCCCAAAAACTTTGCTTGCATTTATAAAGTACTTATTGGTGACATCGTTGAGCAAACGGTGCGCCATACACATGCCACTACAGTGTACATTGAAAAGTGTAATTATCACCCACGGTATTATTAACGGTCTTTCTCACAGAAAAATAAGTTTGCACATCTTCAAAGTTTAACTTTTTTTAGGCTTACAAACATTTCGGGAAAATTTCAAGAAATTTTACAATGAAATAAACCAAATTTTGTTAAAATATGCGCTACATGTTTACCGATTGTTATTCGTAAATCAAGTCGAAATCACGTGATAACTACGGAAGGCCAGAAGGTTACAAACTAATTTTTCAATTTGGGCCAAAGTCACCCAGCAGGCCAAAGTCACCCCGTTTTACGGTAGCAAAGCAGTTAGGAGCCATCCATATATTACGTACGCAAAAATCCGGGAAAAATCCCTCCTTGTTCGCACGCGTACTTCCCCCGCCCCACCTGCGTACGTACAGTTGACGCACCCCCCCCCCAAGACCAGCTGCAGAATGCTGCAGTTACACAGGGCCAGGCAGCGACTGTCTGCACTTTAGGCCAGATTGAAGGATGAATAATCCATGGACTCACTGTTGGGTTGTGTGATAGTTTAATAATAGCGTTCAGAGGTAAGGTGGCATACAAGTGACACCTCTCCCACAGTCCTACTTCCTCTGGTAGTACCGGATAGCTGGAAAGACTGGACTCTAGCTCACTTGAAGGCCAATCAATTTGCGAACGTACATTATCAGTAGACCCACCCCTTCATTCGCAAGCATACGCAAGCACATGCATTTCGGTTACCCCCACCCCTCCATGCGCAGGTAATATATGGTCATGAAAATCTGGACAGAATTAACGTTGAACTGAAGACAGAGTAGAGGATGAAAGTTTACCTCAGGCAGGATGGTACACCAGCGATTGAAAACACTGGAAACATTCCATCTCCATAGAGACCAGGTATTAGACCCTGTTACATCTGCTGAAAGACAAAGTATACTTATTAGACCCTGTTCCATCTCCGTACAGAGACCGGTCTTGAGTCTCTGTGAGACTGTTCCATCTGCATAGAGACCAGGTATTACACCCTGTTCCATCTCCAAGAGACCGGGCTGAGCCTCTGTGAGACTGTTCCATCTGCATAGAGACCAGGTATTACACCCTGTTCCATCTCCAAGAGACCGGGCTGAGCCTCTGTGAGACTGTTCCATCTGCATAGAGACCAGGTATTACACCCTGTTCCATCTCCAAGAGACCGGGCTGAGCCTCTGTGAGACTGTTCCATCTCCATAGAGACCAGGTATTAGATCCTGTACCATCTCTATAGAGACAAGGTATTAGACCCTGTTCCATCTCAAATAGAGACCGATCCTGAGCCTCTGTGAGGCTGTTCCATCTCCATGGGGATCAGGTATTAGACCCTGTTACATCCATAGAGATCAGATATTATATCCCTTCCATCTCCATATAGAGACCGGTCCTGAGCCTCTGTGGGACTGTTCCATCTCCATAGAGATTAGGCATTAGACACTGTTCCATCTTCATAGAGACCGTTCCTGAGTCTATGTAAGACTGTTTTATTTCCATAGAGATCAGGTATTAGACCTTGTTCCATCTTCACAGAGACCGTTCCTGAACTACTGTAAGACTGTTCTATCTCCACAGAGGCCAGGTGCTAGGCCCTGTAACATCTCCAAAGAGACCTGGCCTGAACCTCTGTGAGACTGTTCTATCTCTATAGAGACCAAGTATTAGACCCTGTAACATCTCCATAGAGATCAGGTATAAGACACTCTTCCATCTCCATAGAGACCGGTCCTGAGCCTCTGTGGGACTGTTCCATCTCCACAGAGATCAGGTATTATACACTGTTCCATCTTCATAGAGGCCGTTCCTGAGCCTCTGTAAGACTGTTCCATTTCCACAGAGATTAGGTATTAGACACTGTTCCATCTTCAAAGAGACTGGTTCTGAGCCTCTGTGAGACTGTTCCATCTCCACAGAGATCAGGTATTATACTGTTCCATCTTCATAGAGACCGTTTCTGAGCCTCTGTTAGACTGTTCCATTTCCATAGAGATCAGGTATTAGACACTGTTCCATCTTCATAGAGACCGGTTCTGAGCCTCTGTGAGACTGTTCCGTCTCAACAGAGACCAGGTATTAGACCCTGTAACATCTCCATAGAGATAGTATTAGACCCTGTTCCATCTCCATGTAGAGAACGGTTCTGAGACGCTGTGACGCTGTTCCATATCCACAAAGTCCAGGAATTAGACCCTTAACATCACCTAAGTGACAAGATATTAGACCCTGTACCATCTCCATATAGAGACGGGTCCTGAGCCTCTGTGAGACTGTTCCATCTCTATAGAGACCAGGTATTAGATCCTGTAAAATCTCCATAGAGACCAGGTATTAGTCTCTGTTCCATCTCCATAGAGACCGGTCCTGAGCCGCTATATGAGACTGTTCCATCTCCAAAGAGACAAATCCTGGGCGTCTTTGAGACTGCTCCTTCCCCATAGTCCATAGAGCTGAGGGATTAGACCCTGTAACATCTCCATAGAAATAAGGTATTATACCCTGTTTGATCTCCACATAGGAACCGGTCCTGAGCCTCTGTGAGACTGTTCCATCTCCATATAGAACAAGTATTAGACCCTGTAACATCTCCATAGAAAACGGGCATTAGACCCTGTCCCATATCCACATAGAGACCGGTCCTGAGCCTATGTGATACTGTTCCACTCAATAGAGGCCAGGTATTAGACCCTATTCCATCTCCTAGAGACTGGTCCTGAGCCTCTGTAACCCTGCAATATCTCCATAGAGACCATGTACTATAGACCCTGTTTCATCTCCATAGAGACAGGTCGTGAACCTCTGTGAGACTGTTCCTTCTCCATAGAGATCAGGTATTAGACCCTGTAACATCTCCATAGAGACCAGGTACTAGATACTGTTCCATCTTCATATAGATCGGTTCTGAGCCTCTGTTATACTGTTCCATCCATGTAGAGACCAGGAGTTATACCCTGTAAAATCTCCATAGAGACCAAGTATTAGACTTTGTAACATCTCCATAAAGATCAAGTATTAGACCCTGTAACATCTCCATGGAAATCAGGTATTAGATCCTCTTCCATATCCATAGAGACCGGTCCTGAGCCTCTGTGAGACTGTTCCATCACCTCCATATGGATCACGTATTAGACCCTGTAATATCTCAATAGAGACCAGGTATTAGACCATATCTTCAAAACTCCGGGCCAGAGCCTCTGTGAGACTTTTTCGTCTCCATATCGAAAAGCTGTTTGAAGCACCATGCGAGTTATTATTGTTTTTCACGAAATTGTTACATAATGCAATCCAAAAGATAATAATTATAATGCTGACTATTTCTAGGATCATTAAGAATCTAAACTACTGGGGACGAGGAAACTAGCTCACATATGAATGACATGATAGGATTGTATGTGACAACTGATCTTCTAGCTATGACGAGGCTATGTCGTCTTATTATTATGACATCTACGAGATCATTCCGAAGAGTCATTACGTTACTTAACTTGGGGAAGACTATATAGTCTCAAGAAGATGGGAATTTCACGATTAGTATATAAAAGTAATTTAATGAAGAAATGAATTTCAGATACAAATAATTGAATATATAATAATAAAATATAAATGTAAAACCCATAATAAACATACCTTGATAAAACATCTCTGACCAAATTTAGAAGAATAGTCACCAGCCACGGAGCGATCCTGGCAAGGCGCGTCTCCTGCCCACATGCCGCAAACCCCGAATTCCAGGCTTTAATGGACTTCCCCGCGTGGGTGTGGTCACGTGGTCCATCGAGGCTTCTCGACAAGGGAGCAAAAGATGGGACAGCAATTTGGCAGAATCGACCGAAAGTAACCCCTACGGTCCTGCCCCGGATCCATGGGATCTTCCCTGTCCGGAAGATAGAGTGCTTCAGACGGGACCCATGATGAGTTCAACTGATAGGATTCAAACTCTATCGGGGACGAAACACAGACACAGACACACCAATGTAGAGAGTCACCCACGTAGACTACCCAGCCTTTATGTAGCACCACTTGTAACTCCTCTAAATCACTAGTATAATAACATTAACACTTTTTTCACATAAACCAGGTATGTCGACATACGGTATGGTTATTGAGGCAAGCCCTTCAATTTTCTCTTCGAAATGTCACGCCAGTGTACCTCTAATCGCCTCTATGTCCGATTTTCCAACTGAACCCGAGCGACTGGTTTCCAAGACACAAAACAATCGGCCCATAGATGACGTCATCGGAGCAAAACGTCATATGCATAGATATATTATATCTATGGTCAATGGCAATGGTCATATGACGTCTTTATTAAATTTACTAGTGTATTTGCCCGTCATAATTATGACGTCATATTATAGGTCTATAATTATGTATTGTTGATTATCACCGTCGCCAAGATCGCCGTCGTCAAGACGACAGGTTTATGTTTCACAATAGAACAGAACCCGTTTGTGACGTAGCGTCCACCCGACAGACGGACACTATATGGAAACTATATGTATAGATGCTATCAGTAGTGTCATTGCTTTGCTAAGTTAGTAATTTACTGTCCATGACACGCATTGTCTTATTCATCCAATGACCAACAGGTCTTTTGCTTTATATGAATTGTCTTGTAAATTAGTAATTAAATGCCGACTTTCAACGATCGAAAGTAGCCTGCCCCAAATGCTGCGGATTCACACAAATCCTATCCTGATTCCTCATCTTTCCCTTATCACTCTCGCCGCTCCAATTCTAAACACCATACACCATAGCTGTCTGTTTGTTTGTCTGACCCCTGCTCTTGACCCTGGAACTGAATCTGACCTTATCTATATGGCCTACCTATCGATATTGTATTGACTGAGCGCCTGTGAGTAATTGTAATTAGTAACTTCTACTGCGCCAGTGTCTAATAGTAATCTTTTTCTTTATTAATTCAAACCGACATACGGAGTAAGATTACATTGAGACATGACAGTACAATGATCAATATCTTAACTAAACACACGTTATGGCAGCCATGCAAGTCGCCCGCCCGAGGGGGGTTGCGGGAATCGAACCTCGTGTTGCTGCTCTCCTGCTGCTCTCCTGGCCATGAGTGCTACCATTACTCTAGTCTATGCCCCCTCCTGCACAAGGTTTCAACCAACGGTGCATCAAACCAAGCCATAAACAGGCCAATATCCAGAAGATCGGTCCGCAGGCAGGCCCTCAAGCCAGTTCCCACGTCTTAGTTTTTGAGGCGCTGTAGAAATCTCGAGATTAAGATTACAGCGTGCAAGCTGTCGTTGCGCCGATAGTATGATCCAAGTTGTGGGAGACATCTGAACGTTCTAAAAAGCAGAGTTTCTATTGCAAACGTTCTGAGACACTCCGTCACGAAGGAATGGTGTAATGATATTATAGCCCTATTTACATGCACCGCGTTTTAGACCGACTGAACTCGCCGCTGAGAGTTCTGGGTAAGCCGACAGCTATAACAGGACAGTGTTGCAGTGCGTGACATGATGAAAAGGTGGACGAGTAGCCGTGTCCCATCGGGCGACAATGAACTCTCTATGGTCTCCAACTGATGCAATTGCTTCGGCATATATGCCAGCCTAGGGGATCTTAAAGAGATTTCCAGGGGTGGGGATATTTTGAAAAACGGACATTTTTCACGCGTAATTTTACGTCAAAAGCACTGAATCAGAGAAACTTGGGAGACATATATTTAAAATAATTTGAACTTTCAAGCAGTCATGTAATCAAAATAAACTCATTACTAATGAGGATTTCAACTTCAAGCCTCAAGGTCATAATGAAAAATCATTTCATCTTTGGTGGCTACTGGTGGGGCTAAAGAGGGCTAAATTCACTGGTGGGGAAAGGGCAATGACTGTTGGGGAATTTGAGAGGGCTGTTGGGGATATTCCCCACCAGTTAACATGTTAAAAATCCTCTGATATAGGCCTATGCTGAAGCAATTGCCAACAAGGAGGCTGATTTATGCTTATTCGTCGACAGCGCGGTTATCACAATTCTCAAGACATTAATCAATGATGGCCGTTTTAAGCGAATTGTAATCTGTTGAAGAAAACACGGTCGAAATCTAATTGTTAGATGCAGTTTGCAACCCCAGGGCTGAGGGTCTGGCAATTATTGTTTATTGATTTTTGTTTCATGAAGGGACCTATTATAGAAGAAGGCTAACGCTATGCATTGCTCACAATATGCTGGATCAGCAGGTTATTCTTCTAAAGGAATGAACAGTCGCTTACATGTACAATCGCTTTCTTCGCTAGCACCCCTCCTCTCCCCCTCCCTGATTCTCCGATTCTGACCTGGCACCGAAACTGGTCCAACGACTTGGGTTTGCGAACTTAATGTGATATAGCGCCAGTGTTAAAGATTGTAGCTTTGTGTTGCGCTGAAAATTACGACATTTACATTACATTACATTAAGTTACAAGAAATCTTATTATGCAACTTTTCGATGTAACAGAAGTGGAGCCGTTTTAAACACCCCAGGCCTTTACGGCGAATCGTCATCGCTAAGAAGCTATGGACTAGATTCCATCAGCTCCACTCCGATGCAGTCTGCAGCCGGTCCAAGAAACAGCGTGGCGCTTCCGTGGAGCGACCGCAAACAGGGATCAGTAAGTCTCCGACAGACTACCGTGTGCTTTTGCTTATAGCTGTGCTATCCAGCTGTCTCAGACAGCCACTCGCTGGGACCGTAGATCGATGGTCTGCATTGTGAAGCAGATACATTGGTACTACCGTACCAGTAGTCTATATGTGGTTCAACGAAGTGTCTGTCGGAGGTATCTCTTTTGACAATTCTCCAGCGCGTCTTGTCTGCAGTCAGGCTATAGCTGCAATTGATGACAAGAGCCAGGTTATTGCGTAAAACGTTCTGTTTTTAAGTGGTGTATTTCTTTAAGTTTTATGACTACCAAGCCCGTATAGGCTTAGACCTGCCTCTACTTATTGTGTTTTTGGGTTGAAAAACCTCTTACATTTCAATTTCTCTTGTGGGCTTTCACGTTGCTGGACATTTCCACTTGGCACGCATGTCATCATTTACTATTACTTATAGGCCTTACTTCTTCACTGAAAACTCACATTGACATCTAATGCTTTCTTCTACGACGATATCCAGCTAGGGGCCTACTGTAAAATTAGTCAAAGTGTCACTAATCTATTGTATGCATGTATAATCGGTATAACCGTATAACACATTCGAAGTAGGCCTAGGCCTACTTCTCAGAAGAAACTTAGGCTGCTCCATCGGTTTATGAATCCATACGCTCTCCTGAAGCAACCGCCGCCTGATGCCTGGTATATTATTATGATGGCCCTAAAGAAGTCGTTAGATCAGAATATTAACAGAATTTTTAGATATTTTACATAAACTTGTAGAAATGAACAAGATACATTGCATAGGGCCTACATTTCTACTTTAGATTATATTATTAGTTCTATTGTAGGTCTATACCTTAGCTTACTGAATATGAACTTGTATACAATGATTTGCTGAATTTGATTAGTGACGCATTTAGCAGTGTTCTGCATGTTTGTTCTTTTGTTGTTGCGATCTTCATTGAGGACGGCAAGCGAGGCTTCCCCTCTCAGCCGAAGAAACCTCCTCATCACCTGACGGAGCCGGTGACTAAGCCGGTGAACCTCGGTCCGTCGCCCATTCACCAGAAGACGAAGGCATCGAATCGCCGTAGCCTCGACTCGCTGACAGCTGCCGAGTTCGAACAGGCGACGGATGACGGCAGGCAAGGGGGCGTGGGAACGGCACGGATAGGCCTACCTGATGTAAAACATGGAACACCGAGACGCATCGACAATGGTCCCCACTTAAATGAAGCACACGACGGACCAGGAGCGATGTCCAGTAGGAAATATACCACAGGTACAATATGCATTGATTTTGTAGGCCCTACATTAACATTAATTCTAAACGAACCTGTCATGTCTTCGTTGATTGCACATAACTTATAACTGCGGATAACGTTTAAGTTTCAGATGCGCTGACGGAAGACGTCGGTATAGGATTACAACTATAGGCTCGGATTATAACAGACGACCTCAGTATAGGCCCTAATCATGTATAATGTAAACAGGCGATGTCCCAGTACAGAGACTTAGACGGCATTGTATGAAAAGTGACATCTGATAAATGTGCCTTTGAACTTTTATACAGAAACATTGAAGACCAATGATAGCCTAAGGTATGTTTAGAGATATTGACGACGGACACTGTCACACTTCAGATGCTAGATAGACATGGCCATAGGCGTAATTTGTGGGGGGTGCGAGGGGTACTCGTACCCCCCACTTTTTGGACTGGGGGGTACCGTACCCCCCACTTTTTGAACGATGCCAATGAATATTTTATTATAGTGCCTTCCCAGGGATCGAAATCTCCATCTTGCTTCGCGTATGTAAGAAATTGGTACCCCCCACTTTTTAGACCAAAGTTACGCCCCTGGACATGGCTATGCGTCACGGCTTCAGAACTTTCAGTCAATCGTATCTAAGATTTCACCAAGTCTTCGATCACTGAATTTTCTTTATGTTTAAGTGACATAAGTCTAAAGCTTGCAGGCCGACTCACACCTCATATAGTTTTTTTCATTCAATTGTAATGCTTTCACTCACACTATGGTAATCACCTATAGGCCTATGCGTCCTCCACGAGCACAGGCTTGGCTGAGCAGCCTGAGCTGCCTATATAATTAACCCTGCATGCTACATGTATACATATTGACCTAATGATGAGTGCGTATGTTGGGCTAGCCATACACTTTCGTGCGTACTAGCAAACCATGCTGAAAGAAGTCGGCACCAAGGACAAATGGTATGGCAACATGCCTATTAGGCTACTACCCACTCGCAAATATGGGACCGAGTTCCTTTTACCTCACTTTTGATCCTAATGATTTCAATATAGGTGTGTTGTGGTCGTGTTTAAGGGGATTTACGGCTTGAAACTACCCAAAATTATGGGGAAAAGAGATCGGATTCTATTGAGTTCGCTTATCCTCTTCTCCTGTGTGTCAGTCTAATCTTTTCTCCGCTTGCCATCTCTCCTACAGCTTTCCACTCACGACTGAAAACCGAACTCTTCCATCTATCCTTGCCTGGTTCTACCTCTGACTAGGGAATGTAATCCCGGAGCATTCTGTCAATCCCGGGATTACGGGATAGAAATTAATCAATCCCGGGATCCCGGGATTATACTTTATGCAATGAAAAATTTTCCCGCCTATAGCATAAATGTATATTTAATACTGTTATGCGGTTGTGTATTAAAGAGGTTGGTTTTAAGAACGTTGTGGCGATGTGTTATAAACATGTAACCTTAAAATAACGAAAAGTTTAAGCGTTCGTTAGGAGTTATTTACGATAAAATTAGTCGCAAGAAGCGTGAAGTGTCAATACATGTAGTACAAGCTCTGAATACTGATGACTCAGAGCATAGGCAGAGGCACTTGACAGCAGTAGGGCTCGGTTGATACTTGATCAAGGTTTCGCCACTAACAGGTTGGCCCGCTTGTTTGGTCCTCGGAGGCTAATTAACTTGGGGTGGGGTGTTTCTGAGTGGAAAGATCTTGATAGTTGATAGCGATCCCACGGTCGGGAATGAGGTCTGAGAACGAAAGGTGACCAGCGCAGAACCGCTGCGGGAGGAGTGCACAGCAGCCTGCAGCACCTTGATATTAAAGCAGCCAGAGTCGGTCTGTAGTCTGTACTAGGGGTCGTACTCGTCGTTGCTGCTTATCTGCCGTAATTAGCGTCCGTTGCCCAAGCCTCAAGGAAGAATTATACAGTGGATAAAGTAATTTTAATCCAAAAATCCGAATTTTTTGTAATCCCGAAAATACGTGATTCCACGTTTGTCAATCCCGGGATTACGGGATTAGAAATTAATCAATCCCGGGATTACGGGATTGAAAAATGTTCCGGGATCCCGAGATCCCGGGATTACATTCCCTACCTCTGACCACCCCGTGACCACCATCACTACGTATTTCCACCGTAACACCACGCTGTCTTCTCGGCTTGACCTCCCCGGATTCTGACCTGGCACTGGAACGGATCAACAACCTGGCTATTGCGGACTTGATATAGCCATGTTCGGACATAGGCCTACAGCACCGGTGAATAAGCTGCATGTCTTCCTGGCGTGGCTTTTGTGTTGCGCTGAGATATTTCGGGAATTTACCTTACATTACATTACATATCTTGTCCCTTCGGTTTTAGAACGATTCAGAGAGTTCATTACTGGCCATCTAAAATCTCAGGCATTATCTTTAAGCTCTAAATGCAGCCATAATTCATGGGTATACATTATCGTAGGCATAGGCCTACCATTTTGGAGCAGTTTGATGTCGGATCATGAGTAAGAACAGACTGAAACTGATATGTTGTCCGTGACCGATTGATTAATGACTTTGCTAATGTGTTGATGTTTGTGTGCACAGAATCGCAAGCACAGTTGAACGCTCGACTGAGACGGGAATTAGTCAACCTCGAAAATGAAATCAGACGACAATCAAAGGAGATCGATACCAAACTCACATCGAACAGAAACGTCTTCGTCAAAAGATGACAAGGCGCTTTTCCTTGTAACTGACACATTGTGATACACGTTTTTGCAGAAATCTACCACTTCCATATCAGCTCTTCCTCTCGCGATACTAAACTCTCTGTGAAATCTAGCACAGCAGGATAGGACTATCATTAAAACTTAGATCATTGAGAAGATCCTAGACAATGACCGTGAGTCTAACACGTACCACAAACATAAAAATGTGCGACTGTTATGCCTCTCAAATAATTCATACACCGCAGAAAGCAGTGTTGTATGCAAGACCGTAAACTTCGAGACCGAGACGAGACCGAGACAGTCGAGTTCCAAGACCGAGACGAGACCAAGACAATGAGGTGCCGAGACCGAGACGAGACCAAGACAATGAGGTGCCTAGACCGAGACCGAGACCAAGACATGAGGTCCAAGACAGTACAAGACATTTTTGGCATTTACTACAGTATGCGATAAAAATTCAGGCATCATTTTCCCCGCTATTCTTAAATACCATTACATTTTATGAATACAAGATCCTCAAGCATAAACTCGATGTTGTTCCCATCGTTTCCTTTATGGTGACTTTACGCCAGCGATAAACAACACGCCATTTCTTTTCTTTGTCCACGACCACATTGCGTACTAGACTACTTCAGGTTCTCTATGAGACATTTTCTTGCACTTTCTTTCTAACTCGAAATGAATTACAAAATCTTCTTTCCAATAGCCGATTTCACGTGGTCTCACACGTTCACCAGAGTTTCTAGAAAGACCGTTTTTCAGAGCTTCCGGTTTGATTGGCACATCCGACTTCCGAGTTATCTGTTCATATCGACCAGGACATTTTTATAGCGCTAGAAATAAAGACATTTGTAGCGAGACTTATAGAGACCGCTTGTTCGAGACAGAACAAGACTTTCGCTTCAAGACAGTTTCTAATAATTCGAGAAATTGCTTCGAGACCGAGACCGAGACGAGACAATTGGTTCCCGAGACTGAGACGAGACTGAGACATTAAAAAACCTATCTCGAGACGTCTCGAGACCGAGACTGAGTCTCGAGACCATACAACTCTGGCAGAAAGTCAACAGAACCGGAGCTGATGAAGTTCAACAGCGCCACAATTAAGATCTTACTCCGCTTCATAAAAGAACAGTCACGTAAGCGTGCTAGACTCACGTCTGTAAGGCAGATATATAGGTAGGAAAAGGAAGTGTTGGGACTTCATTATTCTTAGGTTCGGCATATGAGGGTGAATGGTCAGCCTGTCTCCCTAGACGCCTAATCGTGCCACTGACAATGTACGGTCAGTGTATACATTCATTATAGCCGAGTTGGTTAAGGGCACATTGACGTGGAGCCAACATCTCGACACGAATTCCTGCTCTGGCTGGGATTGAACCCCGACCTCTCAGTTGACATTCCAGCATAGCCTACTAACCTGTAGATTATCGTACACCCAAAATGAAATAAGGGTTCGTCCATAAAGGACGTACGCAAAATATGACCTACTTTGGACCCTCCCTCCCCCTTGCGGACGTCCGCACGCCCAAGCCAATTTTTAATGTCATCATTATTTTTACAATTGTTCCACGTACAGTTCCTGGGCACGTTTAAGTGACCGTTCGGGCTTAATATCGTAGGATGTGCAGTAATAAAAGCCTCTTTAAAGTCGCAGTAAAGGTTATACCATGCAAGTGGTTTCAGGCAATCACTTCACTGACCTTTTCGTCTTTCGGGGAAGGATGAAACAAAATATGCCCCAGTCTCTGCCTATATGCGTGACGTCTTACATTGGCTTCCTGCCTCTGAGCGCATCTTGTACAGGATAGCAGCACTAGTTTGGGGATGTCTCTCCGGTAGCGCCCCATCCTACCTGTCTGAACTCTGTTGCCCGATTTCTGACTTAGCTTCTCGCAGAGCTTTGCGCTCTGTGACTAATGGGGAGCTATTGGTCCCTCGGACCCGCTCCGCAGTCAGGCAACGCCAAAGCCTTCTCGGTTGTTGGCCCGTCTACCTGGAATGGTCTTCCAATATCCTTACGCTGCTTCCCCCGGAATAATTCACCTGTTTTCTTACGACAACTCAAGACCTATCTGTTTAGCCATGGCTGGGCTGGGAGCGCCTCTGAGTAGGTCTCTTGAAGAAGCGCTATATAAATTTCCAGAATGAATGAATGAATGAATGAAACAAGGTGTTGTTTAAAAAACTATCAAATTCAAGTTTAGATGCGGACGTCCGCACGGGTCATAACCCTCCCTCCCCCTTGTCTGGATTTGTCCGCATTTCGATGACCCCTCCCTCCCCTCAGTGCGGACGTCCTTTGTGGATGCTGCCTAACAGAAGTGCTAAGAAATCGATCCTCCTATACTTGATGACGCGAACCCGGTCTACACCGACCCAGACACGTCTACACTGTGAACGGAAAAAAACCATACCTCTCTTATTACTACGATAATTTGTGTAATAATTTGCATATTTTAATAAAACGTGGTGGAACTTCAGTTTAAAGGATATGAATCACATGACTATTATTTTTTAGTTATAATGTGTGTTCAAAATGTCCTCCTTTGGCCTCAACACACGCACAAAGACGCGCTCGCCGCTGACTAATTGCTGAATCGATTACAGCTTGATCAAATTCATCCCATGCCTGAGTTATACGTTCACGCAGTTCTCCGACATCGCGCACCTTTGTCTTGTAAACTTTTTCTTGCATCACACCCCAGATTTTGTAGTCCACGGGATTAAGGTCCGGGCTATTTGGAGGCCAAAGTGTAGGGGGTATGAAATCTGGAGTTTCGTTTGTAAGAAGTTCAACAGTATCGCGAGCTCGGTGTGCCGGAGCACCATCCTGTTGAAACGTATAATATTCAGACAACTCTCGGATATCTGGTAGCAATTTCTGCAGCAACAAAACATCACGGTAGTACGCACCATTAATTTTAACCCCAGGTTCCACGAAGTGTATCGCTGTTCTGCCAAGCGCCGACACACCGACCGAAACCATTACTGTCTTGCTGAATGTCGAGCGTGTGCGTAGCAATCGACTCGCAGGGATGTTTTTCTTCAGTGTTCCGAGGGCAGCATACAGGCGATCATTTTGACTATTTGAAGGTGAAGCAACAGTGAACAGCTTTTCGTCGGTGAACCAAATGAAATGTACTGGGCCTAAGTTAGCAGGATAGCGAATCAACAACTGCCTTGATCGCTCAAGCCGTGCCTGTTTGTTGGCCTCCGTAAGTTCAGTCGCTCTTCGTTTCTTAAAACATTTTAAACGAAGATCAATCTTCACAATTTCATTCACAGACGTTTGAGAAATGCCTACCTCTCGTGCTATTTCTCTTTGTGTGAGATGAGTTTGTGGCCTGTCTTCTTGACTCAACACAAGATCTTGCACCTGTTGGATGTTTTCGTTATTTCTTGCAGTACGAGGTCTACCGCTGCCCACTTGACGCTTGCATGAACCAGTTCTATCAATCTTTTGCAGAAGGTACTGTAGTCCACCAAGTTTCCATGCTTTACCCGGAAATTCCCTAAGAAAACGTTTTGCACTGTAATTCTGATTCTGGCGTAAATATTGTATTACGATTCTATCCTCTTCACTGAACGCCATTTTGTAACGGATGTTTTATTACAAATGACGTCACGGGCACGTCAATTTTTAACTGCTTTAGCGCATTATTATCTGAGATTATAGTTTGGAATAAAATAGTTTTAAGCTCAATAACATTTTCAATATTTGGTGTTAATTTCCCTATTTATGGTAGAGGTATGGTTTTTTTCCGTTCACAGTGTATATAAACCAAACTGTAACACTGTCCTCGCAGCTTAAGTTCCGAAACCATCTGCTCCAGTCTGCCCTCAAAGTAAAAACGTTCTTCACTGGTAAAGCGTCCTATGACGTTTCCAAAATACCGCCATGAACTGATAATAATAAAGTGCTATTGTCGTTGTTATTAGGCCTACTACTGCGTGCTTGTGTACAACGTCGGGCGTGTCAGCCTATATTATACATTTGGAGACGTTTGTGCAATGCGTTCTGTCGAACTTCCTTTGATCTGTAGGGCCTATACAAACTGAATCTGTCATTCTAGCCGTCTGAATGGCGGTAAAAGTGACGGTTTTCAAACCAGTCAAAGCTGGGTTTCCAAGCAAGCGTAAACCCGGGTTTTCAGTTTTCAAAATGGATGGGTTACCCGGTACCGTAAACCTGGGTTTGCATTCCTTAATGTTCGGATACCATAAGCAGGATAGCCAAATGTTATGAGCGCTTACAATATGGCATTAGATGAGTATAAGGTTTCTCTAAATGCAAGACTTTCTCGTAATATCAATTAGAAAACAGTTTCTCCACTTCAGACTTCTTCAGAAGTCGGATCCAGTTATTGGATGACACCATTCTTCTCTGATTTGTGGCCCAATCTGCTTCCGTTGCCTGTCACCAAATCCGGATGATGGACAAGGGAACCAGATTGGTACAGGATGACCAGAAAAACTTCTTTGTCATCCTGTACTTTCCTTACTTTCATTCTTCCCTCAAATACTGCTCTCATGAGCAGACATGCCATGAAGTACAAACGTCCGATATCCCGATCAATCGTCCATTCCTTCAACAACTCCATTACTTCCTGTTTCTCACAGTATCCTCTCCACAAACCCAATACTTTCTGGTTTTCATCAGTATGTTCTCCTTCTACATCAAGCTTGGTACTTGTTTACTTCATTATATTTTATTTCCAACTGATATTTTCCTCACTTTGGACCCTTTCACATGAATCTACATTTACAAATACAAATAAAATTCACCAAAGATGAAGTTAACTGTACTTTTCTACTCCAAAGGGTTACATTGTAAATTTGTTTCCAAAATATCCAGAAAAGAATTCACGATTTCCACTGCAAACAAGTATTTTCAGACTGAAATTCAGCAAAGTGCAAATGCAAATACTAACATCACAGGACAAATAAACATTCGACTTTTAAAGGAATGATCACTGCTAAGATAAAAACAAGGAGCGCTAAACCAAAGAGGCAGCCACGGGTATCAAGTGTTAGCAACTCCATTTTCTTAGCCTTTACACACGAGGCAATCTCAAAACATTTTTGTACGAGATTTGAACCTCTGACCTCTGGCCTGATGGTCCAGCATGCTAACCACAAGGCTATCACAAATATTCAAAGTAAAAGTAATTTCAAAACTTGATCACTTAAGACTAACAATAAAACATCACATATGAATGTCATTTATAGTTTATCACAAAACAGTTAGTGAGGCACCTAATACTATACGTCGATAGTGATTTAAAAACTTTTAAAAATTACCATAACACGGTATGCAATCATTTTCACAGTGAACTAACAACATAGTTCATGTTTCTAAACAAGTTCAGAAAGATCTTTTGGTTTAAAAGCAGGCGTTAAAACAACAAAACATCTATGCAGACAATTGCTGGCTACAAGTGGCATGCTTGATGTAAGTGTAAATGTAACAGGTGTGCACCTTTATAAAGTACCTATGCAAGACACATTAAGGCTGAGCAACATAAGCTTTACCAGTCATCTAAGGCAAGCATTTATTAATACGCTACTACCAGTCCAAAACTTACTTTTCCATCACTTCACTGGGCTACATTAATATTAATAAAGACAATAATCAACAATTATTAATGATTGTCCCTTAGAGTGAAAATTCATCAGATGTGTGTCCCGTATTCTTGCTATCAAACACCTATACCCGTTAATTTACTTAGTTACTTATACAATTACTCCAATAGGAATAATTCAATTTTATTTAACTGATAGTATATGGCAAGGATCACTTAATTCACCACATCACACTCAATCCTTCAGTTTTTCCTGTGAGCAACATGATATAAACAGAACTGTAAAAAATAAATTCCATAATAAAACAGTGATAGCAGTAGAGTAAAACATCTCATAACTGTAACACAACTAACCACATAAAGCAATTTTAACTACAAAACAGTCACTGTTATTTACTGTTCCTTGGCAAAAACTGCTTACATCAGCAGTGTTAAATTGCATGTCTACCCAAGATAAAGAGTCTTTAAATCTAATATCAGAGCTCATCTACCACAACTCACTCATCCTTGCTACAATTTCAACCCCTAAATGCACAAATAATTCACGAGTCTACTGACTTTTTCTTACTTGGTTTTTCATCAGTGTCTTCTTGTTTTCGCTTTCCTGACTAAAAATTTCCAGAAAATCAATAATAAAACTAAGGTAAAGCCGTTAAACTAAATTCTCCAGTTAGACACACAAATGTTTAAATTTATGAGATATAAGTATTTCCCAAAATAAAACAGCTGCTGAAAGCAAATTATGTCCAAATTACTGGATAAAAGGCAAAATAACTGCATCTAAATTATGTCATTATCACCAGGTCATCCAAGAAACCGAAATAAACAACTTACATTTGATTCAGAGGTAGACTCTGGGTACATCAGTTCATTTGCTTTGGTTTTCATAACTTCATCCTGAAAAGAAAACAACAGTGCCTATTTTAAAATCTTCAAAGTAATAGCTGTAATGATCTTAATACGCCTGTGATTTTATTAAAACTTGCTACCATAACTTGTAGAAGTACATAAACAAATATTTACACATTTTAAAGCTGCACAACATTAAGTAAGCTGTACATTTGTACATCACTTTCTAAATACTTTTCAGGAATCGCAGACGACAAGGTTTAAAGTCAATTGGCACTAATAATGGTGACGGAATTATAATAACGAGTCACCGAGTTAGAGATTGAAATAGTCAGCAGAATTTGACCTTAAACCAAGGATGGTCAAAGGCATCTTTAATCGTAGCTCTTTTAATTGGATCAGTACAGAGAAGCTTCTTCAACATGTCTTTAGCTGAAAATAAAATAATTTAAACATGTAAAATACATCTACAATAAAAACTTATGAGATAAAATACCATACAAACTAAATTTCTCCTTTCACTGAGCAATCAATTGCAAAAGTTAAGAAATATTCTGAAGCCACAAAACACAGCTTTAAAATGCACTTTGCACATGCTCCCTAGGCATTTTTATATAGGTGCTAGGAACTGGTTTATCACTGGATGAGTGGATGTTGTAGCATCACAAAAATGTAATTTTTAAAGTCCTGTAGGTAAACCTCATGTGACTAATGCAGCTTAATTTTTTATTGTTTCTGTTTTTCAAGTTAAATCTACTCAAAAAACATGTAAAATACATCATATGAAGTAATGAAGCATCATGTGAAGTGACGATGTGGATGGTACATGAATGTTTGATTCAGTTGTGAAAAGAACATTATTACAGTTGCTGCATAAGATGTAACAGAACGACAGTCACAACATAGTTGTTAATGTATCTGCCAATGTTTGAATGAATGCATTCTTCTACTCTACAAAGTTTTCTTTACAGACTCAAGAAGTTGTAATTTACAAGTTACATTTTTACAATTTCCCAGTTTGCAGTTTACTTAAACTGGTGAAGTTTCACACTAACTGCATCAACATGAACAGCAAAACTCATCAACAAGAACAGCAAACTCATCAACAACATGCCCATCATCAGCAGTCACCATTATATTACTTACCATTGTCTGAGATGGCTTTCCAGAATGGTTCTTTCAAGTAGTGGAGATAGTCACCCTTGAGAATCTGCTCATTCATTGGCTTGTCTGACCGATCATCACTAAATGGCGGATAACCAGCAAGGCTGCAAAACAAAACAGCTGTCAATGCACACTTGCGTGAAAAATGCTTTACAATAGCGTGAACTATATGAGTTTTCATGTTAGATAACCAACGAAAGAATTAAATCATATTTACTACAAGCGAAATTTGCTTAGCGAATGCAGTCGTAGGGTTACATGGCACCACGTCGACTAGATAAACAAGTATGGTGTAGATTTTGTTAAATTGGACTTAACTCACACCTGCTAATCATGTAGATCTACTGACAGTAAGGAGTGACATATACTCTGCAAATATGGTACTGGTCTCCAGGTCTCCTGCAGCAAAAACCTATCAATAACTTGTTGCCTCACAGGCCACAGTCCATTATATTGCAGATAAAAAGCGGCCTCAAACGATTATTATATATGAATATCTGTACGAAAACTTATAAAAAAATCAATAAATTTGCAAACAGTATTTACCATATAAAGAGTATCACTCCCAAACTCCAGCAATCAATTGCCTTTGTGTAGGCACCCATACCAGCTGTCTTTAGGATTTCAGGTGCCAGATAGTTCGGAGTGCCACAGAACGTCTTCAGCATTGTGTTACCATCGATGAACTTTGACAATCCAAAGTCTGTCACCTGGAAAAATCCATCACCACCAAAATACACAAATAGTCATAATAAAGGATTTAGTGTCTTTTGAATTTCCTAAAAGGTACTAAATATATATCGCAATGGATACATACATAAGTATGTATATGTCTAGATGAACTCCACTGACTTTACATTAAATACAAAATAAAGTACAAGATGGGTTACTCTTCTACAATTGCCTTCACCGTATAGCCCAGACTACCTCATCAGCCAGATTAAGCACCCAATTTTCTTCATTTTGTAACCCGCATCACTTAAGTTTAGTACCTCAAATGAAACCTCCACATTCCAGCAATGACGACTAGATATAAAGTATAAAGGAGTTAGTGGACCATCTGGAATAACGTACATCCTGGCAACTGTAACCTCCAGCAGTCTATCAATCGATTCAGAAAGGTTAAAACAACAATGCTTCTAGAAGCATGTTCACATGACTGAGCAGTCTGAAGACAGAAAACTAAAATCCCTGTATATTGATGATAATAATAATAGTAACAGTAACAATTATAATAAGAAAAATTACATATGTACAATACATACATCGCAACGGTGCAATTTTATTTTAGCATAGAAAGTGATATCAGTATGAAGGACAGTTTTATAGCAGCAATGCAATTCAACAGTCTGCACTCATTAAGAGACATACAATGTAGACTCATTAACGCAAAGCTTATCCTGGTTTACATATTATGATGATGTAAACCAGGATAATCTTGAAGTCAATATTTAGCACTACACTGCAGTTCTTTTTGGTGTATGGCACGTTAACCAATATGTTAAGTTAATAGCTTTGAGCGACATAACACCACTTTGTGTTAAGCAGAATGGTGTGTAAACTGGGAACGCGTAAGCGAGTGCACACTGTACTAAGGTTCATCTGTAATAGTTAATACAACAACATTTGACTTTATTGTGATGATTCCCGTGAAACAAAGGTAAGAGACAATACAATACAGACAGCATGGTCTGTCATCTTCAATTAAACAAAAGTGCATCAAATAAACTTCGATTTTTATCTTTAGTTTTAGTGTTCAGCCTTGTTCAGACTATTACCTTGACAAGAGTCTCTTCGGCATCTGAAGCAAGTAAAATATTTTCTGGCTTTAGATCTCGGTGCGAGATGTCTTTGTCGTGTAGATACTGCACAGTTCACGTAAACAATCATTTATAATTAATCTGGTATTATTACCATAAAAATTACCATTATGTTGCTCTTATGAACCACAAATGTAATTCAGTGTGTTTCAGCTTGCTTACCCGCCATAGCTTGACTTCTGGCTCTCTGATTTACCGCATTTTGACCTGGATTCTCCAATGGATATTGACTTTGACAACGATTTCACTTGAAGCAACTATATATCAATTGATGTCTTATGCAGTACAGAATTCGATTAGACTGGAACGCAATGTAAGGTCAGAATCTGTAGATAAGGCCAGAGAAGACAATCATGTTACTAAGGTGCAAAGCAATTATGATGGAAACAGTTGTTATAAAGGTAAATGCACATATTTGCTTCAAGAGGCAGACAGTGCTCAATAGTCTAGTGGTGGAGTTGGGAGTGGGGGTGGCACACTCACCTTAACTCCACACACCATCTGATAGAAGAGGAGTTTTGCAGTCTCTTCGCTGAGATGACCGGCACTTACTACTCTGTCAAACAACTCTCCACCTTCAACACTACACAACAAATTCCATGCATCTTAATACTTATTACAGTCGATATATATAAACGAGGATCTAAGAAAAATTTATATTCTTGGTTATCAATAGCAGGCATCTAGCCAAGTTTAGCTATTGTTTTCTGATGGTTTTAAATAAAAACAGATCTACCAGGAAGAAAGAAAGTAAAATTAATAAAATATAAAGAACATTTCACTGTTCTGTTTATATACCCTTCCACAGCGATAATGCATCTATACAACCAATAAGACATGTTGGAAGAAAAGGTTGCCAGTCTTAATTCAATCTTCTTTTCAGCCATCAACCTTGAGAAGCACGAAGTCAGATAGAAGTAATTAATTATCCATTGATTGAGCCTTCACAGACATTTATGATTTATAACCAGATTACTTACAGTTCCATGACTATATACAGTGTTTCTGGCGTTTCAAAGACATCTTCCACAGCGATAATACATGGCTACACAGTAACACAGAAAAGTGAAATGGTAATGGCTGTACATAAATAATGTTAAGTCAATTTCTATATAATTATATCAAAAAAGTTAATATATTACCTTTTAGTGCCTCTCAAAAGAACTGCAAACTGAACTACAAAAGTTGCAGGACAACTTTAATTTTTGCCCGTCTGCTGACCTGGTAAATTTTAAAATTCGTCCATTTAAATGATGCATCAGCAACACGTGTGGTGGATACACTTTGCAATGAAACAATTAATAATTAATCTATAAAAACATAGTGTTGAAAATACTGCATGTCATGATCATGCAGTTAAACACGAGTTAGTGACAAAATTTGAGAGAGGAAGAGACTGGAACAAAGACTGAGAAAGGAACATGTAGATTCGGGCAGTTGGATGGAAGACCACCTGAGAATGCTCATCAGATTACTTACGTGTTGCAGAGATCGTAAAATTGACACTTCATTTGTCACAGGTCTAGTGGGACCCTAAAACAAAGAAAAACTGAAAATTATTTGTGAAATTCTGCAAAGGGGCAATTCGGCAATGGAGGCCATGGTGATGGTACCTCACAACGGAATCCATTGGCAAAAGTCATATACATGTACACAATTACACATGTTTAATATGTTTAATAGTTGCTAAACAGTGCCGCACTAAACTGCATTGCATAAATCTCCATAGGAAATGTGAAAACTGTGAAAAAGGCCGATTTCAAGCATGATGGTTCCAGCCGAACCCACCAAAGGCTATTAGTCATAAACAACCACTGAACAGTTCTAAACAAAATGGTGACACCAAACTATGCTCACCACTCCAGTTCCAAATTTATTCTTTTGTATTATCTTCACAGCAACTTTCTTGCAATGTTCTTTTGTAAATGCAAGTTTAACTTCACCACATGCACCTCTACAACAATACGCAATAACACATTCAATAATTCCCAATTAATTATCAAACCAAACTGAAAAATTTTCTCCTTTCTCCATTTAACCTAAGTACAATTTAATCAATCACTAGGAAATGATTGTGTGATAATAAAATACCACTTCAACTATGATTAAAGTTCAAAATTTGAAACTTAAGTACTTTGTAAACAAGAACTAGTAAGCATATACATAAACTTAAAGCAACCTTTGTGCCTGGCAAGTCTCTAATAGCTTCACGTTTTAAAATTCAATCTGCTTCCTAACCTTGTTTATACTGTAAATGTGTAAAAGTGACGAGAGGGATTTTTATGATGCCAACCATATGCTTGACAAACCTTAAAAAGGTTCAGTAGATTCAGAAGAAATCCAAGCTAATGTCCAACAGCAATAGTTAAAAAGGGATTATTCTGAGAATTCACCAAATAAGTTCAGCAAACAAATAAGAAACTTTCATTCAATTCATCACCTACCTTCCAAGAAGCTTTGATAAGCTGTAGCTTTCCCTCAATTCACTTGGCAGAGACAAGTCAGCACTGGCAGTAACATCCATATAAACAAATGCTAAAATACAAATAAAATGAACAAAAGGCAATATAGCACTTGCAATCATCATGTTCTATTTCACATTGGCAATCAGTAGTCATTACATAAACCTCTAATCTCACAACAGTATTCTCTGGCAAACACAGAGTTTGAATTGTTCAAAAAAGTAAGCAAACCAGCTATGAAATATCTGCAATAAGAACGTTTCATGGAAGTTTATTACCCGGTACCAACCTTTGTTCTTTATAATGGAAAGTGAAATTTCATCATTGTTGTTAAGGACAGACTTTCTACCTTTCCCTAATATAAAAAACAAATAACTGAAATTTATTTCTTGAAGCTCCACAAACTTCTGCCATGCAATCATTTCAGCAAATTTCCTAAAAATTTATGTTCACAGCATGACAGAATCATATTTATCTGTTAACACACTACATATTTTTCTTAAACTTTAATTACCTTCATGCAATACTTACTTGTAACCTTCCCTCTTAGTGCACTGCAATACCTGTAATAGACTGTAGCATTCCAATGATGCCATACTTCGATTACCATAATCCTTTTGGTACTGGGCATGGGTACTCCCATCTCTATTATTTTTAGCCTTCCTACACACTGGTTCTCAAGTGGTGCTGTCAAACAATTAACTGCTGCACTGCTGTCAAGAGGGTTTTGTTAGTCAAGTGCCATTAGTCATGAGTTATGCACTCTTCAACAAAGCTGAATTAGCACCTAGAACATCTAAAGCTCCAAAATGTATTGACTGTTCATTAGCACAATCTGTAAAGCATTACTTCAGATATGATCATCTTCCACTTTGAAATTGTAATAACAAATTTTCACAGCATCACTTCAGAAGAAACTCAAAGAGGCACTTCCAACCTGACAACAGAAAACTATGACCAAACAGAAGTACTTACAGCAGAGAGGCAGAAAAAGGAAAGGCTATTCAAGGCACTCCAGCCACAGGTTGCTAGGCAACTTATTTCCAAAAGACGGGCCAAACACAATGAAACTAATATCCTGGACCATGAAATTCTGGGCTGGCAGCACACAACCACGTCACCTTGAATAACAGAGACAAGAAATCCCTGGCCAGGAATGAATGAGACTGCAATGCACGGCTCCTGGAGAGAATATTTAAAATATATGTCACATCAGATTATTCAGCTTACCTATTTTTTCACCATTTATGAATGTTCCATTTACACTAAGATCATGAAGAAATGTGATATCTCCAGTCCCAGAACCAGATTCCTACACCAAGAAATCAATTAAACATAGCACACAATGCAGTAATTAAACATGCAATGGTATAAAATTGACTCGGTGTGTAAAAGTATGTAGACAAATCATTCAACAGAATGAAAAAGTTCAAGAATTCTAAATAAAAAATCAAGTTCTTCAACAAACCAAATCTAACGAGAAGGCTTAAGCAATACATGGTCAAGTCATCACTGCAAGTACTAATAAATAAATAAAACAACTTTGGAATTTAGTTTCAACTGTACTAATTTACTGAATTCTTCGTTGTGGGGGTTGATATCCTTGCATGCGAAAATGACTTTTCCACACTGCCATTTCTTCTTAGAAAAATCTTAATTTATTCTCTGTAATTGATCTATATTCATTTAAACTACAAGCAGCACACCCAGATTCCTTGTCCAGCTGGTCAACATGCATCTTATGCAGGTCAACAAATGTGCTGCATACTTTCTTCACTTAAAGAAATTTCATAAAGGTTAACTCCATACGAACCCTACTGATTTTGAAATGAACTTTGCTGTAGGCCTGAAAGCAGGGATTCTTAACCATCTCTGGAGAGTTGAACTGGTAATCACAGGCCTCACCTCGTCCAAATGTATATTCATCTTTACACAAATCTAAAAAGAACAAAGGTTTGGTCATTATTGCTAACACAAATCTCAATAAACAATCTATCTGTACTATCTATGAAGGAAGGAATACACAAGGGAGGCAAGCCTGCCTCCCACATTTATTCCTTCCTTCATGTTCTCGAATGCCTCTCTGATAAGTTCCTCGACACAGATGTTGAACAGAAGCGCTGACAATGGACAATATTGCCTTACTCCCCTATCGATTACTCCTGGTTCTGAATATTCCCCTTAAATTATTCTTATTCTGACCTTTGAGACCATATACAGATTTCCTCCAATCAAATCCCTATCGCCTGAGTGCATGCATCAGTTTTTTCCAGTCTACTCTATCAATTGCCTTCTCAGACCACAAAACAAACATACATGTCTTGACCATACTCAATGCTCTTTTCTGTCAACACCCTCAACTCTTCTGCAGCCGTTGCAGGACTTCGTTATCCCGCAATACAAACACCCACCCATCTGGTCAATAATTAGAGTTCTATTTATATCCATTAGATAGAAGAAACATTGTAGATCCTGAAACTTTTATTGTGTTCTTTAGTCCGCAAAGGTTCACCAGTCACTCTGGTACAGAGTAAAGCAGGGAGGCGACCTGACCGACGACTCTGATGAGCGTAGACTCGGATCCGACCTGGGCTGGTGAACCAAAGTCCTCCGTGCCCACCTTCTCGTGGTGCGGACCGTTAGTACCCTTCCTAGGAAGTACTCTTCCTAGGAGGGGGAACGAACGGGCACGGCAGGCAAAACCAGGGGAAGGCAATGGCAAACCACCCCTGTTAATCATGCCAAGAAAATCGTCATGCCACACACCAAACCACGCCGATGGTCGCGGATGGAGGGACTCCCAGGCCGGAGCGCTGAGGTGGGACTCCCAGGCCAAAGCGCGACTCAAGGGCTACTGGGAGAAGTAGCAAGACGGCAACGGAGACTGTGTGGCATGACGATCGCTAGGGCTCCTAGAGCCGACGGCACAAAGACAAAGACATAGACTTTTATGAATTTCTAATGTCTTTATTTTTATTTTTTTTAAATATTTCATATATTTATAAACATTGAGGCAAACACATTATTTGGTCAAGGCAATTAAAACAATCCAACAACTTGGTTTTGGGAAATGAATTAAGTTCCAGTAAATAAGCAGGTCTGTCTAATACATGTTTTGTCTTTGATTGGTGTCCACTCACTTGCACAGGCCTTTCCACTGTAACTCTACCCCCTATGTTGGCAACTCTCTTACTGAGAGGATCTTCTGTTCTAAACTGAAAACTTTCCCCTTCCAGTCTATTTATGATTCTTGAAATTTCCTGCATATCGGTTTCAAATGAGCACTTCTGAACTTTGTATGGAGTGCATTACCAAATTACGGTTGTATCGTATTACCATGCCGGCTTGTATGGCGTTAAGAAGTTCCGGCGATGTGCATTTACGCGGATTCAAAGTTATGTACGGCTAGAACTGTGATTCAACTAAAAATTATGGCTATTTACTACAACAACAACTCCTAAAGAACTGTACGAGACAAATATGCACACGTTTCAGCAACGAGTAAATAACGACAACCTATTATCCTCAATTATCGCTCAAAAATTACCCATTGCCACAAAACTTGAGCCTAGCGGGAATATGCGACCCCAACAAACATCTTCTTTGGGACTGTTCTCTTGCTCATCTTCATCGGTCACATCAAAACCATCAAGGAAATCCGCCGGCACTGTTTCTGTGTACTGGTTCATTTCGAAGACGAGCTCAGTTACAAAAACCAACAATCAGCAGAGCATTAGCGCGACAACCACCGAGGCCTAAACGCTGAGCTACCGCAAGTCACAAAACAACAAAACCAGCGCGTTGGCTACGGGATCATAAGTTATAGCATTATGCAAACACGAACTTGTATATTTAAATTCGCAATAAAATATCAATAAGAACGCGATATCGAAACGTCATGAGGAATGCATGCGAAAAGAAACTTTTAGGCAAGTTTTAATGTCCTTGCTGAGCTTTCATTGGGCTATAACTGTTACTATGCTAAAGGTTTTGCCTCGCAAACTGTGCGCGTTAGCAAACACAGTAATTTCAAGGAATCAGAGAGTTATGTAAACCAACGACCTATTAATTATATATAACGATGTAAACGGAGAAAAACTTATTGAAAAGATGGAAGATCTGTGTTAACAGGTCCTTAGAAATTTTTGCGAAATGGAACATTGACATCGGCTTCCACCAAACAAACCTTTTACCATTGTAAAATTGCACTGCCTTTCCCTTAATTCTCAGATCCACCAGCAGAGGAGTCCCAATGTTGAGATAATCTAATCTAATCGTATCTAATAACTTCCATAGCGCCAGGGCATTTTTTAACATGTTGACTGGTGGGGAAATTCCCCACCAGCCCTCTCGAATTCCCCACCAGTCCTTGCCCTTTTCCCCACCAGTGAATTTTGCCCTTTTTAGTCCCAAATAATTATTTTTTGTCCTTTATGTGACCTTAGGCACAAGATATACTGTAAATGCAAACCATAGCAGAGGTGAAATCTTTATAATTTATATTTCTTTGGTCACCAATAGTCTGCCACAGCAGACATGAAATCTTTATTATTTATATTTCTTTGGTCACCAGTAGTCTGCTCTTTGCTGTTGTAAACTTACGTCTTCGGTGTGCTGATATTTATAATTAATTTTTATCATTTAAAAGCGAAAACTAAACATAAACTAAAACCGTAAAACTGAATTTTAGTTAGTGGTTACGATAAAGCTAATCTCTAGGGATTGGGATTTATCCAATTTACGCAAGAATAATATTGGTTAAATTACAAGCATGCCGAGTACAGAAAGATCTAAGAAACGAAAAGCAGATTTGCTTTTGGATAGCGCTAAGAAATGTCAGAAGCTTTCAGATTTGTTTGGCCAAACTCGACAGCAAGCAATTACAACCAGTCTGCCAACAAAAATCAGGCAAAAACAGTTAGGCCTACTCACTTTTAACCTGTGCGAGTAAAGAACCAAGCCAATCGTTAACTGTTGCGAGTCAGGCAGCAAGCGAATGCGAATCGTCAATAATCTGATGTAGCAAATGCAGCAAGTCAATCGTCAATGATTTTTGTGAGTCTGGATGCTATTCCATCGTCAAGTAGGCCTAAGTCTTCAACACGTGTCAAAGAACTTATTCAACTTATCGAAGCAGGTTTGTCAACTATAGGCCTAGTCAACCGACAAGTTTGACATCAGTTAAGCGATGCAAAGTTCAGAACAAAAGAAACAGTCTTTCTTTTAACAAAGGAATAAACTAGATTTGAATAGTTTATTAAAGAACAACAACGAACTAGAGATATTTGACGCTGCTAGAGATTCAAAGAAGCGTGTGCATGTGTCTCGTAAATTGTGTCGTCAGTAGGGGAAAGTAGCCTAAAATGACATACTGGGGTAAAATGACATAGGTGGCCTGTGGGCTGGACCGTAATATATACAGTCAACTTAATCACTTCCTTTCCTCCAGCGTGGAACCTGATGTTGCTATTTTTAGTAAACGAATATGGCGGCGTGCGCAGAAGTGTGTGGTTGATGTTTAGATTATTTGTGACATTTCGATATAATTTGACAGTTTATGACAGTCAAGGCTGCTAAAAAAGTACCTGCAGATATTGAGGAGTTTAGTCATTTGTAAAGTCTATGCATATTATGTCGATCAAGTCCCGTACAACTCTTAGCTTGGAGCATTTCGCCGCGGCTACAGCGGTAGGTCTCAACCCAGCACCCATACACAGGGTAAAATGACATACAAATCACCGGGTAATATGACACACCCTATGTCGTTTTGCCCCGAAATACTGGGTAAAACGACATAGGGTACGACAGTCAAGGCTGTTAAAAAGGTACCTGCAGATATTGAGGAATTTAGTCATTTGTAAAGTGTATGCATATTATGTCGATCAAGTCCCGTAGGCCTACAACTTTTAGCTTTGAGCATTTCGCCGCGGTTACAGCGGTAGGTCTCAACCCAGCACCCATACACAGGGTAAAATGACATACAAATCACCAGGTAATATGACACACTCATCACAGTCTGCATCCCGCACTAAGAGAACAAGCGAAGGTGCTTCCGTTTTGACGAGCAGCCCGTACCTGATGATAGCAAAAAACAGAACACACGAGTGACTGAGAAAGCTCAGTCTTGAGGAGGTACAAAAAGAGTTCCCGTGAAAAAGAGCAAAGAACACAACAAACGTACCAAAAAGAGGTGTGATCTACAGGATGAATTAAAAGGGCCAATGAGCCAAGGCCTTCAAGCCAGAAATTAAATGATGATGCAGACACAAGATGCCTGTTTTGTAGTGAATTGTTCTCCAACTTGCGTGAACGTGAGCCGTGGATCAAGTGCACAGTTTGCCACAACTGGGCACATTGCGAATGTGCTTACATCTCAAAGAACACAAACTTTTGTGTGTGATTTCTGCAGTGAATAGATATGGCTCTGTTTATATGTTGGGAACTGGTCATGTTGGCCTACGACAAAGTTTGGTAGACTTGTAGCAATTGATGTTTGAGTTTTTATACATTAAATGCTACTCACATATTGGAGCATTTAATATTGGAAGCTTTTTTATTTAGTGTTGTTGACCTAGTATTTCGGTTTATTTGCTGATGATTGCTTATATATAGTTTATCAGTATCAGATTGTTTTACTTACTTGCAACAGTTTAAGTGGAATTGCAGTTCTGCTTTTCCCTCAGTTGTTAGTGTTACATTTTGTCATGGTAAAATGTTTCTCTTTTAAAAATTTCCTAATTTGCATTGTGGTTGCAGCAGCTGTTTCATCTCAAAACATCTCAGGACTGTTAAGCCAATATCCTTAACATAAAATATGTTAGAATTTTCATTTTACTATAAATAATAACTGGTGAAATTTATATATAAGCCTGATAAATTGGGTGATAAGTGTGTATGTCATTTTTGACTACCCTATGTCATTTTGCCCAGCATATAGCCCAAAATGACATAGAACGAGGATTTTTACAAACTTGTGGTTTTTTCTTTTGTCATTTATTTTTTTAGTATTTGGACCACTGCATTATGTAAGTGCACTAGATGTCTGATAAACAGGATAACAAAGCCACACTTGTGCCATTAATATTATGCTAAACTTGTAAAAAATCGTTAGATATGTCATTTTGGGCCACTTTCCCCTACATAGATGAGGCCAACAAGTATTTGAGAAACGGCACTGTGCCCATCGCAGTAGGTGTCAGAGCTAATGGTGAAGATCGTTTAAAATTAATAGATCATTTGCAATCTGAAGCACACAATACCGTTAAAGATCGATATTAATTGTATAAGGAATGGGAGAAGGGAAACGATAAGAATCCTTGGCTTAAAATCTTGAAAATCATAAAGCCACATGTTTTCGTACATCGAAGAATAAGACGAAGTTGCTGCATTCTGAGGTCAAAGATGCCAAACAGTTTCCTCGACATCATCAAATACGTTTCGCTCAGCATCAGGTACAGTTGATGCGATAGCCTATTGAGTAACATTCGTGGTTGCAAGGCTGTGTGGAATAAACTAGAGCAAAATGGGACCGTAAAGAGACGGCTGAAGCTCGAGGTTTCACAAAGACTTGGAGTGACAGACAAATTTGGATATCTGCATTAAAGGGCTATATCTTGGATTTATACCAAACTTTACAGAAACAATTTCAGCGAGATGATCTTGTCCTTTGTGACATAGGCGCTCTTAGGAAGCTTCAACTGATGAAGAATGGACCGTATTCAGGTAAAGGTACTTGTTAAAACAGAAAATGGCTGTAGGCCCTACTAGATGTTTCTTGTTTATTAGACAATTATATAATAATACATATTAAATTAATATTAAATTAAATTATGACATTAAATAAAAAATTTAATAATGTAAAATATTATAATAAATAAATTATTAGTAATTATTCCTGTGGCCCACAGCTCAGAAAGGTTTCTCTGATTCAGTGCTTTTTACTTAAAATTACGCGCGAAAATGCCCTTTTTCAAAATTCCCCACCAGTGAAAATTTCTTAAAAAATCCTCTGCATAGCGCCACTGTCATAATGCTCAATGTATCAGTCGATAGTCGCTAATCGCTATTAATCAAAATCGCTATGCAAGTCAAATTCCATGGTGAGTCCGATCGAAGATCATTGAGGGAGTCCGAGAAGACACGGAAACAACATAAGAAGGCAATAAGACTAAGTCCAGATGAAGATGCGTTTTTAGTTGAAATCTGAAGGCTAGGACTGATTGGCATTATTATACGCCAAACGAGAGCCGTTCTTGTTCACAGAAAGTCAGATTTAGATGGTCAGACTGCATGCACAGCGCTGATTAAAGCACTAGTCTTGCTCATATCAGAATCTTGGATTTTCTTTCCTTATTAGTGTTGTCTGGCTCCATTTTGCACTGTCAAGAATTCTTCTGAATGACGTTAAAACGACCGTTGTTTTAGACTTCGTACCGAATCTCACACTGACTAGGCGGCTAGGCCTATCGCACACGTCTTCTGATTCTCTGAAACCACTGTTATGTTATGCTGCTAGTCTCTAACCCCTAGCCACTACTAGATGTCGCTTCATTCGGTAATTTACCAATTTCTCTGTCGTTCGTCCATTTAAAATAATAATAGGGGTCGTCCATAAAGGACGTCCGCAGAATATGTCCTACTTTGGATTTCTCCCTTGTCCGCATTTGTCTGCATTTGACCTTACCCTCTCCCTCCCGCTTGCGGAGTCCGCACGCCTAAGCCAATTTTTAATGTCATCATCACCATTTTACAATTATTCCACAGTTCCTATAGTCGCAGTAAATGTTATACCCGTTATATATAAGAGGTCGTTGGTTATACCATGCAAGTGGTTTTAGGCAATCACTTCACCGACCTTTTCGTCTTTCGGGGAAGGTTGAACAATGTGGTGTTTAAAAAGCTATCAAAATTTAGAAGTTTAGATGCAGACGTCCGCACTGGTCATTACCTCATCCCCTAGTCCACCCCATTTCGATGACCCCTTTGCGGACGTCCTTTATGGATGACCCCTAAACCAAGTTACCACAAGGTGGGCCTCGCAAGTGGAACTGTAGAGTGAGCAGACGATAATATTGTTGGCGGCAGATTTGTTTTAGATTTTGATCAAACAAAACGACAGAGACGAACATTGTAACAGAATTGCAGAAATTGACAGTTTTTCGTCAAAAGAATTTACTTGAAGCAGGTCGAGTAACTGTTAATTAATTGTGCAATTAAACTTTTGTTCGGGTTACTTAAAGTTGCTTTACGAACGGTGCATACTATGGAAACTCACAAGAAACAGGATTACACACTCGACACGCCGATTAAAAATTAGTATTGCATTTTCTTTGAAAGAATGAAGCGTTGGCGTTTATGTTGCCTGTATGAGCGTATACTGATTTAGAAAATTTGATTATTTTAGAGTCACTGTTGATGTGGATGGTGGGCGTGCATTTTAGCAGCTCTTGTTTTTACTACCCTACGAGCATATATCTGTGGGCATTGGATGGGCCCCATATGGGCGCTATACGGGTCTGTTATGGGCTCAATGTTTTTTTCCATAAAATTATGTGCTTTCTAACTCTATGTATCAGATGAAATTCGTGGAATAATGGAGGAAAGAGAAGAAGAGCAGTCTTAAGTTAGCCATGGGGATGTAGTGTTAGCGGCATGTGAGGGCAGGTGGCCAGTCCTCTCTCTCACCGTCTGATCTTCCCGCGGTCAGTGTACTTATTGTAGCTGAGTTGGCTATTCTAGCACCCAAAATTATTGACTGGGGCCTATTATCATTATAGTATCCCAAATTCATTTAATTGTTTACCCTTATAGTTGTCACTTCCGAGAACAGCATAGGGTTCAATGAAAAGGATGTAACCAGAAAAAGTTCAATTAAAAAGACACACGAATAAATAAATCCACTGATGAGACTACAGCTTCCAGTGAAGTGTTTAAGTTTATGTGTTTATGTGTTAAGTGTTTATGTTTAAGTTCAGATATGTTTAAAATTGTGATTTGTTGTGAAAGATATTAATTTTGAATAGTGATTTCTCTTTTCAGCTTGTTCTGATCTTAAATTATTGGTACACTCATTCAGTATCGGTGCATTTCTATTTTTGATTTGGAACATTACTTAAAGCACTATTGATAAGCACATCAACAAATTGGATTCTAAATCGATGAAGTACCATGTTTAGGCAATATCACTGGCACAGGAATGTGGAGCAGAAATATTATAGTTTATTATTTGTCTGTAAATTGAAGATGTTATTTATAGTTGCTAAACACTTCTGCATACTAAATGCAGACGCTGGTACAAGACAGTGCATGTATTGTAGTAAAGTATGATCATTGGTGTCTAATAGGAAAAGAATAGGGCTTTTATTGCAATTTTTTATATCTTTTGTTGGAGGTGCTATATAAATACTGCAAACACAGTGAAGTTGGGGCATGCCTCCAATGGAACACTCCATCCACTCTGTGCACCACTTACCTACATGTACCAGAATTTGTCTTGAGCTGTTCCAGCTTCTGACCCTGTTTAGATCCATATTAGAAAATTTGTCGTTGGCTGCAAATGACAATACACTGCATTACAGTAAGCACAAAATCCAGCATCACAGTTGTCTGTCTTACTGGTTTTTAATCTTAGAAGTTAAACTGCTCTAATACTTCTTGATTTGTGCTCACTTGTTGAAGAAAGAATTGCAGTTATATGTGTCGATGTTTGCATTACTTATAGTGAAGTCTGGAGAAGTTGTTTGAATATGGATGCAGAACAGGTCGTTGATGAGCGAATCATAGATGATGATGCAGAGGTAGAATATGTCAACCTTATATCTTTCACTTAGACTTTGACAAATTAATGTGTTGCTTCAGTGTTTGATGTTGGTAGGTTCTTCTGTTTGCATTCATGAAAGATGGTAGCTTATATGTTTCCACCAACTGAGCATAATTGTCAGTACATAAGCAAGCTTCAATTATATCAGTTGAACTGATATAACGGTTTGATTATACTCACTGTTTAGGCACACAATGCTTGACATTTGGGGCTGATGGGGTGGGTTTTGTTTTGTTTTGTCTTGTTAATGTTACAAATTATAATGGACACAACACTTAATGAACTGCTCCACTGGTTGTAATGATTTATTGTAACTGGGGGGGGGCACTATTAGCGGAACGGTTCGCTCCTTTGGGTACTCCCATTGTCACTGCATGTAACATGTACTTGTTATTTTCATGCCTATATGTTTATGGTGAACAATAAAAGCATTTTGATTGATTGATTGATTGATTGAACTTGACTGCAATTATTTTGCAAAGTTCTGAATAATTAAAATTTTATAAGACTGACCTCTGTAAACTCTATTTTTGCACTAAAGATGTTGCTTTCTATTCCAGGAATCATTTTTCCAGGATGTAGATCTACTCCAGAATCATGGAATAGTGAGTGATCTTTCAAAATTCTTTTAATTTATAAGTAAATATATGAGTTTACAATCGTAATCTCCAAATTTCTAAAGCACTACACTAAAGTTAAGCACAGGGCACAAGCCCTGGAATAAAGTATATTTGAAAGATGAGAGGTATCAGTTTGCTTAAATTTATGATAAAAATTGGAAATTAAATTGTGAATGATGTAATAGCTGTCTGTTAATGTTGCCAGTAATTTAAAGTTGAAATTTCTGTCAGATTTAAATTAACAAATTTGGGAGGTTGGTACATTGTTCTTTGGAGCCTTTAGAATTGTGAATAGTCATAATTCAGGAAAGCGCAGCTAAGTTGGTAACATTTTGTTGCTGTTTTTTTTTTTATAGAATGTGGCTGACATCAAGAAGTTAAAACAGGCTGGAATTTGCACTGTAAAGGTAGATCACATGTATTTGCAGAAATGCAGTTGTATAGACAGAAGAAAATGCTGTGACTATGATGTTTATTTATTGATCTTACTTGTGTTAACTGAATGTCATATTTCTGGTTTTATTGAAAATTCGTGTTTACATAGTGATTTGAGGGGCATAACTTTGGTCTAAAAAGTAGGGGTACCAATTTCTTTTCCACTTTCGCTTTTCACAAGGAGACCATTTTGGACATATTACCCTGCCAGTAACTGATTATGAAACGCTGATGAGCTTACCTCCATAATGGCAATTTTTCGTCTATAATATCATCTAGGCCTACTTGTTTTCACTTTAGAGCAGATTTATCGAGTTTCCCTATCACCAAAATCGGAACACGACGTGTATAAATCAAAATCAATGATGGCTTAAATGCTTCTATTATGTAATGGAAGGAGCTTTCTTCAGCTAGCAGGAGTGGATATGATTAACCAAGGACAGTTATTGATTCTTAGATTGTGAGGGAACTGAGGAGTGAGGAGTCATATGAAGGCCGACAATATGAGTGTGGGTCCATACAGATTTTTAACTGATGAAGGATATAGAAGCTTGTGCTTTGACCTACATTTCCACATCCCGATATGACTAAGATGACAACCATAAGGCGGAGCGTGAGGGTGATGTCAGATCTTTCCAAAAAGAGTGTAGCCGTGGTCCAGATCTGTGGCGCCTTCGGGCCAGTCATGGCATGAGGTCAGTCTGTCGGGTGACCTGTGTGGATGAAAGTCTGACTGCCTGTGACTCAGTTCGTCTGGCTCTCAGTTTATCTGTGTTTAAGTACTTTCGTACTTTTGCGGTACTTACTCCTCTGTCTACAGACAAAAAGCAAAGCAGAGACTGCAATTTCTGGGAAGGCACAATAATAAAAGATTGATTGGCATTGTTTAAAAAGTGGGGTATGGTACCCCCAGTCCAAAAAGTGGAGTGTACAGATACCCCTCGTACCCCCACAAATTACGTCTGTGATTTGCTTTCTTCTTTCATATTCTGATGTTTATGTTCACTTAATGATCTTTACTTAGGGCATTCAAATGACGACAAGGAAAAAGTTATGTGCTATTAAAGGTCTATCTGAGGCAAAAGTTGACAAAATCAAAGAAGTGACCACCAAGCTGTCTGGGGTCTGTACTCTACATATACAAATCTTTTACTTTGTGTATAAAAAAATTGCAATCATATTATGCATCTATTCAGAAAAATTGCCCAAATTTAAGAGAAGTTGTTCAGAAATGTAAAACAGGTAATTTCTTTGTCTGGTGATACATGTAATGTAACATTGAAAATGTATGGAGTTGCCTGTTTATGCCATATGCTTAAATTTTGCAGTGCAAGAAGTTCTGTAAAGTACTATGATATGTAATACCTAATGCACTGGAATATATATGAGAAGCTTGGTTTTTTGCAGGTGTAAATCATCTATTGATTTGTTACTGTAAGTATCTTGCATTTACATGATATCAGGCATGCCTTCCTATCCAGCAGTGCATCAGTATTAAGATTTCAGTGTATGGTCTAGCAGTAGGAGGAAGCTGGGTGATGCCTCAACTACATGGCAAGAACTTTGTCATCCTTTCTGGGGTTTAGATTCATTTGACTACTGGGCATATTGGCTGTCATTGGAACTATTCCTCCTCCTCCTCCTCCCCCTACTTGACTTGCTGCTTCAAATCTAAACACTATACACCATACTCTTCTGACTGTCTGCCTGCTGTGACTCTAGGATCTTGACCTGGAACTGAATATAATGGCACTTCATGCTGTTTGTGACAGCGGTCAGTCTCATTTGTAGTTTGACAGTAGACAGTGTGTGTAAAAATCCTAAAAGTAGCTTGTTACTGATGACACTATATAAATTGTCATAATTAAAATTACTTACCGGTCTATCAGTTTTGTTTTGACTGAGAAGCTTTGATTTATGTTGTGTTACACATAACTGCATATAACTTGTGTGTGATTTTAGGAAGGTGGTTTTTTGACAGCCCTTGAATTTGCAGGTCGTCGGAAGCAGTGTTTCAGAATAACTACAGGCAGTCAAGAGCTTGAGTAATTATCAGCTAATTCCTCCTAACTGTGGTTGAAATAGTGACAAGAAATAATTTGCTGCGTTGGAACCTAGGTCAGGTAATACAGATATTGTTACTGATGCAGGGAAGTGAACCCTGTGCATGTAATTTAGTTTTTAGGCCTTGTTATGGCCTCAGATTGTTTGGGGTTTCAGTCCATTTGATGGTAAAAACATAATGTCTTTAAAGGTAAAACATAATGTCTGTCTCATCAACCACTAAAGATAGAGTTAACATGTAAACATGAAATTTGTTTAGAAATGAGTTTTAAACAAATCTGTGTCATTTGTTTCTACATGCTTGTAGTTTTTATTTGACAGGCTAAATTTCGTGGCATGGCATACGTCTCTCATCATTATCTTTCTACATTCTGCTGCTGTTTTAAATAAATATATGTTGAAAATATAACATAGATAAATGTATGTTTCTGATATATTGTTTCTTCGCTTATTATAAGGTCACATTTAAAACTTGAATCAGGCAACTCTTCCTCATTGCTTGTTTGGTGTGTCAACCATTGTTATTTAATGCACCATTGCTTCTTTCAACACCCACTTCACAATCTGGGTGGTATGCAGTGGCAATCTTCGATGGTCATTGATATAAGGTAGGAGCAGTTGAACTTCCCATAGGGGTATATTTCAGATGGCAGAGAGCAAAGATGCTGAATTGCCATCAGGTGAAAAGACTTCAAAATCTTATTGCAAACTTTTGCGTGGGATCTTAATCATAATGGTAATTACCAAACTTCTAAAGCACCACTTGAAAGCCAAGCACAGGGCACCAACCAATTCACGAACCCTGTGTCAGATCAGAGGGGGACAATAGATCTGAAGCCAGGCATATCCAGGTTAAAGTTATGTTGTCCAGTAACTAATGCCGAGGAATTTTCACAATACCTAGAGCAGAATAAAAGCTATAAATCCACTTTTGGCCACTTTTTTTACATGTGGGCATCACCAAAGTGTTGCCTAGAGCTCTGTTTGCTACATAGTTTATATTATGACGATTAGGTTCCGCTGCTGGTATTACTTTCATTATCATTTGAAAAGTTCTATTAATGATTAATTTTGATTATGATAATATGAAGGCTTATTACAGTTCTGTTGGCTTTGAAATCCTTAAAATTAACTCTTCATCAGACTCTGAATTACTGAAAATCATTTCCAAATTTTTTCTTTGTTTGCCTTCACAATGTGATGTTAAAATGTGATGGAAATTAAACACATTGCTGATATTCACATTGCTGATATTCAAGTCTAATATCTCTGGAAACGTCCCTCATTTGTTTAAAAAAACAAAGGGAAATTTTAGCTTATATTTAGCTTGTATTTGTTACCCCTAATTAACAGTTACCGTAGCTTTATTTACATAGGACAAACTCTGGTTTCCTTTACTTCCAAACACTAAAGGTAAGTGTACCTTTTTGCATCTGTGGCGTACACAGAAAGTTTTCTGATGTTGCAATTTTTCTCCTGTAGCATTCAATGGATTTTTGTGTTTGTTTACTGAAATGCCTGAGTTTCAAGAATGAAAGTTTGTTAATCACATAAAAGTTTTTGAGGTCATGTAAGAAAGGTAAAGTTTGCTGTCCTTGGTTTAGTGTGACTAATAATATCTGTAAGCAATATGTACACAATGTACAGCCTGGGTTGATGCATTAATAGTATTCCAAGACAAGGTCAGTATAATTGTGTGGGCATATACACATATTCATTCATTCATTCATTTGTGCATTTATATAGCGCCCCTTCAAGGAGGCTACTCAGAGGCGCTCATATGATTCATAAATCTTTTAATGAGTTTTTTTATTTATTTGCTTAATTTAAATGAGACATTTTTGGAATTATTTTGAAAAGGTGACGACTTAGATAACAAGTGTGGGAGTGTTTTGCAATTTTTAGTAAGCTGCTTGGAGGTGGTATTGAAAGTATGGGAATAACGGAAGCATTTGGTGAATTCCGGACTGGGAAGACTCAGATCTCCCACACACTCTGTGGTTGGTAATTAATCTGTATATAAGTGCTGACCAGTTTCTTATTTTGTCTTTACTACAGCAATCATTTTGAGCTTTCTGACAAGCACTGTTGCATGCTCCGAGTTTATATAGGACACGGACCAATGTATGAAATAGCTCTGCATAAGCAAATAGCTTATCCTATAGCAATAGGCATGCGGTACCTCATTGATTTGGTTAACTCTTGGCAGACTTGGGCAGAATGCTTGAGGCAAAGGCAGCCAAGTTTTGTACAGAAATGTGTATTTAGCAGTGTCACAGTTACCTTGGATAAAAACAAGAGACACATAAACTAAGGGCTTGATCAGAACATCAAGAATCCCCCAATTTCTAAATGATGGTGGAAAACCAAAAAAATGAATATTTATTAAGGCATAACCCAGTTCAGCCAGAACTGGCCAAATCGCATTAAAACTGTGTCTGCCAGAGTCCAACAAAGAAGATTTGAACAATATGTGACCAGCCATTACAAAATGAGTCTCTAAGCACTTATTGACTATTTTCAGTTATATATTCCACATTATTCTATGTTAAATTACCTTCAAAATGAGCTATTATTTATCAAAATCGACCAAGTGCTTGTTGAGTTATAAAATTTTTAAGCTTTCATCCTGTGCAATACAAAATGTCGGGAAATCAAGATTTTCTATTTATATTTGTTTGCCCAGATCCAGTTTAGGGCTTACGAGAAAAGCACCTTATTGGTTAATTAAAGGTCATGTCGAAAAAATAATTTTTTCATGTCATAAGCTTTCCAATGATATATTACAACCATGATTTTATTCGCCAGGTGGCCACCGTCTAAAAACGTGAAATTCGTAAAAAAATTATTTTTTTATCTTATAGGTCACTTATTTTATATAAATAACACATTAAAAACAACAAAATAAATAAAGTTTTAATATTTTTTTAGTGTATTATATAATGTAGATTCCGAAAATGTAAATATCACAAAATCAATAATTTGAATGCAAAACACCTTCAGAAGCGATTTGCAGCGTTTTGCTGTATGCGACTTCCGACTCATTTTGTAATGGCGGGTCACATATAGTCCCAGGATAAATCAGTCAAGATGGCTGGTAGGCTTGAATCAATGGTCTGTCAGAACTCTCCTGTAAGTTTTGTGCCAAGATGAGGAGAAACTTCAGTCAAGAAATTGTTTACCAGTATGCAAGAGGCACATACTCTCTTCTAGCATGGTGTACATACTCTTCTGCTGTTTCACACATGGAAATAGGTTTTCAATAACCTCCACACTGCTAGCACGTTACCAGGCCTCGTAGCTGATCTGGCTTCAAGAATCAACTGCAGTTTAATGATAAAAGCAGTACTGTTTTAAAATGTTGACAACTTGTTCCTTGCTTGCTTCTTAGTGACTACACAGCTACCAGGTGCCAAAGGATACACTGGTGGAAAAGTCATCTTTATTGACACTGAAAATACTTTGTATCTTTTTTGGATCAGAATAATTTGTTTTAACTGTTATGTTTTGCATAAAATTATTAGTCAGTTGCTACACTAAATCAGCATTCCATTGCATCTTTCTACCCAAGTGTAAATGCTGTGGCAGGAATGATGATGTAATAGTCACCTGATGTAGTCAAGAACAACCACAATTCCTGACTCACATGGTTCTACATGCTTCTCATTCAAACTCAATAACTCTGCTCGTTGAGCTGCAATGGCTTCCCATAGAATTCAGAATAAGATTTAAACTGGCTTGTCTTACCTATAAAACTCTCACAACAAGCAGAGGCGCGTTTACACGTAGGCACACTAGGCGCGTGCTTAGGGCCCCCAAATCTCGGAAGGCCCCCAAATGAATGAAAATTTTTTTCAGTTATAAAATATAACATTAAACCAAATAACTCACATTCCTTGAAATAGCTTCTATAAGTAATCATAATTACAGGGTCAATAACACTCACAAAAACGGCTTCAAGTTCAACTTCATGGGTTTTTGCACCACCAGAGTTTCAGACTCTGTCTACACGTTCAGAGCCCCAAAAATGTTTGCGCCTAGGGCCCCATTTTCTGTAAACGTGCCTCTGACAACAAGCAATCCTGCCTACCTTCAACCACTACTCTCTCCTTACATTCTGCACTGCAGTCTGTGATCTTAAGATATGGTTGCGTTAATCCCATAACCAAATGTTGCTATGGTGTGCATATGCCTCCAGCATCTTGGACCTTCATCTCTCTGCAATGACGTCATTTGAGAGACCAAGGTACCAGTATGGAGCAGTACAAGCTAAACTTATCTTTAACAGTATGTCAGTCGTCCTGATCGTTTGCGAGACATTGCCGACCGTTTCAACCTGGATCAAGATGCAGTACTGGACAATGTTCTGTACGCTAGAGCTTACACTAGTAAGTCAAATACCACGTTTAAAAAAGTATTAACTAACTAGACATTATGACTTATACATGACCAGCTCAAGAAACTTGGAATTTACTGTGTAATCTTGTGATGCGCAAAACTACCTAGGTACATCACTGCTTGAAAGATGTTTTAAAGAGGAGGAAGTTGGACAGAGAGCAATTTGCTAAACTGACGTTCAAGCAAGCAACATCCAGAGAGTTGAAAGAATATTTGCCACATGTATCTAAAATGGGTTGACCACTTGTAGTCATTGACCAAAGCGAATCATAGGCTCCGAGTTGTTTTGTTAGTTATTGTAAAACTTGGTTGTACAATGTACATATTTTTATTAACATTTGAAATACCGAAATTATATCTAATTTGTGACACTCACAGGCTACAGTTGGCATAAGTCTGCCCAAGTTTAAGTCTCAGAACTTTAGCACCGCTCGCCATCAAGATACTGGAAGAAAATAATCGCCCCAGATGCTTTTGTGGACAACAAATGAGAACAACAATCTTCCAGTACAATTATTAACTCTTGTTTGAAAGCATTGTTTTGATTCTTTTTGTTTAAGTCTAGAATATAATTAACATGTATTTCAGGTGCATGCAACATCTGATAGCTACATATGTTGCAGCACATATTTAAAAGATAAAAGTGTGTATTTGCTTTATCATTTGCTTGTCAATAGGTGAACACCAGTATGAAATACTTGATTATGTAGCAGCAAAATTCCATGAAGAACTAGGAGTATTTAAACTTCTCGTAAGTTGAACTGAAATGTTTTTTTTATTAAACTTCTACAGTAATATTACACAACAAATACAATATCACACAACAAATTTTGTCAGATTTTGAACATTTTGTTACACAATTATAAAAAACCATACTGTGATTATAGACAGAAATTTTGTAATATGATTACAATATTGTTATTGATTAGCAGTTCAAAAATATAACCAATACTGTTATTGATTTTTTTAGATTGTTGATTCTATCATGGCGTTGTTCAGAGTCGACTTTAGTGGTAGAGGTGAGCTGGCAGATAGACAACAAAAACTGGCACAGATGTTGTCTCGACTGCAGAAAATTTCAGAAGGTGAGGATTTTAATCCAATCTTAAAACTTGTTTGCATGTCTTGCGTATTTGTAAATCACAGTATCACTTTCAGTCAAACTGTACACCATAGTTCGAGAATTCGCATTTTACGAATTTTAAGAATTTTTAAAATTCACGAATTTTAACGAATTTTAAAACAGCAGTTTTAAAATTCGTAAAAATTCGTAAAATAATAAAATAATAGAACTTTTTGCCATGGCAACAAATTTTATTATTTGTTTACTTTTGAACTTTTTAAGTAAGTAAATGTCAATGTCATAGGCAATCAATCAGCCGTAAAAGATAACTGACTAGCAACACAATAGTACTGATATTCAATTACTGTTCTACTTGGAGTCTTGAACTTCGAATTCTATCATAGTTGGGGTGTGTGACTGTGTGTCAGTCAGCAGAACGAAAAACCACCAGTGCCTCATGCAGCTTCAGTGTTACCAGTCAACCTCTAACACAGGTTGCAACCAAACATGGTTAAAAGGGTTGGCAACGTTCACCGAGCTGTCTTCTACTTCATCGTCCTCTGATTCTGAGTCAGGAACAGCCCACTGCTCCCACTCGACTCTGGTAACTGTATTTTCGCCATGCAAATGCTCCCGAATTCCGGCAGAACAACCAACAAATTCCTTGTCACAAAAACAACACTGTATTTTTGGATAACCCTGTCCTTTCCTTCAAAATTACTATATACTTCGGGTCCGGTCCATGTTCTTTCATCATTAAAAAATTATATTTTAACTGAATTAACTCGTTACGTAATAAACTTTTATATTGAATTTTACTGTTTTTACATTAAATTCTAAGCAGAAGCTTAACACAACAAATCATGACGTCATCACATTTGTTGTTGCTTTCGCTGTTTTTGCAAAATCCACTCTCAATGTAAAAGAGGCCCAACAATGGCCCAACGAATTTTTACGAATTTTTACGAATTTTAAAATAGACCAAAAATTCGCGAATTTTTACGAATTTTAAAACCAAAAGTCACGAATTCTCGAACTATGCTGTACACAATGTATATTGTAGGGAATAGTGTTCAAGTTTAGCAGCAACTTCAAAATCTGTTGATCTAGTGAATATACAATTTTCCAAACTTTTGCAGACACAAGTCAAATTATTGTTTCTGTAGGTACAGTAAGCTTTGCAGTATATTTTATAACTTTATTGTTAGGAGATATTTTTGGAATCAAACCAATGAAAGAGTGCTTGTTGTCATAACATAAATGTTTGCATGACACATCAGAGCAAAGGTATAATCTTTACAGAACATTAGATTTGTGTCCATATGCTACATGTTTTTAGAATACAATGTTGCAGTCTTCGTCACAAATCAGATGACAGCAGATCCTGGGGCAACCATGTCGTAAGAATGGCCAAACTATATATGACAGCAACTACCATACTAAATACTTAAGCAAAATTACTTTATTTATAAGAATATTTATAAGACATTTAAGAACTGAATATTTATAACTACAATTCATATATTTGAATGATTGATGACCATCTCTTAATTATTGTTTTCTACCATCGGTACATCAATGTAGTGAACAATCGGTACATCAATGTAGTGAACAAGTTTTGCAAGCTCATCACAAACTGTGTCAACTTCAGTTGCTCTTCTTAATATAGTGTATTGTAAAGTATACAATTTTATATAGAGCAGTTCTGTGCCAAAATGATTTCAAAGAAGCTTCACAGACCTGAAAACCAGGTATACCTAAACTGTTACTCAGTGCACAACCCTTCTGAAGACCGTTTTAAGCCTTCAGACCCTCCACAACAAAGGCACGTCACCAACATGCATCCGAGTCACCAGCAGCAACATTCAGCTGTGGGGTTAAATGCAACCACTGGTAACATATCTTGGTCACTACTTGTTTTTGGACCCTTGACCAGTGGATTTGTTAAATAGGATCACATTCAGTGGCACTGCAAACTTGGTTATAAAGCAGCATTCAAGACCAACAGAACTTGGAAAACTTCAATAGGATTTCTCATTCACACTGATGTATAAGCCAATTAAATACGATTTCTCATTCATACTGACGTATAAGCCAGTTAATCATCTTCATGTTTTCATGTAAAGCGATGTTTCTTAATGTGTTGCTTTTGTGCACTTTAGATTTCAGGCAGATCCCAAAAAACCAATAGGTGGTCACATCCTTGCACATGCTTCAACAACTCGCATAAGCTTACGGAAGGGTCGAGCCGAAGTACGCATTGCCAAGATATATGACAGGTAAAAAGTCTAATTCTGGCAAATTATATACAGCAAACTGTTATATCTAAGTTCAATGGACTGTCGTAAACGGCTTGATATATCCAAGATTCAAAATAATCAGAATATTCACACCAAGATTTATCAAACTCTACGTGTATCGAAGTTGTCATAAACTTTTTAGTACATGTACTAAAACCATGTTATGGGTACATGTATTTAATTTCTAACTGTAAAATAAACTGAAACATTCACAACAGTAGTGCTGAACTGGAAGTTCTTGGAAAAGTTGCTGAAACTTGATTATTATGCGACGTCTGTGCTAAATTTTAGCATAGACATTGCATTAGGTCGGTGCTAAAAGTATCTAATTTCTGTTAAAATATAGATCCACAAAATGTACATGTATTTCAGTTTGTGAAGTCTCTAAAAGTGTAAGGTTAAAGTTTTGAAAAATGTCACACAAATTGGCTTACACACACAATGTCTCTATGTACACTGTGTATCGTAATGTTTTCTACAGTAACGTATGAAAGGCTATTTGTGTATGGCTTATTATGAGCATAAGTTCAGCAACATGCACAAAGTTGTGTGCTATACGTTTTGGGTTTCATGATATTCTCTGTCTTCTGATAATTGTTAGTGCATTCAAAGCTTACGCAGTTGGTGCCGATAATGACTGTGATGTTACTGTTTGCAATGCCCGTGAACATGCCGGTGCCCTGTGCTTAGCTTGTAGGCCAAAGCTTACAATTACGAATTGTTTACAATTCATCTTCATTACATTTCTTTCGTAATTGCAGCGGAGCGATTTGGGAAATGATGCGTGCGTTACTTATTTATCAATCAGCTACGGCTAGGCCAATCAAATCTCCAAGTGGCTGTTTAACTTCAATGTATCTGTTAGCCAATAGTGTGACAAGAACTGAATAAAGCCTTCGCAATATGCGAGAATGCGATATATGCAAGTTCGATAAAACAGAATTAGGCGGGTATGTGTTTTAATGTTACAAATTCTGAGTTTGCGACAGCAACAGAAAATTTTTGTCTAAACTCAAATGCAGCATTCTTTTTCACATCGGTGTACATTCAGACAACCCACATAGCATATCATGTGTACATACTGACAGTGCAAAGCTTACACAATGCCACATTGAAGCATGCTAATTAGTGAAAATTTTGTGTCATTAAAAAACTTTTTAATTATTGTTTTTTTTGGTTAACAGCCCAGATTTACCTGAAAGTGAAGCAACATTTGCAATTACAGCAGGAGGAATTGCAGATGCCAAGGAGTAACTGGTGTATATTAAAGAGATAGCCACTGTATATGAAGACATTTGCCTGCCACATTGAACAGACTGAATTGAAAAAAGCTTATTCTATTGGTACAAGTTTTAAGTGTTTGCATCAGATTAGTTTAAGTACAAATAGGAAAACTAAATTAACGCAATTAGCATCAAAGACACAAAGTTTGAGTTAACGAAATATATAGTAATATGACTGACAGTTTCTATTTAGTATATTGGATGGTTTTGTTAAAGATTCTCTGCTATCTTAGGCTCGGTCTTTTAAACAAGATGATTACAAGGTAAAGACTAATGTGTACTATGTACATAATGCTTTAAATTCACTGCTGCTAGAAACATTCTTCACAAGAAATTGACCCAGAATAAATAAGTGGAGGTCTTCAGAAGTTGGCTAACTTCTTTGAATGACTGAAGAATGAAACACTGGACTGTTCAAGCAAAAAATGTGTTGCAAGTAGGGTAAAATTATTCTCTAGCAGTCGTACATTGCAAAGTAAAACTTCATTATATCATTACTAGATGATTGCCCGTCCTAAGATGGATTTATTTTTTAATTGCTGCGATAAGTTAGTTCCCTGTATAGAAGTAATACGCTCAGATAACAGAGCGAACTCTCTACGTCTATTTTTATTTGTTAATGATAGGCTATGTCCATTATTCTGCCTTTCAGATGCGTTTAGGCGCAAGTTGTGCACTCGTGAATAAGCTGGTGCCCACGCTAAGCTTAAGAGATGTGGAGTTTACGATTACGATTGAAGGATACACGGTGCAAAGGCTTAAATTTATTTTCAGGTTAATTTCATGACTTCGATCCTGTCCTGCCTTCTCTTATGTTAGACCATCTTTGTATAGAACAACGTTCCTGTGTATATATTTCCAGATGCAAGGCCATATAAAATTGGCCTGTTTAAAGCCATTTACTTCCGCCTGTTGTCCAACTAAGTAATTAGTTTAAGCCCGTTTAAAGCTATTAGTTTAGAAGAGCCGCCCTTTACAGTATATTTAAATATACTTTAAATGAAGTTTTAAACAAACTCCATCCGTTGGAATGTTCACGCCATTTTGTAAACAGTAACGTCATTGTGCATGAATATTCATTATATTTCTAAGCGACGGCTTGCCTTTGGCCAGAATATTGATTAGTTGGCCAGCCAATTCATTACATTTGTAATTGGCCTTTGGCGAGAATATTGATTAGTTGGCCGGCCAATGATAGTGTGCAACTGGCGTTACATGCAAAGTTGATGCCAGGTTTTATATTATTAATATTGGACCATCAGCAACAGTTCAATATACCCAAGGTGTGAAATAAGCGAGATTCACATCAAGCTGACATCTGTCTGACATCACATGAATTGAAGTCATCAAACATAATACATGTACTTCTAATGTGTTTTTGATGATTTTAATGACCGACTTTCAAATAAAGATATTAGTGAGCATTATACATAAATTTATTTTACAACCATAAAACAAACTCTGAAACATTGCCACCTTCAAACCTGAACTGGAAGTTGTTACAAAAGTTGCTACAGATTGGTAGCTAAAATGTATTTCACACAAGGATGGGACTGCAGACAGGAATTGGATTTGTCTGTCTGTGTGTCTGTCTGCTAACAGCATTCAAGAAGAGCTTCTTTAATGTGGGAAAATTGGTGCACTCTGGCAATTCAAGGTGGCTGAAATCATAGGTGGCCAATATTTTGTATTATACCCACACTGACGTGTTGAGTGGTATTCCTAACTGCTTCACAACACTAGTCTTGAACTTGCAACATATCTACTTTCTTATCCACAGACAGATCTTTCTCTTTTGCAACACAATTAAGAACACACATTAAGAACACACAATCTTGTCAGTCTGAGCGCAGTGGGACTGTGGAACACTCGCATTTTATAGACTCATTTCATTGGACAAATCCAATTCTAGGGTTTAGGCCCATGAAACAAGGCCAAGGTACAATTTATGCAATTTTGATAAACAGTTATGTTTGTGTTTCCATTGACTGTGGCCAACCCATTGAATGTTATTTCACATAACCAACATTTAAATTACTGGTTTGATATACTGAAGTTACACTGTAGTTATTACTTCAACAGGAGAATTCAGATTTTGTTTCATTTTGGCACAAAATAATTTTGCAGATACCCCAATTGGATGGAGTTCTAGCTATTCGATCAAGCAAAGTAAGACAATCCCACATTCAATCAATCAAACAGAATTTATACAGTGCCCATTCAAAGTCTCTACTCAGAGGCACTCCCGATCCAGGCCAAGTGAAAAAGGCAGTCTTAGGCTTAGTCATATTGTCAAGCAATGCTTCTTGGTGTTGGCTGGAAACTTGAGTTGTATGGTCTTAATTAAAACAACTTGCCAACTCCTAACTCAACACAGCCAGCTGATTGAATGACTTGCACTGAATATGAAAATTTCTTGTTTGAATACTCAAACAGTGGCCATCGACAATCCAACACTTTGTTTGCAGCACACAGAAATAGGCATTTAAATTGATGTATTTAAAAAGCACTACAATCTACATTGGTGCAAAACATCACAATACAAAGGCAAGAATAACTTCTATTTTTCTAACTGATCAACTCTACTATAATTCCACATAAAAACCTCGCAAATGCAAGCTATGATTAAGCCCTGTTCACAAACTGAAGCTTATCCAGCATGCTACAACTGGGAAAATACCATTAAAGGAAATATCAAATTTGTTTACGTTTTTCGTATCTTGCAACATAGAAGATTTAATCACATCTTTAACTCTCATGGGTGAAAATAATGAAATTTACAGTTTATTTTCAATAAAAGAATCAATCACGATAATAGCAATGTGGCATGGCTGAAAATAATGAAATTTACAGTGAACAAAAGAATTTTGAATGAAAGAATAACTCAATGTAAACCTCATTTACTAGAGCAATGTAAACCTCAGATCAACTGCAGCAAAGCAACATTTTGCAAATCTTAAACTGTACAGAGAATTTGCATAAGTGCACGCTGTAAGGGGCCGTCCACATATTACGTACGCAATGAGGGGGTCGGGGGTCGGATTTTGGCAATTTGCGTACGGGTGCGAACGGGGGGACAACAGTGTACGTACACAAAATAAATGTCTAATTATGACATCCACATTAGCCTATTTATAACTCTGTATTGTCCTATAGTTGTCCGATGGCATTTTATTACATTATATAAAAGCCATGTGCAGTTATTCTGTGCTGTGAACGAGACAACCAATAATTTGTCTATATTGGCCCTCACTCATCCTTCAATCTGGCCTAAAGTGCAGACAGCCTGGAGCTGTCGACACACTCTGCAGCTGGTCTTCGGGGGGGGGGGGGTGCGCCAAGTGTACGTACGCAGGGGGGTGTGGAAGAAAGTACGCTTGTAAACAGGGGGGAGAGGGTCCAATTTTCCCGGATTTTTGCGTATGCAATATATGGATGGCCCCTAACCAGCAGAGAAAACGACTGTAAACAGGGGGGAGAGGGTCCAATTTTCCCGGATTTTTGCGTATGCAATATATGGATGGCCCCTAACCAGCAGAGAAAACGACATTTCACTGGCACCTCTGATGCACTACATCAACAATCAGAAACATACATTACTTGAAAATGTGTCATCCTAGCATTTCTGCTTATCAGAACAGATAACAGCTGTATAACAATCTTGTAGGCATATCAGAGCAGTGCATTTTTGGAAATTACTAACATACTTTATATACAGCATAGACTACAGCACTTTTCACTGTGCAAATGAACAAACTGAAGCAAACAGGAAAACAGCACACTGCAAAGAATTAAGGATGCAGAAAATTGTTATCAGAATCTGCTGAAACTGGTTAAGGCTATTCCTTTTTTGTTAGGGCTTCATTGCTGGAAGCTTCATTGGCTTCTTGATTCTTAAGAAGTGGTTCACCTTGATTAGCTGCAGCGGCTGCAGCTTTCTTGATCCTCTGCCGAATTCGCCACTTGGAAGCACAGTCAGTTATGACACAGACTAGAATAAGTAGGATGGTCACAGCAGCTGCTACACTGGCTTTGATTGCACTATCAATCAGTTTTTCTGTATTAAAACAAAACAAAAATGTTCAGCCATAAGAATTTACTTCACATACTAAATCAAAGAGCAAACATTGAAGTGATACCAGATTTTAAGATCGGACTGTATAACAGAATATCAGCAGTTTCATAAAATATGAGTACAGAGTTTCTGGTAAGATATTATCTTACCAGAGATATTATAAGATATTATCTTACCAGAAGCTCTGTACTCCTTATTCAAATCCCATGTCAATGCATCATGACCAAACACATACACTAGTTTCCAGTGTCTAAATATTGACTGCCCACTGTGTTAAGTTGGATACAAAATAAGATTATTGTTCTCATAGGTTAATGATACTAACAGTGTTAGGATGAGCATTTCGTACTTAAAAAACATATCCAAGCCGATAACACAATTATGAAAACTGCAGATTAGAGAACAGTTTGCAGAAAACCAATGATCAGTAAGTCAATTTTGATTACCTGCTCAAAGTGGCCTTGAAGTTTAGTATTCCATAAAACATAAACATTTGTAGCACTATCATTATATGCATAATGATGTGCAGTGATAGTTCCAAATTTGTGTCCCACCTATGATCTCTAGTCGACTGGGCAAAGAGCAATTGAATCTGCGTTCTCATCTCCAATTTTCACTTCAATTGTCCATGCATTTGTCTGCTCTAGACTTGACTATTGCAATTCCCTCCTCATTGGTCTTCCTAAAGTCCGTCTTGCTCCTCTTCAGTCCGTTCTCAATGCTGCTGCTAGATTAATTGCCCGTCTTCCTCGATTCTCTCATATCACCACCTTTATGACAGAAGAACTCCACTGGCTCCCGCTTTCTGCCCGCATCCAATTTAAGGTCCTCATCCTTGTGTGTAAGGCTCAACTTGGTTTCGCTCCAAAATATTTATGTGACTTAATTCATCGCCCTCACTCTGCTGCTTCTCTTCGTCCTCTTCGTTCATCTGACCGCTTGGACCTCCTCGTTCCCCGTGTCAGGACTTCTCTGGCTCAATCTAGGTCTTTTGCCTCCATTGGCCCTGCTCTTTGGAATGAGCTTCCTCCGTACGTTCGTTCTTCTATTCTCTCAGGTAACGTCTCTTCCTCTTTTAAGTTTCTTAAAACTTGCTTTTTCTCTCGGGGTCTCTCGCACTGGGAGCGCTTCTGAATGGCCCTCCCGCTAGAAGCGCTTTATAAATATCCAAATACAATACAATACAATAACAGAAATGAAATGCAAATACTCTATTTTGTTCACCATTAAGCCAAGAAATCTTTACACTAGTAATTCAAAGTTAGGCCTCAAACTGAAAAATGCTTCATTACCTTTTTCTCTGTGAGCAATCTCTTCATCAACCATTTCGCTGCCGTCTGGACTGATAGTTGGCATGTACGGCCAATTTTCTACTCACAAAAAGCATTAATGTTTCAAAAGTTCAGACAAACTGAGATTTTTAAACTTACATTTGGTAGTAATGTTTGAATGTAAATGTTCTAAAGATTACAGGCACATGTACAAGTGAAAACTTCTTGGTATTCAGCATCACACCTGAACTGTGTGAAAAACAGAAATTGCAAACTTCAAGACTGTATGACGTGATTTAAACATAGCTAAGAAGCAGATGACACTAGTCTGAACAATGTTTCTACAGTCTAGTTAGCCAGTTACAAAGCCAAGGCACCATGAATTAAACTTAGTCTAAGAAAAACCATCGGCACAAATGCGAACGTACTATGGATTCATGGCAGTCACTTCAGTTCATAAATTATTGGTAACAAATAGTAACAATTGATAGTAACAAATCGTATGTTTACAAATAATTACAGGATGCCACCACCCTTAAGTAATGCATTTTACAATGTAGTAGAGAAATGCATATAATTTTAATCAGAATGAATGCCAAAATGTCATAAAAATCTGTGAAAAAGGCACTGACCTGAATCGGGGTCAGCATTGCATGCATATTCAAACTGCTTTACTCTGTCTTGCAGCTTCTGCCTGAACGTGGGACAGTAGTACATGAAGACGGAGAGGCACTCACTTGCGATCAAGTATTTTCTATGTAAAACCATTCAGACAGACCATTTACTGTACCTGCTGTATTCACCATACAATAAGTGATTAGCTGAATTTTCTAGGTATGCCTGGGTTAGCCACTTGTATCCAGAAAACTAGAGCAAAAATTCTGTTTCACTCAGTCTTGCTGTCCTCGAGACCAAGGTCCTGGTCTCGAGTGTACTCGAGTTTGTTTTTAAAAGTCTTGGTATTGGTTTTGTGGTTCAAAGTCTTGGGTCTTGAGATTCAAAGTCTTGGTCTTGCCAGACTAAGACCAAGACTTGACTGTCAGCATGAACAGTCGGGAACTGGTAAAGATTCCAGCTCAAAATGGTGAACAAAGATGGAGCAGATAGAAACTACTAAATCACTGTGACGAAAACGGCCAAGCCCGAGTGCATCATACGACAAATATCTAACGACGGATACGAATCTTGTTGGTCAGGAAACCATTGGCAGCAGCAACAGCTATGCTGTATATGGAGGCCCTGCTGACACATGTTTCAGAAGTCTGATAAACCATGGGAGGATTTTAAAAAGGCTCACAATTTGTACATTTACATCCATTGCTTTAAAAGTTGCTGTGTGCGTCAGCGACTTCAGCACCTGTAGAATGTATTTTTTCACATGTCAGAATTTTTACGAGGCCCCACAGGGCACGTCTTGGTCAGAAAAATTCTGAGCAAATTGGTTTTTATAAAATGCAATGGCATTTGGAATAACATTTCGCATGAAGCACTTTTGTAAATACAAATTTGGAATTCTCTACAGTCTGCATTTAGAGTTGTTTTGCTTAAATAAAATAAAAGCCTCAAATTTTCACAAAGAAAGCAAGTAGTCTGACTTTGACATTTTTTTAGTAGGGCATAGCCGGGTGCCGTTTTTCAACCGGGTACCGGGTCCGGGTAGTTTGAATAAAATTTGCAGGGTCCGGGTACCGGGTTCGGGTATTAAAACTAAAAGCGGACATTCAGGTATATGCACCAAAGTGTATGCTACCGTCTACTATTATAATGACGTCTGTTGAGTGTTGACCTACCAAAACCAACATACATGTATATGTCGTTTCCGGAACTATACAGAGCGTGGTATGGGAGAAGGGAACTATAGGCATGAAAGAGAGCTAAGAAACTGTCTTTCACGGCTTTAAGGACACGCCGCGTACCGGCCGAAGGAGGAGGGAAGGGGGAATAAACGGGGACTTTAAAAGCTGCCTTGTTTCAATGACACGCCAGCTACAGGCCCAAGGACTTCAAAGGCTAACGACTCTCGCTCGACCATCGACTGGGTCTATTACCTCCCCAACCATACGACGTTTGTAAAAACTGACCATGAGAACTTACAGCCCATTTATTGCTCTAATTAACGGTGCTCTTATTTACATAGAAAGACCGCTGGTTTCCCACGGTCGTCTGCTTTAGTGAGCGCACCTAAAATGTCGCAATTCTACACCTCTGGAACGGGCCGGGTGACTTGGGCTTACTAAAAAAAAGTGGTTTCAGTGTTTTGTGATTTCGTCGTTCATAAATTTGTTTTGATAAAAAATTACACACCCGGACGACCTTCAGCTCCCGGTCCGGGTGTCTTCCGGGTGTGTAACACCCGGAATTTCCGGTGCTCCGGGTCAGTACCCGGCTATGCCCTATTTTTTAGTAAAGAATAGAAGTCTGGATACAACTGTGATTTTTTTAGTCTTGGTCTTGAGGTTCAAAGTCTTGGTCTTGAGGTTCAAAGTCTTGGCCTTGAGATTTAAGGTCTTGACAACAAGACTGGTTTCGTTAAATGTTCTTCCATTTGCCAACCTCTTCCACTGGCTGTTGTGATGTTCAAAGACACATAAGTTGTACTTATTCTCAGTAAAATCAAAACCTTCATGACTGAGGAGACGCAAAAAATTGGCTTTTCTTGGTGCCAATTTCTAACTGAACAATCGCATGGGATCAAGTTACCATGTGCTCTGATCTAGTCCCATGTCAGCAATCCACTACCCCAAGCAAGTATCCAATAAAATACAACAATTGTGACAGAGCTAGCAAGAGTCTAACACTTAACATAGTGCAAGCACTCAACTTCATTCACCAGCAAGCTCATCTGCTTCAAAGTTTAACACCTACCCACACACCCGTCCAATGACCGTGTCGTTGGCATCTTTTAATATTGCCACACCTCTGTCAAGGTAACCTTGAATTTGCTCAGTACACGGTTGCAGATCTTCATCTTTGCAAGAAATCTGAGCAGCAGAAACATCTGGATAACAGAAAACAAACCCAAACACTGAAATTGATAACTTTAAATTAATTAAAATTAAAGTCAATAGAGCTAAAAAAAGATTAACAGATCTGAAGTTTATTAAATAAATGTGCACCACCAAATGCTTCTGCTACTATCAACAGTGGATTTGCCTGCATGAATGCAATCGAATCTTTTGTCTGACGGTAGATGGTTCATTAACAATTTCCCTGTCATTCTTAATTAAAACTGTGCCTTTGAAAGACTTAGAAGACACTATATAAATTTCACAATGCAGTACAGTACACAACTAAAACAGCATAAAAATAACTCACAAGAAAAAGCAAAAAAATATTTTAAATATTAGAATCCTCAATATTATTACAAATGACTACAACTTAACATATAATTTCAACGTTTAGGATCTAGTTTAGCAAGAAATATGCCCAAACTACTATGAAGAGTAATTACTCAAATCATGATAGAAAGAAAGAGCTTCAATCCACTTTTAGCAAAACCTAACACCACTGTCTCTTTCTACCTACCCTAATTCTTCTTTTGAAAAGTGCTGCAATCTAGCGATAGTGCTAACCAGTTGAGTGATAAGTTCTTGAGAGATAAGCTGACAAGGAGCTCTAACATGTAGCTGGCAAACCAACATAGAGCGAGGAGCAGTACCTGGGTTATACACAGAGTGTTTAGCAGCCATAGGCAGAACGTTGCTTCACAAAGCGGAATGGCCAATTCCATCCTCCCTCCATTCCCTCTCCTTTTCCCTTCACCCTCCCCTCTTCATCATCCTTCCCTCCCCTTCCCTATATATATACAAATTTAGTATGCTTTTTCAACCACTGTAATGTCACTCTCAGATAATTAAAGTACATGTTACATACGGTTTCACAACTGATAGAGCTAGACAACAGTCACTTACAAGTGAATTGTTGACATCCAATGAAATGGCAGAACTTTCCAAACAGCACAGGGCCAAAAAGTGTTACCATCACTTTTAAAAGTAGTGGTGACCAGACAATACAATGTTACATGCATGCAGCAATATAAATGCCCCTGGCCAAAGTAACATAGCACAGATCTACATATGCTAGCATATAGATACAAATATTCATTCATTCATTCATTAGGACATTTATATAGCGCCTCTTCAAGAGGGCTACTCAGTGCCGCTCCCGATTCCAGCATGACTAAACAGTAGTTTTTAATCTAGTATGAAAGGTAACAGATAGGGTCCTAAGAAGCAAGCGCATGTTCAAGGGTAACCCGGTCCAGACCGCAGAGCCGACTACCTCAAAGGCTCGGTTCTGCATGGTGGTCATTTGGGCTAACGGCACTTTCAGCACTCCCCTCTCATCAGAACAAAGTAGGTGGCTGCCTTGGGTTCCCTGCACAGGCTGGTACAGGGAACGTAGATATGCTGGGGCAAGGCCAAGCTGACAAGATTGGGAGCCAGTGTAGGAGCTCTAACATGTAGCTAGACACCCGGTCGAACTTAGGTATTCGACCGATGAGTTGGGTGCAGCGCGCACTACTCATTCAAGACACGCCAGGCACGCAGCTGGCAAACCAACATAGAGCAAGGAGCAGTAGTCCAGTCTGGCAGTGATAAAAGAATGAACCAGAGTGGAGATTGCGGCTGAAGAAAGAGAGCGAGCAACCGTGTGGAGCTGGTGAAACTGATAGTAGCAGTCACGAGCTAGGCAGTGAACTATGTTACAGCTACTTTTAAAATTGTCATGAAAACTTAGTGGCTATGTAACCTCAGTTGCAATTTTCAACACAAAGTAGAGACGGTAGTTTTTAAGCTTATATTAATATTAATATATAAGCTCATGTTCAAAATCGGGGCAACGAATATTTACTGGAATAATTTATATATAAGTAATAAAAATAAGGTGCTTGATTATCATATTGAGAACAGTTAAACTGGTATAATCAGGGGGGCAAAACTAAACATTTATTAGTAAGAAATGTATAAAAAAGACAGTAACTGTAAATTTATACAATTCAGTAATAGCATTTAACTATAGCTTCAGATGACGTAAGTCAGACTTGCCTTGACTCCAGACTTGTAGAAACACAAGAAATGCTAAAGTCACTACAATTGAAAATGAAACACAAAACTGTAATGGAAAATCTGTCCATGAATCTAGCCATAAACATGTTATTCTAAAACCAAAATTTGCAAATATCCCAATCTGAACTATTACAAATTTAAAAATTCCTTGACAGTGTACTGATAAACTTTTTGCAACTATGTTGTTTTTAGAAATTTTGACCATTATTAGTCACATAAAAGCAAACACTTAAAATTGTTAAGAAATATAGAAACGCAACATATCAATTTATTTGTCTTTTATTCCTCAACAATATTCTGTCATGAAAAACTTGATCAGCTCATATATTTACCTCAAAGTTGATAAATATATGAAACATTTTAAGAAATAAAAATCAGATTATAAAATGAAAATTTGTTTCAAAATTTCACAAACAGAATAAAATATAATAATACAAACTGTAGCCAAAGTCTTGTAAGACAAACTTGTAGGAACAGGTGAAGAGTTTAAAAAAGTAACTAATTTAGTCCAAAACTAAGTTTATTTATAATCGATGAAATGGACCCTAAAAACATTCATCGCTGGCACTGCCAACTTCAGATCCCAAAACCTCTGCATCATCAAACGTACATGTATTTTTAGAGCTTTTCAGATATTGTCTGTCTAAACGACATAATTTTTACTTTTTTGGACTTGGCTGATGAATAAAAAGCATTATAGTCAAGTGAAGCAGTCAAAACTGAGGTTTTTCTAATCAATAGCTCTCAAAGTTCATCGTCGTGTTCAATCTCGAACCGTCCCCATTATCAATTATAATTTTTTCAAGAGCCTTTCAAATATTGTTTGAATGATATAATTTATTTTTTTGGACTTGGCTGATGAATAAAAAACATTAGACTACAGAGAAACAGGCAAAGATCAAGAAAGGGACGTGACTATCTAAATTTAAATGGCTAGTTGTAAATGTTTATAAAAAGCATCTCCGAAAGTTGCATTTTAACTTTTACCAAACTTAAGAGTTTCTTAAGATTTTGTCGGCAAGTACAATGTTTCTTCTTTTCTAAAGAACATAAATAGATCTTTAACTATAGCTAATTATAGGCTAAAAAGGTTCGTTTATATTGTGTGGTCAGAAAACGCTGCGTTCACTGCGGAAGAGCTAATGCACAAGTCAGCAACTGGGCAAAACTAGCAGTTGTGACATTTTGAATCAAGGGGTACTTAATGTCCACTGGCAGGAAGCTAAGTATAGCGGTGTTTCAAGGTCTAAATTTACAAATGTGCATAAATTTTGCACACTAATATTACATTTTGGTCCAAAATGGACAAAAACTCATTTCTTACATGGTCAGGTTAGGATGACACATCAGGCTTGTAATTATCCAAAAATAATAACTAAAAATTGTATATTTTACTAGTACTTACAAGCATAGCATCAAGCTGCGCATGGTGTACATTTGACAAATAATTTAATTGGAAAAATATGATAGTAGGGTTTATGGGTAAGTATGGTACCAAGTATGTCACCTAGCTTTTTTATTTACTGCCATTTTCCAAGCTTGATTTTCTCTCCTCTGGATTCAGTGGCAACAGTACTCAATATACACGTAGGGTTACTAAGTATGCAGTTTCTAACCAAATTTGGTTATCTGTCCATAGAAAAACTAGAACCAATTCCACAAAAGTGATGAAAATGCAAAACAGACCCAATTCCGTAAAACTTTATACAAATCATTTGAAATTCTGCAAATGGGTATAGCACAGTTGTTGAATATCCTGAATAGTATATTTAAAAAAGCCTGTGTTTTCGCTATCAAATGTGTTTCCACTTTCAAACTAATAATTTGTTTTCACCTCGAAAATTTAAGGAATCCGGTCGATATTGAATTTCGGGAATTGCAGTTTCGAGGATTTGCTACGCACCCTGGTTGGATCTGTGAATAATTAGCGAATCCCCAAAACCCCAATCCCAAAACAAAATTTCTATTTCACCGACTTCCAGAATTCGATTTCTAAGTTAAAACAAAAATTTAAGAAAATCTAACTTTTCGAGACATTTTCGAATATACTAATCACGACATTGACCGACTAATCCATACCATCATACTAGTCACGACATTGACCTACTAATCCATACCAGTTTTCAGAATTCGAACGCTTAGTAGAAAAACTGTTTTCATCACTTCGGGAAATCAGGCTTTGGGATTTGGATTGACACCGGATCTGCTCTGGTACCTAGTCTCCTACTCTGAAATATGACGAGTGCCCTATTGTAGTACAAGAGGTAAACAAGCACACCTGACACAGTTGACATCGTCATCTTTCGTATACGCTGTACAAGAATCTGGATATAAAACGCTCCCCAAACTTTATTAAATTTAATAGATCTCGCAATATAGTTTTTAATCTAATGTTTATCCAACTAAGACAGAACTTTTCCGAAGAATCATTTTTTTTTACACAGAAACAAACCACCAAAGATCCGAAATGTATGAGGCCTACTCACTGACTTCCGGTTATCACTAGCGAAGCCAGAGCAGACAGCAGTTATAAATATTATTAGTAAGTGGTAGCCCAATTCGCACAGATAAGCGTAGAATCCGTTTGGCGGTTCATTTATATGGGTTTGGATACTACAATAATCTGCATTTTCTTTGCGAAACCAGTTTATTCATCGGCGCTTAGATATACTGCTGTTAAGGTCCTATATTTAAGAGTATATTGCATGCAAGTTTCAAGGGTAACGATCACAGATACTGAGATACGATGAGAGCCTACCCTTAATTGAGGCGCTTAATAATTATAGCCCAAATATTTAGCAAGGCGAGACAATCTATACATGTATGCCTGCGAATACTGACTATCCCTTCAGTTGTGCTATTGTGATTTAGCATTATTTGACTCTAAGAAGAAATTTCCATGGTGTATCATGTATGCATTTTTGAGTTTTCAAAATTCTCACGGCGTCGGCGCTGATTAAACGACGACGTCATTATTGATCTTCTGATGATTTTTTCCGGTGACGTCATCGATATTGTCGATTTATTTCCGCTTTGGTTGGCGTCATTGATATGACTGTACACTATTAATACTATCCATGGTTGACGTGTTTGGCGAGTCTCTGCAGATTCTTCTCTGCGATTTTTTATAGGCCCTTGTTATTTGTTAGACTGTCGATAGCTTGTCGAGACGAGATGTTTGGTCGAGTGCTTCGACGTCGTATCTTCGCTGGTCTGGCGATCGCGAGGATCCGGTGGAAGGCGTGGTTGTCGATTGGTCTTCGGACGTTCTTCGATTCGATCGCCGTCCTCTTCCTCGGGTAGGTAAGTCGAAAATGCTTGATGAGTGACTGTGCTGTGAGTCATTTTACTGTAAATGTAAATGTACGCGGTTTTCTATAGCGACCGTATATGGCCTCGACCCTGCTCATTTTTCAATGAATTGATGGGGTGAGATCCTACACCACCGCTGCAGCTCGTTTGAATGGGTACCACGCCATTTAAGGTCCCCGTGTTGGGACCATGTCGGGGATTTAAGCGATGCTTCGGCAGTTGTCACTTTTGACCCTGCCCCGATCCATATAGAGGCCGTAACCGATTGTATCGATAATTCGATATGATGCTCAGGTAGATGAGAGTGTGCATGGCGCTGAGAGCGATGCTTCGGCTGGCAGCGTATTTAACTGTTCTCTAACTCTCCCTCAGACCAATGTTTCTGATGAACAGGTTGCGACTGATGATAATGATGACTGTGCGTTTGATGACGATTGCTTTTATTGTGACAACAAACGCAGACGTTCGCTCTGCACGTGCAACTGTGCATCTCTCACGTCATGTCACAGTTGGTCAATCAGATGATGATGATGATGACGACGTGTTTGACGACGATGGCGTCATTTAAATTACAATGCAGACGCTCGCTCTGCCCATGTACATCTTCCATCTCGTATGGCGAATGGCCAGTTGGTTGATGATGATGATCATGATGATGATGATGATGACGACGACAACGACGACGACGATGACGTGTTTTGATTGTTCATCTATGTTGGATGGAGATGTAGGCCTACATGACACAGCAACGATTTTCGCACAGCTTAACTCACTGGGTTTTGTTACTGTGCCCGAAATTGAATATGACGGCACCCAGAATGGCTTGAGGGAGGTTTTTGAAAGCGGCTGCATTCCTGTGGTCCAGGATTTGGGTGGAGATTCGGCTTCTGGTTCATGGGGAGGCTATCCTGTGGCGTAGGGCTTATATATGGGGTTTCGTTTTCTGGGGAGAGGGGCGGCAGTCCTATAATGCAGGGTTTGTACGGAGTTTCGTTTTCGGATGCGATGGGCGACAGTCTTGTGATGCAGGGCTTGGATGAAGTTTCGGTTTCTGGTGAAAGTAGCGGCAGTCCTGTGGTACATGGTTAGGATGGAGTTTCGTTTTCTTGTGAGATAGGCGACAGTCTTATAGTGCTGGGCAAAGATGAAGTTTCAGTTTCGTGTAAAAGTGGCGGCAGTTCCACAAGCCCTGTCCCACAGAGAAGGGCTTGGTGAAGTTTCGGTTTCTGGTGAAAGGGGCGGCAGTCTGGTGGTGCAGGGCAAGGATGAAGAAGTGTTATCTGGTTATCCTTGTTCTTCTAAGAGAGAATGTGATGACTATGCTGACGATCCACAGCTGAGGCAGATAGGCCTACTGGGAGACCTGCACAAATTTTGTGACTTTTGCTCGTGTGAGTCAACTGTGACTGAAGATATCACTCGCATTCTGTGTTCCGTTAAGGTGGACGAATGTCACTATGGCATTTATCTGTCAGGAGATCAACCGCAGGTGTGAAGAAGGGGCCATGTATGCTGAGCATCCAGACAGCACTCTGCCTGTGGAGGTGGGAGAGTTTGAATTTCCTGCAGAAGTGGTTGACGAGATGACGCGTAATTCAGTTGCATCCCATATGATGATGTTGTCGAGGCTAACGGAGGTTTCTGATGAAAGGGGTGATAGTCCTGTGGTGCAAGGTTAGATGAAGTTTCTTTTTCTGGTCGCCCGAAACTCCATATAAGCCCTACGCCACAGGATAGCCTCCCCTTAAACCAGAAGCCGAAACTCCATCCAAATCCTGGACCACAGGAATGCAGCCGCTTTCAAAAACCTTCCTCAAGCCATATTTAGGCCTAACTGTTCTCTAACTTTCCCTCAGACCAATGTTTCTGATGAACAGGTTGCGACTGATGATAATGATGACTGTGCGTTTGATGACGATTGCTTTATTGTGACAACAAACGCAGACGTTCGCTCTGCACGTGCAAATGTGCATCTCTCTCACGTCCGGATCCTAGCGATCGCAAGACAGACCAGCGAAGATACGACGTCGAAGCACTCGACCAAACATATGTAATGGGGCGGCACTCCTGTGGTGCAAGGCTTGGATGAAGTTTCGTTTTCTGTTGAACGGGGCGCACTGGATTGAATTGCAATGATGGCAGCGCTCTTCAGGTGATTTTCATCGCAGTTTAATAGGGTTTTGCTTCTGGGGTTGAGTAGCATTAGTAGGAACTCTTTTGCAGGGGCGGCGCTACACCAGGGTGCGCCTGGGCAAACGCCCTGGTAAAAAAGCCTTTGCTCTGGTCGATGCCCTGCCAGAATTTTTGCCTTTTCCAGAATTTGTTCGGGCATATTTGTTATGTCCTAAGATGTAAGTTCACTAAATTCACTTAAATGTTAAAATTTGCTTTACAAATGTCAAAAAGCGTTCAGTTTCCGGGGGGCTTCGCCCATCTGACGTCCTGACTATAGACAACTATAATAGTGCAGGGGGTCGATTTATGGCGAGCGCAGTAGCGCGATCATATAGGCCTATGGTCAACATTTAAGTTCGCGCTACCGCGCTTTCCATAAATCGCCCTCTGCTCTGGTTACTTGTATGACTGCCGCGACAATGCCCTGGCCATGGTGTAAGCCCCTGGTTAAAAAAATGTCTGGGATCGCCACTGCTCTTTTGAAGTCGTTAACTTCGTAGTTAAAAGGGATTTAGCTTTTGAGTCGAGTCTCAGTAATGGGGACACTCTTGAATTGATTTGGTTTTGGTTTATCTGCTGATGGCAATCCTCATGAGGTCATTTGCGTTAGGGGTTTCACATCTGGCTTGAGTCGCATTCACGGTAAAACAGCGAAATATATTTCGGTTTCTGATTTGAGTCACATTTATGGTAACCGTCATCATGTGCTTTGCTTCGTATTTGAATAAGGTTCGGTTGATCGTATTTATGGCAAATGGAGTTAAGTACCGAGTATGTGTCGCAGTTATGGTAAGCCTGAGATTCCAACGTAGTTTAGGCCTACTTCCAGTTACCAACGTAGTTTACTTCCAGTTAGATAAGGTTAGTTTCAGGGCTGTGTCGTATTCATCTTCTGGTCTTTCCTTTCACAGTTAACTGGGGTTCGGTTTCTAGGTTTCAGGGTTGAGTCACATTTATGGAAACACCTTTGAAGTCATTTACTTCAAAGTAATTTGAATGGAGTAACTGAATGGAGTTCTGTTTCAGGGTTAGTCGTATGTATGGTAACCCTCGTAATGTAATTTATTTCAATAACAAAAGAACACATCTTGTTATCTTTCTTCATTCTTCTTATTTCATTAGCTGACAGTTGAATTGAATGGCATTTGTAACAGCCCCTTCGAAAATGTTGTTGGCTAGGATGACGTCAGGTAGCTGAGCACCTTGGTTAGGGTAATTCTTTAGTTTAGATGTGTTCTTTAGTTAAGATAATTCCTTAGTTTAAATGTGTTCCATAGTTAAAAAGTGTTCTTTAGTTGGGATAGTTCTTTAGCTAAGATATGTTCTTGAGCTAGGATTGCTGTTTAGTTTAGATGTATTCTTTGGTGAACAAAGTTCTTTAGTTTTGATGTGTCCTTTAGTTGAGATAGTTCTTTAGCTTGGATGTGTTCCTTAGTTAGGATAGTTCTTTAGTTTAGATGTATTCTTTAGTTTAGATAGTTATGTAGCTAAGATGTGTTCTTCAGTTAAGATAGTTCTTTAGTTTAGATGTGTTCATTAGTTAAGATAGTTCTTTAGTTTAGATCAGTTCTTTGGTTTGGATAGTGCTTTAGATTAAGTGTGTTCCTTAGTTAAGATAGTTTCTTAGATTAGATGTGTTCTTTAGTTGATTGTTCTCGAGTTTAGATGTATTCCTTAGATAAGATAGTTCTTTAGTTTAGATGTATTATTTAGTTAAGATAGTTTTAGGTTAAGATGTGCTCTTTAGTTAAATTAATTCTTTAGTTTAGATTAGTTCTTTAGTTAGGATAGTTCCTTAGATTAGATGTGTTCCTTAGATAAGATTGTTCTTTAGTTTGAATGTGTTCTTTAGTTGAGATAATTATTTAGCTAAGACGTGTTCTTTAGTTAAGATAGTTCTATAGTTTAGATGTGTTCATTAGTTAAGATCGTTTTTTTAGTTTTGACCAGTTCTTTGGTTTGGATAGTGCTTTAGATTAAGTGTGTTCCTTAGTTAAGATAGTTTCTTAGTTTAGTTGTGTTCTTTTGTTGATAGTTGTCGAGTTTGGATGTGTTTCTTAGATTAGATAGTTCTTTATTTGGATGTGTTTCTTAGATTAGATAGTTCTTTAGTTGGATGTGTTTCTTAGATTAGATAGTTCTTTAGTTGGATGTGTTTCTTAGATTAGATAGTTCTTTAGTTTAGATGTAGTTAAGATACTTCTTTAGTTTAGATATGTTCATTAGATAAGATTGTTCTTTAGTTTATTATGTGTTCTTTAGTTTAGATGTGTTCTTCAATTAATATAGTTCTTTACTTAGGATGTGTTCTTTTGTTATGATAGTTCTTTAGTTGAGGTGTACTCTTTACGTACGGTAATTCTTTGGTTTATGTGCGCTCTTTTGTTAAGATAGTCATTTAGTTCAGATGTGCTAATTAGTTAAGGTAGTTCTTTAGTTTAGATAAGGTCTTTAGTTAAGGTAGTTTGTCATTGAAGATGTGTTTTTTAGTTAAGATGGTTCTTTATTAAGATAGTTATTTTGCAACGATGTATTCTTTAGCTAAGTTAGTTCTTTAGTTAAGATGTGTTCTTTAGGTAAGATAGTTATTTAGTTAAGATGTGTGCTCTAGTGAAGATAGTTCTGTTGTTAAGATGTTTCCTATAGATAAGTGAGTTCTTTAGTTTAGATGTGTTCTTTAGTTTAGTAGTTCTTTAGTTTATATGTGATCTTTAGTTAAGGTTGTTTTTTCTTTAAGATGTGTTCTTTAGTTAAGATAGTTCTTTAGTGTAGGTGTTCTTTAGATAAGGTAGTTCTTTAGGTGAGATGTGTTCTTTGGTTAAGATATTACTTTATTTAAGATGTGTGTTTTAGTTTAGTTAAGGCGTGTTCTTTAGTTTAGATGCGTTCTTTAGTTAAGATAGTTCTTTATTTAAGATGTGTTCTTTAGTTAAGACTTTTTTAAAGTTAAGACATGTCAATTAGTTAAGATAGTTCTTTTTTAGATGTATTCTTTAGATAAGATAGTTCTTTAGTTCAGATGTATTGTTTACTTAAGATAGTTTTTGGTTAAGATGTGTTCTTTAGTTAAGTTTGTTCTTTAGTTTACATTAGTTCTTTGGTTAGGATAGTTCTTTAGATTAGATACGTTCTTAAGATAAGACAGTTCTTTAGTTAAGGTAGTTCATAAATTAGGATGTGTTCTTTTGTTTAGATAGCTCTTTAGTTGAAGTGTGTTCTTTTGTTAAGATAGTTTTGTAGTTGAGGTGTGTTCTTTAGTTAAGACAATTCTATAGTTTATATATGTTCTTTAGTTAAGATATATGTGTTCTTTAGTTAAGATATATGTGTTCTTTAGTTAAGATAGTTGTTTAGTTTAGATTTGTTCTTTAGATAATATAGTTCTTTAGTTTAGATGTATTCTTTAGATAAGATGGTTTTTGAGTTAAGATGTGTTCTTTAGTTAAGATAGTTCTTTAGTTTAGATTAATTCTTTATTTAGGATAGTTCTTTAAGTAAGATGATTTCTTTAGATAAGATAGTTGTTTAGTTTGGATGTGTTCTTTAGTTAAGATAGTTGTTTAGTTTAGATTAGTTCTTTAGTTATGATAGTTTTTTCAGCTAAGATGTGTTTTTAGTAGAGATAGTCCTTTTTAAGATAGTTCTTTAGTTAAAATGTGTTCTTTAATAATAATAATAATAATGTGTTCCGAACTAAGATAGTTCTTTAGATGTGTTCTTTAGTTAAAATAGTTCTTTAGTTTAGATGTGTTCTTTTTTGATAGTTCTTTAATTTAGATGTGGTCTTTAGTTAAGAATGTTCTTTTTTGAGATGTGTTCTTTAGTTAGGATAGTTCTTTAGTGTAGATGTGTTCTTTAGTTAAGGTAGTTCTTTAGTTAAGATGTATTCCTTAGGTACGATATGTACTTTATTTAAGATGTGGTCTTTAGTTTAGATAATTCTTTAGTTTAGATGTGTTCTTTAGTTAAGAAACGAAGCTCGGACGAAGCTCGAACCCGTACTCTCCTCATTAGGCCTATAGGCCTACACATACATGAATACACACACACATATATACATATATATATATACATACATACACGCACACATACATGCATACATACATACATACGTACATATACACATGTATACACACATACACACATAACACACATGCATACATGCGTTAAAGTGACACCTTATCCTTTTTACCATTGACCTTTGAAGTAGAACATGGACCTAATTATCACTGATGTGTATTATAGTCAGCGGTTATATCGGTCTTTAGGCCTACGGACCTTTCTATCATTCTGTTCATATTAACAGAGTGATCATGCAGCAGTCTATTATCTATCTATCTGTCCATGGCCGTAGCCAGGATTTTGTTTCGGGGGGTGTTTTCTGTTTCGGGGGTGTTTTCTCGTCCTTAAGCAAGCCGACATGCAACCGAATCAACCGACCAAGGGGTTTGTAGTTAGTAAATGCATTATTTCATTTTTACATTATTTAATTTGGGGGGGGGGGTGTTTAAACACTAAAAATACCCCCTAACTACGGCCTTGTATCTATCTATCTATCTATCTATCTATCTATCTATCTATCTATCTATCTATCTATCTATCTATCTATCTATCTATCTATCTATCTATCTATCTATCTATCTATCTATCTATCTATCTATCTATCTATCTATCTATCTATCTATCTATCTATCTATCTATCTATCTATCTATCTATCTATCTATCTATCTATCTATCTATCTATCTATCTATCTATCTATCTATCTATCTATCTTATTATAATTATTATAATTATTATAATTATTATTATTATTATTATTATTATTATTATTATTATTATTATTATTATTATTATTATTATTATTATTATTATTATTATTATTATATGTAGGCCTACTGATCGCTTCCGAGAGATGCTGTGAGAGGCGTTAAATAAATGTTATGTGATAACAATTGCAACGTCTTATTATTATCTTAAAATAAACTTATGACTCTAGGCCTATAGGGGCCTACGTGATTACAGAGTGAGTAGTAGACCTAAGTGGGATATGTGCAGATAAAACCGCGATTCACAGCTGTGACTAAGGCAAGACCGATTACTATCGCCGTCACTTACCGACCAGGAACTCGGTCACAGTCTATCGTTATCGTAATCTCGAGATTTCTATAGCGCCCAGAAAAGTGAAATCGAGGGAACCGCAGTTTATTCAGCGGCGCTCAGTCAAAACAAATCAGTCAGTGTACAGAAACCAGAGGAAGGTCGTTCTGGAAATGCAGTGTCCAGAAAAAATAAGAGCACGAAAAATTTGCAGAATTTTGCTCACCAGTGCAATTAATGCTCCAAATAACGGTGACCGTCACAACGGTCACAACCATCGACGCATTTATAAACCTCTATGGCCACAACTCACAACTAGGCCTACTTGTTTTGTATCATTGTTTTACCGGATCCGGAAGTACGTATCTGCTGTGAAATACGTTTTAAAATTTGAAAAAATTCAATAAATAATTTCTCAAGTTCAAACTCAGTAAAGAATTGAATTATCAGTCTTGTTGTCCTCGAGACCAAGGTCTTGGTCTCGAGTGCACTCGAGTTCGTTTTTAAAAGTCTTGGTCTTGGTCTTGAGACCAAAAGTCTTGGTCTTGGTCTTGAGGTTCAAGGTCTTGGTCTTGGTCTTGGTCTTGAGGTTCAAAGTCTTGGTCTTGGTCTCGCAAGACCAAGACCGAGACCGGCTGTAACAGAACTCAAGAATTCTGTATCAAGCCTGCTTGCATCTTACGACCAATATCTATGGATGGATACAAGTCTTGTTGGTCAGGAAAACCCATTGACAGCAGCAACAGTTATTCTGTATCAGACGGTATGATAAACCATGGGAAGATTTCAAAAGGACTCACTATCTGTACATTTACATCCAGTGTTTTAAAAGCTACTCTGTGTGTTAGCGTCTTCAGCACCTTGAGAACGTATTTTTTCACATGGCGGAATTTTTATGAGGCCCACCAGGCACGTCTTGGTCAGAAAATTCTGAGCGAAAATTATGGTTTTTATAAAATACAAAAGGCATTTGGAATAATAGTTTGCATGAAGACTTTTGAATACAAAAATTCGGATTTATCTGCAGTTTGCATTTAAAGTTAATTTGCTTGAATAAAATAAAAGACTTGTGTTTTCATTAAAATAGCGAATATTCGGACTTGACTTAGAAGTCTAGACCTGATTGCGATTTTTTGGGTCTTGGTCTTGGTCTTGAGGTTCAAGGTCTTGGTCTTGGTCTTGGTCTCGAGGTTCAAAGTCTTGGTCTTGAGATTCAAGGTCTTGGTCTTGGTCTTGAGGTTCAAGGTCTTGGTCTTGGTCTTGAGGTTCAAGGTCTTGGTCTTGGTCTTGAGGTTCAAGGTCTTGACAACAAGACTGTGAATTATTGAATACAAGTCTAGAAATATTTCTAAGAGTAAGTACTAAGTATAAGTTATGCCTACTAACTAAACTAAAGGAAACTAAACTGAAGGAGTCTAAAACTATGAATACGGACACCAGAGAAAGTGAAGACTGTGAAAAAGATTATTCAGAAGTGTTTCCATCTGCAAGTACTACAACGCCGCCCAAGAAAAAGAGGTTTGCTAGAACTAATTCGCACATGTGGAATTACAGTTTTGGGAGATGATTTTACATCTTAGGGGCCATCCATATATTACGTGCGCAAAACTCCGGGGAAAATTGGACCCCTCCCCTCCCTGTTCGCATGCGTACTTTTTTTCCCCCACCCCCACCTGCGTACGTACAGTTGACGCACCCCCCCCAAGACCAGCTGGAGAATGTGTCAGTTACACAGGTCCAAGCAGCGACTGTCTGCACTTTAGGCCAGATTGAAGGATGAGTAATCCGTGGACTCACTGTTGAGTTGTGTGACAGTTTAATAATACCTTTCAGAGGTAAGGTGGCATACAAATGACACCTCTCCCACAGTCCTACTTCCTCTGGTAGTACCAGATAGCTGGAAAGACTGAACTCTAGCTCACTTGAAGGCCAATCAATTTGCGTACGTACATTATCAGTAGACCCAACCCCCCCCCGCCGTTCGCAAGCGTACGCAAACATGCATTTCGGTGACTCCCTCCCCTCCCTGCGTACGTAATTTATGGATGGCCCCTTAAGACAAGTTCTTCCAAAACTGAAGACAAAGACAAAAATCGATGAACGTTGGATAGAATTTTTTTTAAACTGTGATGCTCCAAATTAAAAAAACTGGTTGGATACGTCTTATCAATTCCGATCAGTAATGCCCAAGTTGAACGTATTTTCTCATTGATGAAAAATCTGTAGACCGATGAACGCAACAGGATGAGGCCTGAACTGGTGAAAGCTGAGCTGTGTGTGAAAGTCAATTTCGATCAATCTTGTGGTGATTTCTTACATTACGTTGGGGGACAGAAATTTTGCTCAAAACAAGCCAGAGTGACAGAAGTATAGCTTTAAAAGAAAATAAGGTCGGATAATACTTCACATGAGAACGTTTTGAACCCTATTATAGTAGTGGATTAAATAATATTCTTTTGATTGTTCTTTATCTTCTTGTATTTTGCCAAACCCTAATCGCCACAAATCGTGTGGTGGTTGGATATCAAAGGTTCTCGCGCCTTGTCCAGAAATTTCATGATCAAAAGTTGACAACCCTAGTTAAAAATGTCTGTTTAATAATAATAAAAAAGGATGGAGGGGCTTGATCAACGACACGTTGTGGGGCAAAGGTAGGCCTACGCTCTTGATGCGGTCATGCGAATGATGATGGTAGGTTGAAGCAAACTTTTAATGCAGATCTCGTGTTTCACTGAATTTCCTTCGCAAAACCAATTCATGGTAATGATGGAACTCATTTTATTAATTATTATACCATATTGGAACAGCTTTCCGTGCGCGGCTCATTGAAACTTGGTACTATAATTACGCTACTAGATGGGCTTGAAAAACAAGTACAGCCTTCATGTCTTTCACTAGAATAAGCTACACTATATATATACAGAGCCTACAAGTTGTCAAACTTCTCTGGAATAAATCAGTTATGAAATTTATTATGAATACAATGCTGTCAATGCAAGCTGCTAGCACTATAGGCCACATGAAAATATGCCAAATGTGATCTAAGACAAGATATTTATCTAACCACGATAATCCCTTGGGCCGTTTACTGTATACGTTTTTATTGTCTGCCAATCAACGTTCTGGCTACACATGCCGTACAACGCATGAGTCAGCACCACAGCCATCGTAGCCACCAACAGACCTCCTAGCATCCGGTGGTTACTGATACATTCGACTTAGAATATTTTTATTCTCTGTAGGGCACCTCTTTCTCGCTCTTGCTCTATATACACGTATAGTACATATATAACAATGCTAACCAAAGTGTATAGGGCCTACAGGGGCGTCTACACCATAGAAACCTTGGAGCAAATGCTCCATCCAAGAAATACGGGGGGGGGGAAGATCTGTCAGTGTGTGTGCCACCATTTTAGGGGGGGAGGAGCGGATAGGGGGAAGAAGAGGGGGAAAAGGGACGTTGCTCCAATGACTTAGGGGGGATAGACGCCCCCGAGGGCCTATATACATACATAGACTACAATATTCAGAGAGAGTAGGCCTATATATATAAACGTCTGCATTTGCTTATACTCCAATAGTCGCAAAATCACTCCGATTTTGAAAATCTCTGCCTCTATCTGTTCGTCCTGCTCAGTCGCTTACCTTATGTCATTTCGTTCTTGGCTTAAGATCCTAATTGCTTATCCCCCATGGGCTGCCTCTGTCTCAGAGGACTGACCTTCTGGATTTTGACCTGATTATGGGTTGGCTTTGGTGCGCCATCTGTTGATGCATTGTGCATTAGACACAGGCGCAACAGAAGTTACTAATTTATTTAATTAATCTCATGTATAGAGAGAGTATTTGTACATACTACTCTCTCGCTTTCTTCTTTCTTTATCTCTGTCTGTCTGTCCGCCCGTCCGTCCGTCTGTCTGTCTGTCTGTCTGTCTGTCTGTCTGTCTGTCTGTCTGTCTGTCTATCTATCTATCTATCTATCTATCTATCTATCATCCGTCCGTCCGTCCGTCTGTCTATCTATTTTAACTGTCTAACACTAAATCAAATATTTTTGTACTTCATTTCCCAATGCATTTAACAAATTTGCATGTGGTTAGCGAATGGTGTGAAGAATTACTTGAGATTACCGAAGAGATTCGAGAGCGAAATCCCAAGGGAACATCCGTCTGTGGTTAGACGTCAATTTCCAAATGCACGTTGGAATAATTATAGCAACCACAGCTACATTCGTCTCACTTTCGCCTGGACCTAGATACTGCTGCTGGAGAAGATGAGTCATGACGGAGGCTAAATACGAGAGTCGCAGGACAAAGAAAAGCCACATGAAAAGTATAGGAACGAAGAGGAAATGTAGGATAACGATGAGGTGGATTGAGAAGAATGAGCTGCAAGAAGAAAACGTGTAACCAAAGACGAAAGGTGGAAACATGATGGTATAAAGGAATTCAGGGACTGAGGGGAAAGGGAGGTTGATCGACAGCGAATGAGGATAAAGTAGCCTAAAGATAGTGGAAAAGAAATCTAATCTAATCTAGTGATTTCTATAGCGCCGTTATAATTATGTACAAGGCAACAATTGATGGTCGCTTCGAATTCAACCCTACGGTCAACGTCGTTAGTAAAACCGTAGTCAACTCCATTCAAGAAGCCAGGTTCAAAATCCGATAAGACAGAGAAACCGAAAGTCAGGTTGGAGAGAATAAGAAGGCTGAAACTTTAGTTCTAAATGATATTAGAGCAGAGGTTCTTAACCTTTTTTAGCGCACGACACACGTAAACTTGCAACGAAATTTGGCGACACACCATGCATTCGTCATATGTGAATATTGTTCAAAATGTTAAAGTTAAGCTAGTTATTTATTTAAAATTTTAAATTGTTATCGTTTTTAATAAATGAAAATGTTCATAGCCTAATAGGTCTAAATTTGTCTAGTTCCTACGTTAACATAACGGTCAATGGAATTTTTGCTCCTGTGTTTTTCTCTGCATCATTTTAAAACGAGGATCCACAGCTTTTGTAAATGCCATAGGGCCTACATAAGCAGGCTAAGTGGGCACCTCCGAACAGTTTGTTCCGTTTTTGTTCTTTATTTTGATCATCTGAGAAAAACCTTGCTCAGATAAGTAGGAACTATGAGATGAAACCACCTCTATGATAGCTTTGCTCGCCAGTGTTTTGTAATGTTCTTTGTAGGTCTACGTCTTAGTCAAGAACTGAGTTGTTGAAGATTGCTTGTATATCCTTCATTCTAGATTTCTTCTTTTTCATGTTTTTCTTGGTTGGTTTACTAAAACTAGCAGTGGCAGCGGCATCGTTTTCGTATTCATTACTGTTGGTGCTAGAATCCGTCTCATTGCTACCAAATCTGATTTCGGATCATCAGTTGTAAATTCGACAATTTCTCGTTTTATTCTGATAAAACGAAAAATTTATAAAAACTGATAAATTTATCCATTTCGAGTGTTACAGTAAAGTGTAAAAGTTTACATCGCTGCGGTCGCAAACGTAGGCTATAGGGGCCTATACTGTATAAGATAAACATAACGGCCGCCTCATATTGCGATAATGATAGAATAGATAAATAGGCTAGAGTGCTACGAATTCTCACAGCCTACTCCGCTAAACTTTAAGTATGTTAGTTAGTGTAATGCAAGAATGACGGACGTATGCTGTGAGAATTCGCGACACACCATTTTCTCGCGACACACCAACGACACACCATGTTTATGCGACACACTGCCGGTCGTTCGCGACACACTATAGTGTGTCGCGACACACCGGTTAAGAACCACTGTATTAGAGAACTGAAAGAAAGCACAAACTGGGCAATGAATTCCAAAGTTTTAGGGAGCCCAACAATGCTTCAGAGGGTGGCATTGCAGCAAGAGTCAGGGTATCAGTTGATAAAGTGCAATAGTTGCGGGCATGAGGGGTGAGCAAGGAATTGAGAGAGGTAGGCTGACTTCAGTGCATTGTTTTGTGAACTATAAGGGCACCCAGTGCAATAAGCGCTATGTTGGTGTAATATGTTGATACTTGAGGGTTTTTGCTGTGGCTCTTGCCAGACAATTTTGAACCACTTGAACTTTGCGCATGTCTTTTTAACCATACCAATGAGAAGTCAAAGAAGTGAGTTGCAGTAGTCTAGACGGTAAGAAACCAGCGCTGTTGCGATGGAGATTTAGGCAATTAGAGGCATGTCAGATCTGATTCTATGAATCTCCTAAAGGCGAAAGTGAGTTGATTTGCATGGGGTTTTAGCTTGAGCAGACAGGGACGTAACTTTGGTCTAAAAAGTGGGGGTTACCAATTTCTTGCGTACACGAAGCCAGGCGGCGGAGACTGCGATCTCTGGGAAGGCTCAATAATAAAATATTGATTGGCATTGTTTAAAAAGTGGGAGTACGGTACCCCAGTAAAAAAGGGGGATACGGGTACCCCTCGTATACCCCCACAAATTACGCTTATGTGAGCAGAGAAAAACGTGGTGGAGTTAACATTTACGTCCAAGTTGCGTGAACATTCGTAACTATCAACAATCAATCCACCAAACTGAACAGACTCAGCCATTCAAATTTTTTTTTTTTTATCTTGTTGGTTGGAAAAAGGTAAGGAACGGAGAATATGATAAGATATGAAAAGGCTTTCTGAGACCAAACGAGACAATTACGTCAATTTGTCTGTTGAGCCAGATTTACGAACAACACGACGCTGTCTTCTAAATTTTTGGAGACGAGAACGTAAGTTGGAGCGAGCCAACACCTTTCAGTAACCTTCTTGAACTTAGTAGTTAGTACTATTAAGCCTCTCCAGGGTGTCAGATAGGCAACGAGTTTGGTAGGTAGCTTGTCTGCGCTTGGTATGGTCACAGAATTTAGGCTTTGAAGGTTAAAACATTAAGCAATTTACCAAGGCACAATAAAGAATTGAGGGGACGCAAATGAGATGCAAAGATAATGAGAATAAAGAAAAGGAGGTGGACATGGAGCGATCATAAGAATGGTGGTGCAAACAAAGAAATGAATTAATGAGAAAGAAATTAAAATTAAAAGTAGTACACGAAAGACAACGCGGTAAAAGGAGGACTAGCAGCGGAACGAAGAAAGCTGCAGGGTAAGTTGTGGGAGCGGAGCTGGAGGCCTGCTGGAGTGTTGTTAAACGCATTTGCTGAAATTGAATGGTGAGATGGGATCCAGCTCTCTCTCTCTCTCTCTCTCTCTCTCTCTCTCTCTCTCTCTCTCTCTCTCTCTCTCTCTCTCTCTCTCTCTCTCTCTCTCTCTCTCTCTCTCTCTCTCTCTGTCTCTCTGTCTCTGTCTCTGTCTCTGTCTCTGTCTCTGTCTCTGTCTGTCTGTCTGTCTGTCTCTGTCTCTGTCTCTGTCTCTGTCTCTGTCTCTCTCTCTCTCACACACACACACACACACACACACACACACACACACACACACACACACACACACACACACACACACACACACACACACACACACACACACACACACACACACACACACACACACACACACACACACACACACACACACACACACACGCACGCGCGCGCGCGCACACACACACTCACACACACAAGCATACATTATATATATACACACGCACACACTCGCTTGGACTAGATGCTTTCATTGGCCAAAGACACACATTTCCCGTAACCACCATACCTGTGTTTCTCTTTCTTCCCCTTCTCCACCGGGCTTAACCCTCTTCATCCCGCTTCTTTTTCATCCTCTTTTCTGCCTGCATCAGTGAGATAATTGGCCGCCTGCGTTGGCTGGAGCTGACGTACGTCACCGACTCTGGTCTGCCTCGTTGCCGTGCGCTAGAAGCGGACTGGTTTCAGGCCGAGACTCCCTTCGCCTATCCGCCCCTCCTTCCTTTCCTCCCACGGCCTTTGGTGGCTCAGCGCTGGTTCAGCGTCTGCCCTCCGAAGCTGACCTTGGTGCTCACATGCTCTTATCAGATCAGCTGATAAGATCCGGAGCGAAGTTAATAACTCGATCACGGGCGCTAATGTACCAGTCTCGGCCACTCAGCCAACGCTACAAGTCCCGCCTCCGTTCTGCCGGTCCCAGCGCAGGCTTACCCATACGCCCCCCAATACGGCCTACGAAGACGATTAGTCTGAGCCAGAGGAGCCTGCTGTTGAGCGGAAGGAGATCGTCAGATAATGCCCGTTTCGCGTTGAAAACTCATCGCAAGGGTCACGTTAATATTACGAAGAGATTGAGTAATCAACGCCACTACGAACACGAACCGCTGAGCGGTGTGGAACTTACGTTAACAGGGAAAGAGAAAAGTTTGGATACAACGAAGTCGAAAGAACGACCTACCCGTGGGACGAACTTACTGATCACATAAGACCATCTCCACAGACACCCACGTACCGACATCTGGTGTGTTTTAACATTTGAAAAGAACGTTTACTGCCTGTTGCTACACTTGGCGGAAACTTAGAGCAGACTTTGAGCAGTTCACTGAACGAGACAAAAGACAGAAAGGATCTTGTGCTGAATCATCCGACAGTCAAACGAACTCACTGCATATTAAACAGATATAGACCACGAACAGGCGAACTACCGACCGACTGGATTATAAAAAGCCAGTCGTATAAAAGCCCAACTTAAGAGCACAAAGTATTTACTCTGTTCCAGCAAAGGGATATTTACAATATGCTATCTCTTGCTCTTGGTGAGTGAGTTTAATAAACTTAGTCGTTGCCATCATCATCATCATCATCATCATCATCATCATCATCATCATCATCATCATCATCATCATCATCATCATCATCATCATCATCATCATCATCATCATCATCATCATCATCATCATCATCAGCATCGTCACTACCTCTTGCTCCCGGTCACTACCAAATGCCAAGACCATTACCACGAACAACAGTAGGCCTATCCCTGTAGTCACTAGTCCTGTAGGCCTTAACGATTACTTAGTCGTCGTTACCATCAGCACTATCATCATCGCCGTCGTCGTCATTATCAGCACGTTACATGTCATATTCACCCTGCTTATGTCGTGGATGTCAATCTTTATTTAAAAAAACGGCTTCACTTTCGATATCGTCGTCGTCATCATTATCGATATGATATCACAGCCGACGACAACTCTACAATAGTTCGACTGTTCAATTGAACCGCCCCCTTTATACCTTCCAACTGAATAACCAGGAGTGGAGAGGGCAAATTTGACACTGGTCCAGCTGGATAAAAATTGACGTGCCATCAATCGGAACATTAAACATGTAGACTTTTGAAGACCAAAACCAATATTCGTGTTGTAGATTTTTAAGGACCTTTTGGTCCTCGGTATTCTTTTAGTCAGTTGCGTTTTCTTTCGGTTTCTCTGCATGTTTCTCGCTGTTTTTTTTATTTGTTATTTTACACAATTTCACGCATCCTTTTCGCTTTCATTCTCCTTCTCTCCCATTTTTCAATCCTCAACAAGCATTGTTATAACTTATAACCATTATTTTACTTTAATATTTATGTGGGCAATCCTCGCCTAAACCATACATTCATACATACATACATACATGATGCGTACATGCATACTTACATACATACATGCATACATACATAAATACATACATGCATACATACATGCATACATAAATGCATACATACATGCATACATACATGCATGCATACATGCGTATACATTCACACATGCATACATACATGCATACATACATACATACATACATACATACATGCATACATACATACATGCATACATACATACTTGCATACATACATAAATGCATACATACATGCATACACAAACAGTCAGACATCGCATTTCAAGAAGACTTCATGTCTATAGTTGACATATGAGACACTCTAGGATTCGAACCTGCCACTCTACCTGTAGACATGCGGCGCTCGGCAGCCTAATAAGGAGCAGGCAGTGATGAGAAGAGGCTTTCCTGCCCAGCATCAGCAGCAGCCAGTAACATAAACCGTGCACTTTGGTCGAGTACATGTAAAGCTGTAAGATGTCGATTGGTCTGGGTACAGATAAGAGACCCTCTGCCTCTCTTTGCATTAGAGACATATGGCTTTTAGACAAAGCCGCAGATGATCGAGGTTTGAAGATCTAAATGATCGAGGTTGATCAAGTGTCTTTTCTATGTCTAATATGTATGCATGTATAATGGTTGTTCCTCGGATGCGCACTGCTACGGCCCAGTCTCGTAGTTTTCCGATTGTGGGCTCTTCCATCTGGAACCGCCTGCCTCAGGCCCTTAGGTTTGACCTCATCCTCTCTCCTGTCCAGTTCCGCAGGCTCCTGAAAATATTTCTCTTTGTCAGTGAAGACACTGACCCGGGTCGGGAGCGCCTCTGATTCTGAGTCGCGCTATATAAATTCTCGATTACAAATTACAAATCATGCGCTTTTATATGTGTGTATGTGTATGGTAAGTAATCTGATTTACCAACGACATTGGTCTCCTCACTATATAGAAGCGGACCAGAACTACAGGATATTCCTACACAGTTAGACGAAACCATGCAGTAGAAGATTCGGTCTAATGATCAACTCAGAGAAAACCAAAGAGATACCAATGAATATCACAATCCAAGTAGAAGCTACTGATTAAGTAGAACAATTCAATTCGTCCACTAGGAGGGCTAATAACCGCAGATGGCAGCAATGAAAAAGACAGAAAGGAGAATAATATTATTGGACGCACTTCACAGGCATTTGGAATAATGAACACGATATGGAGAAGCAAAGAATTAACCAAGAAAATCAAGGCCAAAATATACGAGATGATGATAAAACTGATTTTCCTATATGGATCAATGCGAAAACAAGATGAGAAAAGAATTCTTACAGTATAGAATTGAGTTGGCTGTGGAAGATCGCAAGGATTTCAAGACTACAGAAAATAAGAAAGGATGACATAGACAATCATTAGATATCCAAACAACTCTGCTAGACAAAGTCGTTCAACAGAGACTCCGATGGTTTGGACATGTACAGAGAATGCCAGCTGACCAAATTCTACACAATGCACTACATGCAAAATTCGAATGAAAAAGAAACAAAGGCAGACTAAGACTACTCTGGATAGATAATATAAAGGAGGACTTTGTATCACTTGGACTAACAATTAGAGTGGCAATAGACTTGACAAATGACCGAGGACAATGGAGATAATTTATTCTTACCCATCGCCGTCAAACGACCGGCGTCAGGAACTGACAATGATGATGATGTGGTATGCATGTATGTGTGTGTATATACGCTGTGTCCGGAAATAAAGGGAACCCTTTTGTATATAATGAAAATAATTAGTAAATGTGCTTCGATTTTCAAAATTTTAAAACTGTTTCAATCCTGACATAATTTATCAACATATTTATAATTTATGAACGACCTCCGCAAAAAATTACGTCATAGTGACGTCGCTAAATTAGAAATTTAAACAAACTGTTAGAAAATGGCTTTCAGCCAAGAAGACAAAATTACCGTAAGATTTTTACGGAACAACAAACATTTCGGACATTTTGAACAAACCTTGTAGTATAATATCGTTCAAGTATAAAAATAAATTTCAACCACACTGTATCATTGATAAATATCATTTCAAAATAATTGACATATTTAAGGAAAATGTTAGAATTCTGATGCAAATGACGTCATTATGATGTCATTGATGGATACCCAAACTTCATATTTTCACCATTTTAAGGTAACTGTGTCAGGATTAAAACAGATTTGGAATTTTGAAAATCGAAGCACATTTACTAATTATTTTTATTATTTACAAAAGGGTTCCCTTTATTTCCGGACACAGTGTATGTACATTTATGTGTGTATGTATGTATATTGGTACGTACTCTGTATGCATGTATGTGTGTATGTATGTGGGTATATACTATGTATGCATGTAAGTTTGTATCTATGTTTATACGGTATGTATGTAGGCCTACATGTATGTATGTGTGTTATGTATGCACCGTATGCGCGTGAGTGGATGGATATATGATATAGCCTACTCGTATGCCGATGTATAGGATTTACTCATATGAATGGTGCGTGAATCTGTTGTGTTTGCACTGGTTACGGGTTTAATGAGTTCAAGATCTGCCTCAGCTGCAGGATCCGAGACCGCGTCCCTTGCAATCGGTGTTGATAACAACAGCGAAGATGTTACATCTGGGATAAATTGTGTCGATAATGTACAAGTGATATAGTTGCATTGCGCGAAAGCAGCAGTTAAGCCTAGAATGATGCTGGTGTATGGACTGCAGCAGAATCTGTAGCCTATATGAGTTACGCTATTTAGCAACAAATTAGTTTACAGAGACCTATTCTCAGAACGATACGGATGCAACAGAAACCTACTAACGCGACTTCACCCGCAATTGGCATCATTTTGAAAATACCCAAGCGCTGTAGCTTAGTTAGTTAAAACCCATGTACAGCCTAGTTCTTGATTTCTAAAACAGACTGAAATGATAATATCACATGTAAATGTTAAGGGCTACGAAGACTGTTTATGTACTTTATAAACTGATGATGTCTGGTGCAGGATAATTGTTTTGTCATAAGCCTATAGGTACACGAAAAGGTGTAAATGCAGCGTGTTTACTGCCTTCAAAAACTTGTTTGTTTACTTGTGAATTTATTACGTAACTAAGCAATTAGTTTAATTAGAACGAAACGCTTAAAAATAATAATTCGGCACCATGATTAGGGTCAATCGGATCCAGACCAGAGCGATCAGTAAAATGGAATGAAATTGACAAGAATGCGCAGTCATAAAATGTTATTGTATGTACAGAGGCAGGATGACATCTTATTACTTTAAACTAATGACAGTGAGAACGAACGATGATGGAGGTACGTCGAATTAAAGTCCAACAAGGACCAGTTTGAAAGGCGATCGTACAGCAGACGCAACTGGAGATCATGGGCGTCCGCTGGAATTTTTCTGGAGGGAGCAAAATTTTTCAAGGGGGGAAAAATGTTTGTAAAGGGGAGTAAAATTATGTCTGTGCATAAAATAGCTACCGTATCCATGAACACAGAACACGTGACAACTTTAAAAATAAATAATGATCATTGATCAAGGACTTATCTAAATAATTGCTTTGCAATGAAAATCGTGTTGGGACTATTGTATTAATCATAATAATCAAAAGCTTTAATCCTTGTAAAATATTTGCAAAATCCAGAGGGGCAAATACCCTCCTTACCCCTCCGGACGCCCATGCAGAGTAAAATTGGTTACTCAGGTAGGGTCAAAATCAGTTCCTCGTCAAGGCCCAATTAAGGGGTCAGGCAAGCACAGTCAGACGGCTAAGGTCGAGGGAGTATAGAATAGAAGCGGCGAGGGAGATAAGGGAAAGACGAGGAATCAGGATAGAATTTAAATCATATTACCGTCAGTCCAAGAACGATAACTATAAATATATAAATGTATAATTTAAACGGTGCCGAAAAGGTAGTTTATGGTCTGTGTGTGATGTAATTTTGGTTTTATCAATAAGTTTAAAACTCTATCTAAAAATTGATGTCTTCGAGAATATATCACCTCTCAATGCAGATTGCACCGTCGTTGCCTATACAGAGAAAGAACATGTGAAACGCTACAGTAAAGAATCTGCAACTATCGACTGCTCTCAGATCCTAGTTTACATTCCACGTGTCAGTATAATACTACATCTTGGGTCTATAATATAAACTCTACGCTGTAGAACCTCTTGGCTTCATATATTCTATTTGCTGATTTATCTACTAACGAAGGAAAAACTGGAGGATTTCTTGATTAGATCAGGATGCGGTTTCAACGCATTAAGCTCGGGATAGAGAAATCTTATGCTGCGATCTGATCCATATACAGCAGGCATTAGGCCCCTATATCGCGGAAGCGCAAGTCTACCATCACAATTCTTCAAATACAGAAATACCGGTAGTCGCATATTACAATGCTTCTGAATATCTCATATTACAATAGCTCCTGCTCATATAGGTTGGCCAAGGTGCCTCTATACGGGATAACTTCTGATTTGATTTCTTGCGGCACTAAATTAGCTTACATAATTCGATATGAATAATTGCCAGTGGCTAAATGTATGCCTTTATCTGATTTAGCTGATTTTTTGCATACTATGGAGCGCAGTGGTCTAGAGTTTCGACTTTTCTTCTATACAATCCATATTATACAGTAGGCCTATAAAGCGTTTACCTATAGGCCCATGGCATATACATGTTTGTGTGTGTGTTGGCATTTCCATGTTACTGCAGACAACGCCCTACATTGGGCGTTGATGGAAGAGTCTCACAGCTGCACGGTCAGATACGACAAAGGTTGTCAGTTTTGCTATAAACACGGCATCACTTGTTATCACATAAAACAGCAGTAGTCTTTATCCACAGCCATTTTTTGTGAGGAACCTAAAAGGCGCTATATAAATTGTCTTCATACATATATGCAAACATACATACATGCATACATACATACCGGGAGAAAGTTTATTTGCAAAATGTACACTTAGTACATACATACATGTATCTATCCATCCATATGCACTTGGCTATGTAGAACATCAAAACAAAACATCTGAGCATGATGATTATGATGATGATGATGATGATGATGATGATGATGATGATGATGATGATGGTGGTGATGATGATGATGATGACGACGACGATGATGATGATGATGATGAATGCGACGATTTCTACAGCGCCGTTACAAGGGCGCTTTGACAGGTTCAACACGGCTCAGTAGGCCTATAAACCAGCTTGAAGTAGTATGTCTTGAGTCTGGTCTTAAATGACGCCAACGAAGTTGCAGTACGTATCGAGGGTGGAATATTGTTTCAACACCTAGGTCCTGCAACGGAGAACGCACATCCATACAAGCATCCATACATACGTACAATGTACATACACACAGCATCTTTGTTTGGTTTATATGTACAAGTTTTAGGCCTATACGTGTTTGTATGCTTTGACGAGTCGTTTAGTTGTCAATGGCCTTGGTGAATCAGTAGCTTACAGTGTAATAGTCAGTCTGCATTGCGGTGTGCACGATGTTTAACTACGTGTATATATACACCTGGTCATTTACAACAAACGAAACAAATGTTCTGCAGTTTGTCTGATGAAACGACGATGCAGTTGGCTCTATATCGTCGTCGTCTTGTAAACGAAGATGTATACAGAAGCGTTTGCATGCATGTTATAACTAAGGCAATAGAGTGAAGCGATGTGCGTCATTAACTTTTAATGCCGCGGGCTGCAAGATGTTATGGTTGAAATAGTTTATCCAACGGGACGATGTATACTGCTATGGGATGAATTATATTGCCCCATTTGCCCGTATTGTTTTACGTTCCCCGAGATGTGTTCCGGTAGAACGCTTGACACTTTCTCAGCACATTCATCAACACGCCACCCAAAGTATATTTAGTCTCATATTTTGAACTGGGAAGCGCCTTAGAATGTCCTGATAATTTGGATATTAATAGTTCCTTATTCAAAGCGTTCTTTATCAATCAATCAATCAATCAATCCTTTTTATTGAAGCCATTTTTTGAAGTACAAGGAAAATACAGCATAAGTTTGAATTTTGCAACAAGAGGAGACCCAAAAGGGATCTTGATCCCGCTTAGCAGGGCCACCTAGTTAACAGTTATCGTAATACAAGTAAATGGCAGCAGTCAATACTTTGAACGGTAACATCGATCAAGTCATATGACCAACAGGTAAAAAAGAATGGATGTATAGGCCTACACTTGCTGCTGCGATTGCTCTAGAGTCTAGACAGATTTTGACCAAACTATGCGCAACCTCATTCGGTAACCATCATCCTAGGTATGTCTCCTTGCAAACCAAGAAGCAGAAGAAGAGCAATCATTTAAGCTAACCTCGTATTGAAAGGCAGCCGTGGGTATGAACTGACTAGTCTATTCCATCGCTGCCTGATCTTACCAAAGGTAGTGTGCGGTCAATGTACTCATTTTAAAGCCCACACATAGGCGACAAATAGCACAGAGTGAGAACAATCATCGCATCTACGTATTTATGCATGTATGTGAATGTTTATATAGCTCATTTAGTAGAGCATTTACGCACATGTAGGGCCACTATGTATGTATAATTCGTCCGTTTGTGTTTTCTATGGTTAGCTATCGTCGTCGGTGGAACGGTCGTCGTCTGCATTGGCTTTCTGATTGCTCTCATCTTGTTTGGAGTTAAGCGCTACTTCGCGGAAGGATCAAAGGAGACAGGGAAGCAGCGAAATGTGGAAGCGGGAGTTCCAGGAGCAGAGGATAAACAGGAAATGGAATGGGACAATTCTGCTCTAAACATTATCGTCAATCCGCTCGATGTAAGTCAACACCTTCGTCACACACGACTTGTAGTCTATATAATTGGTCATGGATCAGTTGTGGCAGAACGTTGCCTCGACTTAAGTACTGCACTTAATTTGAGATAACATTCGTAGCTGAAACGTATACCTGTATTTCTTGCTCTGCCTATCTAGTCTTTTATGCATGGCAGATATATACTAATTTTGCTCTATAGTATAAGCTTACGTTTACTTATATGCCTACATTATACGGCCTTTATATGAAGATGTAATTGCATGCTATCACCCACTTAGTATTTGGTCCTTCCCATCCAAGTCTGCACAACGGGCAATGCAGCGTCTCCACCCGTCTTTGTCCATGTCCAGTCCTCAGACCTCGTTCCAGGGAATACAGGATAACCCCCATGCACATCAAGTCGTCTCTGACGGTATCCGGCCAATTCTTCCGTAGTCTTTCCCTTCTCCTTTTCTCGTTTCCAGCTCATATAATTAGGAGGACTTTATTACAGTAAATTTAAAAACTACCAAAAAGCGTTCGGCAGCGTATGGTATGCAGAATTGTGGAGAGCAATGGAAGCCTCAGGAATTCCAGAAAAGTTGGTTCACGAGATAAACAAGCACCACAAAGATAAATATATAGATCACAAAAACAATTCCAGACCATAGAGGTGTGACCATACTCATTCAGCAACAACAGATATATATGTGTGTGTGTGTGTGTGTGTGTGTGTGTGTGTGTGTGTGTGTGTGTGTGTGTGTGTGTGTGTGTGTGTGTGTGTGTGTGTGTGTGTGTGTGTGTGTGTGTGTGTGTGTGTGTGTGTGTGTGTGTGTGTGTGTGTGTGTGTGTGTGTGTGTGTGTGTGTGTGTGTGTGTGTGTGTGTGTGTGTAAGTATAAAGAATATTCTATTCTATATACATACATGTATATATACTCAGCTTTAGCAACTTTCACGCATGAATCAAAACTAAGACTAACTGGGTATCTGTTGAATACGGTAGTTTCAGCTCTCTCTCTCTATGACACTGGCCTCCAAACTTCAAAGCGCACCAGTTCTTCAAAGTTATGATCAAACATATCGACTAAACGATTAGAAGATTTGGATAAATGTAGAGAAGTCAAAGACAGTGGTTATCGAAAATACAGAAATAGACTAAACTAAACTCAAAATAGAAAGTATTGAAAGTTTAGGTCCAGAACCATTCTTTTAATATGGCCTGTCTGCTGATAGGAATGCAATCGAGAATTAGATTAACTTAACAGGAGAGGAAGAAGCGAGGAGACAATAAAGAAAGAAAATGCATGACTGAAACAAAAGAACAACACATCTCAACATGATATACGGATCAGAGTGTTGGACACTGAACAAAACAACTAGAAAAACAGTCTTATAACGGAATTGAGCTTCGCAGGAATCTCAATAACGAACTATCATAAATGCAGAAATTCGACAGTCAGTGAATTTGAGACAAACTATGTTAGGAAATCGTTTATTTCTCATTTTTTGGGTCATTTGGAATAAAATCTATGACACTGCATGCAAAATTTGGAGAGAAGAGAATATAATGAAGACAAAACTACGATGTAAACACAACTCAAACGAAGACATAGAAAATGATTGAAAAGAGTGAAGCTCAATGAATAGCACCCATGACCATCAAATGTTTGGCTTTAGAAAATGATGACGATGGTGATGATCGTGATGATGATGACGACGATTCAACTGTAATGCAAATTATCTTTGTATTAATGTAAATAATGTAATACACGATTCTGTGTTGTTTCTACAGTAGTACGCTTGCTCAATTAGCCTAATATATTTTACAACGGTTAATGACATCGCTATCAAGAGGGTAGTCATTGTGCATAGAAGTCGTGCATGTATGTACATATGTACATGTACCTATATCTCAGCTCATGTAGTTTCAATTGTAGGCCTAACGCATAAAAAACCGTTGGTCAACGCCATGTTCGTTGAGTAAACTTAAACTGTAACCATAGAAATCCCTCCAGTCACGAAGAATGAGTTGAGAGCAGCTGCTGATATGCAGACAAACTTTGCATGAGTCATCGTGAGAAGAGAGATATGGTAAATCGCTATCGCAAAAATTTACGAGCTTCGGTAGGCATTTCCCAGACTTGTTGATAGTGACAGCAGTTGCTCCGGTTATAAACACACGATAGTAAATATTTCCTGTAGGCTATAATTAATTATCGTATATTTTCAGTACTTTCTGATTTGGAGGAAAATTAGAAGACCAGACTGTTAAAGCTTTTGCAGTTTAATAAAATAGAGCTACTTTGTCCAAATTTTAACAATTTATTCTGATGAACCCTACTTAAGAAATCGAGATTTATGTAATTTAGCGATTTACCACATTCATCCTTATCGGAGGTGGGCTATTTGTTCAACCGAATTATCAAGCCAGATACTGCTGCTGCAATGGCTGATACATGTGGCCTAGATCGAGATTACGACACGATTACCATAGCCTAACACTGTGGAACAGGCATATTGCCATTGTCAACGTGTACAAATATCTAGTAGGCCTAAGCCTGCTTTACGTATACACGGGTACACGTGTATACGAGACATGCACGCCTTTATCTCACTTGTTATTGTCTTATCTAATGAAATAAACAACAAAGGTCTTTCATATTATAGACACTGACGTCATTTAAGTTAGCCGTTTAGGTCAAATTCGTTCAGCAAAGAATGTTCAATTAAGAATGAATAGCTACATGATCTATGCAATAATTTCTGACTGCTGAGTTAGCCTATAGTCCAACGTGTTAACGACATGACACAGAGCTGATGTGAAGACCAGAGTTTTGGTTTTTAGCTCTCCTACACTAAAGTCGTAAACAACCCAATTGCTAATGGTTCAAACGAAAACGTCCTCTTAATAACCCTCAATTAGGTCTATATGACTGTTGGCCGAGTTCTGGAAATGCTTTAGATGACGCACACAGCAGTCATATTGAAACCAACGGAACGGAAATACAACGGGATATTGTATTGTATTGTATTTGGATATTTATAAAGCGCTTCTAGCGGGAGGGCCATTCAGAAGCGCTCCCAGTGCGAGAGACCCCGAGAGAAAAAGCAAGTTTTAAGAAACTTAAAAGAGGAAGAGACGTTACCTGAGAGAATAGAAGAACGAACGTACGGAGGAAGCTCATTCCAAAGAGCATGCAGGGCCAATGGAGGCAAAAGACCTAGATTGAGCCAGAGAAGTCCTGACACGGGGAACGAGGAGGTCCAAGCGGTCAGATGAACGAAGAGGACGAAGAGAAGCAGCAGAGTGAGGGCGATGAATTAAGTCACATAAATATTTTGGAGCGAAACCAAGTTGAGCCTTACACACAAGGATGAGGACCTTAAATTGGATGCGGGCAGAAAGCGGGAGCCAGTGGAGTTCTTCTGTCATAAAGGTGGTGATATGAGAGAATCGAGGAAGACGGGCAATTAATCTAGCAGCAGCATTGAGAACGGACTGAAGAGGAGCAAGACGGACTTTAGGAAGACCAATGAGGAGGGAATTGGAATAGTCAAGTCTAGAGCAGACAAATGCATGGACAATTGAAGTGAAAATTGGAGATGAGAGAGAGCGACGGATAGCTCTGAGGCGCCTTAGGTGAAAATAGGAAGTGCGAGTGAGTTTGGAAATGTGTTCAGTAAAGGTCAGACAATTGTCAAGGGTCACTCCTAGATCACGAACGCTAGACGAGAAAGTTAAAAGCGGAAACCTTTGAGACAGCACAGCAAAGTCGAGTTTTAGAAGTTGCTGAGGAGTGCCAAACCAGATATATTGGGTTTTGGACGAATTAAGGGAGAGGCGATTGCAAGACATCCAGGTATGAAGATCATGAGAAAGAGCTTCGATGCGCTGAGCAAGAAGAAGCTGAGAGGAAGGAGGCCCATGGACATAAGCCTGGACATCGTCAGCAAAGAGATGGCCTGAAGCCCCATGGATGGGGAGCAGAGATGGGATACCGGCCGTGTACAAAATAAAGAGGAGAGGGCCTAGAACAGAGCCCTGCGGAACACCCAGTTTGATAGGGACCCACAGAGATATACTACGTCTGCATGCACAGCTGCATGCCAGCTGCCATCAAAAGTTGCTGCTGTAACATAATATAGAGGCATATTATGTTAATGTATTAATTATCATAAATGTATGACGAATTGCCTGGGCAACTATTCAACAGTTGACAATTTCTAATGCGATACGGATAGTCACGATATATTGAAGAAGATGACCACTCCCTTAAGCTAGCCCTGAGGCAGCCATGGGCATGAAGTGTTAGCGACTTCATTCTCTTAGCCTCGGCATATGCGGGCGGGTGGCCAGTTCTCTTCCTCGCCGTCTCATCTTCCCACCGACAGTGTACGGTCAGTGTACTCATTATAGCTGCGTTGGCTAGGGAGTACAGGTGGAGAAGAAATCTCGAACCAAATTTCTGCCCTGACGGGAATTTGAACCCCGACCTCTTGATTGACTGTACAGCACTCTAACCACTACACTTTCGAGCACCCAGATTCGCGATATCTTGACTGTACACTAAAAGACATCTGGCATTGTACTTCACATGTAGGCCTGGGTGACGTCACAATGTAGGCCCACAAGAGCACGTGCACCTTGAGACTTGAACTTTCAGCAGGCAGCGTTTGTTTAGCCAGCATCCTCTTCTCTGCTTCGGTATATTCCTATTATCTTGCGCTTGTCGACTGGCTGTGTATATACTGTGCAGGCAATCACCAAAGCAGGCCTAGAGAAATCACAGCGGTCAAAGGGCAAACTCTTTGACTGTTTACATATTCATGACCTATTTACACAAGGAAACATACATAGAAACATAGAAACAACTTAACATACATAGAAACATAGAAACAATTAAAGTACATTATACATAGAAACAATTTAGCATACTTTATGCATATAGGCCTACATGAACATGAACATGAACATCCAAGTAAATATACATAGATACATAGACATAAGCATACTTATAACAATTTACATAAACATGTATGCATGTATGTTTTTATGTGTATATTTATGTATCTATGTACGTTTATATGTATATTTATGCACATACATGCATATGCTATGAAAGCGGATCGAAAGACAATTCTCTTCCTTGACATCAATTATGCAGCCGACACATTCCTTTTATATATCAATCTTTTATTCACCACATATGACCAAAGACTCTGGTTGCATACTGAAATCTTGAAATATCTTTCAGGAGGTAGTTTCACACTCGACCCCTGGGTTGATAGCGCTGCAGGCCAACCAACCAATGGACGATCCGATCTTGTACTTCGTAACACACTCATGCGATGGCGTCTTCAAGTCTACAGTTGGCTAAACAAACTATAGACGCCCATTGTCCCAGATAGATACGACGTAGCACCACACGCGTGCATGCTCTTCGATATTTTTGCTACTCGAACATCCAGCTCAATACGATCGAAGAAATTTTGGACTCTCAATGTAGGCCTCTGTAGGCCCCAGTTGGCACACAAGTAGGCCTTCTGTGCGATTGACTTAATTATCATGTCGGTCCAGAAAATAGACGACTTGGTTCAGGAGCTACTTACCGTTGACAGACAATGCAACTGTTGAACCCTGTTATCAGTACGTGTATACTGATGACATAAGAGTTGCCGTATAATGAAATTATGAAGTCTGTGGATTTTCTCCAAACGTGATGTTTGGAGAAAATCCATTTGATTTATAAGGAAGACGTCAGACTACAGGTCTCGCATGAGTCTTATTTGACAAGAGCGAATCTGAGGATGGGACCATCCATCCATGTCCCACTTCATTTCATGTGAAGAGGATACGAGATTGAGTTCCTTTAAGAAAGAGTACTTTAAAAGCGACGATGACATAACGCTGTTGCTAAAGTAAATATGGCAAGGACGAAATGCAAAATGCAGAGATAAAAGTAAAATCGAAGTGAGAATGTTGTGCAATGCTGTGGAAATATGTGCGACAGTGGAAAAACACGAAATTTTGTAGTAACTGAGGGCAAAGAGAGCAAGATTTCCTGAAAAGGAGAAATGGAAAATAAGTAATTTGAATAGTAAAATTGGTTCCAAACGTGCGAAAGTCTCTATGACTAAAAAGATTACCTTAAAGTTTGATCTACAAGACCATGGTGAAACAAACCCACTTTTCAAACTCCAGGGTTCGACAACATTATTTTGTAAAGGAATAGTTTTTACCAGATGTCAGATTAAACGATGGCTTTAGAGAAGAAGCCTTTGATGATGAGCTAACCGTTTTGTTTCTCGGCAAGAGGCGATATAAGAGGAGCTGTGCCTGATCAATCTGCGTCAATGCCTTGAGTGTTATTGCATAGCTGGAATATCAGGCTCTTGGTGTTCTAATCTATGCCCGAATCCCGAGAAGGCTGCGGACAGTCAGAATGCTTCGTATGCAGCTGCAACCATGCAGTTCATACGATCTCAAGGCGGTGTAGCTCTTGGTGTTCTAATCTATGCCCGAATCCCGAGAAGGCTGCGGACAGTCAGAATGCTTCGTATGCAGCTGCAACCATGCAGTTCATACGATCTCAAGGCGGTGTAGCGTTACACGTATGTACCTTGTAACTGCTGCCAGTCGGCGCACTTTGGAATTTAAGCTTCGCTGGAGAAGAAGATGGAGCAGAGCCGCGATCTTCAGAATAACAGTAACACGAGCACTCGAGCAAGTGTTTAAAATTATTCGGATGGAAAATAGATTTAGGCGCTGCACGCGCTGCATGCAGACGATACAGGTGCTATCATAGCACCTAAGGGATTTAACGCTGCCTGGCATTTGTTTCACCGAAACTGCTTGGCTTGTAGCCTATGTGGCCCATGGGCAAAGAACATTTTAGACCTTATAGCTGCCTTTTACAGCTCCTTATCTATTTCGCTGGGATTACACTCCCTTGGGATGTCTACTATAAGTAGAATAAGCTAAGCAGACTGTTACAATCTGAATAGCCGATGGCAAATAATTGTTTTAATTAATTGCGTTTTTCTTGCAAAATATATTTTAAGCAATGCAGAGAGATCACGTAATTTGCGGCTTAAACCTACCATCAACTCCACTAGTCACGAAATCCTTGAAATTATTTCTTGCCATTAGGTCATCCACTCATGTGGTATCATACTCCGAATGACATAATTCATCCACTCTTTCTTTCTCACCTTGTTTCACTTCTCTCTCTATTGTCTCTGTCTGTGTGTCTGTCTGTGTGTCTGTCTGTCTATCTCTGTCTCTCTGTCTCTCTTTCTGTGTCTGTGTCTGTCTGTCTGTCTCTGTCTGTCTGTCTGTCTGTCTCTGTCTGTCTGTCTGTCTGTCTGTCTGTCTGTCTGTCTGTCTGTCTGTCTCTCTCTCTCTCTCTCTCTCTCTCTCTCTCTCTCTCTCTCTCTCTCTCTCTCTCTCTCTCTCTCCATGCATATACTGTATACATTAACGTCTTATTCGTTGTTTTGCCAACAAGCAAGACTATTATATCACAGAGCACGCAATTCATAATCATTGTTCGTGTAGATAAATATAATACTGTCAATCTTTTAGCCCAGGATTGCTGGCTTTCTTGTACATGTATGTATTATATGAATGTGTGTATGTATGTATACGTGTATGCTTTTATGTCTATACAGCATGTGTCTTGGCTTTTATAGAGCGCATTTTAAAAACCTCTCAAAGCGCCAGTTGTCTAAGGGATGTATATGTATATGTATATGTATGTGTATATATATCCGATGACTGTTTAAACACAGGCCAATGTTGTCCTAGCCTAATCGTGCGTTGTTTTTGTGATTGGCGATGCATGACAGGACATGGGTGATGACCAGATACAGATGGCTGCTGGTCGTGATGCGGATGCTGACAGTGACGACGGAAGCAACTTCGGCGGATGCGACGCTTCAGATGAGGAAAGAGAAATGCCGAGATGCAAAGAACTGGAATGGGACGACTCCACGCTGAGTTTCTGAGCTGGCACTTTTCCTCCTCCACCGCCACCGCCACAACCACCATCTTCTCCTCGTCGTCAACCATCTCCTGCTCTTTGTCCTCTTGCTAACAAAGGAGGTCGATCTTTGCCCATTATGATAAACGAACAATTTTTGCTGATTAGCGACACTTCATTTAGTTTAATTACTACGTTTTAATTAGTTTTTATAAATATTAGGCAGGCCTACAGCTGGTCAAAGACAAGGACGTTGCACGTAGGGGTCTGAAGTGAATGCTACTGTAGCTACTGCTACAAAATATACAGTTTGTAACAACTACTGTAAATAAAGAGAAAATGATGACCTATACACGAATGCACGCCTAATGATCGTTTAAGTCGATTCTAGTCTAGTCTAACAATTGAGAGATTTACAGAGGGATAGTGCACTCGCCTGCTTATGCAAGAGTCTAGGACGTCAAAAATGGCGGCAGGGACTATTATTAGTTTACTATCCCACTTTTGACCATAAAGGTAAAACTGTATGGGGTGGTGTGCAGAAGTGCAAAGGAGGGGGGTTATGGGTGTAGGAGGGTTGACTCAACAAACCACTTGCAAAATATTTGATGACTTACAAACGGTCGAACTTCTAGGCTATGCAAGTAGCTGTCGGTGACAATAGCTGTTGTTTTTTCACAAGGCAACAAAAGTGTATGCTTATATTGACCTATAGGTCATCGTGCTTGGGGAAAACCCAGCATTTGAATTTTTCCTTCCTCCTATCTAATTAAACAGAAGTCTCAGGTTGTTGGTCGATTTGACTGTGTGCTATTTTGAATTATAAGTATAATAGCCTACTAATCTGGGGCGGCAGCGCTTAATTGATCTATTTTCACATATAGCCATATGACTCTTTAAAATGTATTCCTTTACACCAGGCGTCAGTAGGGTTTTGGTCTTGGAACAATAAGGGGCGGATCCTGGAGAGAGAGAGACAGACAGACAGACAGACAGACAGACAGACACAGACACAGACAGACAGACACAGACAGACAGACAGAGAGAGAGGGGATAGGGAGAGACAGAGAGAGACAGAGACAGAGACAGAGACAGAGGGAGAGAGAGCAAACATTCTCATAATGTTTAATTCCTCTTTCTCAGTCGTCTAAGACTTAATCGAACAAATATGTTGCAAGTTGTTTCCTTGTTTCATTGAGACATCTCTCCTACACCCAGTTTCTTTCTTCTGTAAAATTGTAAATGTAGCTATATCGGCCACATTACCTGTGCCTTATTAGTAGACAATAAAAGCAGTTTGTGCTGAATGCGAACCCTTTAACCATTATGTAAGGGCAAATCCAATATTTAAATTTATAAGGGACTACGAACGTGGGTCTAATTGTGGGGTTCGGTGGCTTATAATGAGGCAAAAATAAATTAGGGAAACGCCAGCCAGCCAATGGTGGGAGCGTGTGTCCGTTACCCAACCGCCTCATCATAGTGGTTCAAATGAAGAGACAACTTCTACAAGAGAAAGAAACTGAGGTAGAGCTGAGGCCGAGGAACTTTCATCGTAGATTCGACGGACATCCAAAAGCCCACGATTGCACAGCAATGGAAGAGAAACTGTCAATGAATTCAACAAAATGTTGTAAGTTTAATTGAAAATTTATATAGCGCCACTCGATGAACATTAGTCAAGGGCGCGCTGCATACGCTAGCCTAAATGATGCATTAGGCCTATATATGTGTAGACCTTATAGGCTTGTTTGATAATATAGCTTAATTAAGGCGTAGACCTAATAACTAAGGTCTACAGAGCCCTTTGGAATATACATTCAGGTTTTTCTTTGAGAATTTGGATCCTTTGATCGCGTCTTGTTAATACACAGCAGAGATTTTCAGGTTGTGCTAAGTAATATTTCCGTAGGCTTGACAGTTATTTCTGGTTTTGATATTTCTTTTTAGAAATGTAATAAAATAGACAGGCCTGAAAGTAGTATAGGCCTATATATCACTAAATGAAAAAGCTGTGCCACAACGGTGCGCGGCCAGTTTCTCGAAAACTAACTTCAGCTTAGGCCTATATATATTGTAACGCCTAATATATAGAGGTTAATTTTGAACTAGACATTCTGACGTTTTCTTTAGTTGAGGACTCAAGGGCCATTACAGCTTATATATACATAGGCCCTATATATCCGATTATTATATATATATTTTATATATACACACACATATATATATTACTTGAGTGTCATATACAATTATATAGTTTTTCAATCGTGATTGAACTGTTAACTTTGTGTACTTCAAGACCATGGAAATTATGGAACTCCATTTCCCATAATGATAATAATAATAACGCCAAGTCATATATGGAAATCGGTAGCTATTACGCCTCCCATAGGCTTACATGTAATTGATGTAAGTATTACTAAGTAAGTTTAAGTAAGTAAATTAGAAGCCTTTTACTATAATGCAAGACAAACGCTCATATTTTACAAAATAAACAGTTGATGTAAAATGTGGTCTGTGAGTCAGGAAAAGCCCAGCTACTAGCTGTTTATATTTAAGCTTATATGAGCGGTTCTGACGCTCCCTTCACGATGGTAAACAGTTCGAAGAATGGCGAGTTTATTGGTAGCTGATGCTGCAGGTTTACATAGGCCTACTGGTCTATTCGAAGTATACCGATAAAGATAACATCCGCGATATTCTTGGCAACAGATGTTGTGTTGCTGGAATCTTTATAGGACTAATTCAAGACTGAACTCTCACTTGAGAAGCACGTGGAAATTCCGGACTGTTTGTTGTTAGTCGTTACGAAAAAACATGGTAAACACAACAGGCCTAGGCATGATGGTATACAGCAGGCATGGGCAACTTCTTTTAGCAGAGGGCCGACCTAAGATTTTAAGGGCAGCTCAGGGGCCGCATGCCAATCGCGGGCTAATTTTTCCAGATTCATTTGCCCAAGAAAATAAGACAATATTAATTTTATTCAAACTAACTATTGCGATATAACCGTTACTGTTAAATTTATGTTAAACTAAATGAAGATAATTTTTATGATGAAAATATAATTATCCTAATTATCTACAGTCCTACACTACAATAAAATACTAAATATGTTTAAAGTTTCTTCAGTTTAAAAAATGTATATAAAACTGTTAGTGTAGGCCTACAATGTATCCATATGCTTGGTGTGCTATATATGCCTATTTAATGATTAATGTGAAATCTGACACTTCTTGTCACGACACAATTTATCCAGCATGGTTGATTTAATGTTCGAAGCGGCAATTCAAATTTCATTAGAAAGATTGTAATTTGTTAGTCTGCATCTGCTACTGTATTTTTTTATTTCATCTTTGAGAAGAACTGTTCACAAATATAGGTGCTTGGAAACAGTGAAACCATTTTCGGGGCATGAAATCTAAGTGAAGATGGCTTCCAAAGTTTCGAACCTACCCACTCTGTGGTATTGTTTCAGGCAGAAAGTAATTACATTGATGAACGAGTAGTGAACTAGTTGACTAGTTGAGGCCGGATTCTTAATAAATAAGAAACAGATGTTTTAATGTCGGCCTACGTACAGAAATTCAAACATTCATGTAGGGCCGGATACAAGTGCCAGATACAATGCTAATATTAAAGACGTGTCAAGGGCCGGTTGAAAAGTCCCCGGGGGCCGGATACGGCCCGCGGGCCGTATGTGGCCCACCCCTGGTATACAGCAAACCTACCAATTTTAGTATTGGTGTTTCTGCAGAATCCATTGACCCACGTTGTGTTTCTAATTACAACGCCAATCAATTGCTGAGGGTGGAAGCCTCTTATACCTGTACAGCGCCTGTGACGTGCTCATGTTTCAACTCACGTACCGATCGATGGTTTATAGACGTTGGTTTGAGGCCCCTTATCGATCACTGCTCCATCTTGCGAACGAAGAAACCACCACCGCTGACAAATAGCTGGTCGAAGACTAAATGACTCGTGCAGTCTCGAAATGTAATATGGATCCTGTATTCGTACCCATCGCCACAACATGGTTAACGGCAGGAAGTGATGCTGATGATGATAATGATTATGATAATGTCGTTGTTGCTGTTCTTGTTGATGATGATGATGATGATGATGATGATGATGATGATGATGATGATGATGATGATGATGATGATGATGATGATGATGATGATGATGATGATGATGATGATGATGATGATGATGATGATGATGATGCTGCTGCTGTTGATGATGATGATGATCATCATCATTATCATCATCATCATCATTATCATCATCATCATTACAATGAAATGATCATGACGATGAAACAGTCTCGAAATGCTGTTAGCAGAATTTCAAGTGAAACGAGTTCTACCCCCATGCTGCGATTGGTGACAAGGATCGAAGGACGGATTTCCCCTCAGTGGTTCCTCTCGTCCCTCACGGAACGGACCGAAGTCCGACTCCAACATTCCAGAAGGAAAATCCGTTTTTCGGTAGGCCTACACTACGCAAATGTAATCTAAATACGATGCGCAGGATGTGGCATCTTTCCCAAAGGTCAAAGCTCATGTGCACCCACCTTCTGTTGTCGAGTCTCACGGAGCTGGTTATCCTTGCAATGTTTGGTTACCGAAAAAAATATATTACGGTACTATATCATAGCGCCCCATCGTGATTATCAACTCAGGAGCGCTCCCAGCCCAATTCCGGTCAAATAGGACAGTCTTAAGCCCAGAGAGAAACGGCAAAGTTACCCACCGGTATTAGACGCAATGCCACCGGGAGCCTATTCCAAGTCATTCATAGGGCTTTACATGGGCAGCATAGAACCCAGCATTCGCCCATTAAATACAATCGCCTTTAGGCCTATAGATGCCGAAACCCTCTTTCTATGGCCTATTTTGACTTTAATTCAGAAGATTTTTCTGCCTCTGCTGCATGGAAGCAGTGGCGGATCCAGAGGGGGGCGATTGGGGCGATCGCCCCCCTAAGAGTCCAAAACATAATTTTTTGTATATTTAAAGTTTAAAATTTGATATACTATACTGTACTACAGGATAAATGTCTTGTGATTATTATTACGCATGTAGCCTACAGCGCCGGACTGCAGTTTGAATATTACTTCTACACGCCCTTGCTTTAATCATGCTCTAAACTTGATAAGTAATTTTAATTTTAATTCCTTTGACCTTGGACGTCCATGAAATCGCCCCCCGTAAAATAAAAGTCTAGATCCGCCCCTGCATGGAAGAGGAAGATCCAATAGGACGGCCAGTAAGTCTTCTATGTTTTTAGAAGAGGCCTAGCTGTTTCCGAAATGACATAAAAAAGTCGCAGTATCTGCGGTAGACTGATGTACGATGAGACAAGGAAGGTGAGCGTATACAACGAAATCGAGCCTTCAAATTCAAACCAAGCTTAGGCTTAGCTTAGGCTTAGGCCTATGTCAAACACAAATTAATTGCGGAAATTTTTGTTCATTTTGAGCGTCTTCGATCCCTTCGAAAGTTAACCTTAGATCGAGGAAGGAATAAGCAGAATTTGTTACAGAACTACAAAAATGGTTTTCACAAATCTAAATTTAAAGACTCTTTCACTTATAAGTTCAACATAATTATTCTCTTCACCATTTGCTGTTTAAATAGAAACAACTTCCGTGGAAATTATGATAGAGCATGTTGACCTTCCGTGAATAAATAAGCTGGTCTCCCTGACGCGGCTTTTGTGTAACGAATGAGAAAATTTGAAGTTTTGCATAGATAGGCTAATCAGCGTGACTGTTTCAAAACAGAAGAGCTTCTATACGTTGAAATTCCTGAATTTTGCCCCATTTCTGTAGGCTATTTCTAAATGTTTCAAAAGTTTTACTTTGTCGGTAACAGGTTCATGGTAAACCTAATGTTCGGAAATAAGGCTCTACTCTGAATAATTCTTTTCAGTCATGAAGTTGAACAAATCGCCATCAAGGAATTCACTAAATGATAAGCATTAGCAAGAGGTTCTCTCCGATTGGCAGGAGATTGAAGCCCTGTGAGAAGATGCCTGCTTTGTAGGCCCGCCGAGGGCCAGAGGGGCAAATGCCCAGGGACCCGGCGATTTTTATGGGCTCGGGCCGGACCCGCAATCAACTTATTTATATAAACGCTTTTTCTGCAGCTAAATCCAGAAAAGTTGTGTTTTAATTCGCATAAATTAAAATATAACAACTGAATAAAATCTAACGTTGTATATATAAATATAATTATGTTCGGTAGTAATCACACTTCTATTATTTGAATTGTTTTTTTTCTTCTCAAAAGTCTAAAAATCGTTTAGAGGCCCGTGACTGCTTTGCCTATGGGCCCGGAATTTCTGTCGGTGGGCCTGCTGCTTTGAAATGATTATAAGCAGGGCTGTTGTGGTACAGTTAGAGGTGAGTATACGCTGCAGGTTAGTTTTCCTAAAACACTAAGGGGATGTGCGCCTCCCAAACAAGAAAATATTTTAAAATATGGAAACGATTTTGTGACGTTAGAGCTATTGAAATGACGGAATTCCTCAATTTCTGATGCATCAACTATGCTAAAATTTATTGAAAAATTAATGTTTGTTTGCATTCAGGTCAAGCAAACAGAGATATATTCAGTCAGTTCTTCTCAATTGTTTCAACGAGTTTCTTGTCTTGCAAGTGGCGGCGCTAACGTTATGTTATAAACAGGTCTGGTTGACTGATTCCGTAATGTCGTGCGTCTTATTAGCATACATGTTATGATGTTCTTAGTAGCTAATCAGTTCTTCCAAATCTTTAAAGTAGAGTAACTAAAGTTTAACGCTTTTAATTGCTGACTTGTTTCAAATTTGAATATGCTACAACAATTGGGCTATAAACGATCAATAATAGGCCTAAATCAGGCTAAATTTCTTCGTTTTATAGATCTAAGTTATGCTGCTTATGATGAGGCTATGCTGCTTGATGCGTCAAACTCAAACATTAATTTCTTCGCCCTGCTGAATAACTCCCATCACCCTGACGCGACCTGCAGAGATTGTTCGCTGGCGCCGCCACTGTGTCTTGCTAGGCCTAGTTCTAATTGATGTATTGTCCGCCGAGACATAGATAAAACAATACCTCGAAGTATCTCAGCATTACAAAAGTATCATCGAGCATAGGGCGGATGGAGGGGATACACTGGAGGAGGAAGGAGGCAGTTCCCCAGGCTAGGACCAAACAAAATAAAGGTCATATCCTGCGCTGTTTGTTGCCACTGTTTGCTATGTGAACTTTGATGTGTTTGTTGAATGATGTAGGCCAACCAAAAACACGACAATAACTCAAAACTGGACAAACGTTTCAAATGTAGGCCTATACTAAACCGCTTGAGAGACGTTATTTAAGATTCCAGCGACAGATCATTCATTTTCGTACTCATTGTTGCAGAATCTGATGTTGAGGCAACCATTCCGGAGATCCTGCATGGGGCAAATATTTATTGAATTCAGAACTTGTTGATTGGACTTTAAGGAGTCCGGGTGTGTCCTCGGAAAGCGGACTTTGATTTCGTCCAGAGAGCTGGAGAGTCGTCAAGCGAATACACATGAACTCTCATTTCTTCCGAGGACATCTCATGTTGTTGTAGTCTTACACATAACTTACGTCTACATGTGATTTTATCATTATATCTATATATAGACCTGCGTATGTTTATGTTTACGTCTTCGTCTGTAAGCCGTGTGTTCCCTTGTTGATTACGAATGCTTACTGATTTACTGGCATCTTAAGTAGACCACCAAACAGTTGGGGATCACTTAAGATTAGAAGTCTAAGAATGGAAAACCAATCATTACGTATGCATCTGTTTTAGCCAACTTTCGTCAGTGCAACTGCTGATCCACCAAATATGATTGTATATTCCATAGAATCTGATCTGCCTATTATTCTATGGGCCTAAGCATATACAAAGCTTATAGGCCACTTGTTTAAAAAATCACAGCAGAAGGTGTCACAAAACTTGAAAACATATATGTCTTTTAATTAAGCTTATTTAATAGCAATGTATTTAAATGATAAATTCAAAATATGTACAGTAGGCCTACAGTGCCCGATTTGCCGGGGGTCGGTGTTTTGACCCTCATCTTCTTTGCCTCCTTGCTTCTAGCCTTTGACCAACTCCTGGAGGTCAGCTTGACCCCCTCGAATTCATTACCCACAGTTCTACACCAAACGACTCCGTTATGACCAATCGCAAGCAATACTGCCTTGTCACCTTACTCACCTTTGGGTAGTTATTTATTATCCAGTCGGTACCCTGACTGTTGGCCCCATCAGCACCTACTGATGACAAGCATTAACGGGCCATCGCTAGCGCTTTGAATACATTATTTCCTGGCTGAATTCTGGGCGCCATGGTGCCTTAGATAAGCCAACTGGCAAGGCGACTATTGTGCACGAACAAAAGAAAATTGCACAGCTTTTTCATAGTGACTGTACTAGTGTACCTGGTGCACAGGTTGTTGGGGTTGCTAACATTTCCAGTGACAGTAGGCCTACTTGACGCAATGGTTTATTAGTTTTGATTGTGAACTTTCATCTTTTATCTTTCATCTTTCAGTGCAACTTATTCACGTCTGACATTTACGTGTTTGTTCCTATACGTAGGCCCCTACTTCAGCTAAACTTGCGACTGAAACCCCTTTTGATTTTTAAAAATATTTCGATGTCATAATTATTTACATCGTAGTTGACTACTGGTCACTGCAAAATCTTGGCGTATTATTGTATTGTATTGTATTTCAAAGCTTATAATGTGCCTCTACCCAGTGCCCATCGATCAGAGGCGCTCCAAGTGCGAAAGTCCCCGGAAATAAAGGCAAGTTTAAGACAACGAAAAGCTGTGGTAGGACTACCAGATAGTAGGGGTCAGCCAGGTAGACATTTTTCACCGAGTACCGAATCCGAGTATTTGGATGTACTATTTGCCGGATCCGGGTACGAACCGAGTACCATTTGTTCCATATGTGAAGCTTCACATTTTCATGTAATGAAAAATTATTGAAATAAACGTCTATACTTGTATTAAATGACTAATACATTTCCAATTTTAGAAATAACTAATCAATTAAATGGACTTGACATCTGTTGTGGACTTCTGGTGTTGGTGTTTTTTGTACTTTTCTTCTTCAAAATGAATATGCTAGAAGAACCTCAAAGATGATATTATGAGCCTACAAATTCCAGTATGCGAGGCAGACAAGCCACTATTTGTGGGTACAGTATTTGCCGAGGCGAATGGTGCCGAAAAACGGGATATTCGGCCGGGTCAGATATCCGAGGCGATTTCCGGCTGACCCCTACCAGATAGTACTATGGCCGTCCTCACTCGGGGTACAAGTAAGTCAAGTCATCGACGATCAGAAGAACGAAGAGGGCGAAGGGAGCCAGCTGAGGCGGGAAGACGTATTGAGTCACAGAGGTATTTAGGAACAAGTCCCAGGTAAGATCGGCAAATAAGGATAAATACCTTTAGTTGGATGTGGGCAGTAAGAGGAAGCCAGCGAAGATGTTCAAACATGAAAGTGGAATATAGGAGAAGCGTGGGAGACGGGCGATTAGTCTGGCAAGTGCGCTAAGAACAGATTGCAGAAGGGAGAGACGGACTTTGGAGAGGCCAAGAAAGAGGGAGTTACACTTACAGTAATCTATGTGAGAGCATGGACAATGGAGGTAAAGACTGGAGAGGAAGTAGATCTTCGGATAGTTGTCAGACGTCGGAGATGGTGGGTGAGATCAGAGATATCATCTCAGATATATCATCAGGAAAGGAAAGGGAACCATCAAGAATGACATCCAAGTTACTGACAGATGTAGAGAAGGCATAAGAAGGAAAGCTTTGAGATAAGTGATAAGAGGTAGTCAACTTTGGCAGTTGTTGACGAATGCCAAACCAAATCAGTTAGATCTTTGACGGATTTAAAGAAAGTCGGTTTGAGGACAGCCATGCTTGAAGGTCATGAGAGAGAACATCAATGCGAGCCATAAGGGAGAGCTGAGCAGACGTGGGTAATTCACGCAGTCCTAAATCCGACACTGACCATCTGTAGGCAAATCCAATGGAACGTTTGTACACCTATAGGTCCGTACGCCGATAGCAGTGTCTGACAATGTTTTGCATTGCAGTGAGCTCAACTATACGCTAAAAGCTGAAAACGTCTATGGTAGCCTCTTTTGAGCCGCTCCGACTCATGCCTGCGTGTTATTCATTCATCCTGTGTGTCATTCATTCAGTGAGCACAGGCATGAATTGCTGTGCTATTAAATCAACAGACGCACATTTGAAATTGAATTCAGAGTTCAAGGTGCCTTGTAAGAAACTGGGATGTGTTTATAGCGTCAGTTAGGAAGCAGTCCGGTCACGGTCTCTCTATAATTTATGCGTTGGGGCAAGATTTGTCCCTAGATGCGTACTCTGACTCCCATCCAACTATGTTTTCCATAAATTAACTTAATAAGCAATGCGAATACGATTTTATTATCTTGCTCTTGTGTTAGTGGCCCCCCCAAGCCCCCCCCAAGGCCCGGGTCTTTCGTGTAACTAGCAGAATAGCAACGTCATGTTATAACGCGTGACTGAAATTGATATGTCACTCGGTACCGGTACGGGATAGTACATCATCTCTTCCAAATAACCAAATTGATAATGAATTCCAAGACACCGTCTTAGTTTAAGCTCTTTCAGGTCACAGTATAATATGATACATCTGTAGCGATTTATCGAACTTGGTTTCAATAAACAACTACAAGCGACTTTCACACCGACGTCAACTACAGACAAACAATGACTTGCAAAGCGTATCTCTTGGACTATGATAGGGCATATCAGACAGGCCGAAATGCACTTGTATGTTGACATATAAACTGGGCCAAGTATGCTCTGCCACATGCATGAGAATACAGACGCCATTGAAGTTGGATGATGCAATGCAGTTTTAGTATTTCTGCAGCTTCGAAGGATTGTGCGGCTGGGGCCTCGCACGAAAATACGCAGCTTGCGCAGTAGGCCCTAAAGTAGGCTTACAATATTTACGTTATAGTTAGAGTAGGCCTAATCGTATTAAGAGCAGAAAACGCGGTAAGAAACGGAGTTTAAATAAATATGGGCTCTCTCATGTAGATCGCCTGAAATATATTTTAAACGACGATCTAATTCAGATCTAATTCAGACGATCTAACTCACAATCAATGATCTTCATTTTTACCAGTGTCTTCGGAGTTTTAAAGTTTCGCCCAGGAATTGATTAAACGGATTTCATTGAACCCTGTACCAGATAGGCTTACTTTGGAGAAAGTACTTTAATAAGCCAAATTAGACCTCTGGAATCGAATGCTCTGTACTGCTAGACAATTTATGTATGTTATTGTTTTGACGATATTGTAGACTACCATCTGCTGTAGTAGTAGTAGTAGTAGTAGTAGTAGTAGTAGTAGTAGTAGTAGTAGTAGTAGTAGTAGTAGTAGTAGTAGTAGTAGTAGTAGTAGTAGTAGTAGTAGTAGTAGTAGTAGTAGTAGTAGTAGTAGTAGTAGTAGTAGTAGTAGTAGTAGTAGTAGTAGTAGTAGTAGTAGTAGTAGTAGTAGTAGTAGTAGTAGTAGTAGTAGTAGTAGTAGTAGTAGTAGTAGTAGTAGTAGTAGTAGTAGTAGTAGTAGTAGTAGTAGTAGTAGTAGTAGTAGTAGTAGTAGTAGTAGTAGTAGTAGTAGTAGTAGTAGTAGTAGTAGTAGTAGTAGTAGTAGTAGTAGTAGTAGTAGTAGTAGTAGTAGTAGTAGTAGTAGTAGTAGTAGTAGTAGTAGTAGTAGTAGTAGTAGTAGTAGTAGTAGTAGTAGTAGTAGTAGTAGTAGTAGTAGTAGTAGTAGTAGTAGTAGTAGTAGTAGTAGTAGTAGTAGTAGTAGTAGTAGTAGTAGTAGTAGTAGTAGTAGTAGTAGTAGTAGTAGTAGTAGTAGTAGTAGTAGTAGTAGTAGTAGTAGTAGTAGTAGTAGTAGTAGTAGTAGTAGTAGTAGTAGTAGTAGTAGTAGTATTAGGAATGCAGTGTTTTCCTTTGTACTTTGACTCTGCTCCAGACCCATTCCCTTTGTAAGCCCATGAGGTTACAACTACCCTTCAATGGTCCATCTGCAGTCATAATTTAATTTCTTGATCACGGTTTTATTTTTTAAATATGAAATTCTAAACACTTCCCTCAGCATTACCATAAGAATTTGGATAGTCATAAATTAGAGCAGCTTATATCAGTCTCTTAGTGTAACTCGGAATTGAATGAAATGAAGTGAATAAGGCGCATTGAAATTGCACTCGAAGACCAATTTCAGGCCTAATCTAGCTTATCCTCAATCGTTGTCACAATCTTCGGAGTTTAAATGTTAGTGTTTATTGGTTTCGGAGATTGACGAACTAAAGTAGTCCTTGTGATCAAAGTCGAAAAGTCTCCCAGAGGTCAGACTCCATTATCCAGGTTAACTGTTATGTCCAGCAGAACTTTTGGCCCTGTCCTTCGCACTGCCTTGGCTGTCCGGGGCAGAGGGTAGTTCAGTCACTGCAGCACATTACATGAGTAAGCCTAATGCGCAGAAAGACTTGTCTTTGCGCAACATGATAGAATTTTCCGACGTCGAACTCTAACGGTTCTGATTATAGGAACTGATGCCAAAATTTCTGCACTGAAATTTCCTGCCACGCATTCGCCAGCTACACAACGCGTGTTACATATCCTACCCCTCTGAATAATTATTGCCAACAAAAATGATGTTTTGGCTGACGGACCAAAATGATCTTATTAGGCTGAGAGGCAGGCAGACACAACAACAGTGACCTATATACCCAGCTTTCCGTATTGTAAAGGATCGCATGGCCCCAATATACAAAATGTTTGCATCATTTAGGTCGTAAAAGCGAGACAGCGTGAATGAAGTGGAAGTCCTACCAGTGGCCTATTCAAGCTATTTACGACTCAATGGGGTCGTGACAGACGCGTGAGATCTGAGTGCGTACTATGTAGGGCTACTTGGGCCTCGTATACGTGGTTGTGTAGGCTTATTTGTTATTTTATGAAAAATTACGATGTAGATTCTGAACCTGCCTTGGCCTAACCCCAGTAACCCGTGTATACATTCGAGTCATAATCATATAATAACATAATATAGAGCCATTCCATATTGAATTTAATTGCGTTCCCACCTTTAATGTACAAAGCTCCATGAAATAGAGAGGCCTGTTATTGGATAGCTAATACTACTACAAAATTATTGCCCAACCACTGCAACTAATCTGTTTTCTGCTGCTTTGTGACAAATTAGAACGGGAACTCGATAATCTTAGGATGACCTTTGTTCTGACCTTCATTCAGATCTCCCTTAATGTCAGAAAAAGACACAAAGAAACAGATTCATTGAGTGATAGTTTGAGCTCTATTCGTGAAGCGCTGTTACACAGGAACATCAGCCTACTTTGTGAATTGTTTTGCCTTCCATAGAAACCCCAGTGGAACTCGTTTAAATTAAAATTTCGATGCAGTATCACCCTCCTCAAAACCTTGGGATCACATGTTTCAATTGTTGTGTGAACATGAGAATATAAGACGAACTTCTGCTGGGCGAGGCCAGATAACAGTGAAGTCCTTGTAACTGTGTTGAGCCATTGACCGTCAAATCTAAATCAGCGTCAACGTTCGCGGTGATCCGTTTGAAATTGACCAGATCTCCCTTGAAGGTAGAAGAACGTTTTATGGCGTCTCTAAGGGCTTACTATAATATTATGATTTAACAATGGACTATTATTATAGTATCATTCCGCATTTATTAAGCGCCACTGCTAATTACTAATTACACCAGTCAATGGCACTGAGTGAAGAACTTGCTCAAGGTCTCTGCACAGTAACCGTTTCAGATGAGGTTCGAATCCGTGCTCTCCGCGCTCTATCCAATCGTTTACCGCAACTCAAACCACACTAGCCTAAACCGGATGTAGGCCAATATGAATATATATTTATGCAAATACATTGCCACCTGCGAATTTCTCTCAACTTTCTTTGCGTCCGTACTGTTCTTGTCACCTAAGCCTACTCCGTGACTCGGTCATTCTTAGCTGTCAGCATCAAGACTAGAGCGTCAGGTGCTTTAATTTTGCACGCTATCAAGTTCTTTTCGAAACACACACCAACATCACGTCTTCAACCGAAGGAAGAACGGAGCACGATGTGTAACTCGATTCGAACCCAAGGCTCACTAACTTGAAAGACCACGTCGTCCCACAAACTGACAGCAGCGATTCTACGCACATAGGCTGTGCGTCGGCAAAAACAGTAAACAAAGGCAACCTTGATCGTTAGGCCTAATAGTCATCGTGACCATCGTTCTGGTTTGTTTCACGCCATTTGCAACAACTTTTCGTCGATTTTCTCAATTACTTTGCTGGCAGACTGCCAGTGGATTGTAAGCTTCGGCGTGGGATGGTCGCCATGTGTAAAGCGCGCGCTAAACGCCCACTTCACTGACCAATCAGAGTCTCGATAAATGCGTACTTTACGGGTCAGAGAACGGCCACTGAACTATCCGACTCGCGAGAGGGGTTACTGGCGACCAGAAGAACGCAGATTTGCTATAAATCAAGCAATTAGACGTTATTTTTCATTACTTATTGCTGTATCACATTTGAACTCTGGTATCAGAAACTATATGGCTAAAACGAGTTTAATGGAAGAAATGGACGGAGCTTCAACTGGAGAAGGAACCCTTTCACACCTCAGAGGGCGAATGGACTCGTCCAACCGGTGCCACTCCAAGCGTCGATATAAGAACTCGCAGAGTTTGAAATCGGCGTCGTTCTGGTCATTCCGTAGTGGAAGGAAGAGGGTCAACGAAGTCAGTCAGTCATTCAGCCGGTCATTCAACCAGTCCGTGACAACGTTAACAGCTACACCTCAACACGTCGTCTTCACGTTCTTTGAAGGAGAGAAAAGCTCAAGTCTACTAGCAATGGCTCAAAAGTTATCGTCTGCTTTGGCGGTGGTCGTCATTCTCTGCTTCACTTCAGCCTCTGTCTGGTGTCGAAGTCTGGAACCGGCGGCGACTGGCAACAGCGAACAAGTCGTGGAACCAGAGGTTGAAGGTATAAAAGCCCATATTCATCCCGTAACTATGGCCTAAAGCGCTCTGTTGCTAAATTCCATGTTTCCCAATTGGGTCTGTCTGAATATTTGTGTACCTGTTGCTGCATGTTTACCTTCGTCAGTCATTGTCTACGTCCGACTTTCTTGTGTATTTACTACTCTTTCTAGTGTTTGTCACTGTCTAGACGCTGTTTATTTATCCACCCGCAAATGTGCGCATATAGGGCCTGTGTCTGTCTGTTGTTTTGTCTGGTTTAATTTCTCACGTCTACTTGTTTTAAGGAATATTCAAGATTTTAAGGCTTCAAGAAAGGGTCTATATCTTTACTTTGACGTGTGGGCTCTGCATTTGGGTCCTTAAAAACCTTGAGCATCCATGTATACGCTGAGCATATGAGGGATAGTGTCTCCTCTATATATAAAATATAGGGGCCCACACTGGCGTAAACTTGTCCAAAGTATGGGGGGGGGCATTTTGTTATCTATTCTACAGTTGTTGCATCGAATGTACAGTCCATCTCAATTATTGGGGGCACGTGCCCCGGCTCCTCCCCCCCCACCAAGTCTACGCATATGGGGGCTACGTTATATAAGATGGCCATCTTGTATAGACTAGGTGTACGATAGTTTATTGGTTACCTTTCTGGACTGTCTGCGTCATATAACGAGGCTTAGATAAACGCAATCGCCAACACTATAATTATACATCTTCAATTACTACGCTTGCCGCGCTTGCCAAGTGTAGGACTTGCTTTGCCTCCGATATACGTGCACCGGAATGTGTGAGGACAAGGGAAACTACCTATGGGAAAACTATTGGTATACAATGTGGAGTACGGCAATTGAAGTTTTACGAAAGGCTTTCGACATTTTCGTCCCTACTTGTGGTTGTTCCCGACCATGAGACCTGACTCGTGCAAACGCTGTTGGGTATATACTTCTTAGTACGATTAACGTGTAGCTTAAATACGTTTATTTAACGACGCCGTCATATCAAAGATGATTGACGTCATACACAATAACATATGTACAGGTACATAGTATATCACGTTTGGGGTCCAAGACAGGTTAAGCTGACGGCCGGCTGCCAACCAAGAAAACCCCGTAGGGGAAAGTGGTGGTAGGATTTTCCCATGCACGGTCAGCGGAGTTGGGTTTTCTCCCCTCCCCCGTAACGTGTAGCGTCCTACACTGGACCTTTATTGACGCTTTGAATGGCGGCCAAAGACCCCTTGAATGTAAATTAACTTCTTGGCATAGACCTTCAAGGTCTTGTATGGGTCGCAGTTAATTAACCATGGCCATGAAGAAGTCGAACGTTCATGCCGAAGCCAATACAAGACGCTGCATGCCCATTTCAGACATTTGAAAACTTGTGATTTAAGGATGGGCTGACCGCTTCAGATGATTTTGCTAATGCGCCGAACGATATCTTGGAACTGTGAGCTGCTTACAATGCAAAGCCAAATCGTGTTTTATCAGTGCCTTGTTTTTTTGTAGTCCACTCAGGCCAGTAGCATAGCCCCCTTTCTTGCCTTTATTGTGCTTCTTGCAGAGTTCGTAGAGTTTGAACAGCACGAACGACTAAATGTGTCGAGCTATGAAATTGTCGGGTCATTGCGTTGTATGTCGGTAGTCTGTATAGTCCAACACGTCGTTAGCAGAGGACGTACGCAGCCTAAAAACTTTCCGTTAACACTTTTTAGAGGTCAGGCGATCATTGAACTAGATTCCCCAAAGACGGCTAGGTGAAGGGTAATCGCTCGTACCCTGAAATGCCTTTCTTTGCGGAGTTCGCCGCCATAGATTGGTGCTGTGCCACGCGAACCGTGTCTATACATTGACCGAGATACGCCCAAAGTACGACGTTTCCATTCACGAGGGTGTTTCCGTGGGTTGGTATTTAGCGACAAAGCCTTTGTCTGGGCCGTAGGGAATGAGGAGGGCTGCCCCCAGTGCCCATTCTATTTACCTGCTGCACGTGGTGAATGCGTGGATTAGAAGGGGACCTCGAGAGCGAATAATACTAGTCGGATATCGACACTTCGGCGTACTATTGCATCATTCGCCACCGATAAAGCCGCCTAGTTCTCCGAAGCGGGGGATCATGAAGCAACTGTTCTTGAGACCTCTTAATGCATTGATGTCTGATAATGTGGGACATTGTTCAAGTGTAAGATGTTGTACAAAGGCCGTACTTGCTAAATTAATCCGTATTTGATGGCTGGCTGGCCGCTTGTTAACGGATTATGAGCCTATTGTTGTTGCCTTTGTGTTGCAGATGTTGGTGCAACCACGGCGGTAGTTGTCGGAGCTTGTTGGCAGAGGATCGGCGACGAAGGGCGATGCTCTGGACCCTTCCAGCACAACGTGACGAAGGCGGAGTGCTGCGCAGGTAACCACCTACACATCGGATGGACGCCATATACGATTCAGACGGAGCTGGACTATTTCCAGTACGTCATCGTCGGAAGACAAGCCGCTGGCTGCCAACCGTGTAAAAGTAAGTTTTCTTCGCATGTCCAAACATTATAAATTGCAACATCCATAGTGCTCTGTAGCCAGACATTGATGGCGGTCTTTAAGTACATTTGGCTGTGACCTGTGTAGGTGGATGTTTCTGTTGACTAAAATGTATCGGGTGTCGGGTCTGAATAAAAATGCCTAGGAAAATGTATAGCAGTAAATTAATCTTGACCCGTATGGAAAGAGAGTAACGATAGCGAAAGATGGTTTGTTTAAAAAGATGTGATTTTGTTTGAGCTTGAGCTTCAGCGCTCGTGAATAGCCTGGGGCCCAGCGCTTGGCCTTAGAGTGGCGCTTTAGAAGTTTGGAGATTACGATTCATATTCAGAAGAATGATGCTTTCCAACTCCAGGACCGTGGTTCTTCTTTTCAAAGCTTCTGTTGTCTGCAAGTGCGTTGCGTTTACATGCTGCATGTTTCCGTCCCAAACAAATACGTTCCATCTTTAAAGCGGGCGACATTTCAAGGCTAATTAAAGACGAGGAATTGTAGGCCTATATACTTGCTTGTGCGTTGTTTATTTGGCATGTAGACGTCTTTCTATGCTGTTCTGGTTGCAGCGACTTGTGACAACGTCAACTGTGGTGCTAACAGAGTCTGTCGTGTGATCCGTGGTCGACCTCAGTGCATCTGTGATCCAGACTGTTCCGGAATTCCCAATCTCCATTCTGGTCCTGTCTGTGGGTTCGACGGGAAGACTTATAGGAACCACTGCAGTCTGATTCGCTACAGCTGTCGACACCAACAGTTCCTACCAATTGACTACGTCGGATCCTGTCAGTGTATGTATAACCCCCGTTTCAAATACAATTGAGCCGATAGTGGCCTGGGTTGTGCGGTCGTTGACTGCTAGACGTTTGCCTTGGCACTGTAAGCCTTTTACTTGAACCTTGTTCCTTGCATGGCTTCCTCTGACAATCCCTCGGCGTCGTGATTTGAAAGTGGCGCTTGTGAATTAGCCGGTGATTTGCACTTTGCTTTAAGTTACAGTTTTTCAATATTCGAGTTTACGATTACGTACGGTTTTATCAATGCATAGGGCCTATATGCTAAAATGATCTAGTTGCTTTAACTTCTGTGGCTATGACTCGAATCCCAGTGGGTCAAAGTGAAATCGAACAAGTCCTTGTCGGAACCTGAAGTTGTTGTTTATTGTGTTGCTACTGTCGCGTTGGCTCTTCAGCCAATCGAAGGATCTTTCAAATTCAAAGGTCTTCAAGGACTACTTGAAAATAGGCGCATAATAAGTCACAGTGAACGACTCCACTGCCTTTTGTTGTACAATTCTAACAGAAGCGAGAGCGGTGTAGTTGTTGAACTCGATTTTTTAGTTAATTCGGAAAATAAGAGTAAATGTTTTCAGCCGAAAGTCTTGCAGCGCCTTGGTTGTTTCGATGTTTTTGCTTGTCAGACGTTTGTTAGTGCTCTTGAATTGTCACGAGTCCAAATTTCTCTCTAGCAGTAATTGATTTTCTTGGAATTGTTGTTTGCCTTGTCTAGATTCGTGTGATCGTGTGAGATGCGATGCTGACAAGAACTGCGTGGTTGATCAAAACGGACTTCCGCATTGCGTTTCATGCATGGTTACCTGTCCAAATGCAACGGATCTATCGGAGCGCGTCTGTGGCGGTGACGGACGAACGTATGCCAGCCTCTGTCATCTGGAACGCCAGACCTGTATCCGAGGCCGAGCTATCAGACTGGCTTATCGAAGTCCTTGTCAAGGTATTTGAAAACTTCTCATATTTCTGGACGGTGTGTGTAACGCATTCTAGAAGTATATAGCTTGCTACCACGGTGGTATAGGAATTGTAATTACAAGGAATTGTAATTACAAGTACAATGTTCAGAAGAATATTTGTAATCGGTATTGATTGTTGCTTCAGTATTCTGGTGAACTTGTTTTAAGAAACTCCATTTTTTAGAGCTGCATATAGGGAGATTGTGTGACGCGGTCGTCAAGCGGTAACGCGCTCGTCCGTGGAGCATGCGGTTGCAGGTTCGACTCCGTGTAACTACCCTGGGCAAATTGTCAAGCAGATTATCGTCAAGCAGTATAATTTGGTACCGGCGTAAGCTCGGAATTGCATGGGAAGTCCTGTAAATTGCCGCACTGACCCCGTGGAGGACCTTTGGCTTAGTCCATTGCAGTTTCGAGCGCTCATTTCTTTTCCATAAGTTCCACATTGGATATACATCTTTACTTTACTTGCGTAGGTAATGCGTCGTAGCTTTTCGGATTAGCTACATTCTGTTGACGTGTTGTACATTGTGACCTAATGAAGAGATTGTGTTGCTGTCGACAGTTGGCAAGACGTGTGAGGAGATGTCGTGCGGAACCGACCGATGTCTGATGGACGAGAGGTCGTCGACCCCCGCCTGCGTCGCCTGTGACCGACGGTGCCCCCCTGGGAGAGCACGGGCGGCCCTCTGTGGAACGGACAACGTGACGCACTCCAGCTACTGCGAGATGGTCGGAACGTCTTGCTCGCGAGGAATCGTCATCGAAACTAAACACTACGGACCATGCGGATGTAAGTGTTTGTCGGTCGTTTTAATTCCGTCCAGTAAGATTGATGCATTATCTCTACGGTCGTTTACTTCACATATGTCTCGCATCGAACACTTGTATCGCAGTCCACCTTTACCCGATGTCTACCCTGATCGATTCAATCCCGAGTCTTCCCACTTCCTCTCGAGATCTGCAACCGGTTGTCCTTCTCTTCTGTCTGTTCTGTCCGATGAATTTGGTTCTATATATGGCCTCTCTGCATGGCCCCTCTGACTTTACGTAGCGCTCATGAATAAGCTGGTGTCTTCAATTGTAACGCTATGTAAAAGTTAGACTGTATACGATTACGATGAATGTCGTATGCCCATGGACAACACAGACCGAAAGTGATGATGCAGTTGGACCGACGGTTGTGAAGGCTCAATATATGCAGCTCGTATGATGAGCCGATTTGTTAAATGTGTTGGTTGTGGTTGTATTCTTGGAAGTCTGCTTCGATATTTTTCCGCAGAGGCTAAACAACGAAACCGTTAACATTCGAAATGTAACTTCCTATAGGAGCCGAAGAAGAGTGTTTGATGCGAATGAAGCTGTGTAGATAACAGATAATATGACCAACTTCGGTTACTTGAGAATTTGCAATAGAGTGCAAGGCTGTTTATAGATAACGTTCGTCGGTGATGTATCTGATTCTGAGTGCATTGATGTATCTATCCTAATCTGTATTAGATGGTCGTTTTTAAATTTCAGGGCAACCGCGATCAGATCAGACGGCCGAGCAAGCTACAGAACAAGATGACTAATCCAACGAGAAGACCGTAAGAGTCTATGTGAAGAAGATTCTTTTGCCCGAAGATGCCCAGCTACGGCGGCAGATGCCTCCATATTCAAGCGTATACCTCGTTTACAGTGGACAGTCTCGTGTCATTTCTTACTAATTTATCGACTTGGGAGAATAACTGTGCTGATCAAAGAAACCTCAAAACTGTTTCGATCTACATGTCGTATGCGAAATGGTCCATGTAGTTCAGTTAATGCTTTTTGCTTTTTAACAGTGGCCAGTTGTTGTAGTGCGTTTGTCTTTACAATGTTAGATCTCTTTCGTCCGTGTTCTCTTGCTCATTGACTGCACTAATCTGTCGAATTTTATAAAGTCTTTGGTTGTTTGTTCTCTCTGTGTGGATGTCTGTAGATGTCGGTTATATTTAATCTACTGCTCTAGTATATAATGGTTTTTATGGGAGTTGTTTGCTCAAATGGTAACTTGTTGTTTTGTGTAGTGTAACGGCACTTGTTAAATGTAAGACTAAGCTTCTTGCGAGTTCTGATCTTTACAGAGGGTCGAAATACGGGTCTCGCTTGATTTGCTACATGGCGTATTAAAAGATGAGAAATTGGAAAAAAATTATTTTGCACGTTATCTGTTATTCGTTATATGTGGTTATTGAATATTGTGTCTATTGCTTTCAATGGTTGTTGCTTGATTGGTTTTAAATAGATAGGCGTTCTTTGCTGAATATGGTGATTTATTATCTTGAATGGTGTCCAGACACTTGCTTAGATAAATTACAGTTGAGCTTGTTCTGAAGTCGAAGGTGATCGTCATGTGTGTTAAATATGTTGCATGCTGCTGACGTTTTTATGGATTTGCTGTTCCCAAACGCTAAGGTTGTCTGCCTTGTGCGAATGCGGTTGTTAAATGTCGGAAGTTTACACGGTGATGCATGCAGTTGGGATTCAAGGTAGTCCTGCGCATTCAGATTTGTTATAAGCTTAGAATGCTTTATATGTGTTGTACATGTTTTCAGCGTTAAGAATCTCTAAGCATGCGCATTCGTTAAATGTTCCATGTGGCTTTTGATCGGATTGGACTTCATTGCCCAGTATTTGTAGCCTTCAATCGCATTCCGAGTGAAAGTCCTAGTTGATTGAAAATTTGGTTAAATTAAAATAATTTGGTTAAACTAAAGATTTTAAAGTTATTATTGCACTGTTTTACGGTCTTAACTTAAAAATTAAAAAAATTGCAGCACGTTTACAATTTGATCACAAATAATTTTTTTTATATATAAATGTAACGTTTTGCATAAGTTGTTGGCATTGTTGTTCACTTTAACACTAATGAAATGTTCGTATGCGTAATTTCTACACGGTTTTCCACTCCACTATACGTGCGTTCTTCATTGTAAAGCTGTCCGTTTTTGCACAGTTGATTTTTTGAGCCATGTATGCACGTCTTTATTGTTGGCACTAATAAATAATTATTTCTAAACGTATGTCTTATGCTTTTGTCCTCTTTAATTGAAATCGTCTGATGCAAGAATAGGCTACGATATTTAGACTGGGTCATTGAAGCATTGGGCTGGATATACACTGCACACTTCACGGGCTAATTGATTAATGTTGACGTAAACCTTCAGTTCGACTCCCTCTATAACTTAAGCTTGGCAACGTCAACGCAATGGGTACTTTCCTGTCCCAACTTCTCCAAGTTCTCCAGTATGACTTCTTGCATCCACCTGAAACTGATCATACTGATGAACTCGAGATCTCTCCTATTGGTCTGTACAGTTGGCGATCGACTCGATAAAACGCATAGTTAAAGTTTTCGGAAGTTCGACTCGATCCGCATCTACAAACAACTTTACCATTTCTCTACTCTATTTCGCAGCCACAAGTACTATTTGAGCAAACCTTGGCAGGTTCTCCTATCGCATTGCACACAAAGAATTAGAAAAGTGTGAAAGTGACTGCATTAACAAAATCTAAGAAATAGGCAGGAGTCTGCAATGAGACGTCGGGACACAGACTGCTTTAGGCGTAGTCGCTTTAATAAAGCTTAATCAAATCTCCAATATAGACCTAGATATAATTGTAGCCATTGGCCTACCACCAATGGCAGGTGCACAGAGGATCCGTTCGGATTTGATGAGCCGGGGAATGGATCTGCCTACCTATACCCTCGTATTAAGTGCACATGAACAGCATTTGTGACTGAAGCCAACAACAGTAGGCCTAGCGTCTTAAAATATTGAAGATATGGTGACAATACAATACAGTTCAGCTGCAATTTGATAATGCTCTCGTCACGAAGTTCAGAAGTGCACATTGAAGCCGGGCAACCATCAAGAGCCGAAAGTAGAGCCGAAGAGGTAGGTTTTCAATCTAGAGCGAAAGACAGTCTCGGTAAGAGAGTTCCAGATGGGGGACCGACAGCAGTGAATGAACGTCAGCCAAAGACAAGATGTGTACAAGAAACAACATAGGTTACTTGCCAGCAGAATCTGATCGAAGAGAGGAGCGGCCTTTAACAGAGTTACAGAGTGTCATCATGGAAGATAAGTAGGATGGCATATGATCTGCACGTGCTCTGTACGTGAGAAGTGACAGCTTGAAGCGGATACGCCCACATACATGGGGAGGGGGTAGAGTAGTGGTAACACTCATGGCCAGAAGAGCATTAGAGTCGCGGTTCGATACCCGTAACCCTCCTTTAGGGCGGCGCCTTGCATGGCTGCGAAACCGTGTGTTTAATTCAGATTTGATTGTACTGTCATGTTTCAATGTAATCTTACTGCGTTTGTCAGTTTGAATTAATAAAGAATATTATTATTATACAGGACGCCATGCAGTGTAGAGAACAAGGAGATGGTGTGATATGGTTTCGGTACGAGAGTCCAAGACTTGCAGCCTGATGCATTATTCTGGTTAGAAGAAGCAGTTTGCATTCATGGAGACCGCAGAGTATGGAGTTGCAGTAATCAAGTTGTATTAGAATTAGGCAGTATATATCAGTGTTTTCAGCGATGCTGAATCCAGAGTAGAGCGAAGCTGTCGGTTTCTTCTGTGGTGAAACAAGCACGCCCGAGAAATGGCAGCTATTTGAGAGTTTAGGGAAACATGATGATATTTACCATGTGGGCTTCATAGATATATTTTTATATGTACAAAAAAACTACACATGCATATATTACATGGACCCAATCAGATCTTAGACAGTGCTTCTTGTGGTTCATGTCCTGCTTTGTAATGTAATGTGACGTAGTGCACATTGTGTAAATAATTCCTTCTTCTGTTATCTCATCTAGCTATGAACTGTAATTGTAATCAACATAATTGTTATAGCTGAAGCTACTCAAGTTCTGCAGAATAACTGCAGCCAGAACAACGACAACCATCTGACGATGCAACCAGTTATAACCAGCTCTCTTCTTGCAACTGACGATTCATGCAAGGCAAGGTGAGGTGGACATTCAGTGAAAACATTGCTGTGCTGTGCAGTTATGTTTTCACTGAATGGCTATCGTGTGTGGCACTTGTGTAGGCCTACTGCGGTCGAGATTTCTCCCAATGAGGTCTTGCAAGACCAAGACTGTCAATATGAACATTTAACAAAACGCAAGGATTTAAATATGTATCAAATAATTACTAATACAATTGCATTGGTATTTTCACGGTGTGAATATTATTTTGAACAATTATGCTGTATCTGGAAGCCCTGCCAAGACTTGTTTCAGAAGCCAGACGGTCTGATAACCATGGGAGGTTTTCAAAAAAGACTCACGATTTGTACATTTACATCCAGTGCTTGAAAAACTGTGTGTGTGTGTGTGTGTGTGTGTGTGTGTGTGTGTGTGTGTGTGTGTGTGTGTGTGTGTGTGTGTGTGTGTGTGTGTGTGTGTGTGTGTGTGTGTGTGTGTGTGTGTGTGTGTGTGTGTGTGTGTGTGTGTGTGTGTGCCAGCGACTAGAGCACCAGTCCTGTAGAACGTATTTTTCACATGGCGAAATTTTTATGAAGCCCCATAGGCAGTGTTTAATCTAGACACCTTTTGGGGGGAAATCCCCCCAGGATTTATGTTTCCCCCAGAAGCCAGCAATATTTTAATGTAGACACCTTTTGGGGGATACATGTTGCGCTCCCCCAGAGACGAGTAAACGAGTAATATAAGAATAAAATTACAGAATAAGATATATGAAAGTTTTGGAGCGATGAATTCCTAAAAAAAAGGTCGTGAAAGTTTTCACTTTCCCAAAAACTGTAGAAAAGTGGGATGAATTAAAAAAGGTCATCAACTTTTTTTAAGATGAAATTCCCATAAAGCGTCGTAGGACGTTGGAACACGGTCGCCCTTGTTGGTCCTCCCCGACAAACCTTGTTTCCCCCCTCGGAAAACACTGTCCCATAGCGCACGTCTTGGTCAGAAAATTCTGAGTGAGCGAATTGGTTTTTTTAATGCAACAGGCATTTGGAATAACACTTTGCATGAAGGACTTTTGTAAATACGAGTTTAGAATTCTCTGCAGTCTGCACTTAGAGTAACTTGTTTTGCTTGAATAAATTAAAGGACTCATGTTTTCATTGCAATTGACAATTTTTTAGTTCGGAATAGAAGTTTGGATATGATTGTGATTTTTTGGGTCTTGGTCTCGGTCTTGGTCTTGAGGTTCAAAGGCTTGGTCTTGGTCTTGAGGTTCAAAGTCTTGGTCTTGGCCTTTGTCTTGAGGTTCAAAGGCTTGGTCTTGGTCTTGAGGTTCAAAGTCTTGGCCTTGGTCTTGGTCTTGACTTTTAAGGTCTTGACAACAAGACTGCTAATGGCATAATGCAACAGTCCCCTATCTCCGATTTTCAGACTTGCGTAGGCCCTTGAAAGTGTTGCAGGCCCTAGGCACAGTGCCTATTGTGCCTAGTGGATAAGACGGCCCGTGCCTACACTCCAGGGCCTCCTGTTTTCAAATGTCTTACTTCCCCTTTCCAGTCACCATACCGCTTGTTCCACTCCACGGAGACCGCTGTTCTCTTTATCCACAATAACATTATCCGCTCGACACCTGTAGTTTTATGGCATAAAGACATTCTTGAATCAGAAGTATGTAGGTGGTTTACAAACAATTGCTTGCCAACAGTTGCTCGCAAGATCAATAATTTGCTCGCCAGGACTACTGCTCGCAAGGTCAATTGCTCGCCAGGTCAACTGCTCGCTAGGTCAATTGCTCGAATAAGCAAATGATAGCGAAATTGGCTTAAGTATACATAGGCCTACTAACAATCAATTAGAAGAAGTGAAACACGCAGAATAATGATTATGCTCGCCAATTCTTTTAGGAATGATCTCTCCCTCATCCTCAGTCTTGAATCCATCCGAATCTATAGCGTCTCCAGCTTATGCTAAACTCACCAGCCAAAACTCACTAGAACGCCCAAAACTGTTGAAACTGAACTTGGCTGTGAATTTCAAACCTTAAGACCAGTCATCGAGAAATTCAGAGACCTCTGCACTTTTGGGTGTGGCCGGGGCACAGCAAGAATCAGTGTCCTCTGATCAATTGCATTACCGGTACCTGTTTGTATGAGGGCTGAGCATGCAATTTAGATGGGTCGGCTGATTAAAATGTAGTAGGCCTACTTTGTGAACTTAACAGTGCCGTCTTACTTACTTACTTACTTACTTAAGGCATGGGCACGCCGGGCAGTCGCCAAAGGCCCCACGATTCTAGGGGCCTCCGAATTAAAAAGACCAAACCCTTAATGTTCATTCATTCATTCATATGGAGAATATATATAGCGCCTCTTCAAGGCTATCTATATACTCAGAAGCACTCCCGACCCAACCCCGGCTGAAGAGTACAGTCTTGAGATTTGAATAAAATGTGGCGGAATGGGTGCTTGGGACCAAGCGAAGCGCTACAGGGAGCCCATTCCAGATTGCAGGGCCAGCGATGGAAAAATCACGGCGCTGCCTAAGGGCGGTCCGTGAGCGGGGAACTAGAAGCTCAGCCTGCTTAGAAGAGCGCAGGGAACTACGGCGCTGGATGTTCAGGGTGGAGCGGCAATGCTCTCGCAAATACACAGGGGCCTCACCTACAAGGCAGCGCCACACTAGGGCAGAGACCCGATAGGCAATACGCTGCGGGATAGGAAGCCAATGCAAAACATCCCGCATGTACTCGGTGACATGGCCAAATCTCGGGATGCGACCAATAAGGCGTGCCGCTGCGCGCAGGACCCGGTCCAAGCGCCCAATCCGAGCAGCTGGGAGACCAAGGTAGAGAGTACTGCAATAGTCAAGGCGAGATACGACAAATGAGTGGACAAGCGTGGAAGCAGCAGTGCAGGTTAGAGAGCGAGAGACTACTCTAAGCTGGCGCAGCTGATAGTAACAGTTACGGCAAAGTAGGTTTATGTGTTGCGTAAAGGTCAGCTCTTGGTCCAGTATGACACCAAGGTCTCGGACCGAAGATGAGAAAGTGAGCAATGGAAAATGTGTGCGTGACCTCCACGCGCCGCAGAGCATTTCTTTGCCCAGGGCCTGCAATGCTGTTTAGATGACACTGGTGAACGAGGCCTACGGCAGATTGTGAAATGGTTCTTTGCTCATTGGGCAGCCAGTGTAAAAACTGCCATATTTTGGGCGAATAACGCTATACTTAGTTTTGAAGAATTTGAGCACATGAATAGTACTGGGCTGATCTAATTGCGCTATAGCAAAGTGCTAAGGGCTAAAACAGCTCTTTAGGCCTACATGAACTAGGCCTATTTCAAATAAGCGAAAGGAATGTTACCTTTATAAGACACGCGTATTCACAATATTTATTTGAGCCTGATAATATATGCATCACACAAATTCCTGCCATTTAATTTCTCTTTTTTGGCACGTTACAATCCTGCATACACGCACGTAGTCTCGTAGCTATCCTGAATATGAAACAAAATGGCCACTAAAGATTCACAAAGGTTGCTACGACATGACGTATAGACTATTTAGCGATTTGCAACTCTCTGTAATTCCAACTGATCAAGTGAATGTTGGTCCACAACATTAATGAACTTCAGTTTACAAGTAAAGTTGTTTAGTTTGATTTACTGTAGGCGATTTCTGATGTTACCGGAACAAAGGTAATTAATCCAGTTTTGCGCGATTAAATCGTTTCGCAATGTTTCATGCTCATCCGAGTAGTAAAATCATGACATAGCAGCAGTTCAGTAGTAAGTATGCCTACTTAATATTCGCAGTGTAATTGACGAAGTTCTTTTTTCAAGATAATTATTATATGCAATAAAGAACTTCTTTCGGGAGTTTTCGTGTAGGCTTAGTTTGAGGGGTCTTAGCCAGTAAAGTGTAGTGCAACATTTGCGTCCACGAATTTCTTCGTAATTCGTTGGCATTAATCGTGTAGTTTTCGTTTTCGTAGTAAGTAAGTAAAGCTTCCATGTCCCTGTGGAACTCTAGAGAAGTAATTATGTAAGAACGAGGATATGGTTTACTGATTGGTTAAAGTGAAGACTGAGTGCCTGTATACATAAACAATATGGTCGCCACTGATTTCGCTGCAATAGAGCAATGCTACCTGCCAGCCACATCCATAATGCAATTAGCTAAGTAAGTAAGTATCACGAACTTTAATTTCCTCGAAAATTATGCAAGCATCTTAAGAAATAGTTATTTCTTGGAATATATAAGATTGTTCTTATACTGTTTTAAATAAAATCATTTAGTCTGTTTGTAATATAAGTTACTTACTTACTTAGCTAATTGCATTATGGATGTGGCTGGTAGGTAGCAGTAGGGTTTTATTGGTAAGATGGGCCAGTTTAAATCTTATTCTGAATTCTACAGAAAGCCAATGCAGCTGACCGAGCAGGGTTACTGTAAGTAGTTAGTACTAAACGATGCGTGCAGCACCGTGTGAACCAGAGAACTTTGGATGCATTGAAGCATCTGGACTTTCAAGATATATGAAATACCTGTGGAAACCGTGTTGCCATAATCAAGGCAAGACCATACAAAAGAACAGGCTATGTTCAGTGACATTTCTTTGGTAAGAGCAGACTTTATGTGATGTATTGCCCTGATATGAAAGAAACGAGCTTGGAAAGATTTTTTATGTGCCCAGATCAAAATGTGATATTACAGTCCAAAGTCACCCTAAGTGTTTAGATTATTTTTGAGAGTGTAACAACACTGTCAGTAATGTCGATGATGGACTGAGAGCGGAAAGAATGCAGGCCTTGGCATGAGCAAAACATGATATCCTCAAATTTATCTGGGTTTAGGGTCAGAATCACTGAGGCAGAACCAAGCATGCAGTGATTTGTGGGCAACAGAGCAATGTAAGCTAAGCATCACTGGTGTACTGCTGTAACTGGACTTCAAAGTGATTGGCTGTGCAACTGACTGGTGAAGTGAAGATTGTAAATAATAGGGGGCTGAGAACAGATTCTTGTGGGGCAGAGTGCAGAGAGAATAATCAACCAAGCAGTACCAGTACCCACTTGCTGCGATCGATTGCAAAGATAAGAAGTTAGCCAGTTTAAGGCAGTCCTAGAGACACCAAAGCTTTTACTGAGTCTAGGATGAAGTAGCTGTGTTCAACAGTTTCGCAAGCAACTCTAAGGTTGCTCAAGGCATACTAGGCGGCATGCCTTTCCGGTTTTATATTTTAATTTGTGCATAATTCTATTTTCTGGCACATCAGCATGTTCCTTGTAAAGGATAATTTGTGAGGTGCTGGTGTAGTGTTTTGTGGTCAGTTATCTGTCTGGTGTGTAAACTCCTTTAATAATGTGATGTGGAAATAGACTATTGAATTTGCAATCATGTCTGGCTCTTGCCAACAGTTGCATTCTCACCCTTTGCATTCCAGCATTGATCTTGCTGATACTGCTGCTTCAGGGCTATCAAAAATAGTCAAAACACGTGGAGTAACTCTGGACAGTGATCTCACATATTGACCTTCCATAACAACCTTTGCAAATCTTGTTTCTATCATAACAAGGCAACATTTCACATAAAAAGGTCTCATCTTGCCTAAGACGTGTCATAAACCATAGCCTGCTCTGTTGCCTCAATTATGCCAACTTCTTTTAGCGGGTGTGTCAGCATGTCATGATTGAGCAAGTTATGATAGGAGACTTTCAAAGATATACTTTGAGGAAAACTGTATCTGAAAATGCTGTTTGAGGGATCCTGTAAAAGAGCTATATACAAGTGTTCAGGTACATTTCTTTAGCTGGCCATCTTGCTTGAACATTAAACTAATCCATCCAGTGCATCCACTATAGTGTTCCTGTATCATGATGCATAATACTTGTACCAATCTTTGTTAAAGTGTTCCAACTTTATGAAGCAGAAACTTTCAGTGAAGCTTTAAATGTCATTGGTCAGCAGATAGATTTGTGACCTGTGTGCGATCATTCAGATACAAACTTTGGCATTCCTTTTGAAATAGTGCGTCATTTAATGTCAGAAGCACTGTGAATGGTATTTGAATATGCAGTATTGGTTAACCTGCCTTGCAGTACTTATTATGCAATGTGTTTTTGGTCACTGGGTGTATAAGAGGCACATGAGGATTGCTACAGGTGTATATATGATAACCGACATTGATAATCTGAGAAAAGTAAACAGTTTCAAGTGCTCACTCAGATGCTTTATAAATTGCTTCAGTTCTGTACCTTGAGTGTATGTAGGAAAATTATAGAAATGAGCTTTGTGAAAGCAGTAAAACAGACTCAGAGTTTACAAAAAGAATTTAAATTAAAAAGAATATTAGATAGACTTGGAGTTTATAAAAACTCCTGTATATATAAGATCTATGTATACACCGGTATATAAATGTCACTGGGTTCACTCTACATTTCCTGCAAGCACTGTCTACGCGTGATCTGCTTAGCGTTTGTGGCACTAGCAGTATTCAGCTCTCGGTACACAAGTGTGACTGAGTGCTTGACAATGGGCAGGTTGTATTTGCAAGATAAGCTAGAATTGGGTAAATACCTCTCGATCGTCTCTGGATTTTTATGCGGATTACCTAGACCACTCGTAAGCCGTAGGTTATTCATGCAATGCTTCGCGATATTCACTGCTGTGATTGACATTGGCTTGTGTTGCATCTAGGCCTCTGCTGAAGGATATCTATTGGGTTCTAGGACGTTTGGTCAACGGACGATTGGTCAACGGACGATTGGTCACGGACGATTGGTCAACGGACGATTGGTCAAGCGGACTGTTGGTCAAGGGGACTGTTGATCAAGGGTCCTTTCGTCAAGAGGACGGTTGATCAAAAATTTAAATTTTCGATATTAGAGACGCTTTTAAAATATGCCAGTTCTCTTATCAGTACGAACCACTGATAAGAGAAATCGACGACCACTAATTATCCCTAGACAGACGTGACCAATTAAGCCATTACAAAACCAGGCATCTTTACATGCACAGCAATGAAGACTTCGCAAAGCGTAGCCCATACACAAATAAAACAAATATGGAGCGATACGATATAGCCTACGTGAATTTTAGACGCTTTAAAATATGTCAGTTCTCTTATCAGTACAAACAACTGCACTGGCACAGATATACGATGACCCTTTGAAATGGACGACCACTATATCCATAGACTAATTATCCGATATTTTGATCAACCGTCCTCTTGACGAAAGGACCCTTGATCAACAGTCCCCTGGACGAACAGTCCGCTTGACCAATCGTCCTTTGACCAATCGTCCGTGATCAACCGTCCGTTGACCAACCGTCCTTTGACCAAACGTCCGCATACCATCTATTGATTATCTTACAGTCAGGGGATTTACCTGAGCTCAAGGTAAAATTTTAATGGTTGAAAACTTGAGGAAATGATTTCGTAGATGCACACAAGTAAATCAGTATGAAATTTCTGTTCTCAATGGTAGAATATGCAAGGTTTCTGGTGTTTAAAAAGTCAGTGATTTGATATTTATTAGCTTAGTGTAGAACTTCTTCACGTGGTTAGTGTAAACATTTAATACTTAACTTTTACCCATTTTCTGTGGATGAGATGTTTTCAATTTTATAGTCTGTTCTAATAATTAGTAATATATAATTAGTCTTATTGCTATGTTAACAGAAGTTGAAATTGGTTAGTTGAAACTTTAAGAGAATTAAATTGTGAAACCTCTTGATTACATCTATGTCATCTACTCATTAGTGTGATGAATAAGGCATGACTTCCTGTAAAGAATATTAATAAAAAATTAGTCAACAATATAGCCAATACTACAGTTTGAAAATTGGTTGAATATTGCATACAGCTTGCACGTCATTTATGCTAGCTATTGGCTGAGCAAAGATCATAGCAAATTCTGAACTACTTGAAGATATGTAGTTTGAAAAAATTCAAGTGCAAGAATGCTTTTGTGCAATTTACTACTGAGAAATATTTGGGAAGTCCTTAATTTTGAATCTCCACTCATGAAATGGTTGTTGGAAATTCTAGCAACCACCAGAGCAGTTGTATGTTTATAGCCCAAAAAACGTGAACTAACAGTTTTATGTTACATTTTGCTATCATCTGTTTTGTTATCTTCCCACTTGAAGTAAGTCTTGTCTGTAGCTCAAAAGTCTTAAATTATGATTTTCTTGAAGCAAAAAAGTTTCAGGCTTTTGTCCACAGTTCGAAGCTATCCTCCTCGCTGATAGGTAAATTCCTGTCTGGACATTGTCAAGTCCCAAATTTATATACTGTTAGGAACTGGAAAATGTAAGATATGGTGATGCTGTGGAGAGGCAGTCTTTTGAGTAGTGTTGACCCTTTGTTGTGGAGAATAAAATGAATTCGTCTAAAACAGTTCTAAATGTTACAGTAAGATGAATGAAGTCAATTCTGATAGAGCTGCAAGTTAGCTTTGAAAGTTGGCCATGTATTAAGTTTTCAATAGCCGCTGTCTTTGCTATACCATGACACTTTCACATTCTTATGTTTGTCTTGCGCAGACCATTCTGAATATTGGGATGGTTCAGAGTAGGCAAGTCTTTTAAATGCTGCTTCAGACTGACCAATTCTCTTTTCATTCTCAGAATCTGTTTGATCTTTGTATCACAACTGAAATCTTGTTTTCAGCAAATTCTTCTGGTTTCCTAGATCAGTCTGCTTGGTTTTGACTCTACGTAACCTTGAGATTTTGTTGGCCTATCAGTTTTACTGGTATTGAAACTGTGATTAACCAGCCTTAAATGTGTTTGAACAGCATTTTACCTGGTTAGGCAATGGTGCCATGCTGAGCAAATTTTTTTCGAGTGCATAGCTGTCTGATAGGCAAGCTTTAGAGCTTTATTTTTTTATAGAGATGTTTCTTACAGTCCTCACTGAGTAATATTAACCAGTTAGGAACAGTTGCTCAGTACCTGGTCCGGGTGACTACTAACTTTGATGCTACTGCTTAACGAGCAAGACAAACTTAAAGTTCATACGTTCATAAAGGTTAAGGTAACACAATTTTAGCAGTTCCAAGGTCGAATGATCATTCAGCTGAAGAGCAAACATGGCAACAGGAATATAATAACTGGACATCTGTTTAACCAACCGATTTATGTTGAGTAACTCGTTTTCTAAGTAGTGATGCATGGATGGCAGAGTAGCACCAGTTGACATTCATGGAACTGAAGAAAGAGTTATGAATCCAATTACTAATCGTACTCCGTTTGTCTTAACTTTACCAAGTCTGTACTTCACTGTATCTGCGAACATCGTTTCAACAGAACCAGATGGATTGGATGCTTTCAAATTTGAAAGGTAACAAAATGGATATTAGTGCACACTAGGATATTGTTGGTTGTATTTAATGCAGTTTTGTTTTGATTTTTGTAGATAACCATGTACCGGAAACAATACAAACTGGCACAGGTTCAGTGCATAAGTAATGTTGGTCATGACAGATACCTGAACATGAAGGATGGCTGCTACACTGATTCTGATGGACGAACTCCTCTTCACCTTGCAGTACTGAGTTCAAGAAACTGGGACGCTTTGCTTAGTGATGCTTTTCGTAGCGGTTGTGATATAAATGCCTGTGACCTGTTTGGAAAAACAGCAGTGCATTATGCTGTGGAAAAGGAACAGATTGAATGCTTGGAAAAGCTGATCCAGAAAGGATGCAGTTCAAATATCACCACTGTTGATGGCATTACTCCTCTTATGTTGGCTGCATTCAAAGGTGATCCTGCTGTGATGCGGATCTTGATAAAAGGTGGAGCAAAGGTGAATTTAGCTGATAGTGGAGGTGAAACGGCACTGCATTATTTGGCTGGGTGCATGCACAAAGACTGCGTGCCAGGAGTTAAGAGTGGGGTCATAATCTCTGCACATGAAGAACAAAATTTGATCTTACCGTGCTCCAAAAAGAATCCAGAAGCCATTCAGATTCTGATCGCAGCCAAAGCAGAACTTGATCACGAAGATAATTTAGGAAGAACAGCTCTTCATTGGACTGCAGAACGAAATGACTCGGCCTGTGCTGACCTTCTGATTGAGGCTGGTGCCTCGTTAGACTTAGAAGACAAAGACGGCAGCACACCTTATGTGCTGGCAATAAAATCCAATAGTCCTGCAGTGTTGCAGTCACTGATAAAGGCAGGATGTGATCAGACGGCAATTGATGGACTGATGGGTACAGCATTGGCTCTGGCAGCCATCAAGGGCCATACACCCATTGTAGAAATTCTTTTGTTGAATGGTGAAGACCCAGATGAGTGTGGCTATTTTGGTATGACCCCACTGATGTTGTGTGCCTATGAGTCTCATGTCAGCACAGTGAAGACCTTACTACAGATGGGTGCCGACCCTAATATGATTGGCCGCATGGGAGGCAGTGCCATTAGAGCCTCTGTGATGCGTGTAAGTCCAGCTAATGAAATTGCCCGACATGAAATAATTGCCACTCTTATCCGTGCCAATGTTGACGTCAACATGCGCAATGCATCGAAGGGTTGCTTCAAGGTGCCGTGCACAAATGGAAACAATAGTCCACTGTCCTTTGCAATTGGTGTTGGATATATATCTCTGATTCGGATGCTGCTGATCGCTGGTGCCGAGATTCCAGATGATGAGTTTGCAGCGTGGATGGAGAGCTCGAACATTCACAAGTTCTTCAACATTGCACAGCTGAAGGCACCAATTTCCAGCTGGAAGCACAGTCCGTTGAGCCTCAAGTTCATCTGCAGAGCTGTAATTCGCAAGTCGATCATCGGCAAAATAGATATCTCTCTACAGAAGCTACCAATTGCCAGGCGTCTACAGGCATTTCTAAACTTTGAAGAGTTTGATGAGATTTACATTGAACGAGCCGATGTCATTGAAGGAGCAAGTCCTGGAATGATCGAAATGGCTGGTATGACACCATGTGGTCTGCATGCACTTGAAGGCCGTCGACGCTGACTTGTGCTTCAGCAGTCGTCAAATTGTACATAGTTGGTATTCCTAATGGGACTGGTTTCTGTCGTTTTGTGCAGGGCACTTACACGTAGATTTGTAGTATGCAGGACACTTAAGCTGCAGTTGACCTGTAAGATGTTTAGCTTTCTAAAAACCGTGTAGTTATGCCACAGATGATACGCAGCACTGTGATAAAAGTGTACAGAACCATTTCTTTTGGCTTGAATTGGTTAAAGACGGGAAGTACATGTATGGTAGTTTATTGGCCTCTGGTGACATTTCAGAGTTATTCGTTGAATTTGAATTGATGATGAAATATTGTGAATTCTTCTTGTTATGCTGTAACATGAAAAGTGAAGGAAAGTTGCGTGAAACCGAATGTCCAAGAAGGTTGAAGCAATTATGTAACATTGTCTGCATGCAGTTACAATGTTGCAGATGAGACCAGAGCCAGCATTAGTCAACAGTTTGTATTCATCGCTGCAGTCAATAAAAAAACAGACTGAAGAAGCACATCTGTACAAAATTGTTGGCTGCTAACTCTGAGTGGACAGCTAGTTCTTAATTCACAAATAACATGAATGTAAACAAAAGAATTTTGAAGAGGCGAACAGTGGCAATTCTTAAAAGAAACGATTTAGGAAAAAATAAGGAAATCCACATGTCAACAAAAAATTACTGAATTTCTTAGACGTGTAGTTACTAGTATCTGATAATACATTGTTAGCCTAGCTTTTGAATATTTGGAGTTTGCTGTTTTGCGGGATTGAAGCAGGGTAAACTAACAAGACTTGCATTTGAAGGTCATACAATGCAATTTGAAACCTGTATATGTTGTTAGTCCTCTTCCTGTAGAAGGATACCTTGTAAATTGAGAAGAATTCTGTCCAGTAAAACAGTGAGCAGAGTTAATATGAATGAATTGAACCATCAGGAACTCTGTTTCGAGTGTATTACTCTGTTGAAGTCGGGTGGTAGAGAGCATGGGAACCAAAGTCGATTATATGAAAGCGCAATTTATCATAAGATTTTCAGTCATTGCTAACTAACAATTGCTAGAGTCTAATTTGAGTAATTTTTGCATGTTCGTAAGTTGTGGTTAACAGTTGTATAACAATTGCTAGAGTCTAATTTGGGTAATTTTTGCATGTTCATAAGTTGTGCTTAACAATTGCTACAGTATAATTTTGCCACTTGTCGCATGTTCATGAGTTTTGTGACAGTTATTCACAACGTTGCTTATGTACAATATAAGCATTTTAAAGCCATATTGTGAATTACACATTTGACTCCATTTCGCAAGAGTTTCCTTCCATGTGTAAGGGAAAGAGTCAAATAAAACTGTCAGAGGAGCCTTCAGTTTTTCTAAAAGAAAACTTTGAAAACCCCAAAAACGTAATCTAAGTACATGTAGTAAACTATTTCTGCAGAGTAGTTGGATATAGGTCAGTAGCTAGCTCTGTAGCCTTGTAAATTGGGCTAGTCACAGGTCCACAAGCAGTTGCTGATCTTTATCTTGATCAGTAATGCACATGCAGTGTTTTACTTCTTTATTTATCACATCAAACTTCATGTAGAGTTCATAGTTACATTATACATTGCTATACCTATTTTGCAGTTAACTGTTCACTTTTAAAGAGAAGGTGTTTATTCAAATGACAGTGTTCAGAGTTGCTGTCTGTTAGAGCAAGCTATGCGATGGTGAGCTGTGATTATATTCTTTAACCCTTTAACGACGAGAGGGATTAGTTTTCCATACAGTTTATTACACGCTCATCGTCAAAGTGTTAATGGTTGGTATTTATGGTAAACTGCAGTATCTCTGAAGATTTATTCTTTTGCAGTTTGAAAATGATTGTCTCAAATTTTTATTTTTGACTGAGTTTATCCAAAACATAATTTCAGTTTTACTGTATAGAGTAAAGTTTGTTTTCCCAAAAGTGACTTTACTGGAGAATTAAACAATGTGCATGTTTTTAGAGGCACTAAAGATGTTAATGACCTCATTGGGTGCATGTTACTGACCAGTGCTTTTTTCTGGAAAAAGGTTCCAGGACGGAACAATAGGTTCCGAAACGGAACAATTATGGGTGGGCTATAGAATCCCGAGAAAAACGGGATTGGGGGTTGGGAGGGGTCTCAATAAACACTGAAAACATTTCAAAACCCTGAAATTAAATTAAAATAACTAAATTATTGTTTTTATTATTAAAATAAATAAATAATTTTTTAGTAGCTGAAAAAAGGTGCCGGAACGCCATTCTGGCACGTTTCGGCTGAAAAAAACACTGTTACTGACACTGTTTGAATCTCTATCTAGAGGGTATGCTGTTCTAGGTCATCCAGACACTCTGGTGCATTCCCATGTTTCACTTAATTTGCACAACTTGCAATTTCATTTATTAAATAATAAATTATGCACAACTTTATTTGCACAATTGGAATTTATTGTTGATGAGGCACACTGCATTTTGCAGAGGTTCATATTTTGCAGAGGTTCGTGGAATGCTGTTCGTTTCACTTGCATAACATTTTGTCAACTGGTCTTATAACTATGTGTGTGTGTATATATCACCTTGGTTTGGTGTCTCATGACGATTTTCTTGGCATGTTAACAGGGGTGGTTTGCCATTGCCTTCCCCTGGTTTTGCCTGCCGTGTCCGTTCGTTCCCCTTCCCATGGAAGGGTATTAACGGTCCGCACCACGTGAAGGTGGACACGGAGGACTTTGGTTCATCAGCCCAGGTCGGGTCCGAGTCTACGCTCTTAAGAGACGTCGGTCAGGTCACCTCCCTGCTTTACTCTGAAACAGAGTGACTGATGAACCTTTGCGGACCTATATGTATATATATATGTATATATAATATATGTATATATATATATATATATATATGATTGTATATCATTTTGTAGCATTTTGATTGTTTAGCATTTTTATATTATAAAAGCAATAAGAAATTGTATACATATATTATATTATACAATTTTGTATTGCTTATATGTTTGTAAGTCATAACATGAATGATCATCATTGACAGTATCACAGTAATATCCTTAACCTTAATTTTACTTCAGATTAGTAGAAAAAGTGAGAGTTTCCACAGCAGTCTAAACCAGTTGGTGAAGAACTGAAGATGCTAATTGGCTTGTGCAGCCAAGTTCTAGAACAAACTTCACTTTGCTATGGTTAATAAGATTTGGATGATCTTGCCATCGTGAAATTGTGTCATTTAAATATGTTGTATGATGCAGGTTAACAATAGTTGACTAATCTTGTTTCGTGGAATTCATGTTAGCTCTGCAATAAGCATATGTGATTTTCTAAATAAGCATGTATGTAACATTGTAAAAATGTAAACTGTGCTAGATATTTATTTAAAATTTGTAAAAAAATTAAGGAGGTGCAGTCTATTAAAATTTCAAAATGAATGACAAAACTTGTCAGATTTTGACCAGCAGCAATGATTGTGACTACTAAAATTGTTATTTCGAGCAGCTGATCTGTCTCTGTAGACTTTCTGGTTCTTTGCTTCCGTATCTGAACACAAGCATGTTGCTCGTTATTTCGTGTTGGTCCCTAGACGTAAATGCTGCATCAACTGTGTTAAGGCAATGTAATGTAAATGTAAATCTCATAAATTTCTCAGTGCCATACAAAAGCCATGTCAGGGAGACCACCTTGTCACTGGCGCTATGTCAAATCAAGTCCGCAATAGCCAGGTTTTTTGTCCGTTCGGGGACCAGGTCAGAATTTGGAGACCTTAAGCCGAGGAGACAGCATGGTGCTAAGGTGGTAGTCGGTGATGATGGTGGTTGTGTGGTGGAGGAGGAATAGAATTAGGATAGCTTGAAGAGTTCTGTTTTCAGTCGAGAGTAGAAAGCGGTGGAAGAGAGTGCAAGCAGAGGAGGTGAAATTAACAGGCGAGATAGCAAACTGGCGGAGATCTTTTGGGAGATCATTCCAAAGAGTCGGTGATTCTTTGTCTCTGTCTGTCTGTCTGTCTGTCTGTCTGTCTGTGTCTCTCAGGTACATGCACCGTGTTATCTGAACTATCAGATAATTGATGAAGCCCTCTCTATATAAATGTAGAATATTTGTAAGATCTGTTACTCTCCAACTGTATTGCTTAGTTGATATAAGCATGGGCGGCGCTACACCAGGGCGCGCCAGGGCAAATGCCCTGGTAAAAAAAGCCTTTGCCCTGGTCGATGCCCTGCCAGAATTTTTGCCATGTCCAGAATTGGTTTGGGCATATTTGTTATATCCTGAGATATAAATTCACTAAATTGACTGAAATGTTCAAATTTGCTTTACAAATGTCAAAAACGTTCAGCTTCCGGGGGGCTTCGCCCATCTGACCAGACTATGAACAACTATAATAATGCAGACGGGGGGGGGGGTAGGATTTATGGCGAGCGCAATAACGCGATCTTACATGGTCACCATTTAAGCTCGCGATACCGCGCTCTCCATAAATCGCCCTCTGCACTAGTTACTTGTATGACTGCCCTGGCTATGCCCTGGTTACAAAAGGTGTCTGGCGCCGCCACTGGATATAAGTAGGGCCTACACTTCATCAGTGGGATTAGAAGGATATAAGAAATAGCCTCACACAGCCAGCATTTCCATGGGCATTAGACGGAACCCATATGGGTCATATATATGGAATGATAGATCCTATATGGGCATGCTGGCAGGGCAGCTCCTCAGATTCTGTCGATTGTCAGACTGGGTAGTAATTCTTGTGAATGTTATTTCATCAACAGAAACTTAAATCATATTAATTTTGCAGTCTTCAGTGTTACAAGAGAGACTAATAAACCTTGCTGTTCTCTCCATTCATGGGCGGCGATCATGGGGGGACGGGGGACATGTCCCCCACCTTTAAGAGTGGGGGACACGCCATACATTTGTCCCCCACAAATTTAGAAGAAACACGAAAAAAGGCAAAGAAATGTAATAGCGCGTGAGGGTTTTCATGTCCTTTTTTGACCAGATGAGGTAAAAACTATTTTTGAGCAGAAGTGTCCCCCCGAAAATTCTAAGAAATTCGTAGAAAAAGTCAAGAAATGTTAAATTTTAGGGGATGAATCTGCCAGAAAAGTAATGAATTTCTTTGCTAGAGGAATCCCTAAAATCACATGGGTGGGAGACCGAAAAAGTTGTAAAAAGAGGTCGATGACTAAAAAAATGGTCATCAACTCTTTTTGGAGATGAATTTAAGTTTTTTTCTGAAAAGTAAGGAATTTTTGGGGGACAAGAAATTTCCTAAAAAAGGTCATCGACCAGACCATGGGCGACTTTGTCCCCTCCCCACCTCTGAGACAAGATCGCCGCCACTGTCTCCATTCGTAAAGAAGTATGTGCCGCCATTAATTTAAGTGAAATTCCTCAAAGACTTCGATCCCAGCTATGAAGGCTAGAGAAGTTTTGAGTCTGGTATGTCTTCAGTGAACGTTCAACAGACGTTCAACAAATGACTTCTCTGAATTATTTCTTTTCGTTGAAATTCAACTTTTTGGAGGGGCGATTGCCAGAATTCACCCCAAGCAGCAAATTGCCTACCTAAGCCTCTGGATTCAGCTGAATTTAACCACTGCATGGACTGATAAAGTTTTGGACTGGATAATGATTAGATCAGTAATTGACATGGGCGTCAATAAAATCTTTTTATAATAATTATGATTATTACAACAGTACCAACACGATTTTCAATGCTAAAAACACTTAATTATTAAGTTAAGTACTTGACCAATTTTTTGGTTGTCCCGTGTTCTGTGTTCATGAATATGCAAACAGTCATTTTGCTCCACTACAAAATTCCCTAGACAATCCCCCAGAAAAATTCCTGCGGACGCCCATGGTTATTCAGGAGAAAAAAAAAACCAGAGAAAACCCTGTAAACAAAAACAAAAACAAAAACAAAAACAGAAGCAAGGACAAAAACAAAAGCAGGAACAGAAGCAGAGACAAAAACAACATGGACGGGAACAGGGACGGAGACAACACCTGTTCAACGCAAAGGAGGAACTATGTGTTGGCACGTGGAACGTAAGAACTCTGCATGCAGTGGGCAAACTAGACATACTCATACACCAGTTAGAAAAGGTCAGATGGAGCGTGATAGGACTATCGGAGGTGCGATGGCCGGGAGAGGGAGAGATAAACAAGAACGAATACAAAATAATATACTCGGGAAGGCAAGACGGCGGGCATCAACAGGGAGTGGCAATGATAATGAAAAAAGAAGCAGTAAAAGCACTCATTGGTTACAAAACAATGGGACCAAGAATGATAAAGGCAAGATTCCACACAACCAGCGGTAAAGCAACAATAATTCAAGTGTACGCACCAGCGTCTAGTGCAACAGAACAAGAGATGGACGAATTCTATGAAACATTACAACAAACATTGCACGAAATACCAAACCAGGATTTAACTATCATAATGGGAGACATGAATGCAAAAGTGGGAAAAGACTGGCCAACATGGAGAGGTGCACTGGGAAAACAGGGATATGGAGAAGAAAATGAAAGAGGAGAAAGATTGTTAAATTTTTGCTTAAACAACAACTTACAAATAATGAACACAGTGTTCTACCAAAAGAAGGCAAGCAGGAAATGGACATGGGAGTCACCGGACGGTAAAACGAAGAACATGATAGATTATATAATAGTAAATAAAAGATGGAAAAGTGCTGTAACGGGATGCCGAACATTCGCAAGCCCAGACATGGCATCTGACCACAGACTGGTGTTAGCAGGGATTAGGATAAAACTAAAAGGGGGATTATCCAAAAAAGTGATGAACAGAAGATTCAACACAGAGGCACTAAGGGAGGGCACAATCAGAGATCAATTCAGGGCACAAATAAACAACAAATGGAACCATATCAAGGAAAACGACACGGGATCAGTAGAAGAAACATGGGAAGCAATAAAGAACATGCACGTAGAGGTGGCTCAAAAAGTCCTAGGCTACGAGAAAAGAAGGAGGAACAAGCCATGGATAAGTAAAGAGGTCCTAGATCTAAGTGATACCAGAAAAGAACTGAGAAAGACAAAATCACTCAACGAGGACGACAAGAAAAAATACAGAGAAATCACGAAAGAAATAAAAAAGAAGGCCAGAAAATGCAAAGAGATGTGGATAGAGGAAAAATGTCAAGAGCTGGAAAACAACACAAGAATAGCAGACACAGGGAAACTATTTCGAATGGCAAAAGAAATATGCGGATCAAACATCACAAAGCTAACACTAATAAAGGACAAGGAAGGAAGAACACTAGAGGGCAAAGAAGAGATCAAGCAAAGATGGAAACAACATTATGAAGAAATGTACAACAGCGGAAATCAGGTGGACAGGACAGTATTAGAAGAGCTGCCAATAGGTAACGAACACGAACAGATGGCAAACATACTAGAAAGTGAAGTGAAATCAGCCATCAGGAACCTGAAGCACAAGAAAGCACCGGGAGAAGACAACATAACAGCAGAGATGATGCAGGCTGGAGAGCAGAGCACAATAGAGATGATGCATAAATTGTGTAACAAAATCTATGACAGCAAAGAGTGCCCCAAGGACTGGGGTAAAGCAGTAATAGTACCATTACACAAAAAGGGAGACAGAAAAGAATGTAGCAACTATCGAGCTATAAGTCTAACAAGCATAGCAGGGAAGGTATACACCAAAATCTTACAACAGCGTCTAAAAAGATACGTGGAAGAGGCAATGAGTGAGGAGCAGGCAGGTTTTAGGAAGGGAAGAGGCACAATGGACCAGATATTTGTAATCAGACAGCTCTCGGAAAAACACATAGAGCGGAATAAAACACTGTACAATAATTTCATAGACTACAAACAGGCATTTGACAGTGTGTGGCAGGAGGGACTGTGGAGAGCAATGAGACACTGCGGAATACCGGAAGAGCTCGTACTGTTAATAGAAGACCTGTACAGCAAGTCTGTAAGTGCAGTGCGAGTAGACGGTGAATTGACACAATGGTTTAAAATCAAGGTAGGAGTGAGACAAGGATGCGGAATGTCATCAGATTTATTTAACCTACTACTGGAGATGGTGATGAGACTTGCAAATGGACGAAAGGAAGTAGGCATAAACATCAACGGACGAATAACAGACAATCTACAATTTGCTGATGATGTCGATTTAATAGCCAACACAAGCAAGAATCTACAGGAGCTTACAGATCGAGTAGACAGCAGCAGCAAGAGATTGGGACTTAGAATAAACGTAGAAAAAACAAAAACCATGACAATTGGAAAACAGCACGAAGAGATAAATATAAAGATAGGAGACACAACATTAGAACAAGTCACGAAATTCGTATACCTAGGAGGAACGATAACGGAAGATGGCAAGTGCACAGAGGACATAAAAAGAAGATGTGGATTGGCCTGCGCAGCATTCGGAGGATTGAACAAAATGTGGAAGGCAAAAAACATCTCCATCGGAACCAAGATGAAACTATACCATGCCTTGGTGGAACCAGTGTTGCTATACGGATCAGAATGTTGGTGCTTGAAGAAAGAAGATGAAAGGAGACTATTGGTAACAGAGATGAGTTGGCTGAGGAGAATTATGGGCAGAAGTAGAAGGGAAAGAATCAGAAATACAACAACAAGAAAGGAGTTGGGCGCAGAGGTAACGGTAGTAGAAAAGATACAAAAAAGAAGACTCAGGTGGTTTGGCCATGTAGAAAGGATGGATAACAACAGATTACCAGTCGCAGCCCTACATGGGCAGATTGAGGGAGAAAGAAGTAGAGGGAGACCAAGAAAAACGTGGATGGACAATGTCAAGGAAGACTTGAAGAGCAAAGGCACGGACTTAACCATGGTGCGCGAAACTGTCAGAGACAGAACACTATGGAGAAACTTCATAAGAGCCTCATCGTCGGGAAACTGATGGAAGAGAAGAAAGAAAGAGACAAAAGCAGATGCAGCAAGATTGTCCGTGCATTTTGCGACCAATCTTCGATCGGGTCGTGAACGGTTGAAGACGTGCAAATGTCTTTCAAGGAAAGCTCACAGTTTGTTACATAATGGTTTATAATCTATCTGTAAGATTACATCTATACGATTTATATAGCGCCCCTTCAGGAATCTACTCAGAGGCATGTTTATGCAATATAATATGTAATATATGACCAATATGTAATCTATTTGTTATTATAAGGACCAATATACAGGAGCTGAAAGTTTTGTTTAATGTCATATGACGAGAGGGTGCGCAAACCTCTGGCGGACAGAAGGTATTACTTATTGTTCGCATCACAAATGCATTGCAGTTTATTATATTCCTGAAGAAAATTACTAATAATTATATTCACAGAATTAATTGCCTTTGGGAAGTAAACATCGTATTTAATATTCCAAGTAAAATTGAAGCGTGGCGACACCTCTGGGTAAGAAAGTACACCGGATACAATTCTTTTGCACGACTTTAGCACTTGCTAATAACATAGACTCCTTGTAATTTTGTCTGTGTCAAAGCCGTATGACGGTACGGTATAGGGCAAGATTGTTTTGATTTATAATTACTGTTATATATATTGTTTTGTGGAAACATCTTGCATTATTTTATTTTTATCTACGTCGTAATCTCTATGAGAACTCAGTTTTATACGTGGTTTGGTAGTTTTAAGCGTGTGTTGTATTACACCACATAATTATTCCGCTGGCCACTTGGTTTCTTTATGTTGAAGCTTCACCTTTTTCCTACCTCTTGAAACCTTGAATAAGAAGTCTACAAATACTGTCACCGTGTTTCGAAGAACTGCCTTATGGAGCCTGCAAGTGTTACACTTGTGGGGGCCCGTAGAGTAATAGATGACACACTGGCGTGAAGAGCAGTTGGTACCGATATCGAACCCAGTACACCCCGAAAGGTTTATTCAGCCTTCCACTCGCTAGGTGGCGGCGGTGGTTAAATGAATAGTAGGCCGTTATTGGCGCCTTGTGGCTGCCGTTTAAATAGTTGTGTTCGACTCCTGTAAAACTGTTATCATGTTCTTCTACTGTATACATGTATGTAAGTAAGTAAGTAAGTATTTTCTTTATTTAACCGGTTGCAAGAGATTAGCACTCCGGTGTACATGCATCAAATAATACAATACAGAATGCAACAGTTAAAAAAAAACAACAGCATCACAATCAATATGAATATAGCATTCTTCCAATGAAATTTTTCCTCATGTTATTGTCAAGAGGAGTAAGCACTCTATCGTGAGACCGAGGTCGGAGAACATAATTTTTAGGTTTCTTGGGTGGGAGCAATTTGTAAAGTACATGACCAGGGTTGTTTAAGACCCCCGTGAAAAGGCCGATATCCGCTTTCCTACAGAGTTGGTCAAACGTTGGCCCACCCTCTGGCAGGTACCCCTACCTAGTCATCTTGTTCATAATGGCTTGGAGTTGATTGTGGCTGCCATTTCTACTATATGTATGTTCACTGTACAGCGCAGTGCGGTTAGCAGGTGCTTAATTAAAGAAAAGATTTTTATTATTATTATTTTTTTTTATGCCCCGAGGTATACAGGATCCCTCAGGGACTTCAATATTAACTAATTTAAAAAAAGTGTCCGGAATGGCCCTATTCATCTGTTTCCTGGCTGGCGAAAGTACCCTTAAAAGCTACAGCGTTGAAACGCTGTATCGTTCTTATTATTATTATTATTATTATTAGGGAAGACTTGGCTTTTGTGACAGAAGTTGTTTACGATGAAGACTTACAGCAGATGAGCCAAATTGATGGGTCTTTACTGTTTGGGGACCTTGAGCAAGTCCTTCACTCACAATTGCAATTATTATATCTATGATTGCTCAGCACCATTGATGCTCTGTCATATATGGTCTTGTGCATTTCTGAACTTCATGAGGGCAATATCAAATACAGTTGTATTGTACCAAAAAGTCTAAGCTTTTGGTACTAGACAGCAACTGAACAAATTTAACTTGTTGAGTTCTATCCACCTAGACAAATTGGCCATAGAACAAATTTTGATGTTGCATTTGATTCGACCTATCTTTCAGTAAGCACGTTAACTCAACATATAATGTCATCCACTACCATATTCATGACATTCAAAGGATCAGATGCCACTTTCCAGAGGAACTTCAGCCAAACCAAGGACCTTGTAATCACAAATAACTACATATTTAAATATAAAAGACTGATGAAGATGATTGGTTAGGCTTTTTAAAATGTAACAAATGGTTTTAGCCAAATTGTTAGAGCACTGAGTGTACGTATAGCATAACTGATTAGCTGTATATATTTTAAAATGCATATATGAAACTGTGGCAAGATGCTAACATCGCTAACCTTTCACAAGAACACTACGTGAATGTCTATATCTTATGACATAATCCGCATACATTGGGGTGGAAGTGTGTGTTAGCCTCTTTGTTGACTTCTAATTTTGATCTGTTTTGTTCACCTTGCTGTTTGCTTTCTTAGTATCTTTTTTCCAGGATTTGTTTATATGAAATTGACTGATTATGTTATTTTACTTCTAGTTTGTTGTGTTACCTCTGACAATAAACGTCATCTGAAAATGCCTCCAAAATTTCGGAGAGAAGGGTCTTCTAGTCGAGGTCCAGAACGGGTAAGATATGAACACACATATAATTACAGCAACAATGCAGAGGAATGTCCTTGGCAGCAATGTTTTCTACCTGTATAAATGAATATACATACATACATACAGAAGGTACATTCATATTACTAAAAAGGATTCTAATGTTTGTGTGTCTTTGGATGCAGATTTTGACTAGGTATCTGTGTTGATGATTTTGGGATAACCTACAAACTACACTGCATTTGTGATGTATTTAGCTCATTTGCAGTGTATTTGGTTGTATTCATTTGCGCTTTACAAATCTTCATATAATAATAATAATAATAATACTAATTAATAATAATAATAATAATAATAATAATAATAATAATAATAATAATAATAGAAAAAGAGCCAGGTAAGACTTTTTATTAATATGAAGAAAATCTGAGGTGTGAAGTGGGTCTGATTAGGCGTTTTATCTACTGTAAGATTCATGTTTTTATTACTAGAACTGTCATTTGAATGAATAGAAGTGACATTTCTCTGATTGTGATCTTAATTTGTCTTAAAATAAAGTAGTAATCTTAGTAATTGGTTACATAAATTCTTACATTGTTTTAAAGAGTTCTTAAGTCCTTTAAATATTGAGGCTGGTTGTAAAATATGTGGTACGGTATCCCAAAACCAGACTGTTCGTCAAAATTTACAAAAATTAGTTTTTAATTTATCTTTGAAGATCTTTTCAAGATCTTCCCAAAATGCTAAGGTTTTTTTTCTTAGGTCTAACCATTGCGAAGATATGCGGTTGGGAAACTGTGCCCTTTACAAGAAATTATTTAGAGAAAAATGCCAAAAAAGATAAACAAATGTAATCTATTATAAAGTGCTTGACAAAACGATAGGTATTCCTTGAGTTTGAAAGCGATATTTTCACAGCTTATAAACATAGATGTCTGGCAATGTTCCAATATTAAATTATATCATTATGTTTTGTTTTTATTTAATAAAAAATTATGAAACTTTTTCTGTAACTAACTAAACGTTCATCCCACTCCATGCAGATAAAAATAGCCCGAGTTGCAGAAGGTCGGGGGTAAGTACGCATGTGCAGCCTTGCTTTGCCCAATCAGCCCTCTGGCATTCTGCATTTAAATGATCACGTGATACCAACCAGGCTGTTGTTTACACGAAAGTCGATTTTGGGACCTGACTTTCTTTGCTATTTTTTGGGGAGAAATTAATTATTCAGCCGCAAACGTCGGTCAGTCGGTTAAAGGGAATTCCAAGCTATCAGAAGATGTTTGAGGTCATGGGTATTTCTCCGTCGCTTTTTAAAAAACCGCTGCGCGCAAAACAATGAAAATCAACCTGAAATGAAATCATATTTTTTTACAACTTTGCAGTGTTATTCAAATTTTTATGAAAATAAAAAATAATAGATGAATAATTAAAAAACTGCAGAATTATATTCTTCAAATATCAAGCAATGCAATTGTGATATAAAACGTTTTGCTAAAAATCAAGGTGATGCGCTATTTTTGAGGGATTACTCGTTATATTTTTTACCAACTTCGCGTGGTTTTGGGATACCGCATCACATTATGTTTAAATGCTATATATTGTCAACATTAATAACATTTCCCTTTGTTTTTAGGAAGCTTTGTTGGATGGTTTATCAGATGATGATGACTTTTTCTTAAGGTGAGTGAGTGCTAGGATTATTTGACTCTTTGAGCAGTCAGAGGTTAAGGATTTTGACTTAACTCAGAGAAGAAAAACTATTGTGTCTGTGGTATGGTTGTCCTATTTATAGTGGAAGCTATCTACTATAATCTCTTCTGGTTGCCTATTTAAGGTGTAGACTTTTCTCATCGTTAGATGATGACATATGTTAAAGAAGCAGATGATCTTGAACTTTAACTCACAAGCATATATAAGCAAATCTTATCTTATCTTATCTTATGATTATTTTTAAAGTGCCTCTCACAGTATAGACTATTCAGAGGCGCTCCCAGCGTGTCAGCCCCGAGGGAAAAGAAAGGTCTTTAGGCAGAGGAGAGAAGAGGGCAAGATCCCAAGCAAATATCTTGCTACGGAGAGAGGGTGGCAAGTCATTCCATAAGGAAGGGCCAAGGATAGCAAAAGCACGGTGCTGAGCCATTGAAGTCCTTGCGCAAGGGACAAGTAGATCAAGGCGGTCAGCAGACCGAAGAGGGCGGGAAGAGAGAGCAGATAGAGGTTTACGCATTAGGTCACAAAGGTATTTAGGAGCTTTTCCCAGTTGAGTCCTAGAGACCAGGAGAAGGACCTTGTATTGGATGCGGGAACCAACAGGAAGCCAGTGAAGTACATGAGTCATAAAGGTAGTTATGTGAGAGAAGCGAGGAAAACGGGCAATGAGCCTGGCAGCCACGTTCAGAACAGACTGCAGAGATGAAAGGCGCGCTTTAGGGAGCCCAGCAAACAATGAATTGCAATAGTCAATGCGGCAGCAAATGAAGGTTCAAGATGCATGCCAGGTGATCAAATGTGTCGTATACGTCTTTAAAACTAAGATATAATAACCTGGGTAATTATGATGCTGTTTGTGATATGTGCTAGTTCAGTATGTTATGTAGCTCTTGGATTTATGGATTAATGCAACTTCTGACCAGTGAATGATTACAGCGAGTGCAGTATGCTTTAATAGTGTGGTATCTTGTATGTTCAGCACATACGGTGGAGTATGACAGACTGTAAATCACTCCGGTACTGATACCAGACAATGATCAAATCATGAATGAGGTGGTTGCTGAAGTAAATGCAGGTCTACAAATTGGTTAATGACCCACCTGCATCTAAGATGTTTGCCAATCTGGGCTATGCAAATGATGTGGTTCACCTTGCCTAAATACTGTATGTCTTGATGTGCTCCTAAATTACTGGACATGGAGCAGCAGCAATTCAGAATGAATATCTACCAGGCTAAGACAAAGTCCAGAAAATGATAGAACCTTCCCTGTCAGTTAATTATATGAGGATGCAGAAACTCAAGTAGAGATAGCTAACAGGCTAACCTATTTCAGGTGCATTAATGTCAATGGTGGCGTGGAATCGAGCTATGACAGCTTAATATTTCCGTATATGCTTCTTAATCATTAGTAAACAAGATCAGTTATAATTATTGAAAAAACCTTTGAGCATGTATATTACCCTTTACCCTGTTATACCTGACTTATTTTTGTGTATTGGGTTTTACTTTTAGAGGACCGTCGACGCCATCCTTTAAATCGGGTGATAACACAAAAATCCACAAGTATGCTTAGTACACTTACTTAGTCCTTCTTACATGGTTATGGATTGTTGTTAACTGGTGCAGGTTAAGTGTAGTGACTGGTTAGTTATAATGCCAGCCTTTAACATTTTTATAATTGATTTACTCCCAAAGAAGGGAACTTGCAGTAGCTTTATTTTCAGAAGGTTGAGACAGTTTGCACGTTGCAGAAGGGTCACTGCTTACTCATATCAAGTAGTCATATTAAGCAGTATTTCGAACTTTTAGTTGTATTGACCAACAGTCAATGGCCCTGCCACCACCAATGCAAATGCATACAAATATGGATCTGTTTAATTGAACCTGCTTATGTCAGAGTCTCACTTATTACTAGGGAGCTTTTCGGTCCATGTTGAACCGTTGGCTGGCAGATGTATGAAAATTACAGGACCACTCTGTAACTTGTAGTGCAGTTATCAGACGGTGGATAGAACGCATAAACCAGAAATGGACATTTAAGACTGCTATGCACATGTTGCTTAACTTGGCACTTTATAGGCTCTACATGTTCATATAGGCCAACTGCTTTAATTGATTATTTTAGAAAAAATTAGGGATACTTTGATATTTGACAGACATTACATGTGTAGACCCATCCAGGTCATCCATTTGTACACATGTGACATTTTTAAACATTAACATTGCAATTTCAGAGAGTTTAGAAATTGAAATACATGTGTATTTTGCATTCTATGGATCTGTAATTTCATAGAAATTATATATTTTTAGCACTGACCTAAAAATGTGAACTCTGTGTTATGTTTTAACTACCATTCCATTTTAGTTACTTTCTAAGAACTTCTGGTTAAGGCTTGTTGTCGTCCGCAATATTTCAGTTTGTTCACAATTATAAATTAAATATATGTATGTATATTATGTGTAAACTTGTGAAGCTATTATCTTTTATTTTTTAACATACAATTGATATCATGCAAAATGCACTTGCTGGACAATGTGTACATGTATTAAAAATTGATGATGATTTCAGTTTCTGACTGAAGGATAGAGCATAACATGAATATCTTGCTTATTTGAACCTCGGATATATCAAACTGTTGACAATGGTCTCGTGAACTTCAATATAACGAAGTTTTGCTGTAGTACTAAAAATTACTAAATTTTCCTTAGTGTAACTAAATTTGCGTGAGTAGTATAACTGAAACACTCTGGTTTCATGTTCCTTTTTCAGTGTGCGAAGTCAAGTGGACGAAGTGGTTGACATAATGCAGACGAATGTTGGTAAAGTATTGGAAAGGGGAGAAAGACTGGAAGATCTGCAGTACAAATCTGGTCAGTATTTCTATTAAAGTTCAGTTCTTGTAACCGATGTTGTTGAACATGTTGCTTCAGTTCCGTGTGTACTAATTAGTTTTTTAGGTGAATTATATATGTGCTGCTTATATATACTGCTTGGTTTCTTTAGTTTTTGTGCATTCAAAAAAAGCCCATGCCAGTTTAGGTTAGAAGTGGTTGGGAGGCTGGACAGGCTTGAAACTTACATTGAAAATTGTCTTAAGATTTTCTAATGTATGACTGCCAATTGTAGACAGTCTTTCGAGTAACGCACAGACATTTCGGGTGAAGGCACAAGGACTTCGTCGACAGATGTGGTGGAAGGAGTGCAGGGTGAGCAAATGTTATCTTAAATGTTATCTTAAATTACCTTTAAGCACGGTTCACGGTTTAGGCTGGATACTTCAATGTCTGTTGTGCCTCATAAGATTTATTAAGCGCTGTGAATGAGTGTTACAAGTTATGTCTAAGTTAGGCAGAATTTTTTTTAAAGTCCCTCTATTTATAAACTTTTACAGAGTTATGAGATTAAATCTGTCAAACCATGTAGCTTTTCCTATAATGATGCATAAGATTAATTAAAGATATTATGTTAAATTAACAAGTTTAACAACTTGTGTGCACATTTCCTGATAGCCATGCAGCTTAAGTATAATAAACATGGTTAAGGTCTCTCTGAATAAATCTTTGAGAAAAACTGGTAATAGTTTATGATTTCTAGGTTCATGCATAGTTTAAAATATTGTCAATTTGTTTAAAGATTTTTTATTATGATGAATTATTGGACTTATAGTGTTGGATGCAGTACAAATTAAATTAGCTAATATCCCTTACAATAGCTCAGATATGCATATTGAAGTCAGGCAACAGAAAACAGTACATACCGTGAGCTGTGAACATTGTTCAGTAAGACAGTTGCTAATCAGAGCAGTTGAGAATTAAAACTGGTCAGATCAGCTGCTGTGAATGAGTGCCAGCCTAAGATATGTTTTGCAGGAACGACATTCTTTCCAGTAGATGCTAATCAAAGAGAGGATCATCTCTTCTAACTGAGCTACAAGGTAGCTGATCACAGATGGGATGAGGAATGATTTACAAGCAATTTGTGAATGGGGAGTGCTAGCATGAAGCAGATGTGCTCACATACAGAAAGCCAGTATATTGGGAAATGGGAGCAGGCCCATGATCTTTGTAAAAATTATGTCCAAGGTACATGACTTTTGTAGTGGAAGCATTATTACTAACAGGAAGAGACCATTAAGTAGTGAATTGTTTTAATCGTATAATGAAGGGACGAACTGCTAGGAAGTTTCTTCAGCATTTCAGAATATGTAATGGTGTTTAAAGTTTATTCAGTCTTTGAATTAATTGCATTTTCATGTGTTTTGCACTTGATTTGTTTCAGTTTACCAGTCATCCATAGCATGGTGTTGGCCAGGTTCTAATTTCCTTTTATTAAGTAGGCCCTTCATGATAGGCGTAGACTCTGGGGGCAGCCGGGGCACATGCCCCCCAATAATTGAGATGGACTGTACAGCCAATGCAATAAGTGTAAAATGAATAACCAAATCCCCCCAATATTTTGGACAAGTTTACGCCAGTGCCTTTGATTATATGCTCTTGGTGACAAAGGCAAATGTATGCAAAAACTTACACAGATTCTGTTCAGCAGGTTTGAATCATGAATTACAGACATAGCTGGCCACTGAATGGGACAATCATTTCATGTAATGGGTACAGATTACAAAATGCATTAGTCACTGCTATGTCTAAGAGATGCTGTTTTATTTGTTTCAGATGAGGATCCTTCTGGCTGTCATTGTCACCATCATTCTTATCATAATCTTTGGTCTGTGCACAATTATGTTTCTTGAAAGATCAATTTTGTTTCGTGTTTCATTTCAACCATATTACTGGCTCTGTCATTTGGTCCAACAGTCATTTATGTTATGATTGTTATGAATGGTGCCACTTTATTCGAGCACCTAAAACCTGAATAATTATTCCCATCTATCGCTGAATCAGAGTACATGTGTATGTCCTAAGTATTAAGCTTTAACACAAACGACGAGCACGTACTAAAATGTGTGGAAAACTAATCCCTCTTGTCGTTAGGCCCTAAAGGATTAAAGCTGTTGAAGCTTTCATGTCTTGTATTTTACTTCTCCTAATTCATAAAACCATAAACCAGCCACTGTTCATGTCTAGAAGACGCGATTATTAAGTACCGGTAGCTAAATCTGAGGACTGATAAAAGAAACGAGAAGCTTATGTAAGTTGAGCTGAGCACTGTTAAAAGGTGGCTTTATATAAATGCTTTCTTACTTTACAAAGAGTTATTAACTGATTGGTTTTGATCTGATTAACAGCTGCTAGCCAAGGTCATTTAACACTTTAACGATGAGCTGCATTGGTTTCCCAGTCACTTTTATTACATGCTATTCATTAAAGTGTTAAGCAAGTGGCATGAACTGTTTGCTTGTTTCAGTTCCAATAATCATCCATTTCACAAAGAACAACTCGTGATCAACAGATAAACAGATGAATACAGCCCGACTGTAAAACCGTTTAGTAAGACAGGAGTCAGCAGCCAGAGATGTCCAAATAATTGATGTAGCGTAGAACCTAACTAAAATAAACGACTGCAATGACGATGACTCTATTCAAGTTTTTATGGCTATGATAATTTATTTCTACACTTTGGGCCAATTGATGTGCGCCAATTAATGTGCGTAGAAATTTTGTTAATTTGTAAATATCGGTATCCATTTCGGAGGTGCATGTTTATAATTAATTATTGGTGAAATTGTGTTTTTTCAAATAAATCTTTTTCGATACCTATTTGACACTGGACAATGATTTGGTATGTAAGAACAGCAAATGGTGCAGTTAACCGTCCCGTACTGTCCAATAGCCCAGGACTCCATTTGCTAGTTTTAGCCAAGTTTAAAGTTGTTTCAGTTGAAGGGCAATTTTTCTATAGTGCAGCATGGTTGGTCGTTGATAATAGAAGAGCAAAGAACAGTCTATGAAATTCACAACAGTACATGAGCTTATTACAAATTTGTTTACAACTTCGTGTCATATTGTAACCAACATTTTACAAGGAGTGTAAAATCAATAATTATGATTCCTATTTTATTGTTAAATACTTGTCAAGGAAACCTACTTGACAATTAAATACGGATATAAGCATTCTGGAAAACATTAAATCAATATAATGGACCAAGGCTCCAGAGTTTGTATTTAATATTTCATTTCTATTTTAACATTTCATATAACAGGTACAGTTCTTCAGATTGCAGTTATGTCAACCAATGAGATGTACAGTGCAGATTAGGTTTACAAACCAACTTGTTTTCACTTCTGGTGCCTAAATTCTGCCCAAAGCCTGAAAAGAATTTATTCATCAGAACTGTTTCTATTCTTAATAATCTAAAGTGATAAAAATAAATAAAAATATAAAATTTTAGAGGTGGTCATCTTTAAAACCACATCAGCAGACAATTGACTATAGCTGCCAAATATATCACTACAACAATGAACACAGTTAAGTAAATATTCCTAACAAATTTCCTCAATTCCATATGACCAAAACCTGAAATTTTCTGCATCCATGATCATACTTCCTACAGTAATCATATATTAAATCTTCATGGTATAAAAACATGCACCTCCCAAGTACAGCAAGGATTACTAGCAGTTAATTCAGTACTAAACGAGCTAAAATGTTTTCCTGAGGATCAGGATAAAATATGTGAAGCTCTAACCCAAGCTGTTTAATATCCAAAGACCCATGTCACAGAGATTTCATACTTTTGATCCATCTCTGATCTTCCAACAGTCAAAAATCACACCATCACCTAGCTCAAGTTTATACAGACTTCTTGTGCCATCAATGCTTAAAAAGAACATGGATAACTTCAAAAACATCAATGTTGTATTAGAGGCATCATTTGGGTAGCGGATACAGTGGCTGCCAACAAGAAATGATTGCTCCACTAATGTCAGCTGCGACTTTTTGCTATATAGGTAGTATAAGAACTGTTGTTGAAGTAAATTTTAATGACTTCTCCAAATAAAACTTACAAAAGTCTATGGAAAAAAATTCAAAGTTTATTTTAATTATTAACTATGTTCCGTTAAATGACGCCCCTGAGTTTCATGTTATCAAAAATGCCCACTTTCTCTCCAGAAAATGGGGTGAGCACACAATATGTTACAAACATATTCAGGTCACTATCAGGTGTGTCTGCATGTCCAGCAAACTGCTTTCAGTGTTGAATTGCAGTAATGTCCATGTGGATAATCGCACATGAACATTAAATGTGTAATTAATAACACTGTTGGTGTGTAATGATTACATGACATATGGACACTGCATCACAATCAATGAACTCTCACGCATGGCGCTATGGAAGCTCGGAGATTAGAGTAGATGATGACCGATTACTGGCAATTTTTCCAACGAAAGTCAGTACAAAACATTGACTGATAACATGCATAACAAAGCTGTCGAACTCTGGCAAATACAAATGCCTGTCAGTGTCACAAATTTAATTCAACCAATGAAGTTTCCTAGAGAATTGCTTGTAGTAAAACACCAATGGCCGACTTCTAGCCCTTTCAATATTTAAGAAGGCACTTAAAAATCTTTCAACAGCCACTGCCATCACTAAATCTTGTTCAACAGTTCAGGTAAAGTAACACTGTATGAAAACTTATCCACAAAATTTGGTTGGCACTTGCATAAAACATCCACTTTACTTTTCTCACTATTCTGGCAATAAATTTGAAATACTTAGATCCAGATTACTTGATGAATTTCACTTCAAGAGGATATGACTGCAGCTAAATAAGACTTCATCAACTAAACTCATCTGGTGATATTTTGGTGCAGGATTTTGCATGATGCAGTCTGGAAAAGTAAGTGTTGCTATCCATCTACATACCAATTGATTTTTAAAGTTAAATTAGCATACATGGAACCTGTACTAGAAATGCTTTAAAAAAAGTAATTCTGCAATGTACAAAAAACTCAAAAAACTTTCATAGAAATTGAGCAGCAGAAATCAGCATATAAGGAGCTTTTTAAATTATCTGGCCTTTAAAGATTTGGTTCAGTGCTTAATTTTTACTCCATTTAAGCAAATTGCCTTTCAAACAATTCTTTTATTGCTTTAAGATCTCTTTATTTAGTGTTTTTGCAAACACTCAGCCTGCAAATTCACCAAACAGACAAATAACCTAAATGTGTAGCACATGAACAGTATTTTTGTAACACAATTATCACTTCCATAACAAAAACTACCACTTGTCCAATGTCCATTTAAGATTGTCACCAGTGTAAATGGACTAATTACTCAAACACAGTCAGTCAGTACAGATAACCTGAAACATCGAATGTTAACAACAGACATGGACGCTATTACCAATTGTCATTTCATACCCACTTCATTAACGCTTTAACGACGAGTTGCATTGGTTTCCCAGTCGCTTTTAGTACATTCTCATCACTAAAGTTTTAACACGCCAAAAAGGTTGCTGAATATTACTATGAAAATAAATGAGGCAACACGATTTAATAATGGAAGTCCAGAAACAAGTTAACTCTCCTTTCAGAAACAAAAACTCAGGCAGCTGAATGGGTAAATAAATAATCTGCCAATAACTCGCAGGGGAAAGAAAAATTAAATTCAACAAAATCCCAGCAACTGCTCAAGAATTAATCATTTCTTTCAATTGTCACATTACTTCAAATTTTTTATCATGAAATTGAGAAATCCTATATATATGGTTTCCTCCATGTATGTCGTCACATTTACATGTCCTTTCTCAAGCTATATGCTATATTCCTGGCTTATCAAGAATAAGCTTTTGTTTCATGACCTCTCTTATTAGGCAAGACAGCGAGAACATTCATATTCCAATGATTATTCATAATTCCCACGATCTTAACTGAAGATTCATCATGAACACAACAAACATACAAACAACTGCAAAAGATAATGAAATACATGCACAGAGGAACAACGAAAATACCAAAAGTGTGATATATTCAGAAAAATAAACAAAGCCTTGTCATATATGTTGAATGATAACAAACATATGATGCTATGGAAGCAGAGTGGATATACACTTGCCTGGACTTCAGCATAAAGGTTAAATTAGTAATGAAAACGGTCAACATCAGACCACTTGAAAAGATCTTTAAAAGATGTCAGCAGTGTTGTTTCAGCTTTCACATCACGTTTCCAGTGCATATTATTAGGTGCATAGTCCACTTCATAGGCAAAATGTAGCCAGCAGCATCTCCAAGGAAGTTACTATCGAAGAGTGTTCGTTGTAGAATTCTGGCAAGATGTTACAGACTTCACAGTCTGCAAGACTGTAGTTCCATCTTTTGTAACAGCAAGGAAAAGTCCTGAGGCTGTCCACAAGAAAAAATTGTAAAAGTTAAAACAGATGGAGCAAATTTAACCAGGAAGCTGCTGATTACTAAAAAAAATTCAACACAACTTCATATCGATTTCATTTAAATTTATAGTTTCACTCAGTTTACTCGATTGCACTTCACTTTAACAACAAACTGCACTGGTTTTCCAGTTGCTTTTAGTACACCCCTGTCTTAAAAGTGTTAAAGTTCTGGTAGGCGCTATTTAAAGACTATTACAATACTAGTATTGAACTTGGATTTTGTGTATTGTCGACCTATCTCTGACCTTGCAGCCTGTTGAACTCTCCGCTCTTCAGCTGGGGGAGCTTTCGGCCCTGCGTGCTCGCACTGCTATCAGACAGTGTCGGGCCTTATCAGTTGTGGGGGCCTCCATTTGTAAGTCCCTTAAATCACACTAGCTGTGGCTGGGCTGGGAGCACCTCTGAGTAGGTCTCTTGTAGAGGTGCTACCGGTATATAAATTCTCAGAATGAATGAATATAGTTAGTGCCAAAATTGTTCATCATATTAGATTGAAAATATAAAGTAATGTATAAAAGCATGAACACAGGCATCTAAACATAAATACTTCTAAAACAAAACATTACTGTATGGATAAGATTAGAAAATTTATTGAAATAATGATAATTTATTATAATAATGAAAATCAAACACGAACTTAATCAAAGTAAATATGTTTTAAAACATTTTTATAAACCTTCGTCTGTTGCATCATCTAAGGTGTTAAACCCAGCCGTCCGCAACAAACCATCCACAACGTCTAAAGCACTGTCATCCAGAATCTGGAACAGTCAAAACATTAAAACTGATGTTTAGAATGGTTAGATAGATATTTAAAACATGTACTACATAAAACCTTCCTTCTAGATCAGCTGGCAAAGGAGTTCAGAAGTTACCAATAAAGACGCATCTACTTGCTCACTCTCCCTGGCATCTACCTGCTTGCTCAAGAGTTTCCATGGGACTCCTGCACTGAAGGTGCCTCTGAATAGTTTATACTGCAAGAGGCATCTTATAAATTACTAGATACGATACGAAAGCAGGGGCATAAGAATTAATTAAAAATTAAAATCAGGCGAAGAACAAAAATGGCTAAGATAAAACTGTTTTAACAATGCTCACCTTGTGACGCTTCCGTAAACTTCCCAAAAGACCAATGTCAGCAGAACCACAAGTATTTGTACTAAAAAACAAATAAAAACTTACTACAGACTATTACAGTTTAATTTACACTGCTATACTCATTGCAACAAAACTATATTTTTTACTCAAATTGTGATAAAATGCATGAAAAGATAAATATAATTAATCTTATCATGTGATTGTTAGAATCACGTTTTTTCTGATCATCTGCACAGAGATTGAGTGGAGCAGCTGCACTGTACGACATGCAGATTTGTACAGGAAAGTCTAAGCACATACAGTATCTGCATTTGAGATCCATAATAACAGGTATCAGTTGTCCTAAAGATTGGCAAAAGAAAAATTTGTTGATACACTGTCAAGGTTCATTCATTATTCAAAGCAACTACAGCGTATCCATTAATTAAGAAGTTATCCACTTAGAAATGCTCCTAGTCCAGCCCTGGGTAGAGAGAAGCTTTAACACTTAACGACGAGCTGCATTGTTTTCTAGTAGCTTTAGTACACGCTAGCCTTTAAAGTGCTAAAATCATGATAAAGGTGCACATAGTCTGGTCAGAAGCTGCTGATCTAGAGAAATAACAGTCCACACAAAAGATGCACAAGCATGTCGTATTGTCAAGGTGCATGCATGGAGAGCAATGCATATGGCTTGAGACATGAAGCAAAAGGATCAGTGACCAGCGAAACCTTAACAAGTTACGGGAATCTGATCATAAAACGTTCAACTCAGCGTAGTGCTCACTGCAGGTAGTATATGATGAGAGACAGGACTAAATGTGAACTTGATTGGAGAACAGGCGATGTCAACTGAGGTCTAGTATATTTTTAAAACAGTACTACATATATGGTCAAAATAAGCCAGTCTCACTGACCGGACTTTGGACTGGGAGCTGTCAGTGCTTGGCTGGCGACTGTGTGACGACACATGGCTGCCAACCATCACAGACATCTTTGACTGGCTGCTGATGCTGCTGGGGTTTCTTGAGTGCCCTGGTGCTGGAAGCATGTCTTTCTCGACCACAGGTACCAGGTCTTCTATAATTTAGCACAAAAATCAGTCTCACAGAACAACAACTCTTAAAGAAATAAACGTCTCTTGATAACACTTCTCCTGATAAATATTTCTAACACCTGGCTTTATGAAGCATTCCTGAAGCTCTTTAAAGCTGTACATAAATGTACAGTACCATGAAGTCACATCACCAAGGCTATTTTCCAGGTTTATAATTACTCACCTTCACCCAGAAACTATTTCCTCCATCTTCAACAGTTCAGAGCACCCTACGAAAACACTGTTGCAGAGTAGAGCACAGAATAACTCATGCTATGCCCAAGTACAGAGGCACCACTACCATGCCATAGCCTCATAACAACTGCTGTTGATTCCCACTCTCCCATTGTCAAAAACAACCAAATCATACTGTAATTGTTACTGTAACCGAACACTTACATAGCGCCACTCAGATCAGTGCGCTTTCAATCCGCATCACTGCCAGCACCGGCGAAACATGTTCCTTCGCATATTATCAAAAGATACTAACAGTATGCAGTGTCTCAATGTGTGTAATGAAAGATTTATTATAACTATCCATAACATTAAAAGTCTCCTTTCAAAAATTTAATCTGCTTTTTAAAATAATCAATTAGAAAGTTATTAGAAGGAATGTAAGTAATTATACTGGAAAATTTGCCCTGTCTATACTCATACTTAACTAAAGCCATCCAAGTGAAATCAAAGAATGGAAAACTTTTTATAAAATGTTACCAAGTGCAGCACCATCCGACGGATCCTTTAACTCGACGTTCCACTCAATGGCCGTCAGTCCACTGCTGGTAGATGGAGTGCCTTCGCCATCCATGCTTGCATTTCGAACACGGTTGCCCTCGTGTAGTGCATCATCACCAACTAATTGTTCCGGAACAAGATTCGGTCTGCCACAGAAGCCACATGTATTCATAGAAATACTCATCTGCATGTCATTACCAACCACATCTGGTAGATTAAACAAACTTTCCACGGTTTAACTTATAGACTTTTCAAGGTTGCTTTGGCTTAGAGTAGCTCCATGCCAGGAGAATATAGCCATCCTTAAATTTACCTGCACAAACGGTCAAGAGATTTTACCATTAATCCACAGGTTGGGGTTCAAATTCTACAAAAAGATACATTGAAAATTGCTATTCCACAATTACCCTCTAGCGAACTCGGCAATAAAATGAAGACTATTACACGGGAAGGGAGATGACTGCCCATCTACTCACATATACTAAGGCAGGGGTTCTCAACCTTTTTAATGCCCTGCACCCCTAGGAAATGTTTGATTAATGTTTGCACCCCGTACAAAATTGTTGACAGATAGTTTCTACATACATACAGTATAATAGTAACGTACTTTCCCTCACCACCTGAAATGTCATCTCGCATGCCTTGGGGTGCGTTGGAAACCCCTGTATTAAAAGGTAACAGAATGAAGTTGCTAACACTTATACCTGTGAAATAAGGTGTAACACCTCTCAAAGGTGCTCTAATCACCAATTATAATCCTGGCAATCTTCAGACCCAATTTGTTTGCTCAATTTGCCATCACCTCAATTCAAATCCATTCAACACTCTGCAACTCAAGTCGAATAGTAAATTAATGTATTGATAAGTGAATTCAAATAATTTATCGGTCGTTCCTACACTTTGAAACATGGATCTCCCTGCAACATGATCAGATGAACACTGATTTTCAGAGTTGAATTGTCCTCTCGTCTTCGTTTCGTGTTGTATCCATCCAGCAGATACCGATGCGTTGACTTCCCAGCGCCAGCAAACTGAGCAAGATTAACGTCAGCGTAACCCAACTTCTGGTATGACTTGCCGCCCTTCATCTCCTACAATTGTCACAACAAGAAAGAAATTAAACCATCATTTCGTTACAGAATATGTCAAATATCACAGATTACCATATTTTCTGGACTATAAGTCGTGGTTTTTACAAGTACAATTTTTTTACGTTTGGACTACCTATGCATACAAAGATAGTATTCTGAAAAGATAGCTACAAAAAGGAAACTATTCTTTCGGTTGATGTTGATCAATATGAGTATTGTTCATTTACAATATTACAGACTTAAAGCAATTGTACATGATTTTGTCCATTACTATAACAGGTCAAATAGCATTGTCGTTAAAGGGCCAAATGATTTTCAATTAAAACCAGATAATTTCTGGAATTGCTAGGTTAGCTTTGATTTATGGCTGTGGTGGTTGAGGGTGCAGTAACCTTAGTCTATTTCACTGCTACTAGTGAACAAGGTGTGGTCCCACACAACAAAAGACCTGCCTAGTTCCTGCCTGCAGTCACTTCTGCAGTGGGTCTATAATTTCCACATGTGCCAGTCAGAAAATTGCAACATTAAACATGCGTTTACAAAAGTGGCTGGAAATAATGGCAACCAGCTATGTAATAAGCTATAGATGTAATAAATGCATTAATTAGGGCACTAAAGATGCTACAATTCCCAATTGGTTATTTATACACACATGATATACTTGTGCAGATATTATGCCTGAAAATCAGTTATCTGTTTCCATATATGATTGTGTTTTACAGCCACAGTGGTGAATGAACACAAAATGTGCATATGATATCAGTAATTAGGAGTAGGATGAAGAGTGAATGCTGAAGGATTTCATGCATCTAAGCGTAGCAGGACTAACAGTACTGTGAGTAGTGTTTATACCAATGATTTATAGAACTTTTCAAATGACAAACAACAGTGACAAGCAGTGATTCTAAATGACACAATGTCAACAAGACATGGGTTTTGCCAGACTCCTATAAGAACTGAATGGTATAATTTACTAAAAGTGGCTGGAAATAATGGTTACCTGCTTACCAATATGATAGCTCTGTTTGAGTCTCATATATTTTCATAGTTTACCAGTGAGAATTGCTGGCTCAGCACATACCCAAACCTAACTGTCGTGCTAATATAACTGCACAGCAAAACAAGCACTCCAAGCGCTAGCGATACAAAGTGGACTAGGCAACTGTGAAAAAATGCCTCTGCAGTAGTTACTAGACTCCATAACTTTTCCTGGATATGCCTGTCTTGACATCTATCAAGCCATGAAAAGAGTTAGATAATTTTGAAGTCTTTACCTAAATGGCACTGCAACATTCTGCCCTCTGCCCATATGAAACATACCGGTAATTGCATGCAAAGCTCAATTGCTCCAACTTAATATCAATGACTGTTTCAGACTGCATATCACCCAGACTATGACATGAGTGTTGAAAGAAGCGATGGTACAACGCACAGGCTGATTTAGATTAGTGAGATTAGACTAATGAGAAATGGCAAGATTTTTCTAAATGTGTTGGTGTCTTAAAACAGAAATTTAAGGTATCTGAATAAAGACGTAGTTTTCATAGTAACGTCACCTTTCGAACAGACACGCGGCAGAAGCATGGCTCGAGGACACCAGACGTCACATTGCTCACCATCTTGCAGCAGAACTTAAAGCAGGTCTTCCACTGAACACTGTGACCTACAACCTCGGCACTGTAAAAAACAGACACAAGAAGACATGGAATAATAATAATAATAATACCAGAGATTTAAGTGCCATAGTTTGTAGACAGTCAAAGAGAAATCAATGCAACGATTCAGAAGCACTTGGAGCAGGGAGATCAGTCCAGATGGGCCTGTGTGGTTTGTGAACCTGGGAACCTCAGTGAACCTGATATCATTCGAAGAGGCCAAAACAGTATATGATAGTTCCATTTCCTGGAAATAGGTAAATACTGTTCTTACTCTGTATTGTCCATCATTGTTTTTGCCAGAGAAAAAATTTTGAATGGACACAAGAAAACTTATTTCAAATTACTGCTAGACCTAATCTATTAACTTTTCTTACTGACTTTGTTGATATTTTGCAAAACTATTAAAGAAACACACACAAATTATGTCGGCCAAAGTAACAATGAACATCTACACCAGTGCCCCAGCATACGATCTCTTCTGCCAAATTATAAAGTCTGAAATTGATTACCCTTTGGAACTGCAGTAGTTCAAGCCGCCATTAATGCATCTCAAGTTTCAGGTCCATAAACCTGGAGCTATCAGCTGACCACCAAGCAGAAGATTAATGATGCCCAATGAATCATGTACTGGCAAAAGCTGCACCCTTTGGCCTTAGTAATTGACATGTTGTTGGTTTCTACGCTTCATTTATAGCAGTCTGGCAGTCAACACCGCTTAACTGCATAGCCTTGGGACTGTCTTGAACCTATGCACTTAACCGACTTATGTGCATAAGAGAAGTTTATATGTACTGCGTAAAATTGCCTGAATGTACTGTATTTAATAACAGTGATAGAGCCCACATACAGTAATGCCCTCAGTAACCATTCAGTTAAAGTAAATCTTAATCTCGAGGTGTTTAAGCACCTCTATTCACTCCGCTAAGGTCAAAGTCTTACAGACACCGTGAGACACACCAACCATTTAAAATTTTTACTATTTTTGAAGCTAGTGTCAAGCAAGCTACAGGAATAGTGTGAATGACAGCCACTAAATGGAATATTTATGATGTGATTGGCAAACTCAGGAATGTCGACGGGTAACAATGTTATGTCACCTGCTGATACAGACCACAGTGAACCTAAGACATACCAGCTGGAGTCATTTGTTGTCCATGGGCGAACTACCTGGACTGCCAGAATGTTTCAAGCTGCTTATGCAATTAAGCGGCATTGATATACACAAAGCAATGCATAAGGGGCCGTAGTCGGCTAAGCACATAACTGTATTATGCACATATGCGATAAGCATATACCCAGAGTTGTCTTCCATTAAAATACCATATGTTAAAACGGTATCACCCAGCTTCTACCCACATAAGCGAATTATGCACTTATCCATTATGAACTTAAGTGGCGTCGACTGTAAACCCAGTAAACAATCATAAACAACTCCGCAACAGACCAGTGGTTAAATAAAGTAGTAACCATAAATTCTGTTTTCTCTCATAAGCTGGTCAACTTCAATTAAACATACAACTCCTAGCTGAAAACTAAAAAAATAAGTACTTACGTTCTAAAGCCACCTAATCCAATCATTATTTAAAAAACTGCATAAGTTCTAAAATATTACTGATAAAACTTTTCTGAAGCTGACCTGTTAGTACATTCTGTGAAACTTCCACCGTCCACCAGTCGAACTTTGGTAAACAAAGTTCCACTCACAAATGGCACGTTGGAAAGCTCATCCACTTCAAACTCGACCTGGAACTTGTATTTCTTCTTTTTGGAAATGAATGACATTGTACAGCAGGTGAAGATATGGCCTAAGCCATAGCCATAAGAAGCAAAATCGTGCTCCTGTCTTCTTTATTTGCTGTAGAAGGCACATATATACACAGAATTAAATAACAGGATTCAACATAACAACACTATCAACTAAAGGAACCTACAGACATGTTGAAACAGCATTTGGGCTATAATGATAAAACTATTTAACAGTTTTTAACCAAATGCAACAACAAAATTACAGTAAACGATGAAATATATACATTTCATTTTCTGTACAAGCCTCGTGTCATTTCACCATACATACAGGCCTGTCATTTATGAAAGGCTAATACTGAAAGCTTTTACATTGTGTGCAATATGGAGCATATACATGGGATGCCACGCATCACAGCTCAACAGACAAATTAACGAAAGTGAACACATCACACGATCATTTCTCAGATTGCCCTAAAACTATGGATATTCATCAGTAACTGAATTGCCAATTTATATAGCATATAATCAATCATGATGCAACACAGTGAAAACTTATGTAAAAATCTTCTTTTAATGCCATAGCAACATATAATTAGCAAATTATGAATCTTGTTCCATTAAAACAGCAAATAGAGGCAATAATGATAATGATGATTGTCACAATTCTGTAGCACCAAATCGTGACTAACTACAGAGAAACATATGTTACAAGCACTCAAATTAACAGTTCAATGAGGTCATGAAATACAATATCTTCAGTCACAACAGTCATGATATAATATCTTCAGTTGTGATATAACATCTTAAGTCGTGATATTGTCACAATTCTTTAGCACAAATCATGACTAACTACTGAGAAAGGATCACTAATTGTAATTGTAATTGTAATCGAGGATTTATATAGCGCCACTCATAAACAAAGGCGCTCCCGACCCGTGTCAGTGTCTTCACTGACAAAGAGAAATGTTTTCAGGCGCTTGCGAGACTGGGCAGGAGACAGAGAGAGGAGGACAAGCCTAAAGCCCTGAGGGAGGCTGTTCCAACTGGAAGGGCCCACAACCGCAAAACTACGGGACTGGGCAGTGGCAGTGCGCATCCAAGGGACTAACAAGAGGCCACGGGCAGATGACCGGAGAGAGGCCCGACCAGGCAAACTGGAAACTGGGGTGCAGTAAGCCCTGAGATACAGCGGAGCTGAGCCAACAAGACAGCTACGCATGAGGGAAAGGACCTTAAATTGAATGCGTTGGTGAATGGGAAGCCAGTGAAGGGAATCCCGGATGTAGGAAGAGATATGGGCAAACTTCATGATGCCCCCTATAAGGCGAGCAGCAGCATTAAGGATGGACTGAAGTTTAGATGTGTTAGTAGAGGACAGGCCAATATAGACAGCATTTCCGTAGTCAATCCTAGTACAGATCAGAGCATGAACCAAGGTCACAATCGCATGCAGCGGAAGAGACTGGCGAATGGCACGAAGTTGGCGTACAGTACATGCACTCAAATTAACAGTTCAATGAGGTCATGCAATACAATATCTTCATCCTGATATAAAACAGTCGAATGATTTCTGTAGTATACTTAATACTGCACTGATGATGAATTTTTACATCATAAGGCAGTAATGTCCAAATTTTTTCAAGTTGTCGGCAAAAACTTTAAAATCTGAGCTATGATCCAAGCTAAATTCAGCAAATCCCTTTACTATGCTTATTACAAGCTGGCCATGAAATCAATGCTAATTTCTGGGTTTAAAAAGTAGAAATTTATTAAAATTCTTCAAGGATCTATATTGTTATGTATGTCAACCACAGGTACCATTACCATATATACACAATCAATTCAACAAAGACAAAGAGACTAATTGCCCAGTGTGGCAAACAAGCTCCCATTATGACTAAAAATTTCTGTTTCTTCTGTAACTTTCTGCTTTGTTGAACTGTTTTGAATGTTTGTAAGCTGAGTCTTCACTGGTACTCATTGTTTTTGCTTTGTTAACAATTTTAGACATAACAATTTAATATTTAACAAGTTACTAAATGACAAATGTTATAATTAGAACATATTATCTTTAAAAAGTTGTAAATGTGAAAATATACATGTACAACACTTGTACAATGCTTGCTTCTTTGCTTTTCACTGAACCACTGATTAATTTAGTAAGTAAGATAATTAAAACAAACTTACAAATCTAAAAAACTAACAATAGTCAAATTCATATAAAATTTAATTCTTAAAAAATTCATAAAAAGTTACAAATTTACCTCACTATAATAAATATAACACTTAAAAACCTGAATATTTGACTCTTTTGATGTTTTGAGAGCTTTGACAGGCAACATAAAATGGCTTGGGAGCCTGCATTTTGAACAGCTTTGTCTTACAAGATACTTGTTTTATGCAACAGTTTCACCAACTGCAGATTAATATTTCTCCAAATGACACACAGCATTAAAATTTGTGACTCTTCAAATATAGACTCATTAATTAAGCAACTTTATTAAAGTGTACAATTTAATTAAGCAACTTTATTAAAGTTCCCACAACTGAAGAAGATAATTTTACTCCCACATATTAGGCAAACATTGCAAATCTATGTTTGCCAATCCAGTCAGATTAAGGCCATTACTTTTACTGTACCAGATCTGTTAACATGATAACCAACTGGATAGGTCAAAAGTAAAATTATTCATTAAATCTAGTCTCTGTAATCAAGTTTGAAATATGAGTGTTGCAATTGTAAAATATATATGTACACTGTTTTTCTGTAGCAACCATACGGCCTCAACCCTGCTCATTTTGCAATGAATTGCTTGGTAATTGCATATACGTATGTATGTATATATGCAATGTATGTATGTATCTATGTATGTATGAACCATACATATGCACAGAATGGTATGTTACTTGGAATGTTGCGATGGCATTAAATGAACACTTGGTTATAGGGACTATTATTCATGACACATGTTGAGCACATATAGCAAAGCACGACTCTCCATTAATAAGCTTACAAGTACTGCTTATATAACGCTACAAGTGTTGTCTGTAGGCCTAACTATTGGCAAAGGGTGATATAATACCCACTGCCTTATTTGAACAAAATCCCAGTGCAAACTATGGGATCTGTGAAAAAAATGTCTACGCATTTACATTGCCTTTTTGGTAAGGTATACATAAAGTTCAGTGGTTACACTATCGGTAGTCTAGGTTGCTATGGAATGCACATAATTACATGTATATCTCCATATTACTGCCTTTGTTCATCTCTATATACATGCATGTATGGTCCCAACACAGGCCTACAAATATACACATAACACAAGCAAAAACATATACAAGCACAGGCCTACATACAAACACAAATGCATGCACCTGAAAGCAGTGACCCAGATGTTAGCAACACCAATGAATTCAGTCTGCTGAGCAGACACAATGCAACATACATCACACTACACAGTAAACCTTCTGAGTCTTCTGCCACCAACCGGTATAAATAGATATATAAGTGTACGACAAGAGTCAATGTTCAGCAAGTCCTGAGGAGAACTGGCAATGTTTACAGAAATTCAAACCACCCCATGCCGTCTCAAAGCCATTGGGAAGGATTTAAGCGTCTTCCCCTGTTAGTCCCATTCAGGATATTTGTTCTCCTCAGGAACCACTTCCAACAGCGGTGCTTTAGGAGAATGTCACAACTTCCATATGCTAATCAATCAATCAATTTTCGTTTATTACTCATACAAGCTGTCAGAACGCAACTTCAACACACTAAATGGTTGCAGCACGAGTTATAAAAGGATCAGATGAGTGATACTTGATATAAGTAATCAGTATATATTTTTATATAAAACTCTAGGTATAAAGTATAAATATATTGCACAATTCATTAATAGGCCTGCACATTGGACAAACCCCAGCATTGCAGATGTTCAACTCCAGATGTTTGGGCACTTCACACACTGCGACTGCAGGCAAAGCTATGCATGCGCACTCCAAGCTTTGATTTCCGGTCACCAAAGAGCTCGAAGAGACCAGTCGGACGACCAAAGCAAACATGGATCCAGATGGCGGAAAGTGGATATTTACCCACTGAACTTAGGGCTATGCACAGACTGTTCAAAGATGAGCCAAAGACTGGAACGATTTGGAAGAAGTTCTGGATATGACAATGCTCTGGAGAGGGGCGTGCCACTGATGATGATGATGATGATGATGATGATGATGATGATGATGATGATGATGATGATGATGATGATGATGATGATGATGATAAGAGTATGTTAGGCCATAAGGTAAGGTATGGAATACCAGTAATCTCAAGAAAATTAGCTCTGCCCACTCTGAGCCAAGGAACTAGAAGAGCTCAATGCAATACAATAAAAGCAAACACATTGTGTCAATGCTGCAGATAACATCTAGTGATCAGCATTACTTAATTCTTTAACGACGAGAGGGGTTAGTTTTCCATGCATTTTGGAACACGCTCGTCATTGAAGGGTTAAACAAACAGGCAAACTAAGTCTTCACCCTTACATTTGAGGCAGAAGAAGCAAAACTGCATGAATTAAAAAAGAAATTTAACAAAGCATAGCATTAAAAGAAAATATTGTTGATAGCTGAAACATAAAGAGAAATAATGAAAAAAGAATACTTGCTTGCTTACTTACAAATATACAAGCTAATAGCTGAATATACACAACTTGAAGCTCTTCAAGCCGAGTCTTGGACCCAACATGTTTCTATACGAGTTGACTGTAGAAATGATAGTAGTTCCTCTAAATGAAGACCAAAGAATATTGGTCACATTCAATAATTAAGTAAGTAAGTATGTATGTTCTTTAATATACCGCCTGCAAACGCACTGCGGCTAACAAACAGGTTAATCACAAAAGAGGCGCACGAAAACAAACAGAACATTTAAATAAGAGAGATAGTTAAATACAATGGAAATGAAATAAATACAGCAGAATAGAAATAAAATAAAAAGCCGTGAAGAAAAAAAAGAAGACAGAAAGTCACTAATACGGACAGGAAGAAATTAATCGTTGCCATTCCGAATATGAGACCTAGGGAGGGCGAACAATTTATAAATATAGCATTCTGATAATAAAACTCCTCAACTTACATGTACTAATATAATAAGCCACGATCTATGTATGTATTTCTAAAGTAACTATAAGCTAGCTAAAAGTAACTCAACTGTTTTACTCTGCCGTACTCCTTGCACTCATGACTTGTGTGGTGAATTGCAAGTCACTAAATTATTCAAAATGGACATGTATACTCAATATTTATCTGCTGCCCATGATCAGTAAAGTCATTTAATACTAAAGCTACTACTTAACGTTGTTGGCTATATTCAGCATTTGGAATGGGTAAAACATTAACTGAAGTGGCTGATCAACTGATAATGGATAACGGATGTGGCCCATTGTGATATGAATGAAGAATAAATTAAATAGATTAGACTGCAACCTGATAAGAAATGTAAGAAACTTTCAGTTGACGTCTCTAAAGTGCATAGCCTGGGGACTGCCTTGAACCTATACACATAACGGACTTAAGCACATAACAGAAGTTCACATGTACTGTGTAAAATTGGCTAACTGTACAGCTGGTATTTAATAACAGGGAAGAAACCTACATACTATCGTGTCTTCCAGGCGTTTAGGGACCTCTATTCGATCCATTAACCTCAAAATCTTATAGACACACCTTTAACCAGAGAGTGTAAAGTAGGCTATAGGAACATTGTGAACAATGTTATGTCACCTCCTGATATGGACCACAAGAGTGCAGTTAATACAGACCATTGGACAGCCAGCGTTGTTGGTTGTCCACAGGCGAACTGCCTCGGCGGCCAGAATGTTCTAAGAGCTGCTTATGCAATTAAGCAGTGTTAGGGCATAACCGATTTTGTTTTTTGGCCGATTCCGGCTACCGGATAGTATAGGCCATTATTTGCGGATTCTAGGCATGCTTGAATACTGATGATGTCAGGTATAATCACGTAAAGTTTGGTAACATTTGGCCCTAGACCCATAATCTACACCCGTACTCATACTCTGACACTATTAGGTGCCCTTAATCCTCCACTTGAAAGTCATCCAGCCAGTTTCACAGCCTCTTTTTAGAAGAGTACTCTGCTGGACAGCCAGCGGCACGGTGGAGCTATCGGTAACGCGTTTGGTCAATGATCGTGCGGTCGCCGGTTCGACTCTGTGCAACGACCCTGGGCAAGTTGTTTGCGCACACCGTGCCTCTGCCACCAAGCGGTATAATTTGGTACCGGCGTAAGCTGGGAAGTAAACGGCAAGTCCTGCGATGCACTAGCCCCGTGTCCAGGACCTTGGGATTCGTCCATTGCCGGCTCAAGGGCTTAGAAAAGGAGATGAGCGCCTCACCTACGTCCCACTTGCGGATATGGACTGAATTTATTTACTTTACTCTGCTGATTAGCCTCTCTCTCTCTCTCTCTCTCTCTCTCTCTCTCTCTCTCTCTCTCTCTCTCTCTCTCTCTCTCTCTCTCTCTCTCTCTCTCTCAATCTCTCTCTCTTTCTCTCTCTCTTTCTCTCTCTCGCTCTCAATCTCTCTCTCTCTCTTTCTCTCTTTCTCTCTCTCTCTCTCTCTCTCTCTCACTGCACTGACCTCTTTGCATTGAATTGGTCAGCAATCATTTGCACTGCCCATTCCGAGTAATTTAACCAAAAGTTATTTAACCAATAGTCATGTGGGCTGCCCCTTCATCAGAGATAATTATAAGTTGCCAGCACAATGTGCTGAAGAATGAGCTTTTCCTGTGTAGCTGCTCATCATGCTGCTCATCAGTCTACCAGAAGAAGCTTCATACTCTTCCACTTAATTTCACTGAAGACTTTGCGTCTTTCAAAGATGCACTGAATTTGGGGTTCTCACAACCGAAGTGGATAACCAAATAATTAATTTGGGATGGTAAAACAATAAATAACCAACCAGAACTTAGACGTGCTTCTGTGTGTTATATGCTGATGCCTTGGGTATCTCAAGAGGTGCTACAGAAATTATATCCCTGCCAGCATGCCCATGTATAGAGTTATGTGGGACCCATATGCTTATATAGTACACTACTGGAAGAGATTTTATATTGGAAGGCTCTGTTTTCTGCTCTACTAATAAAAATTGGGAAGTTATGGAGACTTGTATACTGCACAATCAACATTTCAAAGAAGTTAAAATACTTTGGTATTAACCTATTTCTTCCTGTTGAAAGAGAAATCCTGAAAATATACATTCAAGTGCTACCGCCCACTAGTTGACAAATAATTTTCGTAACACGGGTCACTACGCACCGATTAATGAATGTACAACACGTAACTTCATGTCTTACCTAATTCCATCTCAGGTGTTTTCCCTCATGATAGCCTAAAACAAATTAATCAGTTACACTTAAATGAATTTTCTGTTAGTTCTTACGTCTTACACGTCAAATCAATATATTACACAATTTGTTTTTGAAATTTTATCCGCGACATAGCACAATTTAATTACATAAAATTACAACAGGCTCCAGCGCTGGTTTTTATTTATAGAACTAATGGAAAGTCCGCTCCATGCATATCTATTCTGGGTACCCCCGGAGCACAATCGGTTGATACGCCCGCCCAGTGTGTACCGAGTAGGCCTAGCCCAGTATAGCCACAGTATAAATAATTACTTATACACGTGGTATAGCACCAATAATAATAATAATAATAATAATAATAATAATAATAATAATAATAATAATAATAATAATAATAATAATAATAATAATAAGGACGGACGGACGGGAGACGACCGGACGGACTTACGCTGATACCATGGCGCAGAGGCCGAAGTCTTGTATGGGACGTCACCGTAACTGACACTGTGGCGCCCTCTTACCTACATGCAACGTCCGCGACATCAGGAGCAGCAGCGGAACTAGCGGCCACGAGAAAGAACAACAAGTACAGCCAGATCCGCGCAGACCACTTTTTTGTCCCTCTGGCTTTCGAGACCTTAGGCCCTATCAATGACGACGGAATGGCCCTTATAAAAGACTTGGGGAGATACTTAGCTTTAACCACCGCAGACCCTAGGGAGACTTGCTATCTACTCCAGCGGTTGTCAATCACCATACAACGCTTCAATGCTGTTGCCTTCATAGGAACTTTCATGCGACCAGAACTTGTCGAGTGATGTTTTGTTTTGTTTGATAAACAAATGTACAAATAATAATAATAATAATAATAATAAAAAAAAAAAAAAAAAAAATAATAATAATAATAATAATAAGAGGCACTTTCCCCAGCCAGGAGTTAGAATAGGGCCATTCCGGACTTTTTATAAGTTACATTAATTAATATTGAAGTCCCTGAGGGATCCTGTATACCTCGGGGCATAAAAAAAATAATAATAACAATAATAATAATAATAATAATAATAATAATAATAATAATAATTATTATTATTATTATTATTATTATTATTATTTGATGTTAGGCACACCTGCGCCTCACACGCGCAGGTGTGCCTAACATCACAGTATAGATAATTACACAGTACGTTGACTCTCATTGCTGGCTGTTGACAAGTTTTTCTGGTCACGTGATTACGACGTCATTACGACGTCATTACGACGCCATTTTGTCGCGTACATTTTGAATTATAGATTTAAGCTGAAATTAACGTTAAAATAATATTGCTAATTCTAATGAAGTCCTCAATGTTGTTGTAACGTTTAAAAAATATTTTATTTGATGGATTCCGGTTTATCGGCGTGTAGTCCTCAATGTTGTTTTAACGTTTAACAAATATTTGATGTGATTGTTTCTGGTGTATGGGCATGGTAAACGGTCTCTTTTAAGATGGTGGACGACATAATGACGTCACAGTGGGCGGGGCTTAGTTATTTTTAATGTCACACATTCTGACTGCAGCAGCGGCGAGGAGTCGACGTACTGTGTAATTATCTATACTGTGCTAACATCAAAGAACCATCCGGACTCTCTAGATCAGACGGAAAGCGCCCCGATGGATTGACGCTGATTCCGTGGCGTCGGGGACGCAGCCTTGTATGGAATGCCACTGTATCCGACACATTGGCCCCATCCTACCTTCACGCGACTGCAGCAGAGGCCGGAGCGGCGGCGGAACTGGCGGCTGCAAGAAAAACCATCAAGTACAACCAACTACTCGCAGACCACTTGTTCGTACCTGTGGCTTTCGAGACTCTAGGCCCCATTAACACCAGCGGAATGGACTTTGTTAAAGAACTGGGCAAACGTCTAACGTTAATCACAGGAGAACCCAGAGAGACTTGCTATCTCTTCCAACGCCTCTCTGTCACCATTCAACGCTTTAATGCAATTGCATGTCGAGGAACCTTTGCCCAACAGAATCTGGATGAGGGAGAAGCTGTTCCATAATAACACCATAATATCTCCGGAATAGTTTTGACCACCTGAGGGATCATATTATTATTATGATCTTGATTGTACTGTCATTTTCTGATGTGATCTTGCTGTGTGCTTGTCGATTTGAATTAATAAAGATACGTTATAATAATAATAATAAAAAATAATAATAATAATAATAATAATAATCTTCGTTTAATATCTTCAAACTGACAATTACGCAGTATGATTACAAATCAGTATTCATGAATGGATGATCACAAGTCATTACAGGAGTCGAATTTTAACTGTATAAGGCAGCCTTGGAAGGCGCCCATCACGTCCTACATCTCATTTTCATACACGCGCCATCTCTCGAATGATAGGCTGAGTGGACCTTGAGAGGGTTACGGGAAGCGATCCCGGTATACCTACTGCACTTCACGCCATTGATGTTAGGCCTACCACTACTCTATGAAGGCCAAACCACAGGATAAATAATTACACAGTAAGACGACTCCCGGCCGATGCTGCAGTCAGAATGTGTGACCAATCGCCATTTTGAATCTGAGCAGCTAACACGCCAATACACCGGAACCCATCACATCAAATATTATTAAACGTTACAACAACATTGAGGACTAGGGTAATTTGACCTTATTCCAGCCAGGTACCTAATTCCAGCCACCTTTTCGTTTCGCTCTAACTTTTAGTTTTACCGTCCGAATTTTCGAAGACGACTATTTTCCAAATCAGTATGAACACGGCCATCAACAGATCGCGTACTTCATTTAGAGTTTTACCCCTGGGCGTTGCAAATTGAAAGTAAATATTTACCTAAAAAATCGCAAATTCTGAGAAGATTTTTCACAATTTCAACAAATTTCAAGGTACGCTTGGTAAATCATATACAAAGTACCATAATATATCATATTTTTTGTGAAAAATAGTACTAATAACTAGATATCTGAATGCACACTTTGTGTGTTAGGCTACTATTGTCTACGGTCCGTATATTTAGTTTGTTACTGCCCGTGCGATATGACCAAATTCCAGCCGCGCCTGAACCAAATTCCAGCCGGTGGCCGGAATTGAGACAAGAGTGGCTGGAATTGAGTCAAGCATAATGCTTACCATAATGCTTAGGCCCAATTTCTTAATTACACTTGCTAGGCCTATAGGCCTTGCTATTATATTCATTCATTCATTAGAATATTTATATAGCGTATCTTCAAGGGGGCTACTCAGAGGTGTTCCCGACTACAGCACGGCCAAATAACCAGTTTTCAATCTGGTGCAGAACGTATCAGTGGGAGTTCTGGGGAGCAGGAGCAGCTCCATGCCATCGGGCCTACCACTGAAAAAGCACGGGTCCCCATGGTGGCTGTGCGGGCAAAAGGCACAATGCGCACCCTCTTCCTCGAAGAGCGGAAGTGGCGGTTACCCTAGAACACCCAGCACGGGACGCCAAAGGACCCCCAGAGAAGCTGGAGCGCAGCCCTGTTGGCATCGCCAGACCAGGAAAACAACCCTGTATAGGGGCCTACTACACGGTGGCTGACAGGAAGCCAATGTAGGCCCTCCAACATATAACCAGAGACCTGACCAAATTTTATAATTGGCCAGTATGGCTCGCCGCAGAGTGTTGCACTCGATCGAGGCATGCCAGACTAGAAGGTAGGCCACAGTGAAGTGAGGAACAGTAGTCAAGTCGAGCTGTGATAAAGGAGTGTAGGCCTACTAGGCCTAACGTAGCAATGGCGCCATGGATAAGAGAGCGGGCAACTGTGCGAAGCTGGCGCAGCTGATAGCAACAAGTGTGGACAAGGCAATGGAGATGAGCAAATTAAGTGTAAGCTCCTGATCTTGCCGGGTTTGTACCATTGGAGTTACTACCGTTTGTCATAGACTTTGAGGACTTTGCTGCAAGTGTAAGCCCGTGATCTGGCAGGACTCCAAAGTCGCGAACTACCGTAAAGAAAGTGTAACTAGGAAATTCATCGACCAGGGTAGCAAGGTCAAGCTAAGCAAGTTGTTGGGTGCCCAACCAAATAAATTTAGTCTTTGCCTGGTTTAGGCGCAAACGGTTTATAAATACTTACTTTATATAATCGCAACCATCAGGGGCGTAACTTTGGTCTAGAAAGTGGGGGGTACGAAGTTCTACTCCACTTTTGCTTTTCGCATATGGAGACCCTGTTGGACATTTTACCCTGACAGCATTCTCATTAATATTTGTGTCAATAAAAATAAGTCATTTTTTATTGCAGTAATAATAAAATATTGATTGTCATTGTATAAAAAGTGGGGGTAAAAAAAGCAAGTTGTTGTTGGGGGTACCTTCAGTCCAAAAAGTGGGGTTGTGGGTACCCATCGTACCCCCCCACACACACACACACAAATTACGCCTATGACAACCATAACCATACATTTTATTGGTTTCATCAAACAACATCAAACAAGACATTTCAAGTATGTTACAAGTGTAGAAAATGAGGTTATCCGGGAACAATAGGAAAAGAAAACCCTAAGAGGATCTAGGTCCCGCTTAGCAGTTCTCCTTTTGGAATTGTGGGTGTTGCTGTTTGAATAATAAAAATAATTTTAAAAATATGCCTAATATTGTAATATTTTACCTGGGCACATTGTTTTTAAAACTGGATGCCTTAATAATTATGGCTGGCTGGAATTTGGTCATATACAAAACAGGTAGGCTGGAATTAGGTTAACATGGCTGGAATTTGGTCTCACACAGGCCTTGTTTATTTTTCAATGCTGTGATTGCTGCATAGATTTTTTGTAGTGGCTGGAGTATTGTTCACTTTGTAGAATAATTTTTCTTTCATTTGATATATCATACACATAGGTCGGTTGACTTTTAATATGAAGTTTATGTAAAAGTAAAAAAAACCGGCTGGAATTAGGTCAAATTACCCTACACGCCGATACATCGGAATCCATCACATAAAATATTTTTTAAACGTTACAACAACATCGAGGACTTCATTAGAATTAACAATATTATTTTTAACGTTAATTTCAGTTTAACTCTATAATTCAAGAGCTCGGATTCAAAATGGCGTCGTTTACTTTGCCGTAATCACGTGACCAGGTGTCGTAATCACGTGACCAGGTGTCGTAATCACGTGACCAGAAAAATTAGTCAACAGCCAGCAATGAGAGTCGACGTACTGTGTAATTATTTATACTGTGGCCAAACCAATGACCTCTTATAATTATACAGTGAAGTATTTACCTCAATGCTTATAATATCGGAGTACCGCGTACATGGCATCTTCTTCTTCTTCTACATCTTTATAATCATTTTCCTATCGAAACAGATACTTAATTCTAGGCCCTAACTTAATTTGTATTATTCACTAATTCATCCTTACCTTACATATTGTAATCTTACTTGGGCTACAACATGTCATACGAGAGTGGCTTGTTAGACAACTCTGCAGAAGCGCGCTATACGTAGGCCTATTATATGCAATGTTCCCTACAGGGCTCACACTGTCACACAGAAGAGTTGTTTAGCCTATAAACCTGGGGCTATTGCCATTTGAATGTAGGCTATTAACAAGCTACAGGTTGGATTGTTTATGTATAGGTTCCGCATAAATTTACTACCAAAAAGCCAGTGTGCTTCTCGTTAACGTTAACGATAACGAAAATGTTCGTTAACGAACAAAAAATGATTTCGTTAACGATAACTATAACTATAACTAAAAAATATCATTAACTATAACTATAACCAGGCTGTAATCTAGTCCCCCTCTTGTGGGGGGGAAACAAGTTTCCTGGGGGGGGGGATTTTCCACCCTAACACGTGTCTACACTACAATATTGCTGGCCTCTGGGGGGAAACATCAATCCTGGGGGGGGGGGAAATTTACCCCCCAAAGACGTCTAGATTACACACTGACTATAACTATAACGAAAATAACACTAACGAAAATTCATTGCTATTTTCGTTAATACGAATAAAAAAGTGCAATATCAACTAACGTGAGAACGTGAAAATACACCCGTTAACGAAAGCAAAATGATTCCTATGTTCGCCTTGGATGTCGGTGAATATGGAGCGCTGTGTATTCATGAAGCTGAATGCACCCATTCGTCAAAGCTCTAAGCAAATTATTGTGCAACACGTCTTCATAATTCAGTGTGATTTTCATTAACGATAACGGTAACGAAAATGTTTTCGTTAACGAAAGCAAAATGATTTCGTTAACGATAACTATAACTGTAACTAAAAAATAATAATAACTATAACTGTAACTATAACTAAAATGAAAAACCATTAACTATAACTGTAACTGTAACTAAAATAAAATCTGTAAGGAGAATCACACTGCAAAAAGCTTTGATAGATGGTTTAGGAAGAATCTTGAAGTACATGACCATGAGATACGGAGGCCTAGGGTGGATCTTTATTCGTGATGGACACACACCGTAATGGATAGTAGGCCCTATATAGGCCCTATGTCAAGCCAAAGGGTCAATTGATGATAGAAGACATCCCATGCATCCTGTGGGTCAGAGATTTTTTTAATGGAGGATTCAAAAGTTTTTGAGATCAGACAAGATGGTTGCATGATTATTAGGGGTTTTTGTTCTAAAGAACTTCTTTGTTGAGCTAATAGGCTACTTTGCTCGCATTCTTTGCAGCCTCTGCACACTGTCTTGAAGGTTTAGTACTTCTGTGTATGATTACTCATAGGTCCTTCTCCTCTTCTGATTCCCTCAATAGTATTCCTCCCATTTCGTATTGGAATTTTTTATTGTTCTTTCCCATGTGTATAACCACAGTGTGTGATTATCTATACTGTGGTATAACTGAGCATTTCTCTGTGTTGAACAGCATCTGCCAATCCTCGGCCCAACTGTAGGCCCTACAGTCTTTTAATGTCGTTCCTCAGTACATCGGCTTCTTCTTCCGTGTCCACCTCCCTGCCCATATTCGTATCGTCGGCGAACTTTGATATCATTGACACAATTCCACTGTCAATGTCGTTTATGAAAACAACAAAAAGCAACGGTCCCAAAACTTACTTACAACGGTTGTAATAAAACTACCTTCGTTGTCTTTTTGCTGCGTTACTGGCCAAATACATTTTCGTCCAATCGTCATCTCTCGTTGAATTAAATGGCGGATATCTCAGCCAATCAAAGACTGACACGGCTCGTATTAGCCACGCCTCCTAGGACATGCCGCATTTGCGTGTTCATTGAGTACTTTTGGTCTAGGTTTGTGGACTAGGGATTTTATTTTTTTATATTTTAAAGCAGTTTAGTTTTCTGTATTTTTATACTATGAACATTTCTCTAGGCAAATATTGACTGCTTAAGAAATATTCATGAAAAAGCGTAAATGTCCGGTCATTTAACGTCGACCCTCGACTACCCATGATCACCCCCTTAGCGACGTGCCGTGCCGTGCCGTGCCGTGCCGTGCCTCTGATTCAAGTATTGACGTATGGGGCCAACATGTACAATCGGGGTGCCTATGTACTATCTGGGTGGGTGTCTTTGCATCGTGAGGGTCGGTTATGGTCAGGATAAGCGTCGTGAGGGTCGGTTAGGGGTTAGCGTCAGCGTATCCTATGTATTTTTGCGACTGAAAAAGCTATACAATTCGAGTGGAAGCTGGATTTAACAATTCAGGGCTACGGTTAGGCACCCCGATTGTACATGATCGCCACGTATGGCACGTAAATCTCATATTATTCATTAATTCATTAATTAATTCATTTAAAACAACAAATTGACCGCGTATCAGATAGGCTGCTGCTGGCTGAGTTGTTAACTCTTTCGAGGCTAAATAGTGTTTTCAATTTGGGTTGTAAGCTGAATATTTTTTGGTAAATGTTCTTTTCCTCGAAAGGGGTCGAAACTGCTTTCCCTCTGTGATCCTATATAACGTACATGTGGCGATTGTTTGACAATGTATGCATTCCGACTGTCATTCAATACGTGCTAATTTTGAACCGAATGATGTCATTCTTGCCCTGTCTCCTCTTCAGTTCCGTAGACGCTTGAAAACCTGATGCTGGTTGAGAGCGCCGCTGAGAATCTCGTTCCCATCCCCACCCCACAACAAGGAAGTCCTCCCCATCCCCGCATGTTTTGTCCCCATCCTCGCCCCATCCCTACAAGTTTTTCCCATCCCCTCCCCATCCCTGCAGGAACTACATCGACTTGCCTAATGTGTGGCATTGTTTCTTTGATGTATGTTTTTCATGATCTGGGGTGATCTTGAACCAGGGATTGACCTTCTCAGAGCATGTGAAGGTGCTGAATGTGCTTTTATCACCTGCTTCATCACAACCCTGGTGCAGGCATTCATATGCTCCAGGGTTGACTATGGCAGTGCTATTTAGACAGACCAAAATCATTCCTGCATTAATTGGCTCTAATCAGTGTTGAATGCTGCTGACTGGCAGCATACTTAGGTTTGATCATGTATCTAATTTCATGTTGGAGGAACTGCGCTGGTTAACTATGCAAAAGTGCATTAAATGCATTTAGGATGTTGATGTTAAATGCATAATTGTCCAGCAGTCAGGCTGTGCTCCATTTTGTCTCAAGGAGCTTTGTGGTCTCTGTCTCTTCAATCCCTGGTCACAGATTTCTCAACTCTGCTATGTAAGGTGACTTGGTTGTTATACCAACCCAGAATTCCATGGTCTAGTATAGATGTTTTGGTGTGGTTTACCCATCCTCTTGGAGTAAATTGCCTAACAACCTAAGACTTGAACTCATTAGACTCTCTTTGCCTTTTTATTGCGTTTGCCTAAGACCATTCTGTTCAATCATGGTGTCATTGTTGTCTGATGAAGTGAAGCGATGCTATATAAGTAATTTGCAATTACAATACAAAATTACACTTCACAAGATTTCGTGGCATGATAAAATGTGAAAGCTAATTTACATGGATTTATTGAAGAGACAGATAAACTGTATAGTTAAATATTTCATTTTCATGCCTGTACAGCAGTTGCAGGCCACAGAAACGCTAACCTTCATCAATTTGATTTTATAATCACGAAACTGACTAAGGCCTCCAAATGTTGTATGAGGAAATGTACTATTCTTTTCACGAGCTGTTCTTCCATTGCTGCACTACAATAATTTCTTGTGTTCTGTTTAAGGCGTTGCAAACATGGAACTTCGGTTAGGCTATTTCGTCATCTTTCTTGGGCTTGTGAGCTGTGTTTTCTGTGATGAGGGAGATTCTGGAAAGACAAAAAAGGAAAAGGACAATGTAGGAACAGTCATCGGCATTGATCTTGGCACCACTTACTCCTGGTTAGTTAACCGTCTTAATATTTTACTGATTAATAACGATGTTGCCCTAAGCAACCGGTGCAATTGATTTATGTTGCTAGATCCTAGGTTTAGAACAATTGTAGTATCACACACTTCTAACTGCTCTGCTCCTCGTAGATAATTAGAATCATCTACCACAAAGTTCTGTCTTGCCGACTCACTGTTATCATTTAAATCACTTGTCAAGACTCACTTTTACTCTGGTCACTTTTACTCTGGCCTATGCATGACTTCGTATTGCCCTTAGTGATCGTGCATCTACACTTCGCTTTCAGTTTTACAGACTTTGAGCACGGTACAAGTGTTTGGAATAAATAATACATATCCCAAGTTGCAACCACCGACAGTTAGTGACTGACACAGTTCAACAGCTGCTCCTATATTTGTGTTTTTACTGATTTTGGTACTGTGTATGATAGCCATAGATGCACGTGTGCATACAGTAGTTAATTAACCATTTAGTACAGTTAGGAAAGGCGGCATATGGTACTGGCACCATCTCACAAATATTCTACTTCAGAAGGGAAGTTTTTGTCTAGCTGCATTCAGTTGCGGTGCATAGGTTAGGCTAGATGTAAGCTGTGTTGTGTTGAAATGAATGGCACCATACAGACTATTATTGATTTGTTTGAATTGTGTAAATATCTACTCATGTAAATTGCCTAGAAAAGCATCATTTTCAGACTTTGTGAGAATTATTTGTTTGGACAGTGGCAGTAATTCTTTTCATTGTTGTTTTTTCAACATTTAAGGGTTAAGATGCATTGTTAAATATTTTAATGTTTTAGCTTAAGGTGTTTATAACCAGAACTTCAGATTTTAACTGAAACTGCAGTTTAAAAATGCTTACTGTTGGCATCCTTTTTTAGTTTAATTTCAGTATGTTTTCAGACTTAAAGGTATATAAGTTTTTGTATTTCATTAGTGTTGGTGTCTACAAAAATGGTCGTGTCGAGATAATTGCCAACGATCAGGGCAATCGTATAACACCATCATATGTCGCCTTCACACCTGAAGGAGAACGTTTGATCGGAGATGCTGCCAAGAACCAGCTTACCTCGAATCCAGAAAATACTGTTTTTGACATTAAGCGTTTGATCGGTCGACGATGGGATGAACCTTCAGTCCAGGCAGACATAAAGTTCTACCCTTTCACGGTATTATTTAACTCTACAATTACAGTGCTTTGAATAATTTCGCCATTATTAGTTCATGTGAATACAAACACTTAAAATCTGTAGAAATTTAGGTTTGTCCTATATAATTTTGTTTGTATTTGGTAGAACTGTAGCAATGGGTAAAGGTCTAAAAAGATTAGTAAATTTAGTCCAAAAATCAGCTTACATATCTTCCACTTAATGATTTGACATCAGCCCTCATGACGGTTAGTTCGACGTCATTGCCGTCTTTCAATCCCTAAACATCTGCCTCGTCAAGAGCTGATACATTTTTTGGAGACTTTGCTGATGAACAGAAAGCAGACTACAGAGAAGTGGCCAAAAAAGCTTAGTTATGTTTTTTCTGATCTATGATGAAATCGACTCGCATAACGTTTGTCATCAACATCTTCATATCCCGAATCCTGTGCCTTGTCCAACATATTTGTTTGAGAGCCTTGCAACATTTGCTGAATGATATAATTTATTTGTTTGGACTTGGCTGATGAAAAAACATTAGACTACAGAGAAATGGCCAATGACCAAGTAGGGGATATGACTACATATATTTAAATGGCTGGATGAAAGTGTTTACAAAAATCATCACCATAAGTTCGTTTCTAACTTTACCAAATGAATGGAAAACCCACTTAAGGGATTTTTCGGGATGTACAATGTTTTTTCTGTCTAACGGATATAAATAGAATTTTCAATATCGCTAAATGTAGGCCAGAAGGGTGTATTTTTTTGGGATGATCTTTATCGACCTCAGTGCTGGGAAAGAGTTAAGAAAACTTGTTGGTAGATTTATGCTGTGGTAAAATTCTGCCGTGGTGATGATGATAGTAACTGTTATTGTACTTTCCATTGTTAGTAACGTATTTTGAATGTTCACAAGGCAGTTGACATTGACTTTGCCTTACTTGATCTGCTTAATATATTTGTTGATACTCCATGATATTTAAGCTAAGTGCAAAGTACTTGAATATAGTTTTCAACAGTTCAGTAATGTTTGGTATGTTACGTATGCTAAAATCAAAGAAAAAGTGTCATCAACACTGGGCTGTTTGCACATAATGGTATCAAGTTGTTCAAGGTGTATTTAGACTGAAAATGTTGTTTTGTGCAGGTTATCAACAAGAGCAATAAGCCATATGTGCAAGTGACAGTTGGTTCAGAAGAGAAGACATTTGCTCCAGAAGAGATCTCGGCCATGGTGCTGATCAAAATGAAAGAAACTGCAGAGGCATACCTTGGCAAAAAGGTGACGCATGCTGTTGTAACTGTTCCAGCATACTTCAACGATGCTCAGAGACAGGCAACTAAAGATGCTGGCGTGATTGCAGGCCTAAACGTCATGCGTATCATCAATGAGCCGTAAGTAGCAGATCAGCATAGGGGCTTCATTTGTTTTGATATTTTTGTGCTGAAGGTTAAATAATGGTACATCCTTCAGGCGGCGTGCAAAGCAGACCTTAATATGTTTAGGACTTTTGTCCTAGGGCCATTTGAGTTAATATTTCCGCCAAAGCATAAATTTGGTTCAAGATTTCTGTTCCACTGCACCCACTAGCCAACTCAGCTATGATAAGTACACACACTGTCAGTGGGAAGATGAGACGGCAAGGGAGAGGACTGGACACCCGCCCTCTAAGAAAATGAAGTCGCGAACACTTCATACCCATGGCTGCCTCAGGGCTAGCTTAAGGGACTGCTCTTCTTCTGTTAATATAGGCATAGTGTCTGTGGTGTAACTACAATTCATTTGATTGGACAATGAGTACATTCATTTGCATCTTGCGACATTTGACTGCTAAAAGGATTACCAGAGTAATTTTCAATGAGAAGTTGACTGGCAATAGAAAAATAACAGCTTTGCATAAGCTGTGTGGCAGCCCTGCTGCTACTTCACCTCAGATTCAATTGCACTGGGAGTTGAGAACTTTATGGCAGATCTCATTGCTTGGAGTATTTATGTCAGGAAGCTGTTTGACAGTAAGATTACTAATTAAAAGAGGTCTAAGATGAAATTGAGTGAGACTGTAGTTTTATGTAATGGTATTCAGAGTTACTTCAGTACATGCACTAACACTGATTGAATGAATGGCAAGGGTTTAATGGCAAAAATGCTGGTTAAATAAAGTTAGGTATGGCATATGTAATATTTATTGCCAGCCAATAACCCTGGAGTTTTATGAGAAAGAAACCACCCACATTAGCCCATGGGTTGTTTCAACCAATGGTTGTTGAAACAAGATTGGTGATCTGTCTGATGATTTTGTCATTCTTAGTTTAGTTTCATCTTAGATATCTGTTAATTAATTTGTTTATAGAACTGCTGCAGCAATTGCCTATGGACTAGATAAGAAAGAAGGCGAGAAAAACATCCTGGTGTTTGATCTTGGTGGTGGTACCTTCGATGTGACTCTTCTGACCATTGACAACGGAGTCTTTGAAGTTTTGTCAACCAATGGAGATACTCACCTTGGTAAATCCATAACTCTTGATGTCTGTTTAAATTGCTGAAATTCTGAAATAAGTAAAAATAATGGTGTTTCTTGTTGAGTTTGGCAGCTGAAATGTCTAGTGGTTAACTCTTCCTCAGCAAATGCAGTGTTTTCTGACACACAATGAAAACACACCTCTGTAGCCTATAATTAGCTATAATATAAGTTCCTTTTACAGTTGTTCGGTAGAAGAAAAATCATACATGCCGAAAATCCCTTACGTGGGTTTTCCAATGGTTGCGTGTAGTTAGAATGCATCTTTTGGCAAATTTTTTTTAAACATTGTAAACATTTACAACCAGCCATCTAAATCTAAATAGTCATGTTCATTTCTCGGTCATTGCCCGTTTCTCTCTAGTCTAATGTTTTTTATTCATCAGCCAAGCCCCAAAAATAAATTATATTTGTTCAAACAATAATGTCTCGAAACATATATGATTGATAATGGGGACAGTTTGGGGTTTGAAGATGACGACAACAAACTTTGAGGGCGGATGCTCTCATTGATTAGAAAAAACCTCGGTTTTGACCGCTTCTTTGTAGTCTAATGGTTTTTATTCATCAGCCACATAAAAAAAAGAAAAAATTAATTATGTCGTTCAAACAATATCTGAAAAGCTCTAAAAATACATTTGATGATGCACAGGTTTGGACTGTGAAAGTCGGCAGTGCTGTCAACAAATGTTTTTAGGATCCATGTCATCGATTATAAATAAACTCATTTTTGAAATAAATTGATTACTTTTTTTAGCTTTTCACTTGTTGCTAGAAGTTTGTCTTACAAGTGGCTACAGTTTGCAGTATTTTATTTTATTATGTTCGTCAAATTTTGTACGGAATTTTAATTTCATAAACACGATTTTTATTTCTTAAAATGTTTCATATTTATCAACTCTGATGTAAACACATGAGCTGATCAAGTTTTTCGTGACAGAATGTTTGTTGAGGAATAAACGATGAACAAAATAATATATAGCATGTCGATTTTCTTAAAATGTTAAGTCTTTGCTTTCATATGAGCTCATAATTTGGTCAAATTTGTAAAAACAATGCAGCTGCGAAAGAGTTTAAGGCATTCTTAATAGGGCTGTACCGAATATTCGCTTCGTATTCGCTTCGGGGCCGAATAGTGAGCCAAATAGCTATTCGGTATTCGGCCGAATAGTAGCGGTCGGACCGAATACGAATAGTGGTCACGTGACATCTATTTCTACATATGCGGCTGCTATAGCGAGTGGAGTGAACGTTAAGTTTCTAAGTTTAGTTAAATTAGTTCCATTCCTAGTTTACACAGACTGGCAGAAGGATGCAAAAATTACATGTAATTAACTGTTTACTTTTAGTTTATGAATTAAATTTACTTAACTGAAACTTTTGCTTACATTTGAAATTTTGAATGTTGTCGGTAGACCTATTTTGTACACTATTCGTATTCGGCCGAATAGTTGGTCCAATTATTCGTATTCGGCCGAATAGTGATTATCACTATTTGGTACAGCCCTAATTCTTAAAGCTATAAGACAAATGATATCAATGTTATAAGACGTGTTATATCAATATTGCTAATCATATACAATATTAGCTTATTTTTGAATTCATCTCGAAAGCTTGGGTAGCTGGAGAAGATGAATTGTCAGTTGTTGGCAAATTTAGATAAGAGAAAAAGTCTAAAAAAACTGTTGGTAGAGAGTTCCACTGATGTGAACAAGTGCCGGAAAAGACACGGAAACCATAAGTTTCCTTGATAGAATGGGATGTACAACTGGCCAGAAGAAGCTGACCTAAAGTTTGTCCTGGTGGTATTAAGCATGATTAGGGTGCACAAGTCAGGAAGGTGGCATTGCTAGTCCATGAAGTGCCTTATATACATAGATAGAGCTTGGGTAGCTGGAGAAGATGAAGATGAATTGTCAGTTGTTGGCAAATTTAGATAAGAGAAAAAGTCTAAAAAAAACTGTTGGTAGAGAGTTCCACTGATGTGAACAAGTGCCGGAAAAGACACGGAAACCATAAGTTTCCTTGATAGAATGGGATGTACAACTGGCCAGAAGAAGCTGACCTAAAGTTTGTCCTGGTGGTATTAAGCATGATTAGGGTGCACAAGTCAGGAAGGTGGCATTGCTAGTCCATGAAGTGCCTTATATACATAGATAGAGGTTCTTTAAAATTGATCTATGTTGCACTTAGTTCTATGGTCTAGTTGACTTTAATGTGCACTTTTTAGTTTAAAATACAGGTATACAAGAATGATATTCATTCTAAGTGTTAGGTGCACATTTGATATCTGCAAAACAGGTGGTGAAGATTTCGATCAGCGTGTGATGGAGCATTTCATGAAGCTGTACAAGAAGAAGAAGGGAAAAGACATTAGGGGCAACAACCGGGCAGTGCAGAAGCTGAGGCGTGAAGTAGAGAAAGCCAAGAGAGCGCTTTCATCTCAACATCAAGCCAGAATTGAGATCGAGTCATTCTTTGATGGTGAAGACTTCTCAGAAACACTAACTCGCGCAAAGTTTGAAGAACTTAACATGGTTAGTTTTACGTTTCTTGTAACTTTTATTAACACCACCACTATGTGTTCTCTCATATAAGCCATACGCAGATTAAACCCATGCACACATATTACCGATGGACACTAGGAAACTGTGTAAATAGTTTAATAAAACCCACACATGTGTATACCCCAGAAGTCTGCACAGACCATGTAAGCATACTACACTAGCACTAACCAGTAACCATGTCTTAAATGTCTGAACCACCTAGTAAATGCAAATTGTTTTTATTACATTTTCTTCAACTGAATGGAGATGGACGATTTTTCAACCACTGAAACTGGGTTACTCACTTGTTGAGTTGGCTGATGATGCTTCTAACCAAGACATTGTTTTGATAAACTATACCTTCTCTCACCGGCTGTTAGGATTAGGCCTTATGTTCCGATGTCTTCAATGATATCTATATTAAATGCATTGGACTCCAGTTGAAGTACTATAAATTGCTTCTTGTTAGTATTAAAAAGTCAGACGTGCTGAAATTGATTAGAGCTGTACATTATACATCAAAATATGAACCCTATGATTAAATCTTTGCATTGGCTGCCTGTTCAGCAAAGGATTTCTTTCAAATTGAGACTCATAGTTTATAAAATGTTGAACTCTGGCTAACCACATCATCAGCATTAAGCAACTCCAGCACTGTCGAAGTTAATAATTAATAATAATAATTTTAGCACCACGAAATCATTACCAATACCAACACACAAGAAGCTTATCAAATCTTTAATTCAGAAACTGCAAAAATAAAAAAAGTTTAATCATTAGCAGTCACTTCCAATTTTTCCATCTGCACAAATTCATTTATCAGTTTTCTGTAACTTAACAGTAGCATTGTTGTAGAATGGTTAGAATATTAGAGTAAGCTCATGATGACCCCTTGTAATAAACTGCTATAAACATCGAGGTAACCTGCAGAAGTGAGAATTTACAACAGAATTAAATTTAACAAGTAAATGGACTTCCAATATTTATGAAGTATTGTAATTATGACACACACAGTTTACTGCATTTTGATCTATATTACTATTACTTTCCATAGCTCTGCCTTATTTTATTGGACACAGCTAGAGACTTTATTGATTTTTGGGATTTAGGATATGTTCCGGTCAACAGTGAAGCCAGTCCAGAAAGTTTTGGAGGATGCTGACCTTAAGAAAGAAGATGTTGATGAAATTGTTCTTGTTGGAGGATCTACTCGCATCCTCAAGGTGCAACAGCTTGTTAAAGACTTCTTCAATGGAAAAGTAAGTGAAACTTGAACTAATTTAACTAATTTGGTCAATAAAACATTTGTTTTTCAATATATCTTTTTATGTGAATGGTACTGGTATTGTAGGGAATGGTATTGTAGTGATGACACAGTTGCATATAATACCATAATGGTTAATTAGTGCTGATTAGTGCCAGCAGTGTCAAACCTAACATATTTTTAATATTTGTTTGAGTCAAGTTAACTTCATTATCATTGCCAGTACTCAGTATTTATTTGTAAGGATGTTAAACTTACAAAAACGTGAAATAATTTAGACAATAAGCTAATCATGAAAAGAAAGATTCACTAACATGTATTGTTATTTGTTTAACACTGAGGCATTTGGAATTTGTTTTTACCCTGAAGGATTGCACTGAAATATAAACATAAATTGTTCTATAGTGCAGATGAGTGTGATTTTCTGCATGCTAACATTAGCTTTCAAGAGAGTTCACCGCTTCTGAGTGTTGCTTGGGATCTGTATAGATTTTGAAATTTTCTTAAAATAAATTTACTTTTTTTAGGAGCCAAGCAGAGGAATTAACCCAGATGAGGCAGTTGCATATGGAGCTGCTGTTCAGGCTGGAGTGCTTGGAGGGGAAGAAGACACAGGTGACCTTGTGCTGCTTGATGTTAATCCTCTCACTATGGGTATTGAAACAGTTGGAGGTGTCATGACTAAGCTGATTGGTCGTAATACAGTTATTCCGACAAAGAAGTCACAGATCTTTTCAACGGCTGCTGACAACCAGCCAACTGTGACAATCCAGGTGTTTGAAGGTGAACGTCCAATGACCAAAGACAACCACCTTCTTGGTAAGTTTGACCTGACAGGAATCCCATCAGCACCTCGAGGAGTTCCACAAATCGAAGTTACTTTTGAAATTGACGTGAATGGCATTCTTCGTGTCACGGCCGAGGACAAGGGAACAGGTAATAAGAACAACATTGTGATCAACAACGACCAGAACCGCCTATCGCCTGAAGACATTGACCGCATGATAAACGATGCAGAGAAGTTTGCTGAAGATGACAAGAAAGTGAAGGAGAAGGTGGAGGCACGCAACGAACTTGAGGGTTATGCATACTCGCTGAAAAACCAGATCGCAGACAAGGAGAAGCTGGGAGGAAAGCTGAGTGATGAAGACAAGGAGACAATTGAGGCAGCACTGAATGAGCACATTGGTTGGCTGGAGAAGAACCATGATGCTGAGACAGAAGACTTCCAAGAGCACAAGAAGCAGCTAGAGGGAGTGGTCCAGCCTATCGTTGGAAAGCTTTACGAAGGTGCTGGTGGTGCCCCACCACCCCAAGAAGAGGAAGAAGAAAGGGATGAATTATAGTACAATAGATCTCTTCTAACACAAACTGAAGCTTTCTTACTAGTCAGAGGCTGGTATGGCTGGTTCTACTGCACCCAGACATTCATGTGCAGCTGCCTAATGTGGGAAAGATGTTCTTGTGAACTTTAGGATGGTTGCTTTTCATTTGTTTATTTAATGGTCCTGTGCTGATAAGATTACAGATTCCAATGGCTAGCAATTTTCTCTAAGGAGACCTGTTCTGGTTGATTCTGAAGTGTATGTTATTGACGTTTTTAGTTTAAGTCATGGCTTTGCATTTCAATTTTAACTTTAAGTATTAATCATTTCTAGCATTGATGCCAAATGATTGACAACTACTGAAGACAGATTTTTGGTAGACCCCTTAACTCTTACCTCAGCTGCACAAGTTTGTGGTTATACTGAACAAATTTATTGACTATTGGCTGCTGTTTGTGTGTTGATGTCACCATGGGTCATGATTTATTCTGTTATGTTTATATGATGTGAGACAGATGGCAAGGCGTCTGTTACCTAATGACCCACCAGTATTATGGTAGAGTGAACAAATGGATGCTGTTTCATTGACATTGTTGTTGTTACTGGTAAAGCACTTTTACCTTTGTCAACTTTGTTTATTGTATGGAGTTGAGCATAACAGTAAAAGCTTGCGTGCTTTGTAAAAATCTGGAAAATTTTCATGTTGATAGGAAATACTGGTGGAAATTTTTGTTCTCTAGGCTAAGTTCATGTAATAAAGTCTTTAAAATTTCCTGGTATTTCTCTGAATTTTAAAGTTAAGCCTAGATGTGAACTGAGTTTTGGCCTGTGAATACATGAGAATGCAAATCTACACCACTTAATTATAAATAGATCTGTTGTTTATACAACACACAGATGCATCAGTTGATGTTCGCTTCTAAGCAAAATCATTGTGCAAGCCAAATTCTGGGGGTGAGTCCAGTCGAAAGCCAAGAGGCAGTCACAGATGACACGGAAACAGCGTACGAAGGAAATGAGGCCAGGATGAGTTTTTAAGGTTACTGTCCAGTGTCGCCCCAAGTGTATAATAATCTTGCATTTTGACCCCACATAACAAACCTTTGCAGGTTTGGTTTTATCGTATCAGGACAATTGTACATCGCTCTTACCCAAGACACGTCACAGACCACAGCTTGCTCTATTTTTTGCTCTCGCCTTAAATTGAGTAAGTAATCTCTATTAGCATGAGACAAACATGTATACTTTACAACAATAATGCATGCAGTGGCAAAAAAGTAGCACAATATCAGTAAAAAAAACCTGATGTAATACTACGAAATAAAAGCATAAAACTACTGAGGCCTACAATTGGAATTAACTAATGGGTTAGATCTAGGAACAATCGTTAGAGCTAGGATTATCACAATTTTTATATTTGTACAATGAGCATGGAAGGATTTCTTATGTAGCAGTGAATACAAGTACAGTAATTAAAATGTATGCCCCTTTTCTGTGAATTGAGTTTATGGAAGTGCTTAGCAGGCAGATATTGGTTAAGATGGGGTGACTGGATGCTCGTAAAGAACTTCAATCCAAGTTTCTCCCAAATCTTCCCCAACGGTATTCTGACAGGAACCCCCACAGTCCCATACTCCTCAGTGTACGAGAGCATGCGGATCGCGGTTCACCTCCTGAAATATGCCACTTATTTCAGAGATTTAAATTTCGGGCTAGTACTAAGTATGGTCCTCACACGGGGACCTTAAATAGCGTGGCACCTATTCGAACGGGCAGCGGCAAAGGATCTGAGCCGATCAATTCATTGAAGAATGAGTTTACACAATGGGAGAACATAAGTTAACCAGAAGACTACTATAGAGCTTGGAAAATATTTGTTACTTTAGTGGAAGGCATTCCTTGAGATCAGAGCAGCCTAGTTGTCCTCGAGACTAAGGTCTTGGTCTCGAGTGCACTCGAGTTCGTTTTTAAAAGTCTTGGTCTTGAGACCAATAGTCTTGGTCTTGAGGTTCAAGGTCTTGATCTTGAGGCTCAAAGTCTTGGTCTTGGTCTCGCAAGACCAAGACCGGCTGTCAATATGAACAGTCATTTAACAAAACATAAGGATTTAAAAAATTTATCCAATAATTACTAATACAATTGCTTCAGTATTTACACGGGGTGAATGAGGCTTTACTGTTGTTTTGGACAATTTTTTTACTTCCTGTTATTTACCATAGAATGATTTCAAAATAGACTCACGATTTGTACATTTACATCCAGTGCTTGAAAAGCTGCTCTGTGTGCCAGTGAATTCAGCACTGTAGAACGTATTTTTCACATGGCAGAATTTTTATGAGGCCCCCACAGATCACGTCTTGGTCCGAAAATTCTGAGCGAATAGGTTATTATAAAATGCAACAGGCATTTGGAATAACACTTTGCATGAAGGACTTTTGTAAATACGAATTCGAAATTCTCTGCAGTCTGCATTTGGAGTTGTTTTGTTTGAATAAAATAAAAGATTCATGTTTTAATTAAAATATCGAGTAGTCCGACTTGACAATTTTTTAGTTAAAGGAATAGAAGTCTGGATATGGTTCTGATTTTGGGGGTATTTTTCTCGGTTTTGGTCTTGAGTTTCAAAGTCTTGGTCTTGGTCTTGAGGTTCAAGGTCTTGGTCTTGAGGTTCAAAGTCTTGGTCTTGGTCTTGAGGTTCAAGGTCTTGGTCTTGGTCTTGAGGTTTAAGGTCTTGACAACAAGACTGGATCAGAGGACTTTTAGTGGATATAGGCGTTGGCTGCAAACCTTCAACTTGGTCATCAAAGTTTAAATCTTGTCGGGAAAAGAACGCCGAGTAGTTTTACCAGTTAGTTTGACTCTTTTAACATCAGTATCAGTATGAGAAAAGATTCTGGGACTTGGTCTGTGGAATAAAATTTCTTTGGTCTTGGAAAGATCAAGTATCATTCTGTTCCTAGAAGACCAATCCTTAATGTTGGTGAATTCAGTTTCCAGGCTAACAGAGTTTTGCAGGACGAGAAGGTTGGTAAGCCTATTGTCTGCAAATTTAAAAATGATATTATGTAGTCGGAGAGACAAATTTAATACGGTATTGCTCCCTTTAGCATGTAGAGGCTGGTCTCTATGCCAGGCCCTTGAATGACACTGTGTTTAATGGGAGCAGAATACATGTAGGAAAGTTTTATGACTTGTGATCGTCCAGTTAGTCAATGACCCATGTAAGTTTGATATGAAAGATATTTCATGATGTTTAGAGCCATAACTGTAGGGATTAAGCTTACAGCTGAATGGTCGACAACAGTATGCTGTAGGAAAGTCCATTATAGCAAGCACCTCACAAGAGTTGCTGTTCCAACATCAAAGTGACGTGAAGTAGAAAGTGAGTGCACCAGTAAAACTGCCAGCTGGTCTGAAACCAAACTACTCCTTCAGAACGTCACAAGGCGTATTAGGTGTAATTAAACCGCCTAGAAATGAGAATTTTCCCGTGATTCAAGAGGGAATTTTTATTGCAGTCACAAATATAGGCCTGAAATCAGACAGAATATATAGATGGTTTCATAGGCGTAGACTCTGGGGGGGGGGCAGCCGGAGCACGTGCCCTTCCCCCCCCCCCAATAATTCAGATTGACTGTACACCGAATGCAACAAGTGCAGAATGAATAACCAAATGCCCCCTCCCAATATTTTGGACAAGTTTACGCCAGTGGATGGTTTGGAAACCTTTTGACGGGAGTAACCACAGCCACTGGCGTAAACTTGTCCAAAATATTGGGGGGAGGGGAATTTGGTTATTAATTCTACACTTGTTGCATTGAGTGTACAGTCCATCTCAATTATTGGGGGGACGTGCCCGGCTGCCCCCCAGAGTCTACAGTTTCAAAAGAGCAATTATACGAGTGTCGTCACATAGGCGTAATTTGTGGGGGTACGAGGGGTACCCGTACCCCTCACTTTTTGGACTGGGGGGTACCGTTTCCCCCACTTTTTGAACAATGCCAATGAACATTTTATTATTGTACCTTCCCAGAGATCGCGGTCTCCGCCTTGCTTCGTGTAGGCCTATTTTAGAAAATGGTACCCCCCCCCACTTTTTAGACCAAAGTTACGCCCCTGAGTGTCGACTAATTCCGCCAACTCATAAGAACATTTTTGAACATTTTTGAAAGTCAAGCAGGCAGACCTCGAGCCCTGCGGCTGTAGGTCTAGGCCTACGTATTTCGTTGTGTGGGCAGAAGCCTTTGAATTTCCAGAATATTTACGTATGATTTAGTGCTAGCTTTGATATTGTTTTAAAAACAAGGATTTCCGCATTCCAATAGTCCACAGAAGTCCCTATAGATGGAAGGGGCGCCCGCAGGCTTGAAATATTGGACGCTCACCCCTCCTGTCCTCTGTCCGCCGCTCATAGTCATACGCTGAAAATGACTCGGAGTGACTCATAAAAGTACAGTATAACATAAGCATATATCACATGATATTATACACACTGTATGGCCTATTCCTTGTGTGGGTTTGATTTGGTTGCGCGTCTAGTGCGTCCGCCTGGGAACGCCTCTGATGTCAGCACAGAAGTTATTGACCTGATTCATGATGTAGGCTTAGGCCTACATCATGGCGACATGGCTAGATCATGCGATTGATATCATCAAAAAGGCGAATTATTATGTATTGCCATGATGCCATCGACGTACGTCGATGTGTAGGCCTATTGCTGCCGGTCAGAGCATTTAATTTAGACGAGTTACGCTTGTAATCGTATGTTGGGATCGCTTGTTGGGAACATAAGTAAGTAAGTAAGTAAGTAATCTTTTATTAGTATAAGGCAAACGCTCATACTTTACAACAATACATACAAAATGATCACAATATCAGTAACACTGTAAGACAGTTTAAACACAAGCAATTCTATATAATGTCTTATTTACATACATATACATTATACAGTATTATAAACAATAAACGATAGTGTCTTATTTACATACATAGGCCTATCTATAACTAAAGTTATGATCTAAGCCTTACATTCTAAGGAACATAAGCATTACTATGGTCTACAAAAAGAGCCAGTTTAGATATCAGAACAGGTACTAGAACCAGCATTAACCCAGTTTTTATACTTGTACAGTGAGCGAATGATGAAGGATTTCTTATGTAGCAATGTATTAAAGTGCGGTAATTCAAAAGCATGTCCCCTTTTTCTTAAGTTGAATTTATGAAGGTGCTCTGCAGGCAGTAATAATTGGTGAAGACAGTGTTGGGGTGACTGGATGCCTTTGAAGAACTTCAATTCAATTTTTTCACAAATCTTCTCTAAAGTTAAACCATCACCACTAAAGAGGTTACTGCGCCCAGCCCTGCGCAAAAAAGATTCAATTTTTCCACCCAGTTTAGCCGACAGGAATCCCCCCCAAGATGGTATGGCATACGTTAGTCGTGAGACTACAAGGGCTTGAAAAATGTTCTTTAGTTTGCTGGGAGGCATTCCTTGAGATCGGAGGACTTTTAGGGGGTATAGGCGTTGGCTGCATATCTTCAAAATAAATGAAACATGGTCATCAAATTTTAAGTCTTCTCGAAAAAGAACACCCAGCAATTTGACAATTTTTACTCTTTCAACATTGCTGATAGGATCCGGAAGAGACAATTAAAGTGTCTTGGATTCGGTCTATGAAATACAATTTCTTTAGTCTTGGAAAAATTAAGTGTCATTCTGTTCCTGGAGGCCCAATCCTTAATATTATCAAATTCAGATTCCAAGCTAACAGGAGAATTTTGGGGGGTGAGAAGGTTAGTATCATCTGCAAATTTGAAAAGGATGTTGGACAGAGAGACGGGTTTAAGATCGCTCTCCATTACAATGTAGAGGGTGGGACCAAGACCAGACCCTTGGATAATACTGCGATTAATGGAAGTAGAATCAGAAACTACATTGCCATATTTGAGGACTTGAGATCGACCAGTTAGGAAGTCAATGACCCAATTTGAAATTTCAGGCAGCATGTTTAAAGCCATGACTTTAGGTATTAGAACTGAATGGTCAACAACATCAAAAGCTTTAGAGAAGTCGACTAGCAAACAACGCACATAAGAGTTACTTTCTAGCATCTGGGTGACGTGATGCAGAAAGAAGGTGAGTGCACTGGTACAACTGCCAGTTGGTCTGAAGCCAAACTGATCCTCTAGAGCTTCTTGGGGCAAATTGGGTCTAAGCCACTTAGAAACAACAAGTTTTTCTGCGATTCTTGACAGGATTGGAGTTACAGATATAGGTCTGAAGTCAGACAGAGTAGATGGTTTGGAAACTTTATTTACAGGAGTGACCACCGCGATGCGCCAGTTATCTGGAATGGTCCCAGTTTCAAAAGAGCAATTAAACACATGAGTTACCAATTCCGCCAACTCATAAGAACATTTCTGAAAGAGCCAAGCAGGCAATCCATCAAGACCAGCAGCTGTGTTTCGCTGTGTGCGCAGGAGCCTTTCAACTTCCAGTATACTCACATATGATTTATTTATTCCGGTACTGGCTCCTGTATTATTTTTAAGATTAAGGATTTCCTCAGCCGAATAGTCCACCGAAGTTGCTATGTCAGCATAGAAGTTATTGGCCATATTGATGTCATCGAAGAGACCTGACGAATTTTTAGTGTCACTGGTCAGAGAAGATGAGTTTCGCTTTTTTACCGCATCCCAAAGCTGCTTAGGTGTGGCATCTTGCAATGAAGAAAAACGTGTTTGTGTGTTTTCCAAGATCAGCTGATTGATTCTACCTGCAAGCGAGTCTGCATCATCCATTCGACCCTTCCTTCGAATATCCCAAAGCTGCTTAAGTGGCATCTTACAAAGATGAAAATTGAACGCTTTTGCGAGATCAGCTGATTAAATTCTTCCCGCAAGTGAATCTGCAACGTCCATTGTACCCTATCTTCGCAATTTGCGTGCACATGTAGGCCTATTGCGTTTGGTTAAAAGCGATGTAATAAGAGGTGTAGGCCTAGGCCCCTACACGTAGCCTAATCTGGTCCTCTGCATGGATATTTGTTTCTATTGCGACAGATCTAAACGGAATGCATATGTCAATAAGGGCAGAGATCGCTTGAAGAAACTTGTTGAAAAGTAGAATATCTCAGATCCATAGTAAAAACGTCGGCCAATCCTAACAGCAATATTAGTCCCAGGCCAATCGTGCGAATTTCAGAATTAGGCCACTAAACGTCCCCAAACCCAATGACTTTCAAACATCTGGATATTCAACTGCTATTCACCTGCCGACTGACTAACCACGCTTCATGTTCGCATTTCTGTTACTTTTCGCGCGTTAAAAATTTTGTAATAATAATAATTATATAATTATAAGCATCCGTCCACATCTCGCTGCTGCGCGAGGAGAAAGCTATTTCTACAAAGAGAGTTTTAAACTGTCCTAAACAAAGGCTTGCTGAAGGAAAACACTTGCATTAATTTATCCTGCCAGATTAGAAGCTTCAAGAGGTAAACATCGAGTTTGGGGCTCAAATAATTATGCTGCACCGTTTTAAACAACGCTTGCGCAAATATTTTATTTTGGCACCATATCGCGTCAATTTTAACCGCAGCCACCGCTTTCCGGAAGTTGTAGCTTAAGTTTTTGTCCATAGATCTAGGTTACCATTCTGGTGTGGAATCTACTTAAAACATACTCTGTGCATAATCAAGTAATACAAAATGGCAGCAGCCGCCGTGCAAGAAGCTGAAGTTCTTCTGACGGAAAATATCAAGCGCTGGATCCGAACTGTTCTCTTGACTGCGGACCTTCCCAACGAAACACGCGAGGAACTGAGAAAATACACTAGCCACCGACGATTGCCCGATGAAAAGAAACCGCGAACCATACCGTATGAACTGGTGAAATCCGTACATCAGAGTACGAACCAGAACGGTAAAGTAGCCTCTCCTTGAATAGCTGACATCCCACCTTCTCAATTTTAAAGTTTTCCTGGAACTAAGTAACGATGGGTTTTACAGTAAATCTACACCTCTAATGTTCGTGGTGTTCGTGTCACCAGAACGTCATTATGTAGCAATAACTGATAACATTGGATTTATATAAGTGCTGTATTCTTGTTGCAACTCCTCCAAAAATTCCAGTTGCTCACTGACATACTTTTTCATCTACCGGTAAAGACACATACAATATAGCAGTGGCGGCGACCTTGTTTGACAGGTGGGGGGGGGGACATTTTAGAACTGATCTGGTTAAAAAAGAGTTTTGAACTGATCTGGTAAAAAGAGGTCAAAATTTTTTTTCGCTGACACACGAGAAAAACTGTTGACCTTTTTTGGTGTTTCTTCAAAATTTGGGGGTCCGATGTATGGTGTGTCCCCCCACTCCTAAAGGTGGGGGGTCTTGTCCCCCTCCACCCCAGTATAAAATGGCGGCCGATAGCTTGCAAGTTGCTGATTGTTATAATTCACTAAATTACATGTAACTGTTAGATAATTAATAACTGATGCACATTTTATTCAAAAAGTTGGCTGCACTGATGTGATTACTGATTAGACAGTTAAATACACAAATCAATGGAATGGATTCTGATAAACTTCTCAAACTTTTATTGATCTCATTATTCCTCTTGTTTTCAAACAGCAATATCGGCAAATAACCAGATCTCATTTATAGTCTCGAAAGACCAACTCACTAAGTAACCAATCTTAGAACGGAAAATTATGTTGTCCAAAAGGCCATATGTTCTTAAATCTATGCACTAAGGCCTAAGTCAAAGTTGGTCATCACTGGCTTGGCGTCGGCAACGAGGACAGTATAATAGTCATCCAATACTACCGGGTAATCGTGCAATTAATGGCTACCTCCCAGGCCTGAAGAGTTAGTCTGCGCTGTCACTCATATTATCCAATCCGTTCAATCGACAGCGCATAAGCAGGGTGAAAGAACGGCCAGTCAGTCACCCCCTTCCCTATACCGTGTTATCTTCCTTCACTGATTGACAGATGTAACGGTCGCCTGCCCGGGCTACCTGTGTAGCTTTTAAAACTTACTGATTCATGTATTATGCTTCTTCTGTCGGATTTCGGCTATTGATTTAAGGGCCTGGGTTCAAACCTTGGAACGGGTGCCCAGGTATTTGGGGGCCCATTGACAGCCCTATCTATAACCAGCTGTAGAGATGTGTATGCAATGGAATTCTTATAATGCTGTTCTTTTTAAATGTCTGATATCCACCATGATCACATCATAGCTCAGCTGTTACGAGAAATTTATTTTAATACTGTTGTGATTTTATTGGGTTGTAAGAATAAGTTGCTGTCAAGTGGATGGAACACTGCACTGTCTTGAGTTTGCTTTAACATTGCCTGTCAGTGTTCTTGAAAGCAGCATTTCAGTTCCATAGCTGTTGACAATACATTTATTTTAATGATCAGTTTCTTACTATAATTTACTGAGCATTTTAATTTTTACTAAATTGTGTTATGTGGGTATTTGTGAAGGTCCTTATTTACACGAACTTCTAGAAGGAAGCGAGGTTCACTTACCTCAATTGGAAGTTCCTGAAAGGGTGAGCAGTCAGTCTGAATATTGTAGCTCATGTAAATGTGCTTAGTTAAATTTTGTATTTTATTTTTTTGTCCTATGTTTACTGTTACCATGTTACCCCTTGAACACCACATACAGTGTGAATGTTTTTACGTGCTACCAGCTTACCCATGATTCTGCATAATGCGAAGTGACATCATGTTTCTCAAAGTATTAACACACTGTGTTAGCTAACACGTGGTACAAATAACTGAAGATGGTATTCCTTGTATCATAATGACAGAGTCAAATGTCAGCATTCATATACAGTGTTGATGAAAAGCTAGCTGCTACAGACCAGTTACATCATACTGGAATGCAAGCCATAGTTTTTAGATATTTTGGTATTTCTGATTCAGTTGTATGAGGTTGGGTAAAATATGAAACAAAGCTTTATGAAATTATGAAGAATATTGATTTAGAAGTTGATTTGGAGAGACATTGCATGTGCCAAGAGAGAGCTAAATGCTGTGGCCATCGACTGAATGCTAGTATGATTAGAATGATTATAATTTATTAGGCTTTCTGTATAAAAATGTAAAACTTGCACAGAAGGAGCGATTTTGTACAAAAATATAGAGCTAAGAGCTGGAAATAGAAGAAAATAACATACATTGTAAAACCTCCAGCTAAACTAGATGTGCCTGACTTAAACTGAAGTGTGAGTCTTGAATATATAAACTCTTGAGTGGTATATGTATATTGAATCATGTACTAGATCTGTGCTTATTAATTTTCAAAACGCTGTGGTATGTATTGCTTTTTGGTTGATTTTAAATTTGTTAAATTTTATTTAATAAGTTTTCAATTTGTACTATTTTACTTTCTTATGTTTTTGAAATTAGATCACAAAGTACATATTACATATTGTTAATTTTGCTAAATGAAATGAAGTGATGGTGGATAGTTAGAGAATATTTTAAGGTATAAAATATATTGTAGGTTAATGCAGCATTGTCTTATTTTACACATGGCCTGCTTTACTCATGGTTTTGGTGGGCTTATCCCTAACAACCTTGCTTTAGTGGTTCCACACTGGATTTTTGCCACTGTAATTCCAACAGCAAAATTCCTTTTGTTGTACTGCATTTTCCCAATTCTCTACCTTTCAACTGCTTTTCTATACTTGCTGTCTGCAGGATGAAGTTAGGTATATATATCTTTCCAGATATTATTCTTTTTCGAGGAGTTTTGCTTAGGCTTGGGGATTACCTAGTGATCACTGTCTAGTCTACTTTTGTGAAAGTTGACATGAAGTGTTTGGTTCATTCTGACTGACTTTTGTTTGGCCACGGTTATTGGTTGTAGTTTTGTACATTGTACATATTTCAGAAATGGGTTTCTTGACAGTCACTGCTTTAGGATCTAGCATGTTGCTCGCTCCAGTTTGAGTGTTGTGTTACATTTTATTGTGTATTATCTTTTTTTAATAGAATCCTGAACTTGAACATCGAATACAAAAGCTGAAGGCAGAGCAAGAGCAGAAAGAATATGAAAGATGGACAAGCAACCTCACAAGAAATGTTCTTGAATTTTCATATTTCTTTGGCAGTTGTACATTATTTAGTTAGTTGAGTGTTAGTTCAAAGCATAATCTAAAAACTATCAGAAGTGGAAAAGTATATATGTGATAGCAATGTTTAATGTTTGTTTTTGATTGTATGTAGGTTAGAAGTGCTGACTATCGAATACCTCTGCTTGCCTGACAACTTTAAAACAATTTTTTCAAAAATTGTGACAAGATTTACTCCCAAAAACCTACCAGATTCACTAAATTTTATTTAATTATGCCTTACCAGTTGAAAACTAACAATTCATATATTTTGCTGAGCTTGTAAACTGATGAGAGTTCGTCTTGAAAATCTAAGAACATAGAATCGAAGTTAATATTGAAAATTTAATTATGAAGTGAATTGTTTTAAATTGTTTTAGTCTCTCAACAAGAAAGAGTACAGTGAAACTGTTGGGCAGCAAAGTAAGTTGTGTCATTTGATCATTGATTTTCAGCTGATATATTTAGTGAGTTTTGATATAATGTACCCTGGTAAATGGAGATTTGTATGACACCAGTTTATAAAATAACATATTTATATTACTTGTAAGCAGGTCCTTAACCTGAAATACAGAGTAGCCTGTCCAAAAGCATTTGAAGTCGTGGCCACCCAAAGTCCCGCCGCCTTAAGCCTTAAGATTCCGACTGCAGTACCTTTATGAGTTTACGACTTTACGTTAATAATCGCGATCACAAAACCACGATCGTCAAAATAGCGATCACAAAACCACGATCGTCAAAATATTGACCACAAAACAGCAACGCACAAAACAGCGAGTGCACAAAATAGTGAAACCACTAGAGGGATTTCATCGATTTATTTCCAGTGTCTTCCAATATCTGACGAAGTATGCGTATAACAAATGTGGAATCCTGCAGTTTGGGTAGTTTAATTATTTTTCATTTGAATCTTTTGCATGAATCTTTGCTCAATATTTTGACTTCAAGTTTGTGCTATATTTTTCATCGCTCATCCAACTTCTAGTCTAAGTTATATTTCAATCAATCTTCCAACTTCTAGTTTAAGTTTTACTATGAAATGTTTCATCGCTCATGCATTGTAAATAATTTCAGACGCTAAAAGCCAAGATTACCATATTTTCATTGCTCATCCAACTTCTAGCTTCAGTTTTATTATGTAATATTTTAATCGATCGTCTAGCTTCTAGTTAATTATAGTCAATTATATTTTCATCAATCATCATAATTGCTGATGAATATTGACTATCCACTGTAAAAGTGTACATTTGACTAAAGTACCTAAACTGCAGGATTACCCACATGTGTAATGTTAAACTTGGAGACCTAAATTAGAGATCACCATCCTTGATTTCTACTGTCTTATATAGCAGGCCTAATCGCTGTTTTGAGGCTCGCTGTTTTGCCACAGTCGCTATTTTGTGATTGCTAGTTTGACGGTCGCGGTTTTGTGATCGCGATTATCAACGTAGACCCCTTATGCTGTTTACAGAGCCTAATTTCAACCTGTGCTCCTTACAGAACTGTCATCTGAATGCTGGTGGTGGCTTTAGAGAAGAAGCTGGATGGTGCTGTACAAGAATCATGCACAATTTATGCCCGACATTTTTGCCCGTCCAAAATAATTTTCACCCGTCTAAAGGACGGGTGGCTGGCTAAGGGCCTGCTTGTAACCTTAAACCATCAAGAAAAATGATTGCAACAGTTTATATAATTCTGAAGATATTTTTGTGATCAAAAGTTCTTAGAACTCTAAGAATATTAGGCAAGCTCTTCCAGTATGGTGAGTACCGGTATTCTGCACAATGAAAGTTCAGACTGTGTGACAAGTAAAGCCAGATTCCATGTTATCAAAGCCAAGTGCAACCCCTCTCAGTTTCCGCTGTTTGTGTGTTTCAGTGCGTCAGATGAATAGTCAGTTACTATCTGTCTTCAACTTTCTGGTTACTGTTGTTGGTTCATTTGCTTTTGCTTACAAAGCCACAGAATATTCAATGGAAACGCCAAGTTTTCCTCTGGTGAGTTTTCTTAACGAGTTAGTGACAACTGATTTAATCCTGTGAAATCAATTATGTAATGTGATGTAACAGAACACCTGTATAGCTCTTCCAGTATGGCGAGTATTCTGTTAAAGTTTGGAGTTGGTTGGTTCTCGTAAGTGTAATGTGTATTTCTTGCGCTATGGACAGACCCTGGTGAACACAGCCATATCCATAATGTGGGGATTGTTGAGATTGTTGTAAGGCAAAGTCTTAATACATTTTGTTTCAATGTGTAGGCTAAATCATTTCAGTATTTCTCAATCTCAAATGACTTGGCAGAGGTGAATATGAAAGGTATGGCAGAGAAAAGTGTATGATAATGAGGCTGTGCATTATGACTCTGATGCTAATGGCAATGTTACTATGTATTACTTAATATGTGTATTGACGGTGGTTGACAGTGTGGATTGCAACTAGACGTGATCTGTAAATTATGATTTTGGAATACAAGTTTGCTTGACCATCATTTGCTGCCTTTTGCATTGTGCTCGTGGCACTCTAGAAGTTTCTAGATTAGAGCAAATTAGATTGAGATAATAAGCATTGTTTTTGAATGTGAATAATAAACTGCAGGTTGATTTAAGAGTGCAAAGTGGGAAGGGATTATGAATTATTAGTAACGTGCATCATCAGAAGTACTAAGGAGTCTCACAGCAGAGAAATTATACACACAGTTTCTGGATAATTTGTATATATGTTCTGTAAAGAACCAAGTTTAACATGGCATTGTTAATTTCCTGTAAATAACACATTCCTTATTTGAATACTATTAATAGAAACTAGTCATAATTGAGTAAACTGTGTGGAGCTGAGGAGGAAAACAGTGAGCTTGAAAGTGCTTCAGTAAAAGTGAATAATTTTATATGCACAATTATGGTGTGAACTTGAGTGGTTACCGTTGCAACCAAGTTGCAGGTGGAAGAGAATGGTTGAAAGTGCACTACTGAAGCTCAGATAAATATTTCTTTAAATAACTCATTTATATGGTAAATAATTGTCTGAGTTCTGTTTTTGTAATTTTTCAGCAACTCTTAAGTGGACTTGCCGTTGCCACAGTTGTCTTTTTCGCCGATCTCTATTTCCTTCTGAAGTATTACGGATGAAAGTATTGTGTTGGCTGGCTTTCTTGTGTTACACTTTCTTTCAACTGACAGAAATTTCCTTCTGTAAATACATTTGCGGACTGTTAACAAGCTGGCATTCACCGGAGTTTGTAAAAGCATGGAAGACTAGTGATTGCAGCTCTTAATAACTTATTATTGCTATGATTTTTAGCTATGAGTTTAAATACTAATGGAACATTAGTGAAATATTAAGTTACACTAAAGCCCTAATCAGTGTCAGTCGATCCTGTTAGCTTCTCAGGAACCTAGAAGCGTGCAGGTTTAGAATACTGGTAACTGAAGTCTTTGTCAGGGCTTGACCTGGTTGAGTGACACACTTAGCTCAAATTCAAGCTTTAGACTTTTGATTTTGTTTAGCTTATCTGACTCCTTTCTTGAACTCTAGTCTGGTAGCAATGCTTGGATACTGATGTACTCGTATCTCTAGAGGTCACCATAAGAGTTAAATGTGATCATGTTCTTGCACAAGTTTCTTTGGTCTAATCGAGTCAGTGCTTGAATTTAGACAAACCATATAGGTCAATTTCTGTTCCTTTGTCTTGTGTTTCCATATACGCAATGAGGTAATTCTCTACAATAGTACTGGTTCATATGTCTTGTCTTGAGGCTCTCAGGAAGGTGGCTCAAACTTTTACTTAGGTTGAACTAGACTTGTTCTCATGAAATAAAACCTTTTAGTTCTGAATTTGATCTATCTACAGCATCGAAGATAAAAGATGAAATGGTTATTGTATCTAGTAACTTCTGTTACACGTATTGCACAAGGAATCAACTGATGGTGCATCAAGACCAAGCCATAATCAGGGAAACCAAGCCATAATCAGGGAAACCCAAGTCATAATCAAAGTAACTAGTGATAATGAGTTGCAGTCTATTGCTGAATTTTTTAATCACTGTTGATCCTGGATTTTTGCTGAAATCACACTCACTGATCTCATTTGAAAAGTTCAGTGGCTTCCAGTACATTGTTTTCTCTAAATGACAATGCCTTTAGTTAAGCAGAAGGTATGGTAGTCCAAATTTCTGTTTTAATTGTTTGAATATGTCTAAGCACTGCCATAGTAGCTGTTTTAACACAAAGTGTTTTATTGACAAAGTTTAATACTGGATAAGGAATATGGCAGGCAGTATGTCAGATCACTCCATATAGAGTGAAGTAATCTGAACAGAAGTTTAGAATAGAACTGACGAGTGTCATGTCCATTCAGGGCTGAGTCCAGTTCACAGTAGACATGCAGTTTTATTTCATTTAACCTGTTTCAAGTGCGTTTTCATGAGTTTCGTCAGAGACATTATCAAACTGATAATTCTCTTATAAAATTATATTTCCCCTGGAAGACTGATTTGCTGAACGGTTACTAGTTAAATTTTAATAGATCGTCAGACCCTATGAAGTGTGTTATTGTGATTAAAATGGTCTGAAAAACTTTTGTTAAGGAAATATATAAGCAGTATTTGAATATAGGAAGCTTTAAAGAGTGAGAATTGACGTCTTATAGAACAAATGATTAATGATCAACAGTTTATAAAGAATTCTGGTTACTGCCATCATTGGAAAGTAATAAGCAATTGACCTCTAAGTAACAAGTGATCCATAAGTGAAGTTGTTATTTGATACTGTTTTTTGTGACTGCTAATCAGAGTGCCTTAAGAAGCTTGTCCTCCAGTAGTAAGAGTACTGTCTTCTAAGGGGTCGTCCATAAAGGAAAACTTTGTGCAAAATGACCCCTGCTTCCCCTTTTCCACATTTGTCCTAATCTGGAATTGCTCTTGTCCATCCCCCTAGTGTCCTATTGATCTGCAAGGCTAACTGTCATGAGGTGCAGTATTTTGATAATATTGCATCGATCATAGGGACTCATAATTATAGGCCTATGTCTCACTGAAGTTGGTGTTTAAAGCCTTGGCTGACTTGAATAAGGAATTTAGATGCAGACCTGCACATTGGGCATAATCCTCTCAACTAGTCTGCATTTGGGTGCACTCTCTGTTCCCCTCTATGTGGACCCCTTAATGGACGACCCTAAGATATTTTGCACGGCGGTATTTAAATTTTAATGGAAGCAAAGTGTTAGCGGAGTGAAATATGTAAATTACGTTTAAGATGTCCATTTGACAGAAGGTCACTGCTATAGTTTAAACCTTTCTTGCTCCATTTCTGCATTATTTTGTGTTGGCATTAAGCAGCTAGTGGTGTTTTCAGTGTCCTGTTTGATTTTCGGTGGGTACATGGAAGCATATATAAAAATCTTTATGCATGTTTAAAGAAGTCTAAACAACTTTAACACAGCTGTTTAGAAATTGCCATATGATATTTATTTCATTGCTTTAACCTGAAGTAATAATGTGGCACTCGTTTCTTAACACTAAGTGTTAATGCATTTCCTGTTGTGAACCTGTGTAACAAATTTTAGTATGATATTTGTTATCATGCATCTGCAAGATTACTAGTACTAAATGATTGCGTACGTGTGTGTGCGTGTTTAATTGTTTCTTCGCTCCTCTACTCTTTCCAGAGCTGAATTATTTGGTTATAACTAAAAGTTGGAGGTATTAGGTAGGACTCCAGGATCAATGTTTGGGTTTATCTTCTTTCTTTTCGATGGTTCATGATGTTGTGTTTGTTGGTGCATGTCAAAGTATAAAGGGACATCATCAAATTTAAGTTGTTCTGTATTATATGACATGGTTTAATCCTTCCCCCACAGGGCTGTGGTTCCAAATGCATGATTTAGTTTGTGTGTGAATGTGCTTGCATCTCTGGTTTATTAAGGTAGAGGGGCGGTCTTTCTTGTCATTAATTAACTATGTGTTCTAATGCTCATTATTTGCTGTCGGGTACTAAAAGCTACGTTTGAATTCAGTTATTTTTCAAACAGTGCTTCACTAGAATCGGTCTGTGGTAGAGTGGTTAATTTTGTAATTTTTTAATCCTGTCTGCTGTTAGGATTGTTTCTACCACAGTATTCATTGGTGCCATTTAGAAAATTATGCACTGACAAAATTCTCTGCGAGTCTAAAAGTCTGATTAGAATTGCCTCTCTTTTAGCCTGAAAATTTGAAAAGTAAACTTATGTCGCAATCTTTGGTTGAAATGTCGTGAAAAAATATTAACACTTTCTTAAGTGTGGAATTTTATGTTGAGAAATGTTTAGCTTTTGTTCCTTTCATATAACTTTGTAACAACTGAGCAACAGTGCAGATATGAATGTTGGCCTTGTATATCAACACTGAGACAAAGCCGAGACTTGTCTGTTGACTGGGTTACAACCGGATGGAAATTAAAGGACATGACAAGAAAATGCACATCTTTAAGGGTCCAATTTCTGTGAATGCATTTGAAAGCATTTGCAAGTTTTCACTTATGATGTTTACATGACATACTCTGAGGCTGGAATATTTTTTCAGTTTATGTGCAATAAAGACATTGTTAGCAGTTGTTCAGTTATTGTTTTCACACATTTCTATTTCTGGACTGTTTCTGCAATAATGCAGGTAGTATCATGTACATCCTTAGGTTTCATAATTATTTAGGAATGCAAAATAGAAATTGCCAAGTGTATAGTCACAGGTATGTTGTTTATTAAGCTGTGCTGAGTTCAAAGTACTCGAATAGCAGACTGAAAGAAGATGCCGTTTTCGTTTCGCTTATTTTATTGGTTATTTATGATTTGTGCATTGCCTTTTCAAGTGAATGTTAAGTTCTGCAATGTACAGCTACCTTAATGAAACTATACAACTGTTAAGTGTTTTTTCTGTGGACTAGGCTAGGAGTTGTACGAAGTGGATATCCTGTAGAGCAAAGTGTAAATTGCATGTATCTGTTGATGTCAGTGAGCACACCCCCACTGCTTTATGACAGATCATTCTGTGTTTGCTTGTTGATTGTGATGCCACTTTGGGCTGTTCTAAAACTACCTAATAAGAATGCATGTCTCATTTTGTTTCGTTGCCAAATCTGAGTCATTTTCTAAATGGCTTTTTCGCATTCCTATCAATACCTTTTTTAGTGAAGCTTTCAACTTGTTTTCATGCACATTTGATTAAATTATTTTTAATTGCTTAACTCTTCATTTTGTCGATGAGTGTTTTGCTCACTTTATGTACAATGTGGCCAGCGTTGCTTAAGAAACAAGATTGTAGAAGTGAACATGACATTTGATACATACAATACTTTGAAGAACAGTATGCGTTGATGACAGCCTTGAGTGAGGAGTGCAATGAATAGAGGTAAAACTACACCGGAGTGAAAATTAACTTTATGTGCAAATCTATCTAATGAAGATTGCTTTATTTGAAAGAGTGCCTGAGTGAACAAACCCTGAACTGAATTGAAGTGCTTTGGAGTGAAGATTTTAAAAAGGCCCTCAACCCACCGATTATTGTAATTGTGGATTATAGTACTTGCTTTGGTATACAGAAATGTAAGAAATAAAATATGACTTAAAGATTTGCTGAGAAGTTTTTCATTTTGCAGAAACTAAAGATGTAAGCCATAGGGGGTCATTGCATAATTATTACGTAACCCCGAAAATGACCGTTTTTGACCAACCTGCCCACCCTATAACGCTTCGTAACGTTTCCCTAGACCCACCCAGGCCAGCCCAGCGTTACGTAACATTTGTTGTTAGGGGCCATCCATATATTACGTACGCAAAAATCCCGGAAAGTTGGACCCTCCCTGTTCATACGCGTACTTTTTCCACCCCCCCCCACCTGTGTACATACAGTTGACGCACCCCCCCCCAAGACCAGCTGCAGAATGTGTCAGTTACACAGGTCCAGTCAACGACTGTCTGCACTTTAGGCCAGATTGAAGGATGAGTAATCCATGGACTCACTGTTGAGTTGTGTGATAGTTTAATAATAGCGTTCAGAGGTCAGGTGGCATACAAGTGACACCTCTCCCACAGTCGTACTTCCACTGACAGTACCGGATAGCTGGAAAGACTGAACTCTAGCTCACTTGAAGGCTGAATCAATTTTCGTACGTACATTATCAGTTGACCCCCCCCATTCGCAAGCGTACGCAAGCACTTGCATTTTGGTTACCCCTCCCTCCATGAGTACGTAAAATATGGATGGCCCCTTACGGAAATCATGTTAGATTTACTATGTGATCGCGCAATTATAATTCATATTTTATAGCGAATTTAATATAGTATACATGTGAATTAGAATTTCACAGTAGGCCTAACATAATATTATACAGAATATTTTATTTATATAAATGACAGTCATGTTTGAAATGCAAAATATTTTATTTATTAAAATTTTACGTTAAAGTTTTACATGCTGCTTAAAAGTTTCATGGACTAAATTGCTTATTATTAATTAATAAAATGAAGATGAACTAATTATTGCTTAGTCTGAGCACTTCGATTAGTATTAATTTAATACAAATATTGCTAAGTTTTTGTCGAGCATCAATTTTAAATGTTTGAAATTTATGTCCACTCACTAGTAAAATATGCTTTGAAGTGGTTCTTCGAGGTCAGGAAACGAGAATTACCACGTAGTTCCGATCAGTGCATCAACTCGTCTGCAGCGCTTCGCATATTCAGCATTCCTATAAGTAACATTTGCTCTCTTGCGTACATACTTACCGAATTAGATAGCGTCATGCACGAATGAGACGCAAAGCAGGCAACCGATAGATCGAACGCAGACTAGAACATGATTGGATGTATGTTGCACGTGATATAATTCAAGTAACATGATTAGCTAATGATTGGTTACGTCAAAAAGAGAAACAAACACGCGATGACGTCAAATCCGTTGCCACAGTAGGCTAACCGCAAAGGTTTGCAGAGCTGTCGGTAATATAGCCCTGAAAGTTTCTGTTCAAATTGATTTTTTACGCTGAAAATTGACGATTTAAGAAGACTAGAAACATTTTCGACAAGGTAAAACAATAAAGTAAACATATTATAATTCTTATCGATATATTTGGAATAAACGAGCCCATCGTTTGAGTGAATTAAGGATGAAAGAAAATGACTTACTTGTCGAGTATGCTAAAGAAACATTTATTAACTATACTAGGCCTATAGTCTCTGACTCTCTGTTACCAATCTGAGATCTGATTTAGTCGCGATTGCTGCAGTCTATGTTTTTAAAGACTGTAATCCTGTCGCGTTTGTGTCGACACGAATTTCTCTAATAACCGAATATTGATTGATTGAGTATATTTTGTTTAGCTGAACGTAGGCCTAAATCTTGTTACAAGACCATAGCCTTTAACCATGCACGTCCCTAAATAAAAAAAATTCATTATTAATGTTTAAGTAAATTTGCCGAGCTTAGAGACAAATTGCAGCATTTGATGAAGTGAATGAACTTTAAAACTTTTAGGCCTATTATGCGTGAATTTTTCGATATGATTATTATAGCTATGGCATATATATCTGAAGGAAAGCTTTGATCATCGTCCTATCTCAGTCTTTCTCGACCCCCTGCAGTCACTACTCACCTGAAGTTCTCCAACCGAGCCATTTCCACCACAGCACCACGCCTCTGGAATGATCTCCCCCTGAATTCCGCAGTTTCTCAGTGCCTCCATAGGCGTAATTTGTGGGGGGTACGAGGGGTACCCGTACCCCCACTTTTTTGGACCGGGGGGTACCGTACCCCCACTTTTAAACAACGCCGATCAATATTTTATTGTGCCTTCCCAGAGATTGCAGTATTCGCCTTGCTTCGTGTATGTAAAGAATGAGGTGTGCAGTATGTATGTACCTGGCAGTCAGACACGCATGCAGACTTTAGGCCACACAGGTTGTCCGACAGACTGACCGCGGTGATCGGCTCGCAGGCGCCACAGATCTGAGCCACGGCTACACTCTTCTTCTTACATCACCCTCACTCTCCGCCTTATTGTTGACGTCTTAGTCACTGGCTAATGGGATGTGGAGATGTAGGTCAAAGCGCAAGCTTCTGTATCCTTCATGAGTTACAAACCCATTATATGGACCCACACTCATATTGGCGCCACGGCTACACTTTTCTTGGAAATATCTGAGATCACCCTCACTCTCCGCCTTATGATTGTCATCTTAGTCATATTGGGATGTGGAGATGTAGGTCGAAGCGCAAGCTTCCTTCCATAGGCGTAATTTGTGGGGGGGTACGAGGGGTACCCGTACCCCCCACTTTTTGGACTGGGGGGTACAGTACCCCCCACTTTTTAAACAATGCCAATGAATATTTCATTATTGTGCCTTCCCAGAGATGGTCTACATGCGAAAAGTGAAAGTGGAGAACAAATGGTACCCCCACTTTTTAGACCAAAGTTACGCCCCTGCTTCCTTCGTCTGTTACGGATATGGATCCACAGTCGCACACTCATTTTGTCGTGAGGACAATTAGGCCTACTCGCATCGCAAGAGAGGGCATCATTTCAAGCTACCAATTGTTAAGTATAAACTGTTGAAAAGTAATTTTGTTAATCAGATGCAAATAAAGGCTGTTTACTTTCTAGGGTGTACGTGTGAGTGTGATTGACCCCTGATATGTATGTAAAATATATTTTATACGCAGTAGGCCTACATGATGACCGTACGGTACCCGATTGGTTAAAGTGCTCGCCTTGTAACGCGGCGAGTATGGTTTCTAGGTCTTCTGAAACGGTTACTGTGTAGTCAGCAAAGAAAGGGAAAGAGGCTCATTTTGTCCGGTCAGCTGGTAGGCAGGATGTGCCAGAGCTATAGCCACGGCGAAGTCTGTCGACTTATGTTATGTCGAAATATCAGTTCTGCGAGGCTGTGTTATTCATAATCGTGGCCGAGGTGGAATCTGGCAGCAGGTAAAGATTTAGTCTTCCGTTAGCCTGCACCTATCTTTTTCAGTTCGCGGAGAAATCTGCCGTCAAAGAACACTGTGCTTGGCTTATGGCGGTCAACCAATGCATGAATTATCAAGACACTATAATAGGTCGTAATCGTAATCGCATGCTAACATTTCCGAAGCGTTACGCTAAAGCTAACAGTACAGGGCACCAGCTTATTCACGAGCGCTGCGTCGTGACAGAGGGGTTGTCCAGAGATCCCATGAAATATCCGAATTCGTGATCCAGAGAGACCAGAGAGAGGAGGTGGAAGAGCCGCTATGAAGGTCAGGTCACCAACATCTTGTATCAGTACATGAAGCGTGAAAATCTTTAGTGTGCGATATCAACTTAATAAAAGCATAAACAGAAGCTGTCAGCAGCTCAGTTTACTTTGTCATGTCATCGTCATCATCATCATCAATTCCTGACGCCGCCATTTGGCGGCGATGGGTACGAATAAACGATGTCCATTGTCCTCGGTCATTTGTCATGTTTATTGTCCCCCTCAGTGTTGGTCCAAGTGATGTTATGTCGTCATTTATATTATCTGTCCATCCACAGTAGTCTTGGTCTGCATTTGTGACTTTTTCTTTCGAACTTTGCATGTAGTGCACTGGGTGGGATTCGGTTTACTGGCATTCTCACTACGTGTCCAAACCATCGGAGTCTTCGTTGAACGCAGTGGCGGCGATCTTGTCTGAGAGGTGGGGGGGGGGACAAAGTCGGCCACGATCTCGTCGACAACTTTTTTTAAAATCTTGTCCCCAACAAAATTTTTTTTCCCACTTCATCTCCGAAAAAATTTCCCTTTCATCTTCGAAAAAAGTTGACCTTTTTTTTAGTCATTGACCTCAGTTCTCCTCCTTTCCTAAATTTTTCCCTAAACTTTCAAAAATTTTCTAGGATCTCGTCTTCCAGAAACCGATAAAAATCACATCTCATCTTCGAAAAAAGTTGATGACCTTTTTTTTTTTAGTCCTCAACCTTACTTTCGTGACTTTTTCCTGAAGCACCCTTCCTTGTGTCAACAAACTTAGTTTTTCCCAATTCATCTCCAAAAAAATTTTTTTGTCCTCTTCCTTTTTTCTTCTCTTACACAATTTTTTCTCTTTTATTCTTAACATTTTGGGGTGGACACTTCTACTAAAAGACTACTTTTCTTCTCAAAATGGCACTGAAAACTCGTTTTCGCCCTCACACACAGTTGCATTTGTTGACCTTTTTTGGTGTATCTTCAAAATTTGGGGGGTCTGATGCATGGCGTGTCCCCCCCCACTCCTAAAGGTGGGGGGTCTTGTCCCCCTCGACCCCTCCGGGATCGCCGCCCATGGTTGAACGACTCTGTCTAGCAGAGTTGTTTGGATACCCAATGATTGTCTTATGTCATCGTTTCTTATTTTTGCAGCCTTCAAACTCCTGCGATCTTCCGCAGCCAGCTCATTTTTGCTTTTGAGAATTCTACTGTCATCTTGTTTTTGCATTAACCAACATTCTGATCCATATAGGAAAATCAGCTATATCATCGTCTCGTATATTTTTGTCTTGGTTTCCTATGTTAATTCTTTACTTCTCCAAATCCTGTTCATTGTTGCAAATGTCTGTGATTCGCGTCCAATTCTCCTTAGTATAGGCCTATCTTTTTCGTTGCTTCCATCTACGCTTATTAGCCCTTTCAGACAGACTCTACTTGTTAAACAGCTTCTCCTTGTATTGTGATAGCTGTTGGTGTCTCTTTGGTCTTTTCAATCAGCTTTTTTGGTCTTCCCTACGTTAATCATTAGACAGAATCTTCTACTGGTTTCGTCAATCTGTGTTGTAGACTTGTGGAATGGTTTGGATGACAGTACTGTCTCAGCGGACACTATCACAGCTTTTAAGAAGAAGCTAGGAAAATTAGGCTATTAATCGTTCGAGGATAATTTGCACAGACCACACGTCTTCAGAACCACTTAAACTCTTGTTATGTTATGTTATGTTAACCTTCTGATGCACTTGTTCTCGAACGCTTGGATGCGGTTTTCTTCTTCTTTCTTTAGCGTCCAGGTCTCACATCCGTAGGTTGCTGTCGGCCATGCCAATGCCTTCATCACCCCTAAAGTTGGTGTCATTATGTATTGACTTGTTCTTCCATATTTTAATCAGTTTAACCATGACTGCCATCCCCATGGCCAGCCTTGATTTGACATCATCCTTGCAGTCCACCTCTTGAGTTACTCTGCGCCCCAAGTACACAAAGGATTTGACTTGCTCCAGTCCTTGGGTGTCCATCCACTTTTATCTGGAGTGTTTCTTCTATATTCGTCATTACCTTCGTTTTTGTCGCATTGATCAACATCTCATATTCTTTTGCAGCATTTTCGACTCACAATTTTTGTAATTATTTTGATGATGTGGCCACTAAAACGATGTCATTGAACTTGATACGATTGCCTAAACCCCTTTTAAAAGGCAGGTAGTTATGCATTTGCTTACTAGTTGTGTTCATTAGTTATTATTGTCTTTTAGTTAAGATATATTCTTTAGTAAAGAATAGTTAACTATCTTTAGTTAAGATAGTTCCTCAGTTTAGATGTTTTCCTTAGTTAAGGTAGTTCTTCGATTAAGATGTCTCCTTTAGTTAAAATAGTTATTTGCTAAAGATGTGTTCTTTAGTTAAGATATGTTCTTTAGTTTAGATGTGCTTTTTTTTAGCTGAGATAGTTCTTAAGCTTAGAGGTGTTCCTGAGTTAAGATAGTTCCTTAGATTAGATGTGTTCTTAAGTTAGTTAAGATGTATTCTTTAGTTAAGATAGTACTTTAGTTAAGATGTGTTCTTTAGTTAACATGTTTTTTTAGTTAAGACGTTTAATTAAGTTAAGATAGTTCTTTAGCTTAGATTTTTTCTTTAGTTAAGGCATGTTCTTTAGTAAATATGTGTTCTTTAGTTAAGATATTTATTTAGGTGTGTTGCTTAGTTAAGAGAGTTCTTTTTGTCAAGATGTGTTCTTTAGTTAAGATGTGTTCTTTAGTAAAGATATGTTTTTAAAAATTTAGACGTGTTCTTCAGTTAAGATAGTTCTTCAGTTTAGATGTGATCTTTAGTCAAGATAGTTCTAAGATGTGTTCTTTAGTTAAGACAGTTCTTCAATTTAGATATGTTCTTTAGTTAAGGTGGTTCTTTAGTTTATATATGGTTTTTTAGTTAAGATTGTTCTTTAGTTAAGATGTGTTCTTTAGGTAAGATATTTTCTTTTGTTAAGATGTGTTCATTAGTTAAGATAGTTTTTTTAGTTAAGATATGTTCTTTAGTTTAGAAATTTTCTCTAGTTAAGATAGTTCTTAGTTAAGATTGATCTTTAACTAAGATGTGTTATTTAGTTAAGATGTGTTCTTTAGTTAAGATAGTTTATTTAGTTAAGATGTGTTGTTTAGTTAAGATGGTTTTTAGTTTAGATGTGTTTTCTAGTTAGGATAGTTCTTTAGTAAAGTTGTGTTCTTTAGTTAAGATATGCTCTTTAGTTAAGATATGTTCTTCAGTTAAGATTGGTTCTTTAGTTAAGATAGCTCTTTAGTTAAGATGTGTTCTTTAGTTAAGATATGCTCTTTAGCTAAGATGTGTTCTTTAGTTCAGATATGTTCTTTAGTTAAGATGTGTTCTTTAGTTACATGTAAGATACAGTAGTTCCATAGTTAAGATATGTTCTTTAGTTAAGATAGTTCTTTAGTTTAGATGTGTTCTTTAGTTAAGATAGTTCCTTAGTTTAGATGTTTTCTTTAGTAGGAATAGTTCTCAAGCTTAGAGGTGTTCCTTAGTTATAATAGTTCTTTAGTTTAGGTGTGTTCTTTAGTTAAGAACTTAAGATATGTTCTTTAGTTAAGATGTGTTCTTTAGTTGAGATAGTTCTTAAGCTGAGAGGTGTTCCTTAGTCAAGGTGGATAGATAAGATAGCTCCTTAGTTTAGATGTGTTCTTAAGTTAAGATAGATCTGTAGCTAAGATGTATTCTTTAGTTAACATGATTCTTTAGCTAAGACGTTTTATTTAGTTAAGATAGTTCTTTAGCTTAGATTTTTCTTTAGTTAAGATAATTCTTTTAGTTAAGATGATTTAGTTAGTAAAGATGTGTTCTTTAGTAACTATGTGTTCTTTAATTAAGATATTTGTTTAGTTTTGATGGGTTGCATAGTTAAGAGAGTTGTTTTTGTCAAGATGTGTTCTTTAGTAAAGATATGTTTTTTTTAATTTAGATGTGTTCTCTAGTTGAGATAGTTCTTCAGTTTAGATGTGTTCTTTAGTTAAGATGTATTCTTTAGTTAAGATGTGTTCTTCAGTTAAGATAGTTTTTTAGATGTGATCTTTAGTCAAGATAGTTCTTTAGATGTTTTCTTTAGTTAAGATAGTTCTTCAGTTTAGGTATGTTGTGTAGTTAAGATGTGTGCTTTAGTTAAGATATTTACTTTTGCTAAGATGTGTTCATTAGTTAAGATAGTTTTCATTAGTTAAGATATGTTCTTTAGATCAGAAATGTTCTCTAGTTAAGATAGTTCTTTATTTAAGATGTGTTCTTTAGTTAAGACATGTTGTTTAGTTAAGATGTGCTCATTAGTTAAGATTGTTTTTTTTTAGTTAAGATGTGTTCTTTTGTTAAGATAGTTCTTTAGTTTAGATGTGTTTTTTTAGTTAGGATAATTCTTAAGTTAAGATCTGTTCTTTAGTTGATATGCTCTTTAGTTAAGATGTGCTCTTTAGTTAAGATGGTTCTTTGGTTAAGATGTGTTCTTTAGTTAAGCTACGGTAGTTTTATAGTTAAGATATAGTCTATTCTTTAGTTAAGATAGTTCTTTAGTTTAGATGTGTTCTGTAGTTAAGATGTGTTCTTTAGTAAAGATATGTTTTTTTTAGTTTAGAGGTGTTCTCTAGTTGAGATAGTTCTTCAGTTTAGATGTGATTATTAGTCAAGATAGTTATTCGGTTTAGATGTGTTCTTTGGTCAAGATGTGTTCTTTTCCTTAAGATATGTTTTTTAGTTCAAACATATTAAACATATCCTGAGGGTGTTCATCTAGATTAACTTGGTTGATCTTGCGCTGTAATCTGTTAGGATTCGTAAACGAGGATGAATGGAAAAATTAATGAATAAAATAATTAAAATATGGTTTTTGTTGCTGAAGTGGTGCTGGTGCTGCTGATAATGATGATGACAATTTTTCTAACAATTAAACTGTGTACCATTGAATCGAGAGTGGAGTGGATGTTTAGGGCTGCCTTTCGTCTTCTTTTGTCACGCGGAACAGTTTCAGTGTGCCAATGGTCACTGTATTCTGGCTCCCGAATACTGCAAATGGCAAACTGACTGCAGATGCAAGTGATGAACCAATCGAATGTTGTAAATAGGCCTACGCCTAATGCTTTATAAAATAATCCAAGACAGGTCTGCCTAAATGAACGTGTAGTGCTTATTAGTTTACCATCCACAGACAGATTCTCTTTTGCGACGCCATTATAAATTCGTACACGTGACTTTTGTATCAGATGTCGTAATGATGTATTCAATTTAACAACGTGTAGGTTTAGCACGTTCAGTCCTTGTAATATGGGGCCATGGAACATCCTTGCAGAAGCAATAGCAATGACAGTTCCAGGGTCGCTTACGTAGCAGTGTTTAATCTAGATGTCTTTTGGGGGGGGGGGAAATTTCCCCCCCAGGATTGAAGTTTCCCCCCCAGAACTCCGCAATATTGTAAGGCAGACACCTTTTTGGGGGGAAATTCCCCCCGAGAAACCTTGTTTCCCCCCCCCCCCAGAACAGGGGGACTAGATTACACACTGCTTACGTAGGGTCAAGGGGATACCAGAGGGAGCGCCATTTTATACGGCTCCTCACGCACCGGGTTGGCCTAAGTTAGAGGCGCCGAGAGACATCAAGTAGGACGCGGAGGTGGCGACCCTTTTTCTCTTATAGCTAAATCTGTCGCTGGGCAATAAGATTGCAGTCAGCATCATTCATTCATTCATTCATTCATAGATTTATATAGCGCCTCTTCATGAGAACTACTCGGAGGCGCTCCCGACTCCAGCACGGCCAAAAAGAAGAGTTTCATACTGTAGAAAGTGTCAGAGGAAGACCTAGGAAGTAAACTCCTACTACTGACTTGGACTTGTCTTGACACGTCATTGGTTTCCAATGTCAGCACTGAAATCAAGAGTCACACGAAGGTCACAGACCTGAAAGCTAGATTTGTAGACTGTGTGGACCTTTGGACTTGGTCTTGATACGTCATCGGCCGGCTGTATTGTGCATTAGCAAGAGGCATGGCGGGGATTGGAAGTCTACAATGGTTCCGCATCTGAACTCCGTCGTCTGTGTTTACCTCCATTTCCCGATCCCCTCCAAGCACTTGAAAACCATTCTGTTGATCCTGGCTGTCTGTCTTTAGGTCGGGAACGCTTCCGTGAATCTCTCTGAAGAGGTCCTATAGATATAAATCTATGATTACAAAATTATAAATAGTTACGCCTACTAGTAGCGCTTCGCGCAGAGCAGCTGCGCAACAGTTCGGCAAAATGTCTCTTTGGGAAACACCCCTTGTTACTCTCCGTTAGCTACGGGGCAATGCAAGCAAATGCTCAAACTCCAGATTTTGAGAACATTACCTCAACATAGCGCCTTTCCTAAAAGCCCGTTTCTTTAATTAGTCGCCAGCGTCCATCAACTGATACACCCAGACCATGAAAGCCTACGCGTCGAGGGCAACAGGCCTATAGTTAACGAGTGTGATCAAGCTGGTTCCCGCGACTTTAGCTTTTTGAGGCGCTATAGAAATCTTGAGCTTACAATTGCCGTTAGATTCATCAGAGGTTGTTAAATGATCGCGTTTTCATCAGAGGATGTTCTTCAAGAATTTGATGTATAATAGGATGCAGTAGTAGGTGACTGTGCGGAAGGCGTTTCCTTGCGAATGTTGTCCGTGTGAGTGGGCCACGTGTCGTTGTCTGTCGGTAGGTGACCCTACAGGGCGGTCGATGGGTCGCGGAGTAGAGCAGTTGAGCCATCGTTCGTTGATCGTCTTTGGATAGACGGCGTCGTCCCTGATTCTCATGCGGGCGTCGTTGAACTCCCAGTATCGGTTGCCTTGGAAGAAGTACGTCTTGCCTGCAAACAACAGCGAGGAAGGCGTTTATTATATGATTTTTGACTGACGTTGAATTGGCCATCGGTTGATACGCGTAGATCATAACGCTGCAGAGGTCATTAGATTAGATTTAAGTAAGTTATGTATTGTCGAATAATCATTGTGCTTTAACGCATCGCATGACGACGACGATACCCATCGAAGCGCACACTAAGACTAACTGAAATCCGTGGAGACAACTAGTATGGAGAGAGGAGATACGTACTGGCCTACTGGGCCAATCGATATACGTAGCAAATGTACTTAAAATGAGAAGCTATCAATAAACAAAGTGGTTCTCATTCTAGTTGCTGACGAAGTCCTCATTTATTGTATAATGAAATAAATTTCGCGGTTCAGACCCATAGGCCTACACTTGCAACTGAGTTTTGTTCGTATACGCGTTAGCAAACTAACTGCTGAGCACGTTTCTGTTAATCAATAGTAGACCGGCTAAATGCATGGGTGCAGCTCGATCTTTCTTTAAAGAGAAGTGCGTGTTGCTGGTGAGAATTTGCCTCTTCTAGGTGTCTTATTCTGTTATTCTGTGTTTGCATCTTTTGCTTGTCGTACCGAGTAGCAGGTGCATCGTAAAGGTAACGATGGTTATATTCTATAGGCCTCTATAGTTAGAAACTCCTCCTTATACAGCGTTACCAGTAGGACGTGTAAGCTTATAATGTCTAACCGGTATGTTATCGACTCCATATGAATAAAGTAGGGGCCGACTGACCGTCTGGGTATGGCATAGTGACAGCGTCGTCTAGGGGGATAGGAACCCCGGCCCAGAGGGACATGTCACGAGGGTAGTCGTGCTGGACAACAGTCCTGCCGTCGGACTCCATCTTCCAGTAGGCGTATCCACTGACGATGTAGATGCGTCCGTTGTAGCCCCAGACGAAGGCGGCGTCGATGTGGTCGACCTCACTGGGCAGACCCAACGCCGTCAGTGGCCGACCCTCCAACGGAAAACCAGTCACCAACGTATTCCCTGACAACTCCCAGTAACGATCGCCTACGTTTACACAGCGTTTACAATGCATTATGATATGTATGCTTGTACTCCCCCACCCCAGTGGGCTCGTGCAAATTTGAGGTGCTTAATTAAGTTATTATATTAATTTGCGCCTTTAAAATATTCCTATAAATATAATAGCCTATTAATTGTTATCGTAATTATAGAGTGCAGTGAGTGCACATCTTCAAGAAAGCTATGCAGACTCGCTGCCGATCTGATAACACAAGACCTGTTAATTGTATAGAATCTTTAAGCTTAAATATAGGCCCAAGCAACAGCTTCATAGTGTACAAACATGAAGCACTACGACGTGTTAATTGCTCTAAATGCAATTAACGCTATTAATTGTTATCCTATTCCTTTTAGGGTTAATTTAAGCCTTTATTAGGCCTATACTAATTATGCGATCTCAGGTGTCTTGAATTATGATCGAATATGTCATCCGTTCATTTGTGAATGGCCTTGTCTCCAGTGCCGTCTTAAGGCATGGGCACGCTGCATGGGCAGTCACCAGGGGCCCCGCGATTCTAGGGGCCCCAAATTCAAAAGATGAAAACAAATTAATGTGTGCGTTACCTACACGCGCGGCAGTGCATTGCTTTGCCCAGGGCCTACGATGTTTGTCTAGATTGTCTGACCTTTGAAGAAGATGATAGTCTTTCCGTCTGGATTTTCGTAGACGGCATCAACGGACTGAAGACTTGACGGGAGTCCAAGCCAGAATCTCGACATCTCAATCGGATATCCGGCCATTATTTTCAGCTGTCGGTCAATTCTCCAGAACCACTGTACAACACGTGAGTGATGAACTGATGACCAAACAGAATCAGTCACGAGATAGGCCTACTACTATGACCGAACTTAAACAAAGCATGCAGGACCTTAGTGAACTAGACGAGATTAATAGGCTGTATTAGAAGGTGATTGAATGATGATATGCGAGAAAGTACTGGAGTAGAATACAGATTAATGCAGTTAATAATTGTTAATCAATAGACTTAATCCGCATAAATATGTCATCTATATGACCGCCTACAGCGGTACGGACTAACGAATTTCAAACTATCTTGTGATAGGTTTATACAAAGACCTTTCCTTTAAATGCAAATATTTCTCCTCTGATGACTGCAATGGCTTCCAGGTTAGTCTCGCAGCTGTCCGGAGGTGGGTCTGCCTTTGGAACCGTTCCGCCTAAGACCCTGACTCTCGGCTTGCCTGGAGACGTCGAACTGTTCTCAGCGTCGGATGCAGCGGTAGACGCCCTCGTAGTGGTCGGTCGTGTGGGCAACGTGAAATCTTTGAAGCCTATAATTTTAGAGAATTTGCTAAACATTTTGCTGTATTTCATCTGCCAAACTACAAATCTAATCTGTCTCCCTCTCCGTCTCCTTTTATGCCACCTCTCCGTCTACAATATCTCCTCCCTTTAAGTAACCTTTCATGACAGACGTAAGCACATTAGTCAGGCTACTATTGAAAACAGTCGGGCCTTACACATTAGTAATAAAGCCCAATTTGTTATAAAAAAACGAGTGGAGTTAAAACAATATAATCAAAGTATCTACACTTATTTAAAAAAATGAGCAACCTATCATAGTCGTTTTGCTAGCATTTCGCCTCAAGTGGCTTAATTAAGGGTGCAAAAGACCTGAAGACTAGAATGCTTACTTAATTACCCACGGCACCGTTTATGCTCTGGAGGTTGTTTGTTCATGACGCACTACTGCTTATCACTAAGACGAGATGGTGTCTAAACTTGACAGTGACCGGCACCAGGTCGCGAACCACAGTTTGGGTAGCCCTGGCACAGGCTACATAGGCCTATCGTTCGTCGTGTGCGTGAGTTTAGTCGGAAGTGGTAATGTATGGGTAAGATAGCTTACCGTAGAGATGCTGAATGGCGCTGATGTCGTCCGGGTGGAGGCTAAATTCAGTCGTATATCCTTGATACCATGGATACATAAGAGATCCGGGAACATTAGAATGAGAGAGGCCCAGGGAGTGGCCGAGCTCATGGCTTGCCACAGCAAACAGATTCGTACCTACAGCAGAAAAAGCCACCAGTTAAATCTTCTGCAAAACTACTCGATCATTGTTTCATAGTTAGACGCACATGCAGTGAAATTGTGCATTTCCTTTCCTTTGCGTCACTGGCAGTGAGTGAGGACTAGAGCATCGCAGGCTTTAGTGCTTAGGCCTACTTTCCAGCTCTCGCCAGGTCTACCAATTCAAATAGGCTTTAAGTCTATCATTCTTGTAATTATGCTTTACGTATCCAAAAAGACCAATATTGCATTTTGAATTCCAAACACGTCAAATTCAAAGCAAAGTCGTTCGTTTGACAGACGAATTACCAGAGAATCAGGAAGAACAGGATCACAAATATTGTAGATTAATATAGAAAACACGATTTTTAAAGTCATCTGGTACCGTAAACGTAAGATCCAAAATGCTGAGGAGCTACTCTAAATTTAACCGTAGAGCACCAGATTATTCACGAGCGCTGCGTCTTGTCAGAGGGGTTGTCTAGAGAGCGATGTCCAGTGGAGGTTCAAGTGCGGTTGCCAGAGAGACCAGATAAAGGAGACAGAGCAGTTGAGAGCAACTGATAGTACACTATTGAAGGGATCACATAATGTGCTAACCAAAACACTATTACAGCTTGACTACTTACTATTCAGATGTAAGTGAATCTAATGAAACTGCTATTAGTGAGATTGAATGATAATGAGAGTGATTTTAATTTGACACTGGCATTGATGGCATTGCTATTAACGCGACTGTTATTAATGCGACTGCTTATAATTTTACTGTTATTATCTCAAGTACTATTACTGTGACTATGCTTCATAACAATTGCTATTAGGCCTAATGACGTTGCTAATCAATCAATCAATCAAACATTTATATAGCGCCCCTTCAAGGAATCTATTCAGAGGCGCTCCCAGCCCAACCCCGGCGAAAGAGAAAAGTCTTTAGAGCAGAGAAGAAAGCGGTGGATGAGTTTCGAGGAAGAGACCGCAGCTCAGAAGGAAGCCCATTCCAAATTTTGGGACCAACGACGGAGAAAGCACGCTGCTGCATAGTAGCGGTGCGTGCAAAAGGAACAGAGAGATCACCACGGGTGGTAGAGCGAATAGAGCGGTGACCAGGTGGAACAGAGGCACGAGAACAGAGCTCACGCAGATAGAAGGGAGCACAGCCAAGCTGACATTTCCAGACAATGGAGGCAACCCGGTAGACAATGCGTTGCGAGAGTGGTAACCAGTGGAGGACATCACGCATGTATTCAGAAACATGGCCAAATTTAGGTATGCTCCCAATCAAACGCGCAGCAGAACGCAATACGCGTTCCAGACAGTTCAGTCGAGTGAGGGGAAGCCCAATATAGAGGGAACAGCAGTAGTCAAGCCGACAGGTAATGAATGCATGAACGAGAGTAGCAGCAGATTGGGGGGAAAGAGAGCGGGAAACAACGCGAAGCTGTCGTAGCTGAAAGTAGCAAGCCCGGCTCAGCTGCAAGATATGCGGAGAGAGGGTGAGTTCTGAATCCAAGATGCATCGAAGCTCTTTCTCGTGATCTTCATACCTGGATGTCTTGCAATCGCCTCTCCCTCAATTCGTCAAAAACCCAGTTTATCTGGTTTGGCACTCCTCAGCAACTTAAAAAACTCGACTTTGCTGTGCTGTCTCAAAGGTTTCCGCTTTTCACTTTCTCGTCTAGCGTTCGTGATCTAGGAGTGACCCTTGACAATTCTCTCACCTTTACTGAACACATTTCCAAACTCACTCGCACTTCCTATTTTCACCTAAGGCGCCTTAGAGCTATCCGTCGCTCTCTGTCATCTCCAATTTTCACTTCAATTGTCCATGCATTTGTCTGCTCTAGACTTGACTACTGCAATTCCCTCCTCATTGGTCTTCCCAAAGTCCGTCTTGCTCCTCTTCAGTCCGTTCTCAATGCTGCTGCTAGATTAATTGCCCGTCTTCCTCGATTCTCTCATATCACCACCTTTATGGCAGAAGAACTCCACTGGCTCCCGCTTTCTGCCCGCATCCAATTTAAGGTCCTCATCCTTGTCTCTAAGGCTCAGCTTGGTTTCGCTCCAAAATATTTATGTGACTTATTTCATCGCCCTCACTCTGCGGCTTCTCTTCGTCCTCTTCGTTCATCTGACCGTTTGGACCTCCTCGTTCCCCGTGTCAGGACTTCACTGGCTCAATCTAGGTCGTTTGCTTCCATTGGCCCTGCTCTTTGGAATGGGCTTCCTCCGTTTGTTCGTTCTTCTATTCTCTCAGGTAGCGTCTCTTCCTCTTTTACCTTTCTTAAAACTTGCTTTTTCTCTCGGGGTCTATCGCACTGGGAGCGCTTCTGAATGGCCCTCCCGCTAGAAGCGCTTTATAAATATCCGAATACAATACAATACAATACAATACAATATAAAACACATGTAGTCTGCTTATGTAGTTTCCATTTTGAATAAACTTTATTTCACCACATATGAGCAACACAAAATAACACCCTCTAATGATACGATTGCTGCTAGTGATAGAGGTACCGGTATCCATGGTTACCATCTTCTGTTCGGACTGTCCAGGTCTCGTCTTCATCGAAATGGATGTCACCGCCTCGATCATCCCCAGGGAAGAAGGCATGGGCCAATACGGCACCTAACAACATGAGCAACATATAGGCTAATATTATAACATTCCTGCCAGAATACCCACGAGGGACTCATATCCTCACAAGGGTCCCTTGTGGAACCCACATGGGTTCCTTATAGGGTCTCTTATAGGGTCCAAACAATATCAGTGGGCATGTTTTTAGGAAAGTAATGCATAATTATGGTCCTGGAGGAAAAGCCAGATGCCGACAACAACGGCTCTTGAGGAGAATTCTGACGCATAACGCAGACCCTTATCTCGGAGATGATCATACAAGGAGACTTCGGATGTTTAATCGCTTTCGACATTGCAACCCTGTCTCCGATGGCCGAGCCATGATATATGTCCGTCTGAGTAGATGAAATTAAGAGATTATACGGACGACCTGGAGGGTGGAGGCGGATCCCCTCTGCTGAATTTCGAACTACACACAACCTGGAAACAACCTTATAAGACCAGGACGGTTAGAAAAAAGTCGAGGAAACGGCAACGAGAGGCACGCCACTGATGATTACGATGAAGGTATAAATTATTAGTTGAAGATGGGTTTATTAATGATTTCATCAATTTGGTCTCTTCCCATAATTCATTGATTAGCGACACAAACTGAAACCAAAAGTCATCGATGTCGGTTCCTTAGTCGTTCAAGTGAAAAGCTGGAACCGTTTACTACGACGATGAGTTCACTTGCATTCTGCGAAATTATTCACAGACGCTTAATTAAGACACGCAGGGCAAGTTAAGTCGGGTTCTGATCTCAGTTCAACTCCTAATCTGTCTATGATGAGGTAGGTGAACATACAGGCAGATGGAAAGACAAGCAGACGGACATACAAACATACACACAAAGACAGATGGACGGACGGATACAGACAGATTGCTACGGCTAAGTATATATCAATCTCTCATTTGGCAATCGCATATTGAACGAATGCATTAACGATGGTGCATGGAGTCGAGCCATGATTGGGATTATACGACTATACGTGTAGCCTATATAGACTAAGCCCTATGTAATAACAATAAGACGCAGAGATGTCACCGTGTCGGCACGGTTTTTTTGACGAACGGGGTGCATTTAGGTATAGGAGTTTGAACAAATTGACCACTTTGCTGATCTGTTTCGCTCATCGTAGTTCTTGTGTTGTGTTTATTCTATTACGCAGCTTCCAAGCAAACCACTCAAAATTGTATTCTTTACTACTCAAGCTCTTGGGTGAATGACTTACTTTTCCCCAATTTTTCGTTTCTTTTCCAGCAGGCATCCCTTTACAAGTGGGTATACCTCTGCTTTCTTTTGTGCCTCGCTGTTGGATAGTAGAACAGGTTAAGAGTTGCCTGCAGGATTTTATTAAGAAGAAGGATTTAAAAACATTTAAAGCGGTTGACTCTATAGGCTTTTAGACAAAATTTTGTATATTCGTCAATCGTCACAGCAGCTTGATGGTTTTTACTTAGAGATTTTTCAGTCCCATATAGACCTAGATCAATTAAAATTTTGCTCCTGGTTGACATGCAGTTTGAATTGGACAAAATATAGGTCAGAGCAGCGATCCAACGCGAGTGTTGATTTAATCGATTAGAGTAAAGTAACTACTGCAGAGTGGCAGCAACGCTACGTTGGAGAGGTTAAGCTTACCTGGTCCATCGAAGGGATATCCATCCTGGTGGTATCCTGTGGTAAACCGGATCAGGATATCTGCCTCTCCTTGCTGCAGTTCGTGAAAAGTGAGCTGAGTGACATCACTCCATACGTAGAGTGCCCGGATGAAGGCGTCACGTGTCCTCTGATAATCGAGATCCGGAGTAAAGCTGAGGATTCTGTAGTAAAGTAACAAAACCCAGAAATGTTGACTGATTTGTTCCGTCTCAGCGCGTATAATGGCAATTTCATAACGAATACCAACGGGCAATTCTTCATGCTATATGAACGTTAAGTTTCCTTAAAACTATAGCTACGTAATCTGCGTATACAATCCACATTTTAACAGCGATTAAAACTTAGAAATGTTAGCCAACTGCATTTCTCTGCACTAAAGCCAGCCACAACCAACGCAGCCGCCTGCATCACACATTGTATGCTTAACAATAGACACGTGCATGTCAGTGCAAGTTTCTCTGAACGAAGCCAACGGCCAATGATATTGGGAAACTGAATCAGGGTGCCGAGATGTCTCATTTCTGCTTCTTCGGGTGTTGAACCATTGATCTCTCATTTGGCAGTCAGACATTTAACGAATGCATGCATTAACTATCATTTAAACAACATCTAGTTAGTCAGTCCCTTCTGGTAATCAAATGGAGTAAGGCAATGTAATGTAACATTTTGTAATGTAATGGGTTGCAACATCGCTGGAATTTCAGTCACAGAGACCAGACGAAGAGGTGAAGGCATTACCATTAGGTGGTCGACTCTCTGCACGAAGTCTGAGAGCAGAAAGACCTACTGAGTTGGCACACTGGCATGTTAAACGAAATATTAAGGGTTCAGATCCCATACCTTGACCGTCGGTAGATAAATTGAGGCAAGAAAATGTCTATCACAGGTATAGGTCAATCACTGTAGATTGATTTCTTACCTCTTCAGGAAACGTTCTTATCGTTTATGGCCTATTCTCATCGTCGCCGTCCTAAGAGGGTCAGGATGAGCACTCAAATGACGACTAACTACCAGAAACTGCACTCTCTCCTGATTGCATTTTCTCGTAAAGTGTTTATGCGCGCATGCTACTGAGCATCGTTGGAGCTCGTTTTACAACTGAATTTTATTTCGGACTATAGTTGAACATTTCATTTCTATTCGTTTACCATAACCCATAATGAGGATGATAACAATAAAAACTATGATAATGCCATGGAACAGTCGTCCATTGCATTTATTTACTGTTGCGGTTGACTGTGCATGCAGCGAACATTTCAAACTGTTTGCTGCGTACAAATGCGATGGTGGTGATGATGATGATGATTATGACGACGACTACGACGACGACGATGTAGATAATCGAACTACTATGCTCTGAGAGCCATAGTTACTGTTCTTGAATACGTCGTTTATTGATGAGTGAGGCGTTTGTCTTATTTGTTTACTTACTTACTGACTCATGTTGATGACGATGAAAATGATGACGACAACGACAATGATAATGATGTGACGTCTGTCTTCATTTCTTTCTGATACATAATGGCAAGCAATCTGCGTATCTACAGAACGCTCTTCGATTGAAGCGTAAACTTGTGAGACAATGCAGATCAAGGCAGATAGACGTAGGCTTTGGAGTGGGCATGTGCACTTTCCATATGGCTTGGCTGAGTAGTGGGTGTATAGGTTAGCGAAACAGACTCCACATTTATTCTATACATAGGCATAACAATGGTTTCTGTATAGCTTTAAACGTATTGATAGTTTGCATGTATATATGTTTCAATCAATCAGTCAATCAATAAATCTAAACTTGATATTGCGCCCATTCAAGATACCTACTCAGAGGCGCTCCTGGCTTAGATTCAAAGCGACACAGACAGACAAAGCCATCAGAAGATTCGGTCTAATGATTTACACAGAGTAAACTAAACCAATAGTAATTGAAAAAAAACCTGAGAAGCCAACAGCTATCGGCATCCAATCAGAATCTATTGAACACGCAGATCATTTGGTCTATCTTAGGTCTAATAACCGCAGTTGGCAACAGTGAGAAAGGCATAGGACTACAGGAGAATTAGACGTCCCGAACAAGCATTTGAAAACTGAATAGGATATGGAGAAGCAGAGAAGTAACAAAGGAAACCAAGACAGGAAATATTAGATAATTAGACGATGACACAACCCATTTTACAGTACTGATCAGAGTGTTGCTCAATGCGAAAGCAAGATGAGAAAAAGTTCTCACAGCAGAAATGAGTTGGAGACGAAGTCTTTCAGCGAAGACTCCGATGGTTTGGCTTTGTGGAAAGAACGTCAGTTGATCGAATTTCACACAATGTACTATAAACAAGATTCGAAGGAAAGAGAAAAACGAGAAGACCAAGTCTGCGCTGGATAGACAACATAAAGGAAGACGCAATAAGACTTGGACCAAACTTCAAAGGAGTCCTTGAATTGACAAATGGCCTTGAAATGGAGAAAATTTATTCGCACCTATCGCAGCCAAGCGGTTGGCGCCATAAACTGCTGCTGCTGATGATGATGATGAGGAGGAGGAGGAGGAGGAGGAGGAGAAGAAGGAGGAGGAGGAGGAGGAGAAGGATGTATGAGTGTTCCGATGATGCCGAGCACATGCAACGGACCTGGTTTCAGTACAGGCCTATGCAATGTAGGCCACTACTTTATTGACATGTCTGGCTCCAGAGAAATAAAAAATACGACATGTCTCCCAGGCTATTAATAGATTATGCTAGGTAGTAAACATAGGCAGAAATATGCTTATATCTGAGCCGCTATATACACCTTGAAAGAAACACTTATAGGGCATATATATATATATATATATATATATATATATATATATATATATATATATATATATATATATATATATATATATATATATATATATATATATATATATATATATATATATATATATATATATATATATATATATATATATATATATATATATATATATATATATATATATATATATATATATATATATATATGCATGTGTGTGAGAATTTATACAAAGCCCTTAAGAAAAACTGGCTTGTCTAATGTCTATGTATGCATTTGATCTTTTGTGTAACGCCTTGAAGGAAAATCTCATAGCCGTTGAAACATGAATATTTAACTGTGATTCCGATGGCATCCGGAATTCACCTGAGACCTACTGCTGTATGATTCGCCGTTCAGTCCCGTTTCGTTACCCCATTCATGTAGGTTGTGATGAGTTTCTTGTCACCATCACGACTCTACTGAATAAGGCAGTGTCACAGGATACTTCAAGACTAAGTATATGCAACGATGCCCTGCTGCAAGGGCACGGCAGATTAGACGGCATAAACTGCTCCGAGTTTTTTCCTTTCATCCTATGCTGCCGCTAGTTTTCTCTTAGGCTCTTACGTTTAAATAGGTCGGAAATAACAGAAAACGTAAACTACAGACAGATGAGTGCTAAATAAAAACAATTCACCATATTCTTAAACTACTTTTATAATTTTATCATCTCTACGTAGATAATTCTAACAGCAAAAACGAAATCACTGCGCCAGCAATCTACGCTATATAGGGATGAAGGAAAAGCAAATATAAAGAAAATGAACTGAGCAAATCACAATGACTACAAAAACAGAAGAATTACGAAGATGATGAAGAGGCAAAGACGACCAACAAACGAGTAAGTGTGTGCAAGACGAGGGAGATATAAAGACAGAGACAGACAGAGACAAAGAGAGAGAGAGATTGCTATTGCGATAAGCAAAGCTGAATGTGCTGTTTGTGCTACGGCGGAGGATCAACCACTGAACTGTTCGAGGTGTAGGCATCGAACTGTTCGCCGTAGACGTCCGAACACAGTGGCTGCAGCAAACAACACTTAGCCAATATGGTTGCCTCGACAGAAGATGTAAACCGTTCGACCCATCATCCTCTCACTGGAGCAACTCCTCGCCGAACTGATCCTGACGCCGACGAGAATCGGACCCTTTATACGAGTCGAGTAGAACAGCTGTCGGCCTGCGTCCAGTCAGACACCATTACAAGCAGCAGATTGACGGACAGACGAGCAGACGGACCGACGGATGCAGTCATCGCTGTCCAGATCAGCTGCTCATAGCCCGTCGAATGTCACCCAAGGGATCCCCAGCCGTCGACTAAGGACTTGATCACAATCAGCCGATGCAACCTGCGCCCCGAACTCACCATATCCCTCGCGCTCTGTCTCTGACTATGCTCGTCTAGCCCAATGCTTGTCTGGCTCCGTATGGCTGCCTGTCTGTCCTTATATGTGCCTAACCATATCCTTACGCATCAGCCTTAGATCCTCCTTCCTTGTAAATTCATGTGTATCTGTCTTTTGTTCTTGCTGCCTTTGTTTATCTCTGGTTATGTCTTTCTGTAGATATGTCTATCTCTATCTGACCATCCTCCTCTCAAGTAGAGTCCTAATGTGCTCAGCTGTGCGTTGCTGTGGAGTTTCTCGAGGCGCTGTACGCGTAGTTTCTGCTCCTCTGGGTCCAACAGCCGACTCCGATGCCACGATATCAGTGGCTTCATGCGTCCCTACAGGGCTCTGCAGAACATCCCAACGCCATAGGCTGTCTGACTCGACCATAAACGTAACATAATTATTCAGCTGCTGCTGCTGCTGCTGCTGCTGCTGCTGCTGCTGAAGTCGAAACAAATGAGATGCAAATTATACAACTTTCAACTTTTTTTATCCAAACTCTGCTGCCTTTAATTAGTTTCTCATGGACGCTGATTAGGAGTTGCATCGTTGGAACCAACAGAACAACGACTCACTTCCGCAGACAAAGAATCCGAGACAAAGACGGTCACACAGTTACAGAAAGACACACCGAGCAACAACGACAAATACAGACAGATGACGATGCACTGACATAGACACAGACGAAGAATATGGAATGGATCAGTGTGATGAAGCTTAAACTCGTCTGTTAAAAATTTGCATGCTAATTCCTTTGTTCTATTACTAGGTTCATCTCTATCTCTCTCTCTGTCTCTCTGTCTCTCTCATCTGTCTCTATCTCTCTCTGTCTTTCTCTTTATGTGTCTCTCTCTGTTTCTCTCTGTCTCCCTGTCTCTGTCTGTCTGTCTGTCTCTGTCTCTCTCATCGCTCTCTGTCTCTGTCTGTCTGTCTGTCTCTGTCTGTCTGTCTCTGTCTCTGTCTCTCTCTCCCTAGTTTAATTTAACTTCGCATCATTCAACAGAAGAATCATGCATCTACTGTTAGTATCCACTTTGCTTCACGTCAGCTAACTCTCATCTACTATGCGGAAACAGTTTACTATCCCGTATAGTATGTACATACTTTTGCATATATACTTATATACTTATATTTAATACTATGATACCATAGGATGCACACAGTTTCCCTGGTGCGGCCAATCCTCGGATCGAGGACAGTTCAAGACAAGATAAAGTTATTTTGATGCATTGGTCTGTATGCTCACATCTGCTGAATAAAAATGTATATCGGCGTGGACCTACCCTCTTTGCCATAACGTACATGCGCATAGGGTACTAGGTCCAACTGGTAGGCTATATGGAGAACATAGGAAGCTCGTATCTGCAGACGTTTTAAGTGGTTCCATTGTGACAGCACTTAAGACGGTGGCGACCACAGCAGCAACATACATCTGCAGCCATTGAAGATTCTCTGCAGGGAGGAAGAAGAACAGACGCACGGCCGAGCTTAAACTTCTATAAAGTGCAACGAGAAGCAGGGGACAACCATGCAGATGTCGTCAACCGTCAGTTTCCATCCGTTCCATTGGTCACTGGGTCTCGAAGCGGATGACCAAGAGGGCTTATTAGCTCTTTGAATCGATTCCTTGACAGTTTCTGGCTGATATCGCATAAGCCATAAGTTTTTGGCGATTTTACCGCACCACTAGAAATAGGACATGCCAGTAAAAATATCGTTTCTATCGTTGTTTGTCCCAACGCGAGTCGTCGATCTTCGTTTGCTTGTCTGGTCTGATAGACCTATATATTTTATCCAATTCTATATCCAGTTCCAATTCCCAATATCCCAAATATGATCCTAAATCCAATGGTATTCAACGGAACATTAAATAGGAATTTAAGAGAATTTGAATAATATTAGATTGAATAGAAATCAAATAGGCATATTGGGAATTGGGATTCGAGATGGGATATCGAATTAAACCTCACACTGAAAAGCAAGTAGGACTAAACTAGAAGATTTGTATTATCAGTGTTAAGCCAAAGGTGCTTTCTAACTTTCTAAGATCAAAGTGTCATGCTGTTGATTTAAATAAAAGCAGGTCTGCAACTGTGAGGCGTCTGAAACAGTTTAAGCGAATATCCCATCTGGTCTCGCCGGCGCGTGAGCAATTGAATGCTTTTGCGTGCATCTCGGAAAGCGGAAAGCTTCAGCAGACGTGCAGACTTTATTAAAAGGGAAAGAAATTCAATTTGTTGTGTAATTGCTAACGTCATGAATGAACCCAGATTTGCGCTTTTTGTAAGCCATGTTTAATAACAGGCAATCTCATGAAAGAGACTTTCAATTTGTAGGAAATTGATTGCGACGCTCGCATTAGCAACGGACCGAATACGTGAACTTAAAAATAAATTTAAATGAACCGAAGTAATGATTGAATTCAGTGACCTCTTGATTGACTGGTTGATTGCAAAATCGCAACAGGTGATAATCTGAAGTGATCAAAAGATTCCGACGATCACGATTAAATTTGTAGAGAAATGCCTCCCTGCAAAGACTTAAAACATCGCACATACCAACCACTCGTAGCTTGCCTTAGTAATGCACACATAAGATCTACTCACAGCAGAAGCAGCGGCAGCAGCAGCTTTTACACTGCGGGCGGTCAAGCATTGATATAGTCCAGCTGTTCCTGAAAGGGAACGACTGTATGGGGCCAAACAGATAACGTTTGTCTCTCATTCGCATCCACTTCTGCCTCCGGACATTGCGGATATCACACGTATATGTTTACACACACCCTACAGGTTCTTTCAAACGTATGTACATTTATACGCTGAATCGAATGTATAGTGTAAACCGCTGACCGGAAAAGGATGACCGGAAGAGATTATGAGATTGTGTATACAATACAAACTGCAGCTCCGTAAACACGCAGATAAAAGTGGACACTCCATGCCACAGTTAATGCGTAATAAAAGAAAATACACCGAATAGGCTGCGTGTGTATTATACACACACACACACACACACACACACACACACACACACACACACACACACACACACACACACACACACACACACACACACACACACACACACACACACACACACACACACACACACACACACACACACACACACACACACACACACACACACACACACACACACACACACACACACACACACACACACACACACACATATATATATATATATATATATATGTAAATGGAACATACGTTATGGTATACGTGGCACATATATATATATATATAATCTTTGCGGATATAGTTAAACGGTGTGTAAATACACTTCCTGCACGCACAACTGATTGGAACATTGAAAATTTGTATAGGCCCTACGTAGCAACTGAAAGTGCTACATTGAGATGTGGTGTCTAGCGCTAAATAAACAACAAAAACAAGATGCCTGGCTAATATGACAGGCATTTAATCTCCGTTTCCGTTTCTTAGTTGGAGGCATTGTTTACACTGTCGACCAACAATATATCGTGCAAAAGTCGATGGGACATGATAGTAATCAAACATAGCACTGATTTTTCAGTGCATAGACCATTTAAGTTCAGAGGCATTACGTCATCGACTGAGCCAAGGATACTGAACACTAGCGCTAAATAAATAAAAAAACAAGTATATGAGAATTTAACTGTGGACACAGTAAGTGTAATATACCCAACATGGATCAACTGAATTCACAACCCGCTCTTTCAGAAATGAATTCATAAGACTTATATTAACGCGATAAGAGTATCTGATCAATAACAACAACAACAACAACAACAACAACAACAACAACAACAACAATAATAATAATAATAATAATAATAATAATAATAATAATAATAATAATAATAATAATAATAATAATTTGCGGATGGTCGTTAAACCTGAGACCTGGTTTCTCGGAGATGAACATTACTCCTAACATAATTTTTTGATCCTGAGGAATTATTTCTACCCCAGGTAAATAATAATAACAACAACAATAATAATAATGACTCGGCCATTGAAACTGACCGGAAGGTGAGTGCCTTTTTCTGCCACTTGCTTGGTCCGATGCCATAGTTCTGTGGAACGGATGCTTCTGCTGCTGAGGCAGACGAAAGGGTTCTATTTTCTTGTGCGTAGGGATCCAAGATGTCGGTGTTGCCGCAGCGCCGTTGACGGAACTTGGCCAAGGTTTCGTCGTCGAATCGTCCGCTTTCCGGAAGTCCAGCAAATCTCTGGAACTGTTGAATGGCCGCTCGAAGCTCATCGATCGTTCTCAGGAACCCAGTCTCCACGTCCGACGAAGGAAGGTAACCATAGCGACCCAGGAACGACTGCACGCACACGCCCACAAACCGACCAATGCATCATATATAGGTATAGTTCAAGGTAATGCAATGTAATGTAAAATGATGTATACAGTGACTTAATTTAATGTGAAGCAGTTGGATGCAACACTGAAGGAGGAGATCACCCGAGAAGTCACTCGACGTCATAGCCATCTCAGCATATACATAGGCCTATGGCTTATTAGAAACACGGTGATAATATAATTAACCATAGGCGTAGACTCTGGGGGTCAGCCGGGGCACGTGCCCTCCAATAATTGAGGAGCCGGGGCAATGCCCAAAAAAATCGAGAGGAGAATTTCTTCAAATATTAAAATATGTGTTTCAACATAGATAAATTTCTTCAGAAACAGAAAAACAGAGACACAGAACTGAAATACTATCAGAAATTCATAATGAAAACAAAGATTTTTTTTTATCTTCAATATCTTCAATATGAAACAAATTTACATGTAAACAAAACGCCCCATTTCATACGCATTAACGTAACACCGGAAGCCTCTGCTGACTGTCAACACCAGAGGTGAAACATTTTTCTCGGATTTTGGTTTTAAACAAAAAATCCGCAAGATTTGTTTTTGTTTTTGTTTTTCAAATAAATTTTTTGTTTTTGTAGAAGTTATTTTAATAACATTGATTTAATGATTTTTAATTTTCGGAAATCGCAACTGAATTAAACTGAGTTGCAGTTCTTGTTCATCCCATTTTTCATGATTTTTATGATTCGAAATCCGAAAATCTTAAAAACAACCAAAACAATAAAAAAATAAAAACAACAAAAAAACAACAAAAAACAACAAAAAACTTTTCATCTAGAAAAAACTTTTTTTGCACCTCTGGTCCAGACCTCATGCCCCCCCTAATATTTTGGACAAGTTTACGCCAGTGTAATTAACAATCATACAAGTCTCTTATTTGTTATTGTATGCTGTAGGTATGTTGTATTTATAATTAAGCAACACAGTAATGGTCACTTGTACACGCACATCTGATTGCTAAATAAAACCCACAAAGATAACTAAACAGTTGGTTACGATTCTTGTGCACAGTGTGCCATCGTCTGAAATATTATTGTGTACGCTGTAATATGTTACGACTTGGCTTTGACTCGCCATCGTTTGATGCCTCGTGTATTAGACACTGGCGCTACAGAAGTTACAAATTAATTATAATACTCTTCGATAGTGAATTAGTATTTTTACATCTTTCTACTCAAGCTCAAAACGAACCCGGTCACGATATATCTATCAGTCGACAGTAGAAGATAGTTGGACGCACCATCTACTTAGGCTTCGTGCCACTGGGTTCGATATTTCTACGCACTAAAGCAAATTTCTCTCTTTGTTGCATTTCTACGCGTGTCTCTATATTTTGATGGCGTTTATTAGCAGATGCAGTAGAGATGTTTCTGCATAATTCTTGCTCACCAATCCATTTGAGATTATCTCCGGCGACGATCCAATGTCCATTTGGTTGTTAGACAAAACGGCTTTCGCGTCGCTTGGCAACGGCACGATGATGAAAACCAGCGATAACCATGACGACGTCATGCACAATATTTTACATCGTAGACGGAAGTAGACAGTTCCTAGGATACTCGGTTCTACGTGCTTCATCTCTGTCTACAGCTAATAAGACTCGCCTAAGACGCACCGTATTTGGATATGTCTTGTCTACCATGAAGGCCTTCCAGTGTAAGCTGATGCTTATAGTGCCTATTATCAGCCTATGACTATAACTTCGTTTCAATGCTAGACAGAAACTTTCAGGTTTAGAGAGACAGTCCGATGTTTCACATTATTTCGATTCGGCTGTGAATTGTTTAGTTGAAGGGTTGTGGCTTCCTGTCAGAATTTTTCCTCCGTCGAAAGCAAGTTTGATCTACTTCCACCTTGCTTTTATACAATCTGAAATATTGATTGCATTAAGACGCTCAGCAAATACAGCTTAAGTTGTAGTATTTAATCCCTTCAAAATGAAATGCCATCAGCGATTTTGTCACCAGCGTCAAAAGTCACAAGAACTGCTCTAATAATCATTATTATCATAGTCATCATCATCATCATCATCATCATCATCATCATCATCATCATCATCATCATCATCATTATCATCATCATCATCATCATCATCATCATAATATCGTCGTTGTCGTAATCATAAAAATCATCATCATCAACATGATCTTCACTACTACTACCATCACAACCACAACACCACCACCATCATCACTGTCCTCATCATTATCATCATCATCATCATCATCATCATCATCATCATCATTATCATCATCGTCATCGTCATCACCACCATCATTATCAGCAACGTAAACATAAAATTTCGTCATAACCGCCCTCGTTATCTCGTCATTCTTTCGTTGCCCTCGTTATCGTTTTCCGATCATACTCTGCATCTATCTAATTTGGCTAAAATTAAACCTTACGCTTTTGAGAATGAATATTTGCACAGGCTAGTTCTTCTGCAGATCGTTGTATTTTAGAGCTGGTCAATGGGCTTTACTCATCCTCGACGGTCCAATGCTGCTTTCTGACGTCCCTACGGAACGCTACGGAACGCTTGCCGAATACGCCCTCAGAAGAAACGATGAGCGTTTAATGCACGCGTATAAGTCGACTGGTGTGGTATCAATTCGGTCCAGGGTTAATACTGTTCTCACGCCGCCCAATTTTGACATACTCTAGTGATGTGAATTTTAAACTACTATAGTCTTGTTGCCTTATTCGCAAAATTTGATAGAAAACAATATTTAGTTTGTTGTAAATTTGAAGCACAAGCCATAGCCAAAGCAGTCTGCGGTTATCTACAATTACATGTAGGGAAAATAAAACACTATTTTGACTAAAAAGCAGCAACAAATGTTACCGACAAAGGAATTATATTTCGTATAAAAAATTTTGAGTGTTGCACACGTGAACGGAGCACAATATTTTTCGGAACTGTTTGTGCCCAAGCCTCATTTGGATTCACATCTGGCTGTATATTTCCTGCACCCAAGAGAGCTGTCATACTATAATTCTCAGTTGCACTGTTTTAGATAACCCGAACGTGTTCATAGATTGAGTCAAATTAGCCATGCAGCATCAAATTAGTTCAGACTGATCGTTGCCCACCCCACCCCATATATATCTCATCCCACTATACCCTATCTACCTTTATCCAACCCCACTGCATGTCTACTCCGTATTATAAGTTATCTAACCACATAGCTTCATATCATACTGTATATCCTATATTTTCGCCTACCTTCCGTCCAGAGTTATTCCATTTGTTCGTCATCACGGCGTCTTCATTTTGTCCGAGTTTTTCGGTCGTTTTTCAAATATAATCTGGAGCCGATGCCTAAGTCTACCATGGCACGTGTTCGTATGGCCTACACATGAAAGGCTGTGGCAGCATAAACTGCAGACGTGGCCTATACGTACCCAAGGCAACATCTGGAACCAGGCAACCGCCAGCCCACTCTCTCTAAGTTTCATCATCTCACCTATGGAAACCAGTTCCTTTGGACTGGTCGTATATTATGCTCTTGAGTGAGTCAAGGTTCTCCAATAGGCTTCTATATATATATATATATATATATATATATATATATATATATATATATATATATATATATACATATATATATATATATATATATATATATATATATACCGATGGCATATATGCACTGTAACTAGGGATATGTCTATATTTAAGCACATGACCATATATAGAACTGAAGGTTCTTCACCTGACGAATGGACTCGCCCTCCTCAGATCAGCATTGCTGTGTAACTTCATGCATTAATAATTTCGTAATAATAGTTGCATTTGTAATAGTAATATTAGTAGTAGTATTAATAATAGTAGTAGTAGTTGTTGTTGTTGTTGTCGTTGTTGTGGTAATGGTAGGGCTAGTGGTAGCAGTGGTTGTGGTAGTATAGTAGGAGTAATAGCGGTAGTAGTGGTAGTAGTATTGGCAGTAGTGGTAGTAGTAGGAAATAATAATTATAACTATAGGCTTAGTACTCGTATACCATTTGTTCATATATAGCTAATATATATCTATATAGGCCTGTAGTCGGCTTGCGGGAAGGCGTCAGTGGGCGCACTTTAGTCGGGTGCAGATGGTTTCATTTTGGTGGCGCTACAGTTTGGTTGGTCTTCGGTTGATGCAGCAGAAGAAATGTTTCCACATGGTTTTCTAATGATGCCCTTTATCGTCGAAATAGCTGACTTTCGCAGGCTCCTCTATACTTCCTTTCCTAGCTCTTCTCCTCTTCCTCTTTCCCTTCCTACTCGTCCTTCTGCATCGTCCTCTACTCTGCCATCGTTCAGCGGTCAAGATGAAACATCGCCGCTATGTACAATCCCAGATATAATGTCTAGTAACAGCGGCCAATACTATTTCAGAGAGAATGTCTACAGACACATTATTTTGTCCAGCCGTATATATAGAACAGTTGCTGTGACATATGCGAATGTGGCCTTCTGCAGTAATCTGATCACGTGTCTATGTCTGTCTATCTGCCCGTTCGTATGCCTGTCTGTATGTATGTATGTATGTCTGTATGTATTGTATGTATGCATGTTTATCTGTCTTTCTGTCTGTTTTTCACGTAATTGTACTCTATTACATGATTTGTTATGCAGCCTTATTTAGGAAGTTCTTTCATTTTTCGATTTGCCGATAATGTTGACGTTTTGGGAGGAACTTCGAGCATGAATTGAAGAAGGAGATAATGGGATTTTTGGTGAGTGGATGGTAAGACTTTGAGTAAGTACGACTGTGCAAGTGATCAGCGCTCCTTATATTCAGATGCAGCCGCTGAAGTAGTTGCTAGATGACTACAGGTTGTCAATGCGATGAAACATAGCAGTTTCTTCACGGTCTTGTATCTTGAGCATTCATCAAGAGTTGGTCAACACTTAAGAATCTCTCCTCCTCCTCCTCCTCCTCCTCCTCCTCCTCCTCCTCTTCCTCCTTAACCTCCTCCTTCTCTTCCTTATCCTCCCTCTTCTTTCTTCCTCTTCTTTCTTTTCCGCCTCCTTATCCTTCTGTTCCCCTCATTCCTCTCCTTCTTATTTTTCTTTCCTCCCTTCACTCCGTCACATTCTCGTCCTTCTTCTCCTTCTCCATATTTCTGTCTACTTTTTCTTGCTGTTCTTGTTCACTTTCTCCACGTCTGATTCTCCCGGTCATCCTTTTCCAAATTCTGTTCCTCTTGCTTACTTCCGCTGATGTTCATCAAGGATCTTTGGTGATGATGATGCATCCGAGGATGAATCAGTCAAAGCATGCATCTCATCGGTCTACGCTGCCATCAATTGATGCAGTCGATCCATATGTGTCTGATTGTTAACGTGTGTCTGATGGTTAGACAATGTGTGTCTGATAAACCGTGGTTGAATCGAAATTCGCCCTTTTCACGTTCAGAACATTCAATATTCGCCCTTTAAATCAGCTTGCATCCACTAATTCGTACTTAGCTGACCATATCAAAAAAGAAATATAAATATGCTGACATTAATTTTGTGCTCACATAACATAGATATACGAAGCAGATCCCTATGTATCCGTTAATAATAATGTGTTACCGTATAATCGTAAATGTGCTTTATCTGATACGTAGGCCTGCCTCATTAAAACCATACCAAAGGAACTTTTGTGGAGAACATTAAACGAAGCTTCGTATCCTTTAGACTAAACTGAACTGGGTGAACTTGAGGCATTAACGCCTGTGTAGATCTGTAAGTGACTGAAGTGACCGATAGCCTAGTGCACTATATGGGCTGAAATTGCACAAATCTACCACATAACTGTGATTCAACTTTTAGCCAAAGACTTGAACAACATCGAGAACATCGTAAAACAATTAAACGTTTGATCATGAAACATTAAATACTGAATGCGTTAATTACTATAGTAGTTCAGTCTGAAATGCAGTTCATCGATTTACATTTCCATCACCTCTTGCTCACTTTCGGCGTTGCGGAAATTGTTCACTGATGTTTGGACTCCGCCTGCAAACCCCTCTCTGGGAGCTTAACGGCTCACCCCCAAACCCCCTTGACGAGCACTGATTTTGCATCCACCTCGTTTCCACTTCCAGCTCTTCTTCCTTCTAATCTAGTCTTCTCTCAGCCTCCTTCTTATCCCTCGACTCATTTACAGGACAAAGACAAAATACACAACACAAAACACATACATTCATACAAAGAATGGGCTTACGGGAGTTTAAGCCACGCCAGGGGCCCGCCTGCCTAAACAATGGGCTTACGGGAGTTTAAGCCACGCCAGAGGCCCAGCAGGTCACAAGCAACACACACACATACCTACACACACCTACACAAACATACACACGCACACCCACCCACCCACGCACACACACACGCACACCTGTCCTACCACCCTAACGACACAGAGCCGTAGTGCAACCGTAACATTCATCACGATCGATCCCATCTCGCCGAGGCCGAAATCATCGCCGCCAGCCACAGGTATACCTATAGAAAAACAGTAAAATCATGAACATTATTATTACACGTTATGACAGATATATGTAGTATCAATATAGGAAGAACAAAATAAAACATTAATTATCACTCGTTTGTCGGCGCCGAACCTACATACATCAGAAAGCTAAATGTTTCAGCCGCGGTGGCGCTCAACTTCTCATGGAGTAATGCAGGTTCTGCTCTTCCGTATATATCAACTCGAACCCAATGGATCTTCTCATGTCTCGGACCTTCCTCTAGGAACAGTCTTCTGCTGTAGGCCTACATACGCCCTGTGACATTTAGCTCTGGACAGAAAACATTCTCAAAATGTCTTAAAAACGCACTCAAATATTTAAATGAGTTAGTCTTACGAGCAGCGCCTTTGTAAGATAACCGACTTAACTGTGTCCCACAAAGTGTTGCACAGTGACCAATCCATACTCCTCCCTCCCTCCCCTTCCTTCGTCCCTTCTCTTCTTCCTCCCTTCTCACTTCCCTTCCCTATACACGAATTTAGTAGGCTTTATCCGCAATTGTGCGGACGAGTGCTAGTCTAGTGTTTACGATGGCTACCCGTCGGTGCGAAAGAATTAAAGGGGTGGTCGATAGTGTAGTGGTTAACGTGCTGGGCTGTCAACCGAGAGGTCGGAGTTTAAAATCCAGCCAGGGCAGAAAATTTGTTTCGAGGTTCCTACTCTACCTGCGCCTCCTAGCCAACTCAGCTATAAGTACACACACCGTACACGGTCGGTGGGAAGACGAGACGGTGAGGGAGAGGAGTGGCCATCCGCCCTCATAAGCCCAGGCTAAGAAAATGAAGTTGCTAACACTTCATACCCGTGGCTGCCTCCCAGGCTAGCTTAAGGGAGAAGAATCCGCCATGTGAAGGTCACTCGCATGTAAACATGTTTACATTCTGCTTCACAGCTGTAACTATGTTGACGACATTGAGACCACGAGAGCGGAAAGGGTTAGCGACCTCATCGTCAAAGCCTCTCCCTCAAAATCTCATCTTCCCACAGAATATACGGCCAGTTTACTCTCATAGCCGAGATGGAGGCTAAGGTGAGAGAAAATTTTAAGCTGGTGTGTGGGTAGGCTTAGAAATAAAGTAGGCCTAAGACAAGAGACACTGTAGCCTTATCGTCAAGTAAGATTAAATAAAAATGAATTTCACCATCAAGGTAGGTCTTACCTAAATGAACGAGACTTTGACCAGACAATTTTTTTCTGATGGAGTGTTAACGCCTTCATGATGACTTTTCTTCTTTTCTTTTGGTCCATTTTCTTAGCATATCTGAGAATTGCTGTAGTTCGGTTAAAGTCGCTCTTAGGCTGCTACGCTTTTGTGATTGAGAAATAGAGTGCACTGATTGAATTGTCTAGCTGTAATTCTTCATTCGAAACAATGCTTCTTTCCAAATGAAATCTCTTTTTCTTAACCCTTTTCGACCGTTTTCGGGCTGGTTAAATATTTCTGCTTTGCTTGAGTCATCTTAGTCGGCACGAGTCAATTTTTCAGGCTGGACCACGTAACCATTCTAGGGCAAATGTTCTTCTCTGTCTGTATTATCTTCGCAGTAATGTTTAGTTTATATTTTGGGTACAGTGGAGTTTTGTCACTGGATACGATTACTCTTCTCATGGCAAGACTGTTTCTTCAGTATCTTTGCAATTAATAAGCGGTTTAATTGTTATGTTGCATTGTTTTTGCAGGTTGGGTACGGCAACCTTTAAAAGATATCTTTAGTTTTCTTCATTACCTTCTCAGTTAGATATGGTCTAATTTTTAGTCGAGTCTATAGGCTTAGGCAGGGTACTATTACCTTATTAAGGGTAATTCTTTTTCTTCGTAGTAACTGCGGATTATTTTTTTAAATTGAATGTTTTCGCAACATGGACGAGTTCACCGGTTTGATTTTGAGTTCAGTCAAGTTTTCTGGCTGGGTATACTGTTATTCTTTTCAGGGCAAGACGTCTTCTTATTCTTCAGTATCTTCGCAGTTCAGAAAGCGGTTTGATTCTTGGGTCGAATGATTTTTTCAGGCTGGTCACCATTTTCAGGGCGACGCTTTCTCGCCCTTTATTACCATCTTCGTATTTAAGCGCGGCCAGCTATTCAGGTTCAATTAAGATTTGTGTGAGTAGTTTTTCCTTTTAAGTGTGAGTCGTCTTGTTTGCTCATTCTCTTAAAATTCATGGGTTTCTTCTTCTTCTTGTGCGCGCCAATAAGAAACTGTAAAAAAAGAAGATTTAAATGATTTTTAACAATATAGGGCCTAACTGATTCTCGTTGTTAAATTGTGTGTTAAATCAAACATCTTTCTATTCAGTTGCAGTTAAATTTAAATTCACCAGAATAATGTAGACACAAATAGTTGCCTAGTTGCAGTCTTTATGTTTACACTATTTGACGTTACTATATCTTTACCTAACCTTATTTATCTTACTTCACTTTATTCTAAATTACCTTAAATTCTTAGACTCCCTAATCATCACATACCTTACCTAAACTTACCTTACATCTACCTAGCTTTGCCTAAAAGACGATCAAAACTTTATTCCACGAGTGCTTTATAAGACATTTTGTAAGAGCAAGACTGTTTAACCTGTGAGTCCAAGCGAAACTTTATTTTCTCACCCATGTATGTAATGAGTTGCGGTATGACAACTCGCCATTATTGTCAATGAACGAAGTAATAATGATTATAGACTGTTACCTTAGCTCCTGTTGCCTTACTTCGTCTGTCTTAAGCTACATACTTTACCCTGATATACCTTACATATTTCGCCTTACCTAACTTCCATGGGCTACTTATACATCTTAGATTACCTCGCGTTTAATTCAATGGCTCTTACCACACAGTTTCATGCAGATTCTGAAGCCGTTCGTACTCTGGTGAATTGGTAATACCACTTGAATCGGCCGCTTCGTGGTAATTTACTACGTTGACGTGATTTGGCCAAATGTTGACCTCGTGTGGTTGAGCAGTTGTTGACGTGATGTAGTTGGCCATTATATTGACGTGATGTAGTTCGCCAGATGTTGAGGAGACGAGCGCGAGAATGAACTCCAGTCGAATACAATAATAGGCCACCATGACAATAAATATCAGCGTTACGTCATCTGCTTATCCACGTCATTCAGTAACCAGAAATGACGTTTATAAAATTAATATCTGCAAACATTGCTGGATAATGCATATAAATTTTAAATTAATACTTAAGTCAATATCATATATTTAGATAATATTTATAAATATAAATAAGAAATTAATAATATACACAATAATAACGATTATGATGGGCGATGATGTTAAGGATGATAGCCTAACGTGAAATGCTGTTAGGTACACCATCTGCATCAGATTTCTACGGTTCTTAACTTTGCAAACAAGTCCAAAGAAAATCCTGTAGGCCCTATTATTATATGCAGCAGCAACAACAGCAAACTAATTGTCAACCCAATCCTTCCGTTGACAATCCTTCTGATTAAATCCTTGTTCTCTTCGTACTTAACGCCTATTTAACGTTCACCTTTTGAACACTAATTCTACGTATAAGTATAACCTGAATTAATCAGCAACACAGTTTAATATCTTTTAGTTTAATAAGAAACAAACAGACAGAACTCAATTCGATTACAACTCAACTAGTCAGCCACACTACTACAGCGAACACACTCGAATTCAAACTTCTCTAGTCAGCATAATTCTTCGCGCCGCTTGACACACCTGTCCTCTGTGCGCCTAAGCGAACTCTAATAATATACATATAGCGCGCCGCTGCCGAGATTGGCCGGCCGCGCGTGTCACTAAGACTATACGTTATACATCTATCATATATACATATACACGTGAAACTAAAGTAAACGCACTAAATATATACACTAACATCTCGCACTGCAAGACTGTACACAAAACTCAGTTCACATTACCTCCTTCCTTTTTCTGGAATTGAGCAAATTAAATTTCAAAATTTGCGAAATTACCAAAATACATGAAACATATATATATATATCTAACTAATTAATGAACAGTCTTACGATTACTTATAACCTTGACAAACAATCAGCAATAACATTCAATCTGCCCTTCTTGTACTTCACCTCAACATCAAAAGTTTGTAAGGCTAACGCCCAACGCACAAGTTTAGCAGACTTAGACATTGACTCAGTCAAGTATGTAAGAGGATTGTGATCAGTAAAAATGAAAATTTTCGATCCAATTATAATTTCTTTTAACTTGTTTAAAGCCCAAACAATAGCATAGGCTTCCTTTTCCACAGTAGCCCATCTCTTCTGGGTATCAGTTAATTTCTGACTGATAAATGACACAGGGCGTTCTATTCCCTTGTCGTCCATCTGTGTTAAAACAGCACCGACTGCAAAGTCACTACTATCGCAGTACAAATTGAATGGTTTTCCCACTTCAAAAACATATAACACTACTTTGGATCGCACAGTCTCTTTAAGTAAATTAAATGCTTGCTGATGTTCAACAGTCCAATCAATCTTATCAGAAACACGTTTACTAGTTAAATCAGATAAAGGTTTCGCAATCTGTGCAAAGTCCTTAATAAACTGTCTGTAATAATTAAAAAATCCAAGCAGTTGCTTAACTTGCTTCTTAGTTTCTGGGATCTTCAAATTAGTCAAACTTTCAATTCTGTCTGGATTCATCTTTATCTTACCAGACCCAACCACATGACCGATAAACCTTACCTCACTCTTACCAAATATGCATTTTTTCAAATTCAAAGTAACGTTATGCAATCTCATTTGCATCAAAAATGCATCTAGATGCTGCAAGTGAACTTTCCAACTGTCAGAATGCACAGCAATGTCATCAACATACGGTTCTGCAAAGTCACTTATAGGCTGTAAAACTAAATTTATCGCCTTAACAAAAGTTCGGCCTGAATTTATCATTCCAAAAGGAACACGAGTAAATTCATACAGTCCATTATGTGTTACAAAAGCTGTCTTCCATTGATCAGATTGTTTTACAGGACAAGTCCAATAAGCACTTCGACAGTCCAAAATAGAAATCACATTAGACTTTCCAACTTTGTTCAAAACGTCTCTGACAATCGGCATCGGATATTTACAATCCACTGTGAATGAGTTAATGTATCTGTAGTCACAGGCAAGTCTTAAAGATCCGTCTTTCTTTTTAACAATAACCAAAGGGCTTGCCATTCTGCTCGATGATGGTTTGATAATGTTTGTTTTTAACATTTCTTTGATCTGACGTTCCACTTCTGCTCGATAAATCAAAGGAATTCGATATGCTGCAAATTCCTTTTCACGAAATCCTGGTTTTAATTCAATTTCATGTTCAACCAATGTACATAATCCGGGTTTTTCTGAAAATCTGTCACAGTATTTGTTCAAGACGTTCAACAACTGTTCTTGCTGAGTTACTGTCAAATGGCTAATTTGTTCAGGATCGAGGTTAAGTGAATTCTTGTCATCTTGAACCTCATTCCTCATTGGTAATTCAACCACTGAACCAAAATCTTCATCTTCTTCAACGATTAGACCACAACTTAATGCTCGAGTAACATATTTTCTGATCTTGTTGGCGTGAATTATTTTTCGACCATTTTCACCCATATCAACTAAATAAGAGTACTTTGATCTTCGATGTATGATCGTACATGGACCATGCCATCGAGAAATAAGTTTGTTTGTTGACGTTGGATACAAAACTATTACTTTCTCACCAGCTTCAAATTCTTTGTGCTTTGCTCTCTTGTTATACTGATTCGTGTATTGTAATTGCTTTTCTCGAGAGTAAGATTCTGCAAACAATAATGCTTTCTCCATATTTTCTTTGAGTTCTTTCAAATACTTTTCTGGTTTAACTCCAACATGAGGTGGTAAGTTTATTTCTCTAGTCCAACTCTCTTTTAATATTGCCAATGGTCCTCTCGGAATTTTCCCATAGACAAGCATATATGGTGATACTCCAGTAGTTGCATTCGGCACTTCTCGTAATGCCCACACTGTGAAAGGAATTATCTTATGCCATTTCCTCGGGTTGTCTATTATCACATGATGGATCATCTTTTTAAATGTCTGATTCCATCTTTCTACTAATCCAGCAGCCTCTGGGTGTCCTGGTGTGTCGAATCGTGGACTACAGCCCATTAAATCGAGAAATTCTCTTGTCAAACTGGCTGTGAAGTTCGTTCCTTGGTCACTTGTAATCACTGACGGTACACCAACGTTCATGAACAGTTCCGTCAACGCTTCACACACAGCCTTCGCTGTCAGCGATTTCAATAAAAAGATTGTAGGCCATCTGGTGCACGAGTCCACAATGCATAAACAATACTTGTGACCTGCAGCAGATACTGGATCGATCGGGCCAACGAGGTCCATCGTCATTCTCTTGAAGGCGACCTCTTCTCTTGAGACCGGAGTGATAGGCACTCTATCCATCACCAGACTCCTTGCCTTTAGTTGACACTTCTCGCAAGACTTACAAAATTTCACAATGTCTCTTCTCATCTTTGGCCATACAAAAGATAATTTTATTCGTTCTCTTGTTTTCTCTTCTCCTAGATGTCCTCCAAATACCGATTCATGTGCCAATTCCATCACTTTAATTCGTCTCTCTTTTGGTAACACTAGTTGATATATCGTCTGGTCTAATATCTGATATTTCTTATGCAATAAACCGTTGATCACACAGAATTCAGATTCTTTCTCTTGTGCTAACTTCCACCACGGCTTCAACGATTCATCCTTTCTCTGTTGCTCTTCGAACTTCTTCGAATCGGCAATCTGCACCTTTTGTTCTTCGTCCATCTCTTCATCTCTATACAAGTCTCCTATCCCCACATCACATTCATTGTCTTCTTCAGTTTCATTTAATGTGCCATTCTCGCATGCAGCCATCTCTTGCTCGTTTATCTCTGATGTTACACCATCTCGCGATAAGCTTCGTTGCTCATTACTTTCGTTTTCCTCATCACTTGAACTTTCAGTTTCACTCTTCTCATCAACATCTACCATTTCCTGTTTCCGACTCTGCGCTCTCGTCATTACATTTGCTCGTACACTCACATCTCCTTGTATCGTTTTAACTTTCATCTGTGGTACGGCTTTTAATTCGGCAATTATCTCTGGATGCAACAAGAATCTTTCTGTACTGCCCATCTTTGCAATACTAGCACACATCAAAGTGACATAAGGTGTAAGTGAACACTGGATTTTACGCGGAAATCCCTCTTCTTCCACGTCACTACCACACAATCTAACATCCACTTTCACTAACTTCGCAGGAATGGCATCTCCTGCCACACATTGCAAATTCACTTTTCCAATTTGTTCCACCTTCATGCCTTCCAGTAATTCTTCACTAATCACCGGAATCTCTGCACCCGAGTCGCTCAGTGCTTTGACTTTCACTGGCTCTTTACCGTCTACTGCACGAATTTCAACCTCGACATATTGCAAGAACGATTTCTTCAATATTCGACTGTCATCTTTTCCTATGACTTCTCTCTGAATTTCAGCATCCAATAGAATTTCTTTTTGAATACCACATTTCATTACTGACTTTACTTCAGTCTCTTGGTTTTCTTGACCCGTGGTTTGATTACCTGTATCACTAACCACTTGAATCAAATTCACCCTTGTGTGTTCTTGATTTCTGCTAGAACTAGCTGCTGCCACTGGAACTGGACAAAATTTAACCAAATGTTTGTCTGAACCACAGTTGTGACAACGCTTCACCACCATACCTCGTTGTTCATTGCCTTCATATCTCTTATACTGCGTAAACGATGTGTTGCCTTCCCTCTTGGCAAACGGCGCTGACGATTTGTTAAATCCCTGACGACCAAACGTCACTTCTCTGGTCTCATTGGGTACAGGGACACTAGCCTTGACTTCTTTACCTTTGAACTGATTCCCTGTTTCTGGATTACTTTTCCACTTTCCACTCTGGCTTTGGTTTACGGAACGTTGAGAAGGATAACTGTTTATATTTGGGATCGCAAACCCAATTCGATTGTTTACATGAATGTCTGCTAGGTCTGCCACTGCACTAGCTTGAAGACAGTCAGTTCCTTCCTTCGACAATACAAACTGTAGTGGACCTGGCGGTAAACATTCTTTCAGCTTATCCGCTACCAGCAAATCAAAGAGCGTATCATACTCTCTGTTCACGTTTCGACTTCTCACGTAATAGTTTAGCAAGTTCTTCAGTCTTGCCGTAAACATCGTATAAGTCTCTTCTGTCGTCTTCTTAGCATCCACAAATCTGGCTCTGTATTCTCTCGAGGTCAATTTAAATTCTTTTAATAAGTGCTGCTTGACTCTATCATAATTGTCTAGATCATCGTATGACAATCTATTCAGAACAGTTCGAGCTTTCGGCGTCATCAATGGTAGTAATAATTTAACCCAAAACGGCTTTTCCACAGCAAAACTGCGAAACGCGTTCTCGACTGTTTCAAAATATAATGGCACCTCCATCATATCACTTGGCATTTGAGGCAATACATGCTTCATTGCATCACCTATTTTCTTAATTTTTGACACCAAAGTTTCACTTTCTTGCTGTTTCCTTCTTTCTGCTTCCCGTTCTTCTCTCATTTGCGTTTCTTTCAATGTCAATTTTGATTTCTCCAGTTTCAGACGTTCCTGTCTTTCTGCCTCTGCCTTTTCCAAACTTTCTTTCTGAAATTTGAGTTCTTCTTGTCTTATCTGTTCTGCGCGTTCTAACTCTAACGTTCGCGCTTTTTCTTTTTCTTCTTCACGCATTCTCTTTGCTTCAATCTGTTGCTGACGAACCTCTTCATCACTTTTTCTAGCTCTTTCAAATTCAATCATCTGCTCCAGTCTTCTTCTTTCAGCATCTTCTCTATCTCGTTTCAACTGTTCTAATTGAATCTCAAACTGATGCTTTTGCAATTCCAGTTCTGCCTTACGCACTTGTTCTGCTTTATCTTCTCTCTCTCTCTGCAAGCGCAATTCCTCTTGCCTTGCAAGTTCTGCTTTCTCTTCTTTCTCTCGCTGCAAGCGCAATTCTTCTTGCCTTACAAGTTCTGCTTTCTCTTCTTTCTCTCGCTGCAAGCGCAATTCTTCTTGCCTTACAAGTTCTGCTTTCTCTTCTTTCTCTCGCTGCAAGCGCAATTCTTCTTGCCTTACAAGTTCTGCTTTCTCTTCTTTCTCTCGCTGCAAACGCAATTCTTCTTGCCTTGCAAGTTCCGCTTTCTCTTCTTTCTCTCGCTGCAAGCGCAATTCTTCTTGCCTTGCAAGTTCCGCTTTCTCTTCTTTCTCTCTCTGCAGACGCTCTGCTTTCTCTTCTTTCTCTCTCTGACAACGCAATTCTTCCTGTCTTATCTCTTTCTCTTCTTGTCTCCGTTTCTCCTCCCTATCTTTCTCTTCTTGTCTCGTCATCATCATCCACTGCATCAACATCTCCATAGACATAGGCGCAGGAGGTTTTTCAATAGCCTTTTCTACGGCACCGCCAACGGCACCTTCTTCTTCGACTTCTTCTTTAACCCACACATCGGCGAGTTCCTGCATCATGTCACCACGTGACATACCTTCTAATTGTTCTTCTTTAAAACCGGCTTTCAACAAACGCTGTTTCAGCCTTTCCGTAGACATCTTCTTAATATCTGCTTGTCTTTCAGCACTTAGTTTCTCCATCTTACTTGTTTACTTTGGTGATTTCTCTTTTCAAAGAAGTCACGGTTTTTCTTGGTGTGTGAATCGATAAACAAACGGGATTTCTTTTATATTTGTTCGTGGAAAACAACGAAATTTTTATACCGTTTCTCGTGTTCCACCGTCGTTGATATCGTAAATTCGTCACACAGTAACAACGCGTAGATTCTTCTAACACCGTCGTAGATTCTTCTAACACCGTTGTAAATTCTTTTATCACCGTCGTAGATTCTTCTATCCGCCGAAGGAGGTGATAACGTGAATTTTAATCCACCGTGAGTTTATATCCACCGTGAGTAATTATTCCACCGTGAGTATTTATTCCACCGTGAGTATTTATCCACCGTGAGTATTTATCCACACCGACGCTATTCCACCGTGAGTTTTTATCCACACCGACGCTGCCACCAATAATGTCAACCCAATCCTTCCGTTGACAATCCTTCTGATTAAATCCTTGTTCTCTTCGTACTTAACGCCTATTTAACGTTCACCTTTTGAACACTAATTCTACGTATAAGTATAACCTGAATTAATCAGCAACACAGTTTAATATCTTTTAGTTTAATAAGAAACAAACAGACAGAACTCAATTCGATTACAACTCAACTAGTCAGCCACACTACTACAGCGAACACACTCGAATTCAAACTTCTCTAGTCAGCATAATTCTTCGCGCCGCTTGACACACCTGTCCTCTGTGCGCCTAAGCGAACTCTAATAATATACATATAGCGCGCCGCTGCCGAGATTGGCCGGCCGCGCGTGTCACTAAGACTATACGTTATACATCTATCATATATACATATACACGTGAAACTAAAGTAAACGCACTAAATATATACACTAACATCTCGCACTGCAAGACTGTACACAAAACTCAGTTCACACTAATAATTACAATAATAATGATAATGATAATAATAGCAGTAGTAGTAATTATGACGATGATGGTCGTTTTGGTGATGATGATGATAATAGCAATAGAAGAAGAAGAGCAGTGCCTTAATAGCTAGACTGAGAGGCAGCCAGGTGTATGAATAGCCTACTTTAATTGATAATGCTCTCCTTACGAAAGTCATAAGTGCACTTTGAAACCGGGCAACCATTAAGAGCCTTAAATACTGGAAGAGGTAAGTTTTTAGTTTAGAGCGAAGGACAGTCTCGCTGGGATAGTTGCGAACATGAGGAGGTAGAAAGTTCCTAATGGAGGGACCGGCAACTGTGAATGTCCTCCGGTGTCACGATATAAAGTTTCCCCCGAAACAGAGTCTCCCTCTGGCTGAAATAATGTCTCTCGGAGACTGTATATCGGAACAAAGTCTCCCAATTGACCACAAAGAAGATAATGCTGAATGTGAGGAGGAAGGATAATAAGATATTTGAAGCTGAAACGTTGTACCTTTTCAGTGGTTTGGCCGACCACGTGGAATAAATGCGTCTTCTTTTAACTAGGGACTCTGCATACACATTTCACAAGCATTTGAAAACTGTTCTTATTGCCGAAGTTGGGCTCGGAGCGCCTCTGAGTAGATATATTGGAGGGGTGCAATATAAGTGCTCTGAATGAGTGAATATTAAGATGATGATGAAGATGATGAAGGTGATGATACAAACCATATTGACTGTGTTGACGAGGACGATAATGCTGCTGGTGAGAAGAAGATGATGATGATGACAACGCTGATGCCATTGAGAATTATGTTCGGCAAAATGCGCCTAGAAGCCTACAAACTCAAGAAAAACTGTTTCATATTGTCGGCTTTAAACATCGATTGGCAAGTCCGCATATACCTCACTTCTGTTAAGTTTCTCATTCTACAAACATTGCGTAATATATGAGAACCAGTTGGACAGAGATTCTTCTTTAACCCTAGTGGAACGGACTCTTCAACGCTGATTCGCCAGATGGTGCAGTCGGCTTGTGTGGGTTCTCCGTGAAGTCATAAGCCTGGCGAATTTCACTGAAACGTAACTGCTGGGATCAGGTTTCAGGCGGAAGGTGTTTCGCGTGAAATCGTTGCGACGTATTGACAACTCAGAGGAATGGATACCCGCGAGCAGCTTGGAATCGACGACCAGACCAAGGCGTCTAGCAGCAGCCGACACTCGAAGGGACTCATGGACCAGATCTAATCGATGCATGGCTGACTACAATTCCTAACTCAAAGCTGACGATGACATAACTCGAAGATAATTAAACCTGGAATTAAATGTCTCGCCCTTTAGACAAAGCCATGATGTTCGTTTGTGGAGGAGTTTGGATTAGGCCAATATGGTGTTCCGCAGGGTACCATTCTTTGCGCCTCGTGGATCCCGTCTGTCAAGCAATCGCTTGCGAAGACAGCTTGAACTGGTCATGATTAGACATACCTTCAGATGAAGGCAGTGAAAGTTCGCTAAAATTTCAGCAAAGTCAATGGATGAATTATTATAATTTCATCTTGTAAAATTCTGAATTTATAAGTAATTTTTCTTACTGTATTCAGTGGTCAGGGAAGTGTTTAGAAGTTGTGTGAGCCAACCTCATTCAGCCAAGTATACAGACCCAAGGTGCACGGATAAAATTATACACCTAAATTTTATCCAAAAACTCCATAAGATTATTTTTTTCACTTTTTAAAACCACCGAAAAGGTTTATCTATGCTATAGATATTGGTTAAATGAAAAGCGCCTATGGCACAATTAGTCAATAACCAGTGCTCGAAATGGAAAATTTTACGAAACGGAACGCTAGTCAAAGATATGGGAGCATTCACGTTAATTTCATAGTATTTTCCACAATAATTCATTTGACGAACCGGAACGGAACGCTAATTCATTTGACGAACCGGAACGGCGTTCCGGTGCGTTCCGGTCCATTTCGAGCACTGTCAATAACTACTTTAGCAACCATCAAATACAAAGTGCCAGCTAAACTTTTGTATGCGCAATTGAGCATGCCTCTGTCCTGGCGTCACAGAACCAAAACTTGTGTGAGCATCGGCGCCTTTAGCGCCTTAGCTCCCAGGCGGCGTGTATATTAGTAAGTAGCTTATAATAGTTAATTTTTTTATGGGTGGTGATTGTCCAGGGGTTAGTTAGCTTGTTGAACTGTCAACGGAGAGGTCTTGAGTTCAACCCCTCCAGTGCAGAAATTTCTTTCGAGATTTCTCCTCTACCTGCGCCTCCTAGCGAACTCAACTATAATGAGTACACGAAGGAGCTGTAACGATGGGTCATGTTTAGGATGAGTAAAATTTAAAAGTGGCGGAATGGATGGATCAGAGTATGATTTCTTGTCCTGAATTTAGTCCTGAATGGAAAGCCTCGAGGAGTGATAGATGGAGGAGCTTAAGGCAGATGATGATGGGTAAGTGGTGACACTGGCCAGACGGGTAGAGTAACGTAAATAGTCGAGCTTCACTGTGTAAATATAGAGATCATTTAGATAACTTAGATGAGTAGTACCATGGATGGGCATAAGTGAGATCAGAGGATGATCGGGTAAAGCGGGATGATTAGATTGTGCAGAGTTTGTAAAGATACGTGGCTGGAGCATTGAAGATGGCAATAGGTTAGACAGAGCAATTTGAAATGAATGCGTTCAGATGTGTTCGGTTAGTGGGGTGAATCAGGATAGGAATGATGCGGTATTCTTGGTGACAGCTCCTATAGGTTAATTTATTTGCAATTTTAAGTCGCTTAATTTGTGTGTATTCAAGGTTCAGATGAAAGAATTATACTAGCCAAGCTTGGAGTAGACAAAGGAGGTTGCTCTGGTAGAGGCAGTTTTAAAATACGGCTAAAGTCAATAATAAACATGAAGCAGATGCGTGAGAGGTTGGAGATGTGATTTAGAAACGATAAAGGTCAAATACGATGCCAAAAACAACGCGAAAGCGAGTCAAAAGTGAAAGTGAGAGGAGATGAATTAGTTGATAGGAAGATGAAAGTCAAAGATTTTCCTTATCTGGTCTTATTCAACAAGAATGATGAACTCAGTTTTGACAGGGTTTGAGGCAGACTAAGTAAGGCAGCGTCCATTTTGTGATTTTGTTGGCGGACGACATCAAGCAAGTGATAGGAGAAAATATGTGATGGATGAAAAATACTCTGGGTTGCCATCTGCCCATCGCCTTCCAAACACTGAGCTGGTGGGGCCTAGCTGACGAAAACAACAAATCTCGCCTGGAACGCATAATGAACCAACTTAAACGATCCGGCTATATTCACGCTAAATCCTCCCTCTATCGCAGAGCTTGCAAACAAGGCTGAAACTGCATTATTTAAAGCTGTCCTGTGTAATGAAAACCATTCACTAAGATGCCTCTTCCCTAACCATCATTTAACTGCCTATTTTCTTAGAGACAGACCTCATAACTTTAACCTCCCTGATAAAGACTCACGAAACTTCATTTCTCGTATGTTATTTGCAAACTCATACTAAGCTATTACTTCCTCAGTTTTATTTTTCATGTACAGCTACAACGTTTTGCCTGTTGTTCTACGTAATAAACGAATATAAACATAAACATAAACAATTAATTCTGTGAGGTTGACCAGCGCCTTTCGACCATCTCAGGAGAGTCACGTGCGCTCAATTTCCTTTTCCAGCGCCTTTGCATGCCACAGTATTTCGAGGCACGCTCACCGATGTTGCAGAGGACGAGACCTGATTTTCAGATACCATAACAGCTCATAATAACAATGATAAAAACAATAATAATAATAATAATAATAATAATAATAATAATAATAATAATAATAATAATAATAATAATAATAATAATAATAATAATACTAATAATAATTGATTTTCCGGATGTTACATTAATTAATATTGAAGTCCCTGAGGGATCCTGTATACCTCGGGGCAAAAAAAAAATAATGATAATAATAATAATAACGATAATAATAATAATAATAATAATAATAATAACGATCCGGCTATATTTAAATTTTCAATCATTGTTAATATCTTAGAGCCTGAGGGATCTTACTTACCTCGGGCGAAAAAAAAATTAAATAATAATAATAATAATAATAATAATAATAATAATAATAATAATAATAATAATAACGACAACAGCAGCAACAACAACAATAATAATATATTACCCTGGTAATAATAATAATATAGTCGGCATGAAGTCACAAATGTTTCCGCGACTACTATAGAATATATCAGACATGGATGGTTCTCGATTCCTGTTAAATAAATCTTAGCCTGATAGATTGCGCATTGTACACGGATCGGAGTCGTCTAGAATTGGAAGCAGAGCATGGCGTGACAGTGGATGTCACGTACGAGGGAGAAGTTCCAGAGTGGATATGGTACACGAAGAGGGAGATTTTGAAGACGATACGGGCGCGGATGGGAAGTCAGTTTAGTTGTTGCAGGGTTGGCGTGATGTGATATCTGGGACCATTCTCATGCATATGGCACGTCCTTGAATGGCGTCTCCATAATGGAAGCCCCACCATCAGTCTTCTTCTGATAGGCCTAGGTCTGTTCCTTCAGAACAGCACACATGAAATCCTTCCACTTTCTCCTTATTTCCTCGTGGCTTCTTGAAGCACATTTTTAAATAGCGTTAAATCTCACGCTTACTCTGTCTCATACCTATTTCTTTCGCCTTGCTGTCATTGTACTTTTACAGCGCCAAAAAAAGCGGAATCGCGGGAACCAGCTTATTCAAAGGCGCCTAGTCAAAACAAAATCCGATAGGCAGGTAGGGTCAAAATCGGTTCCAGGTCAAGACCCATAGGAGTCAGGCACGCACACAGTCAGACAGTTAAGGTGGGTGGTGTTTAGATGGTGCCTAGTCCGAAAGTATCTATTCCGTCACTTTTGCGCGCTCCGTGTAAACCGATTAGTGCCGACTTTAGTTTCAGCTTAGCAGCCTTAGCTAGTCTCGGCATAGGCGCTTATCGGGGAATAGCTTACGCCCTGCTCATTCTAACGGTCAGGATTTAAATTCTGTTTGCAGACGAGAAAGGCAAGTGATTTAGCAATCGGCCACGGCGCACCCTAAAGCTCTGTGGTAACTTTAGTATCAAAACTAGCCCACTTTATTTACTCACAATCTCACATTATAACACATTCGAATAAAGCTGACAACGTGCGTGCAGTTTTTCACGCATTTGCAACGGTGACGATGTGGAAAAGCACATAATATAGAACGTGCCTATACAAATAGGAAACGATATAAATAGGAGCGGCCTATTTACTAATTCACGCATGATCCAATTCATTAGACTCTGACGCCCTTGCGTTCCCTTAAAGACTCGACCGACGCCGCAGCTGTGAGTTCAAGTGGACGAGAAGAGCCTTAGAGTCCTGCTTCCTGCCTGGTCACCGTCGTTTCATATTTTATGCAATGCAGTCGGCCGCATAGAAGACTATAGAGAGAGGCGTCGATCGACGGCTGCGCACGGGGCAACGGAGGAGTCATTCGAATCCCTGTCTATCTGTGCGAACGCCTACACGGACTGGTAATCAAAAGGATTCGCACTAATAGATGTATCGTCTGCGATCGTAACTGTTCAGCTGCCGGAGAATCTCTTTTGTCAGGGATCTTGCCAACTTCCCTCAGCCTCCGTCGCTCTTATTCCCTTGACGAGATGAATATTGATAACCCATGCACCACTAAGACAAACGGGCAGTACGAACAGACGGACAAAGGGGCGGACAGATGGACAGCCAGACGGACAACTGTCCTGCCGCCTCGTGCTTCCTCCACTTTCCTCCTCTTCATTCTCATAACCTTCCTCCTGCTTACCTTCCTGCTACTCAGCTTCCTACTCTTCTGTTTCCTTATCCTGTCACTTTTCTCACCTCCTTCCTCATCTCCCCTGCTCTTCCTCTTCCTCGACTTCCTACTGCTCTGTACTCACTCCTCCTCGTCCTCGTCCTCCTCGTCCTCGTCCTCCTCGTCCTCTTCCTCCTCCTCCTCCTCGTCGTCCTCCTCTTCTTCTGCCTTCTTCATCCTTCTCTAAACGCTCACAGTCTTTGTCTCGATGCACCAGATTCAACGCATGATGAACGATGTGCGCCAAACGCAAGGAAGATGGCGCTGCGTCGGCGTTAATTCCCAGAATGCCGAGCGAGCGCGCACAACGCCAAATAATTCGCCATTCATAACTCTCACGCCGTTGCTGACCCCCGTTCCGTATACTAGGTCTTCACTGGAACACAGACAATGCACAATACAAAGACCGTCTAACATGCAGAACACCCTCGCTATTATTAACATTCGCTTACATTTATGCCAAACCCATACATGTATATATAATATATAATTATATATTTAATATATATAAGATTATTATATATACATATTTTTATGTATGTATTGTTACAAGTCCCGTGGCTCTATGGTTCGAACTCCTAGATACTCTAAGGGGAAAATGGATTCTCGCTAAGTAAGTCATAAAAAAGACAGTTTCGTAAAATATAAACGATATAATGAAACAAAAACGTACACGATAAAATACAAGAATTGGAGAGAAGACTAACATACGCGACCCTGTTGTTACAGTAGAACACAGACGCGGCACTGCAGAAGAAACACGTCACCGAACACGACTGACAGGACCAGACATGGTTCGAATCGGCAAACGTCTTCAAAAAGGAGAATTTGTCTTCAATATCAAAAAGGATCCACTGGATCACAAATTCGCCTCCACAATTTCCACGGCCCAATTGCGACGTTTCCAAAAGGATCCATGCCTTTTATAAGGTTCCTTAGACAGCCACTCCTCCATCTCACATGATGTGGAGTAAATAGGTCTCATGACCTTTACACGTGTTAGAGCTGCTATCAAATATATATAGTACAGCTTACTGCATATAGCAGAATCTAACAAACCCCTAGACACGAGTGCACACAAAATAAAAAAATTACCTACTAACTTAACGAGTTAACTATCAATGCCTTTTACAAATCAGGTATCCAAAAATCAAACTGTTAGGATACGATACCGCAGTCCTAAAGCAACTAACCTATACACCAGCTCTTTCTAAACATCTCAATATGCTCTAACAAAAGCCTCTTACGCGGAAATACAAAATTACACAACTGTACAACGATCCAATGCGAAAACAGAACCCCTCTATAACAAAATTCATCTAATAATCTATGAATTCAGGCAATTTAGGCAATGAGTCCACAAAGTTCCAAACGTACTATCCAAATGTTCAAACTACCATAGAAAACTGTACAAGAAACTCTAAAAATAAATTTCACAAGTTTCAACAAAGTCACAAATTATCAACAATCACATAAACATTTCTACCAAACCTCGAAAACGAAAAACCGACTCCAAACTAAAAGAACGGCCTTAGCCACGAATTAACGACGCACAAACTCGCAAACGCCAAAACGTCGTCGCAAAAACAACTCAAGCGAACGCAGGTCGACTCAACAAATCTGGAAGAATATTGGACTTCCCAGGCCTGTGTCGGATATCGAGGGAGTACAGCTGGAGTTCAAGACTCCATCGCAACAATTTGTGGTTGGAATTCCGCATTGAATTTATAAACTGGAGAGGACTGTGGTCTGTGTACACAAGCACCGTAGACGAGCCAAAATACACGCTGAACGCCTCGACAGCAACCACAAGAGACAACGCCTCTTTCTCTACAGTCGAGTAGCCAATCTCGTAAGGACGCAACTTCCGACTCAAATACGCGATCGGATGCTCCAAACCATCCACAACCTGAAACAAACAACTACCCACACACAAGTGAGAAGCATCCACCCCAAACAAAATTGCTTAGTATAATCAGGTGGACGCAAGATAGGCCTAGAAGCCAACCTAGACTTCAAATCCACAAACGCTTTCTGACAATCAACTGTCCACACAAACTTTACATTCTTTTTCAACAATTGTGTTAAAGGTAAAGTTATATCAGCAAAATGAGGCAAAAATTTTCGATAATATCCTGCAAGACCTAACAAAGATTGCACCTGTTTCTTATGCTTCGGCACAGGAAAATTAAGCAAAACCTCAACCTTCTGCGTTTTAGGCCTAACACAATTTAAGCTCAGATGATGCCCCAAGAAATCAACCTCAGCATTCGCAAATTCACACTTCTGGACATTCAAAGTCAAATTAGCATCGCGAACACGCTCCAACACCCTGCGCAAGTGTACCATGTGTGCATCCCAACTACCACTGAAAATAATGACGTCATCTAAATATGCGTCACAGAATTCTTCCAAACGAGCAAAAACCTGACTCGCTTTTCCTTGCAATTTGGTAGACAATAAACTTGCCCATTTATCTTTTGGAAAATTATGTATCTCCGCTGACTTTTCAAACGAAATCAGAAAATTCTCAATATTCTTTTCATCAAACATAGGTATTAATTTCAAAGCTGTTGGAAAATGAAATTTCGATGTTTTTACTGTTTCTTCGAAGTTTGTATCACTTACTGTTTCTTCGATGTTTGTAACACTTACGGTTAAACCTCTAAGATTTAACTCATGCCTTCTCTGAGCCTCTCTTTCTTCCATTTCCCAGCGCATTTTCTTCTCCTCCCCATCTCTTCTTTCTCTTTCCACCTCTCTTTCTCTCTCTTTCTCTATCTGTAATTTCCTTTCCTCAAACTCTCTTCTTTTCATTTCCGCTTCCAATTCCATAGCCAGCTTGTTCTGTTCCGCCTCCAGCTTCTTCTGTTCCGCTTCTAACCTCCTTTGTTCCACTTCTCGTTCGCTCTTCCTTTGTTCCGCCTCTCGTTCCATCTCCATCTTTTTAAGCTCATACTCTCTCTGTTCCTTCTTGTCCTCCAACTCCTTCAATGCTTTTAATTCTACAGATTTTGATTTAAGTTTCAATTGTTCTTCTTTTGGGACGGACGGAGATACAGTCTTCAATAAAACTTTTTGCATTTGAATTTTCGTCAACGCCTTAGATTCGAAACCCAATTTATCCATTTCAACTCTCAGATCTTCTACCGACATTTCCACAATATCATCTGACGTTAATGACACCGACACTATCGAAGTTCCTGGTGAAGCCATTTTACAATACTTTCAGAATTTTGCGCACCGCTTTAACGCACGCAAAATTGACACACAAATTCCTACGCTGGCGTCTAATTGTCTCTGGACAACGGTAAACCTTGAAACTCCTCAAAGATACAAAACTATCCACCATGCACTTACATCCGCACGTGATCAGTCCAATGACTTTCTCAATGCACAAAATCACAATAACTCAATATCAACTCTAAATACACACTCCAACGAGTTAATCACTCCTCTCAGTGCACCAAACCTTTACCCAGCTAAGCAAAGTAAAAACCGGAACGAGCCTCCATTTGTTACAAGTCCCGTGGCTCTATGGTTCGAACTCCTAGATACTCTAAGGGGAAAATGGATTCTCGCTAAGTAAGTCATAAAAAAGACAGTTTCGTAAAATATAAACGATATAATGAAACAAAAACGTACACGATAAAATACAAGAATTGGAGAGAAGACTAACATACGCGACCCTGTTGTTACAGTAGAACACAGACGCGGCACTGCAGAAGAAACACGTCACCGAACACGACTGACAGGACCAGACATGGTTCGAATCGGCAAACGTCTTCAAAAAGGAGAATTTGTCTTCAATATCAAAAAGGATCCACTGGATCACAAATTCGCCTCCACAATTTCCACGGCCCAATTGCGACGTTTCCAAAAGGACCCATGCCTTTTATAAGGTTCCTTAGACAGCCACTCCTCCATCTCACATGATGTGGAGTAAATAGGTCTCATGACCTTTACACGTGTTAGAGCTGCTATCAAATATATATAGTACAGCTTACTGCATATAGCAGAATCTAACAGTATATGTAAGTAGAGTACAAGTTATTTTATACGTGCATCTTGATATAGTTTTAGAAAACAGTAGGCCTAATAAGTTTATTTAACACGGGCAGGCAGTAGGATGTTACGGGATGTAGTATATTATTAGCAGTTAGTCTAATTAGTAGTAATATCAAATAAGTTTTAACTGGAAAATAACCGGAATGTGGGATACGTGTTAATGCTTTTTAATTTCTAATGTTAACTTTCAAATTTCAATCATTCTATATTTAAATTCAAAAAGAGTTATCGTTTTTGTGATGGAATTTCACCCATTTTGAAAGACCAGACCTATTTTATTCTTCACATGCATGCCACGTAATTTCGCCTCTGCTAGTATCGTTAAATTTTCTTTTTACTAGGTATTACACTTTTTGACAAGCCCTCACTCTTGTCTTATCTAAATAATAGTATAGGTCCTTAACTAAAAGGCCTACAGGCATGGAAACCTTATATTATACGTTGAGCTAAATATAGGCTCCTGTTTTTATCTTGTTCTTCATTAAAGGTACAGTATTCTTTCACTCGCTTTATACGACTCAGTCTGGACCCTTTCTAGACCCTATAGTTATCTTGTATTCTTGATACAAGTGTCTTCCAGGGCTGTAGTGGTAAAATTAGAGGTGAGTACACGCTAACGATTAGTTTTCCGAAACAAATTAGAGGTGAGTATATACGCTACAGTATTTTGTGAGTATACGATACAGTAGGCCCTATTTTTATATAAATAATATAAATATTTTGTGAGGTGAGTATACGGTCTCTAGAGGTGAGTACACGCTGTATACCCGCGTATAGCCTCGACTACAGCCCTGGTGTCTTCCCGCACAGGCGTTGTGCTGGTCAGTTCTTTGTCGTTCCTGTCTTTAATAGGTGCGTTCATTGGAGCGTTGGAGCCACATTCCACAGAATTGAAGAAGAGAACATCTGTTGTGCTATCTTCCCAGAATTTTGGCAGTGTAGTATGCTACATAGAAATAAACTTCTTCACGCTATTTTGAACAGTTATCATTTGAAAGTGCGTTCCTTCTAACTTGGTCCAAATGAAATTCTCTTCGAATATTAAGATGCACCAGTTCAATTCCCTTACAAAGCCATATTCACAGCACGTTTGGGAGGTTCTCGAAATGTTCTCTAGAAAAGCCCAAAATTAATGCGTAAATACACACATATAAATCTTATAGGTCAACATAGCTACATACATACATACATACATACATACATATATATATACATACATACATACATACACAGTGTACATATATGTATTATGTAATGGTTTAAATGTCTTTCGATAGGCGTCCAGACTGTCATGTCATGTCGCCGTCGTCGCTTTGATGATAGGCTACATGAATGGGTCAACATTGTCCAGCATTTCCTATCTCGTATTGCAGCCATTAGTTTGGTTCAAGATAGTCCAATCCATTTTATAATGTTGTCAATCCAGGATATTCTTGGTCTGCCGCGGTTGCGAATCCCTTCTACAAGACCCGTCATCAGGCTGCCTTCGATGTTGTCCTTCGGCTGCCGCATGATGTGTCCAAAGTACCTTAGCTTGAGGGTTCGGACGTGGTTCAGCAGTTCGCTTTTGGTCCTCGCCAGCGTGGATACTTGTTCGGTATGTATGCATTTATGTGTGTATGTATAGTATACCATGTATGTATGTATGTATGTATGTATGTATGTATGTACGTACGTACGTACGTACATACGTACGTGCATGTAGGTGTGTATGGACATACATACATGCATACATACATGCATGTATATATATATATACATGCATGCATGCATGCATGCATGCATGCATACATACATACATACATACATGCATACATACATACATACATACATACATACATACATACATACATACATACATACATACATACTACATACATACATGCATACATGCATACATACATACATACATACATACATACATACATACATACATACATACATACATACATACATACATACATACATACATACATACATACATACATACATAGGCCTACATACATACATACATACATACATATGCATGGTTGAAACATAATATTAACAGACTGTCGTATGTAGAACAGGATGCAGAACTAAGCCTAAACTCGTATTATCTATCTCGAAATCTCTTTCTGTCGTAGATATCTCCTCTGGTGCCATAAAGAAAATGCTGCTCAGGGAGAGACCAATCTCGTCCTAAATCATCTGGCAAAAGCAAGATAATTCTTATTTCTTCCAACGATAAGATCGCCTCGTCGTTGGCTTTATGTGCTGGCCAGCTTTTAGAAACAGCCAACGAGATGCATCATGGATGGATGGTGTATGACTAGTACAGACGAGGAAGAAGAAGACAGATTGGGTGCTTTCAAGGATCCTGCTGTGTTGTACAATATTGCATATTGCCATCGATTTGGAACCGATGCGCATACGTACTAGCAAGCCTATGTAGCTTATGTATGTGTGTTTGTGTATATGTGGGTTTTACTGGTTTTGCGGCGAAACTCATTGACTCAGAGTTACTGACAGAAAGTACAACTGAGGAAGAAGTTAAAAAATGGCACATGCAGTCTAAAGTGTTATCAAAAGATATAGGTTTCGATTATTAAACCTTTTATGAGAAAGTGTGTAATTTTATTGGGATCAGCGTCTAGAAATCCATGAACGTATGCATACATGTATGTACGTGTGTATGTATGCGCGTCTTATTGTTTGTTAATAAAGTTATGATGATTAATTATATTCGAGATTAGATACAGTATGAATGTAGTAATGTGGCTTAATTAAGTTGTGGGCCTAATTAGTTCATTACCAGCATCTAAGAAACCAGCATCATAGGGCATAATCATAAGTAGACAGGAATTTGGGAAGTCTCTTGCCTCAGTGGTTTACTCAATGTAAAACAGGGAACCACGCTGTGCAAATTCAAACTCAACGGTCGGCTTGAGCTCGTCTGCTCAGATGTTGAAGATTTGTCGCGCTTTGGGCGTTGCGCTGCATTAACTGTTCAGTTGGAAGTTGACTGTTGAAGTTAGAGGAACGCTTCGCAGGACAGTGCATTTAATCCACTCCTGGTTGATCGTATAGCTCGATAACATTATCTGACGATATCTGACCAGTTTTGTTGAAGATCGGAACGAAACGAGAGTAGTTCGATCTGCGATTTCGAAGCAACAAACGGACTTTTGAAAGAAGCGAACTTTACCGAGATGCGATGTCAGAAGCGGTGTTCTTGACCCTTCATCGATAGTCGACTGTTTTGTTGTAGGCCTACTGAAGAAGAGACGAGACGGGAAAACGGATAAAGTTGTTTCGATACTGACTGGCAAAGAACGCTGAACTCTTTAGAAAAGGGAGTTGATGAAGGGTACACCGGCACAAGCACCCGACACAAATGCGCCCCGTGCGCGAACTTTTGATACACAGACAGAGGCGCGTTTAGAGCAAATGGGGCCCTAGGCGCAAACAAGTTTGGGGCCTTTCTGAACGAGTAGACTGAGAGTCTGAAACTCTGGTGGCGTGCCAATCATGCGCAAAACCCACGAAGTTGAACTTGAAGCCGTTTTGTGAGTGTTATTGACCCTGTAATTATGATTACTTATAGAAGCTAGGCCTACTTCAAGGAATGTGAAGTTATTTGGTTTAATGTTATAAAATTTTATAATTGATAAAATATTTTCATTCGTTTGGGGCCCTGTGAGATTTGGGGGCCCTAGGCGCGCGCCTAGTGCGCCTACGTGTAAACGCGCCTCTGTAGGGCCTACACAGATAAAACATTAATAAAGGAAAAGTACTTCAAAAGTCTGTAATGTTACATCGCCAGTCAGACAATATTTACCAAGTATTTTAGATCTCTTAGACAACGATTGTTATATCGTATAAAAAACAAAAATGTAATGTTGCTATTAGTCCTACCTGGTATCGCCGATTTACTTGCACATATTTATTCTTAGTGGTCTGCTGTCTTAGCCCTCGGCCAAATAACTTTTTTCATCTTTTGTTCAACAAAATCATGTTCGGCTGTTCCGCTCGTAGCTGTTGCATTAGTTTTGTAGACCGTTGGGTGATACAGTCTATAGTTTCCTGATATGGCCGGTGCCAGACTTCCACTGAGTTATTTGTCCGAGGAAGATTTTTTTTGTTACGTTCCAGATGGTATGGGAAACAGCGGAGTTCCGCGTCTATCGCATCGTTGCCACCCAATGAAAGTGTCCAAATTATGTGGCGCAAATTTCGGGGCGCATTTGTGACTAATTTTATGGTAAATGTCAAGACGAAAGAATCCAAGAGCCTAAAGAATATCTGAAGCGGGGGAGATTAGTTAGGTCATAAAATAGATAATCTAGCTAAAAAAAAGTGTTGGTCTAGATAAGGATTTTAATCTAAGTGACTAGTAGGCCTATCTAAAGGATTTTATGCTACAATTTGATGTGTACACTGTACAAGTGATGCTTAAGAGTTAATACCGTCTGCCTTTCTATTATTAAATATCTTAAATTTGAAGAATTGAGTGCAGATTTTTTTTTCAATCTATTTAGCCAATGACAATGTTGAGAATGAGGACTAAACCAAAGTAACGAGCATACGACCAATGCCGTAAGGTTACATAATGTATGTATGCATGTTCGTATTCTAGTTAGGTAGGTAGGTAGTGAGTAGTAAGTAGTATGTTGGTAGATATTTTAATCTAAATGATGATAGAATTTGTAAAGAACGACAACTTCATTTGCAGGCAAATGAGCAAATGATGCTCAAAATAGTTGGAAAACTATCCATTTTGGAGGGCTCTCGTACACAAACAAACCTGATCAGCGAAATTTTGCCAATTACTTACTTGCAGATTTATTTATATACAGCCAGCATTCCCACACGGAGCCCATACACGACAAATATTTCCATATAGGACCCCATAGAGCCCATATGGGTTTCCTATAAGGCCCATGGAAATGCTGACAGGGTATGTTTTCAATTCTAAATCCTCGGTGCACTTCCTCAGGTGCTGGTGTTGGAGTTTGCGACAGTGTCGTAGAACTAATAATAATAACATGGACAATTTCTAGAGTGCCGTAACGCGACCATTCCGCTACAAGGGCTCTGTAGACTCTAAATTGCTACCTACGATACTATATTAATTGTCATAACTACACTACAAACAATGCATACCAGAACACAGAAGAATTTAATTGTGAGAATTATCAAATGAGTTTCGCAAATTACACCCATACAGATCGAGCGCTTTAGCCCCAACCAGAGTGAGAATCGCGATCACATGGATGCATTGGCGTTATCAGCCGATCATGTGGTCAAAAGCGAGATGACTGCGAGGAAGAACTCACGGAGACAGAGACATACTTGGAGAGAGATGTAAACAGAAATTAACCTAGATAGAGATAGAGAGACAAACAGGTGGGTGGAAAGACAGACATACAGGCGAAGCGTAAAGCAGCAGCTGATCAAGTTCCATCAAGCGTGGAGAGAGATGCAAAGGAGGAGCAGAGAGTTGCGTCTGTCAAAGGCTTAAACTCATCTAGTTGCAACTGACCGTGTCCATATCAACTGACCAAGTGAAGTCCTCTTCAGAGGCACCACCCCTCGGCGCCAGCGCGGGCCATCAATAGCCAGGACGGTCCGCTCCCAGCCGGCAGGCCGGACAGCGGTCGGCCCTTGAGAGGCAGCGAGACGGAGGCTTATCGGGCCGTATGTCATCGGTGATTAAGGCTGTTATGTTGTCATGGGGAGACGCTGTGGGCGTTGGCGCTCCTCCCTCGGACACCTGTCCAGGCAATCTGTCTCCAGTCCACGATTTGTCGTTGCATTGGTTCGATTTCGAACAGAGATTAGATTTGTACAGATCGGTTTCCATGGTTTCCATTTCTTATCTAATCTAGTGATATCTGCAGCGCATTCGTCTGTAGCTGTGCCATTCAGTGCAAATCGAACCAAAAGTCTCTTTGTCATATTCTGGTATCAGTGCGCTTACAGCGATTATTTAGTGCCGTAGAAAAACTTCAATAATAGCTTAAGCGTAAACCGGATGGTGCGACAGAGTGCACACACGAAATACATTACACAAAAAATGAAATATCAGAACTATAGGGCTTTTATAAATCATATAAGTAACTGAACAGATGTATTAATCTATACAAACCTGCCGATATATAAATATACAAACATGCATGTATACCTACCTACTGGTACCTAGCTCCCTTCCTACCTATTTAACTACCTATCCACAAAAGTACACATTTTAATTTCGCAGCCTCTGCCGCCTACCTACCAGTACATAGCCTACATGTCAAGTGTCTATCTATTTGCACGTATACATGTATGCATGTATACATACGTACATGCATACATACGTACTTATATGCATTTATGTTTGCATACATACATAAGAGTGTGAGAGAGAGAGACAGACAGACAGACAGACAGAGACAGAGCGTTGTAGCTATCGCCTCGTGAATGATACCTGCGGGAATTGGTCGGATCGTTTGTCGTAGCTGCTGCTGCTGCTGTTCGTACAATGAGGGAGGGATCTGCTACCGTTTTCCGATGGACTTTGATTGGCGACCGTTGGGACTTGGGTGAGAAGACGCCTCTAATTGGGGTCTCTGAGAGGAGGACGAGGAGCTTCAAAGCGATGCAGACACGGATCCACACCAGAATCAAAGGACCACGAGCAAACGCACATGGAAATGCTAATCAAAGGAGTGTCGTCATTGTTTCCAGGTCCTTCGAGATTCCTCTTCCGGAACGCTGGTCCGCTGGACGGACGGACGGACGTTCAGACCGGATGCTATAGCCAGGGTCTCCATCACGTGATCGGTGGCTACTAATGGCACATCTTGAGGTCGAGCACACTGATCACTCGGAGCGTGTTGTCGCGTGTGATTTCATTGTGACCGGTGCAACGTATCCGTCGACAAAGCGCCTTTTCACGGTACACTGAACGCCGATCGCCAACTGTCAGGTCAAGCGTGAATCGGACGGTGACCTCTAAGGACGATGGAAGCAGTTCAGTGGAAGATAAATGTTTACGGATCGTCCACTCTACGAGCGTACAACTGCAGACAGATAGACAAACTAACAGATGAACAGACAGACAGACAGACAGACAGACAGACAGACTGAACGGATTGTCGGATGGGCAATAGTGCCCGACTAACTATTGGACAGTATTAGGGGTATCATCGCAGACAATGCAGTAAGAGAATGCAGTCGGTGCGGTCCGTGAAGCACTAACGATGGTTCAGCATTGGGATAAAAACGGGGAACAGTTGTAACTGATTTCATTAAGTCATATAATAAAGCCACAATTCTGCAAGTCACTAGATAGTGTATAGCTAATACTAGACAAATAGACATGTTGTAATTATAAACTATACCATTTTTGTCACGGATTCGTAGGCAGTGTTGAGTTATGTTCTACTTCGAACCAGAGCAGTGCAAATGTTCAGAAAATTGTCAGTTCTTCCACCAATATCGCCGCTCCCTCATATACCTCAATCCCCGCTGTCTATCACCCCTCAGATTTGTTTTCACCCCACATTGAAGTCGCACCTCTTAAATAATTCCTACCCTGATCATCCACTCCCCGCCTTCCAATCTCTCTCATCATACACGATACCACCTTAACAGCTCATCAGCATCGTTCTCTTTATGTCCTCTGGCAACAGGACTTGGATTTTCATTCGGTATTTCTGGACAATTGCCTTTGACATGACGCAGCGCTCGTGAATAATCTGGTGCTCTTTGCTTAGCTTTACAGTGGCGCTTTAGAAATCTGGAGTTTACGATTACGATTATATTTTTTTCTGTGGAATTCGGAGTCAAATATACATGTACTGTAGCTCCTGTGTGCGCGTGTGGTCTTCTGGCGTTTGCACAGTGCCATCAAATATATGTGCCATTGTGACAGACATAACGGAATCAGTAACGGCATCACAAGATGAATAAGACGAAGCAATGGCACCACCATCACCATCGCCGGCATCAGCAGCAGCATCAGCATCCGAAGTTGCCGGTCCTAACAATGACCATGGAGGCGATGGAGGCGGCGTTCGATGCCGAAGCGATTTTCGTATGAGATGTGAGGGCGAGATGAACTTCGACCCTTCTCTTCGATGCGTCTTCGCCTGGCCGACACTTATCGCTGACCCGGGGCGCAAATCGACTTCAGAACGGCGACGCATCGGTAATTCAGTGTGGAGCAGGGCGTCGGACGGACGATGGTCGGACGAGCGCCTGGATGGGCCGACGGTCGGTGCGCTTCTAACGGAGCGCACTCGGAGATTTAGCATCGTCGTGGGTGCCAGGGTCGGCGAGGGTGACGCCAGCCATCGGCGTATATTAGCATAATGTTCCCCTTCGACGCTGACCCCGATGCGCCCGCGAAAATTGCATTTTCGGTGTTAAGTCGGTAGAAAATAATCTTTTTCTTGTGTAGTTGGAGCGACGGCCGGTGGCTGAGGCGGCGGCGGAGGCGGAGGCGTCGGCCGCGGCGGTTGAGACTCTATCACCGTCAGGGAGGAAACGAAGGAACGAGAGGAGGAGAGTCCGCTGGGAGCGAAAGAAGCGCCGAGTAAATGGCCGACTTCGTGCCTTTGTGTCGGGAAATGAAACAACGATTGCGTTAAGTCGGCAATTTTTACGATTTGCCACAAAATTTTATGAGAAAGACGTTAGAGAGGAGACGACGTGGCGGCGGCGGTGACGGTGGCTGTATCAGCGGCGTCTTTAGCATCCCTGCTCCTCCTCCCAGTGGTATATTGACTAAGGAGGCACTGAAGCGACGCAAACCACTGGCCCTCGTAGACTCAGGAACGCCGGTTGACTACGTAACGCGATAGAAACATACAAACTTCCGGTGACCTTTGACCGGGCGTCCAGTCGGCCAATAGTCAGAGCCAATTCAACGCACCGGAAGGAATAATTCCCGTCAAAGTTCTGTCACTTTTGGCGCTATTGTCGTCTTTTGCTCCAGTTTGACTCGAAACTATTGCCAGCAACCGATAGACCGAAAATTTCGTATATGCTGTGATTTGTCGATGGTAAACTGAGATTAAATCTTTCGTATTTTTTATTTATCCTAGAATTTATTGCTCGTTTTCTCGTTGAAAGAGCTGTAGTCAGATGGTATACCTGGTCATTCTCTTTGAAGCTCTTGAAGAAAACACTGACCAAGATTGACATTGCAAAAACTCATTTGTTTCAATTCTTGTGCTTAAATCAGACATTATTAGAGACGGTTGACGGTAAGGGTTTATGAAGTTTGGACGAAAATTATTGAAAAATGAAATTGTAGACTCGTGATATTTGAACAAAGAGTATTTTATTACACTTGAATTTCTTTATATCCGTCCTATTGTGGACAGCTCAGTTATTAGCCTTTCTGATCTCAGACCATTGCAGACCGTAACGCAGTTTGTCAAAGGCTCACAGTTCAGCTGCGAATTGGTCTTAGCAGCAGCAGCAGTCGAAAGCCGTGCAGCTGCAGCTGTCGCTATAGTTCCGTGTCCCTGGAGACGACTTTCCTGCAAATCTCGGCGGAATGTTTATTGTACAGTTACTGACGATGATTCCTGGAACAACTACAGGAGAGGAGACAATTTTGACGAAAGCGACATGGCGTCACCATTGTAAAGCCTCACTTAACAGCGTTAGACAGCGGGCTTACTGCTGAACTAAATGCCTCCGAGTTAATTTCAACCCAGCAAAAGATATCCTCTGAATTTCTTCAGCGAGTAGGCCTGCAGTGTTCTGTTGGCGGCAGTCATGTATACATGCTGCGTCTTGTTCGTTATGGCAGATAATTTGTAAATTGCGGAGTTTCTGGATAATTATCGCATGTTCTGATCACTACCGTATCCGAATCTGCTGCTCAGGATTTGTTTCGTATAAGTCTGAGTGGACTTTCGTGCGTTTTTCGGCATTTGGACACCTACCACCGAACCTTATTTCTGTTTCTTCAACTAGGTATACCTGCGACGTGGCATTAGTCGGTGAGCGAAATCGTGTGCTGCGAATGCATCATTGGAATTTAGTCCTCGTACATATATAATGGAACAAGGATCAAGAACCTTAAAACACGGTGTCAAGTGTCAACTCTGGAGTATGTAGAATTTGTTATTTGGTTTCTCTGTGTCTGCATGCGACAACTCACAGTTCGTGACTTTTTCCAGTTATTTCCAGTTAAATTCATCTATAAACACATGATGTGTTTATAGATGAATTTTTTATTAATTCATACATTATTTATTTCAGAAAGGAGCACACGTATCTATACTCTCATTGATGCGTATACGTATGATTCGATTCACGCGTCGGCTGCACGTTTGGTTGGCGGAATTTTCAGGTTTGGCCATGTGCACGTCTTTGAATTTATGCCAAAAGTCCTCCATTGGCTTCCTGTACAACATCGCATTCATTACAGGGTCTCCACCATGGCGTGGCATTGTGTCCTAGGGCGGGCCCCGGCCCACCTCTGCAAGCTCTTTAACTTCCGCTTAACGGGGCGCCGTGCCTTGCGCTGGGCCTCTCGGGATGATTTTGTTGTCCCCTATGCTCGTACTGTTTGGCGCAGCGTAGGCATTCTCCTCCGTGCCATGGGTCCTACCGTCTGGAATGACCTCCCTCTTTCGCTTCGCTCCATCCCTAGGGACCTCACAGGTACTTCTTAACTTTCTTAAGACCTTTCTTTTTCACCGGGCCTGGGTCGGGAGCGCCACTGAGTAGATTTCTTGAAGGGGCGTTATATAAGTTTATTATGGATAGATAGATAGATAGATAGATAGATAGATAGATAGATAGATAGATAGATAGATAGATAGATAGATAGATAGATAGATAGATAGATAGATAGATAGATAGATAGATAGATAGATAGATAGATAGATAGATAGATAGATAGATAGATAGATAGATAGATAGATAGATAGATAGATAGATGATAGATAGATAGATAGATAGATAGATAGATAGATAGATAGATAGATAGATAGATAGATAGATAGATAGATAGATAGATAGATAGATAGATAGATAGATAGATAGATAGATAGATAGATAGATAGATAGATAGATAGATAGATAGATAGATAGATAGATAGATAGATAGATAGATAGATAGATAGATAGATAGATAGATAGATAGATAGATAGATAGATGCCGCTCAACCACATTCTTCCGGTTTTAGTTGGTTTTATGTACATAGGTACATGTATAATTGTATATATGGGTACATGAATAATTGTATACAGGCATATACATATACACCGTGTCTCAAAATAAACTGTGCAAAATTGTTTCTGTCAGAACTTCGTCAAATTTCCACCAATTTTAATAATTTTTGGTAGGTAGATGGCAAAATGGCTGAAATTTTATGCTATACATAAATTTTCCACCTCACCTGACTAATGTCACCGCACTACTTTGTTAAACACAGATGTACCAATTTCTTATATAACGCTTAAATTTTAACAACTAGAGTGCTCAGATTTTGTTCATCAATTTGTTAGAGGGCGTCAGATGTTATTTAATAAATTTCTAATTTTAACTAGTCTACCCTCAGAATAGCTGGCAATCATTATTTACGTATTAATGACGTAACTGTTTATTTTAAGCTGCGGTATCGTTGATTAAAAATGGTGTTTTCGATCGTTTTTACGTCCGTACATCTGTGTTTAACAAGGTAGTGCGGTGACAAGAGTCAGATGAGGTGGAAAATTTATGTATAGCATAAAATTTAAGCCATTTTGCCATCTACCTACCAAAAATTATTAAAATTGGTGGAAATTTGACGAAGTTCTGACAGAAACAATTTTGCACAGTTTATTTTGAGACACGGTGTATATAGGTATGCATAGGTACATATATGAATGGCTGTTAATGCGTAGGAACAAAACGGACGATCGCAGCACGCAGGGCCGCCGACAGAAATTCCGGGCCCCTAGGCAGAGCAACCACGGGCCCCTAGGCAGAGCAGTCGCGGGCCCCTAGGCAGAACAGTCACGGGCCCCTAGGCAGAGCAGTTACGGGCCTCTAGACTATCTTTAGGCTTTATATAAATATAATATCGTACGGCCGTACAAAAAAATAAAAAAAAATTGAAATAATAAAAGTGCGTGTATGACCGTACAATACTATATTTATATATTATTATATACAACTATGATTTCATTCAGATGCTTATAGTTTAAACTGATTGTAGTTAAGCGTCATATAATATATTTTAAAGAGCATAAATCCTAAATATTGATTAACTAATTATGATATTTTTCATAAGTGGATTGCGGGCCCGGCCCGGGCCCCTAAAAAGTCGCCGGGCCCCTGGGCATTTGCCCCCCCCCCGACCCCCCATCTCGGCGGGCCTGGCAGCACGCTCCGGTGTTATAGACAACCCCACTGCATGCATTAAGACGTCCTCTGGCGATTATGCTGAATTTCAACTACTACTACTTCTTGTTCTTCTTGTTCTTCTTGTTCTTCTTTTTCTTGTTCTTCTTTTTCTTGTTCTTTTTCTTGTTCTTGTTCTTCTTCTTCTTCTTCTTCTTCTTCTTCTTCTTTTTCTTCTTCTTCTTCTTCTTCTTCTTCTTCATCTTGTTCTGCTTCCTCTTTTTTTCTCCATCTTCATCTTCTTCTTCAGTGTTCTACCATCAGAAAGCCCCAGGAATCGAACGTCATTCTTTTCTATTCTGTGGAATTTCTTTATAGCCTCGTCTATTGCTTAACCTATCCTGAAATCCAACAATTATAGTTCTTGATCTACCTTCGGCTTTATTTCCTGCAGGTTTTCTTTAAGTAGCGTTTTTGGAGCAAATTTTCACAAATTCCCTTCACTCTTATTATACGTAAATCAGGGCGCTACTGAACTCCTAGAATTTCACTGTATGGCTAAAAGTAGTGTTTACCGATGCCTTCCTCTGTTCGATCTATTCCTTATTGCCATTCAGGTTCTGACCTAATGGCCATCGTTCTGGCTTGCTTATCTTACGGACTCATCTTCTGGCCTGATTACGGCTTGGTTTTAGTGTGCCATCGGTTGATGACTTGTGCATTAGACACCGGCGCAATAGAAGTTACTAATTACAATTACAATCTACCGTAGTCCAACTCTTCCTACTGCGTGGTATTCATTCACTTGACCGGTTCAGTGGATGATGGTTGCTGACCGCTGTTTCACCATCGATCGATACTTTTTGTGTATTAGTTTGACAGCGCTACATAAGTCTTTGGATCAGATTAAATTACAGAAGAAGGATTGATCCAATATAATTTATTCCGTCGAATTCTTCCATAGGAAAGTGACGCAGTACGGAAGTCAAGAAAACCACTTCCGAGCGACTTTATAGAATCGCACACAGACAAACTCTTTCATATTCACACACGAGAAGAACAATAGGCTGTATTGGAAAGACCAGAGACGGGCGTCGAGGGAAATCCTATAGAAGTGTCAGATTATTCTCAATTGGCTTCACGCATTCCAGAAACACGCTGACTTATACAAAGGCCAAATGAACGTTGTAATCGGATGTCGTAGGCATATGTTACGATGCGGTTGGACGCGTTGCCGTGGTATGGAACTTCCTTTAACGATCTATATATGGAGGAGATCAGGCAGATATTGTGCAACGAACGCGTCGAGGGACGTAGATTCATCAAGCAACACTCTGAAACTTGGACGTTACAGGACACAACGCGTTTTGACATGTAGCAGCTACTCAGTTTGACAATTGTTGCAATTATCTCCTTCCGCTGAACTCCTTTCGCTTCATTCTTATTAATGAACGAATTGATTGGCAATACACCTCGCAGCTTGAGACTAGGAACAGGCTAAGTCAGAAGTTCTTATACTAATAAGATCGAGAAGGAAAGGTCGCATTTGTGACGCTATCTATCGCTTGTCTCCAAAAGAATTGTTTCACCTCAACGCATATTTGCTTGTAATTGTAATTTCTATTGTAACTGAATATTTATATAGTGCCACTCGAAGAGCAAACTTATCTGCGCTAACATGTCATTAAGAACAGGAGTTTTCTCAGTGCATCCAACCAAAGCAGTAATCAGATCGACATCCAGAAGATCAGTCCGTTGAGACAGATGGTCGATAAGCAATTGTTGAAAGGTAAAACTTAAGTTGAGAATGAAATGACAGAAGGGACTCAGCAAAAAGAACATCGTAGGGAAAGAATAGTCGGTATAACAGACAGAGCTGGTGGTCCAGGTGCCTCGTTCCGCTGCCTTAAAACCACTTTCTATTAACTGGGTCTTTCGCACTGGGAGCGCCTCTGATTAGCGAACACTGTAAAAGGCGCTTTAAAATGTTCAAATACAATACAATGCGGTGAAGTTAAAAATAAAACCCAGGTTACGAGCAAAATCATGCAGCCAACTCAGCAAATGAGTCTTGCAGCTAGCTTTAAACCACTCGATATATACAATGCAATACAACGCAACGTAAGCCAATGTAATGCAATACAGTAGGCCTACATTATATTCACGCGAACCTAGAGCTATGAAAAGCGAGTATAACTCAATCGTTGCGAAGAGCTCGACCATAACAGAGCCTTTTGAACAGTGCCAGTCTTAGGATATTTCGGATCCTGTGCAGAGTATACTGTACGGGCCGCCCACGACACAAGTCAAATTGTTTATCATTGTTATTATTATTAAGGTGTCTTGTTCGTGTTAATTTTCTGTGACTTTTCGAGCCCCAAAGTTGCGGGCCCTGTGCGACCGCACGGTTCGCACACACCTTAGGCCGGCGCTGCTTTTTAAAAGTTTTCGCTAAAAGCTGATTCACCTGATTCTGTTTGATTGATTTGATTGATAATTAACTGAACTGAATACAGAAAATACGAAACAAGAGAAATAGGGAGGGACACATTGTTCGTAAGTTAAGGGCGTTCTGTATCGTAGGCTACTCGATTATTTTTTATTTATTCCGGATATTTCTATAGCGCCTCTCGAAGTCAACTACTACTCAGAGGCGCTCCCGACTACAGCATTTGATACTGTGCCGGAATTTTCACGCCGAAGCGCCACGAGCAATTGCGAGTGAAGGACTTGCCCAAGGTCCGTACGCAGCGGCTAGAGTGGGATTCGAACCTGCAACCCTCAGGTCACAAGGCGCCGAACTTACCACTGAGCCACCACGCCCCACATTTTATGTGAGCATAAACTGACGAATATTGCTATAGTGTGTCTCGACAATACATTCTATAGCTGTTGGATATATGTAAAAATTGTAACAATGCAATTCGAGACTTAGATTAATGATAATAAGATCCTCGTTTATCTGTCACATCCTATGACTTGACACTGCTCGCCCTCTCCATCCCTACACCCGTCACCATAGGCCCCTAAGTGAGATTGAGAGATATCATTGTATGCTGTCGCTGATTGCTGGTCTGATAATGTATGGCACATTATCAATAGAGGTAAGGAACACACAGAGATGTAATTTCTTGTGTCTTATACACTGAGCCCAAAAACAGCGACGAAAGGTTCAACGATTAATCAACTTAGAGATGAGAAGATCGTGATAAATTTTTGTCTTCGGACGGTAATGACAAATGTTCAGGTGAATGATTTACGCTGTTTTTTTACAAGTCTCTCTCAACTACGACGAACGTTGTCACTCGCTCGCCGTATAATGAAACACGCGTATTAGCCTTCCATTCGGCGGACGTCGAGTCTCTTTCCTCCATCGAAACCGATACAATTGCCGACCGCCACCGCCTTATTACGGTCGGTGGCGGTAGCACCTGCTACTGATGGTCGATTGACAAGCATCGTCGGCCAATCAGAGACGACGCAGCGCACAGGCCGTGGCTGATATAACTGGCGTTCCGGGAACACGTCGTTTCGACCGACTGCGCCTCGGCAGCGATGCGTTGCGTCTACGGCGCGCGGGAGGCTGAGTGATGCGCATGTGCCGCCGGGTCTTTACGGATGATGGAAACTGAGCAGGGTTTAGGGAAGCGGTCGAGAGATCTACCACCCTGCATGACTGTTTAGGACGCCACCGCTGGATCCGCCGTAGCCTGATCAATGGAGCCACAAATAGGTCTTAATAGAACGATTCATTCGACTACTATGGTCAGACACAGCAGCGCTCGTAAGACCGGTGTCTTAGGGTTGGATAGGCGACTGACCACGACGCTTCCGAATTGACCAATTGACCAGATAAATTAAACGCCTCAGACACCTCTCTCTCTGCGATGAACAATAGCCTAATTAATTTCGCTTTTCTTTCATTTGCCCTCAATTCATCGCTTTCCTCTGACGGTCGTCCAGCTTTCGCCGTCGTAAAGACTGTTGTTGATGCAAAGCGTTTACTTCCCCAGGGAGCCCTAGTCTTCGTTCGGGTATACCTAGCGCAACCCTCAACCCCCTGTGTTTCTCAGCTGATCCAATCGCACTACAGCAGCCGCCATTCGATCTAAGGTTCCCGCTTTCTCATCATAAGCCACCGACTGAGACCACGGAAACTCATATAGGAAATGATGCAAGTATAGTGACTGAATTCTAACGAGCATTCACTGCAATTCGTCAAGTGCATCAGCGACTGTGGAACCGTCGATCAATGAACTTCATCGGTTCTACCTGGATTAGCGTTGCCGAAAGGTAAAGTCGTTCAACATCAAAGGAGTTGTTTGAAAATAAAGCTTTGGCGACTTCTTCAAAGCCCATTTATCGTCCTTGCTTTCGAAGGAAATATAGACAACCTGTTGATGAGTCTGAGCTGCAGACAACAATGTTGAGGAGCGTAGAGACGGGAGGAGGAGGAGGAGGACAGTTGGAGTCGTGTGCCGGATGTCATCTGCCGATCGTTGATCGTTTCCTTCTGAATGTGGGCGACCGTCCGTGGCACGAGGATTGCGTTCAGTGCGTCGTCTGTCGATGTCCTCTCAACGAAAGATGCTTCTTCAAAGAGGGAAAGCTCTACTGTCGAGACGACTTCTACAAGTGAGTCTATTACACACGACAAAATATACCGCAGTTCAAAAGCACACCTGCAGTAACTCTTACACAAACAAGAACGTGCATTCGCATGTATAGAGATATATGCTATGGGTAGGTCCCTATATTTACAGGCCTCAAGTTTCCATACATACGTCAGTTAAGGGTAGTCTCCCGCACTCTGACGCAGGCAGCTGCTTCTACCCTTGTCCATGCGTTTGTGGTTTCCCGTCTGGACTACTGTAGCGCCCTTTACGCTGGCCTCCCAGCTGCGCGCCTTGGGTGTTTGGACCGGGTTTTGCGTGCAGCCGCACGTCTTATTGGTCGCATCCCCAGATTTGGCCAGGTTTCTCTTTATATGCGGGATGTTCTGCACTGGCTCCCTTTCCCGCTGCGGATCGCCTATAGGGTCTCTGCACTGGTTAGGCGTTGTCTAGAGGGACTTGCTCCCCCATATCTGCGGGAGTTGTGTCGCTCTACCTCGGGGGTCTTGCGGAGATCTGCTCTTCGCTCGGCTGACCAGGCCAAGCTATTGGTCCCCCGCACGCGGACAGCCATTATGCAGCGACGTTCTTTTTCGGTCGCTGGACCTGCAACCTGGAATGGCCTTCCTGTTGCACTTCGCCTGGTCCCTATGACTCACTCTACCTTGTTTCTTGCAAACTTAAAAACTACTCTCTTTAGCCGTGGTTGAACTAGGAGCGCTCCTGAGTAGATAACCTTGAAGGGGCGCTATATAAAAGCTCATTAATAATAATAATACGTGTACACAGTAATAATACACATATGGACATATTTCTACACATATTTATGTATGCATACCTTTTACATGTATGTATATATGTTTGTATGTATGTATGTAGGCTTATGCATGCATGCGTATGTATGTATGTATGTATGTATGTATGTATGTATGTATGTATGTATATATGTATGTATGTATGTATGTGTGTATGCATGTATGTATGTGTGTATGTATATGTGTATGTATGTATGTATGTGTGCATGTATGTGTATGTGTGTATGTATGTATTTATGTGTATGTATGTGTGTATGTGTGTATGTATGTATCTATGTATGTAAGTATCTATGCTTGTAAGTTTTTGTTTGCTGTTTGCTCGTCGACTGGCAATGGGAGCCTTGGCCTACTCGAAAATATTGGGCATAGATGTTTTTAAGACCTTTTAATTTCAACACCAAATATTAAAAGTTTGGGTGGGCATAAGTTCGGCGATAGATAAAAGCGTATGAGGCCTGTTGATAGAGATATATATATATATATAAAAAAGTCTGTCGATCAAACGTGAGAAGTAAAATTTTTCTTCAACGTGTGAATCGCTTAATAAATGTCAGAAAGCATAAAGGTCATAAAAATATCTTAACTTCCTTAACTATAGTTCGGCCAAAACGTCCAGAAAAATTCCTGATGACTGAAAAAGGTCGTCAGAAATTTAAAATGGGCAAAATAAAGAGCATGTATCCCTGGTCTACCTTTTCTAGACACCTGGATCCGTCACTCCCCCACCCTCAAACACCGCCGACAGTTTGTTAAAGTAAATGGGCAAATAAGTAAGTAAGTATGCAAATATTTATGTGCGCATGGTTGTATGTTCCTAGACATTTAAACAGTGCGCATTCATATGGTCCCAGTCGCCCTTTCATGAGTGCTCCTTTTATGTCTATATTGTGTCCAAACTTTGAAATTTATGATTAATTGCATAATAAACATTTTGCACTGTATATTTGGGGATATATGCTGTGAATAATTGTTTCCTCTAACTTCATCATTTCTGCTGACGTCTCTGCTAAGTTAATCTAAGCTCAGATAATCGTTAATTTGATTTGTTATGCATGTCAACGAATGTTCACTTTCCTTAACTATTGAATGCCCAACGGTTAGACTAGGCCTATTTCCTCTTAAACGGCTTCTGTCCAAGCAAACTTCTCAAACTTTAAGCCCAACTACAAGCACATTAAACACCAAAGGTTTTAACTTTAGACTGAAAGGTGGAGGGGCCAAAACACCTCTGCTGCACAATTTAGATTACGTCTATCCATGGGTTATGGCGACCGGTTTCTCTTTTGTCAAAGCCCTTGTATCTATGAAGAAACCCGTGCACGGAGCTCAACCGTTTGACTCCATGCTTTCCATCAGTGTCCTAAGGACATTCCTTTGTTTTGTTCCATCTCTAATACGCATTGTTGCAGATTAACAGTGTACATTTTAATTAATTAATCATTTTTTAAATTTCTTACATCTGTGCATCATCTAACGGTCAAGCAACAATACCGCATTGTCGTAAACAATTATAGTTTAATTAATTAATCATTCAATTACTTTAAGTATTTGCTCACTCTAACTTTGAAAGCTAAGCTAACGGTCTAACTATGAAAAGTTTAAGTTGAGTAAACCCGTTGAAGATCCTTGTGTAGGAATTTTGGTACGAAGTGCGCCGGATGCAGTCACGGGATCTCTCCCACTGCGATGATTCGGAGGTCTCGCGAGAAGGTCTTCCACCTGGAGTGCTTTACCTGCCTTGTCTGTCGGAGACAGCTGTCAACGGGAGACGAACTCTTCCTCAATGACGACGACACAATTGTCTGCAAACAGGACTATGGCCACAAGAAACTGTCAGGTAAAGGGGTGTACCTTATAATATATCTTAACAAGACGATCTTGAATTCATTTAGAGCCTTCGTATCTTTCGTCGATGAATCACGGATAAGATACTCAGCGCATATGAGATATACTTAAAGGGAGCAATGCTAAGTATATCTTGATATATGCTTACATGCATACATACATACACGAATACATACATAAGCGAATACATAATACGATACATATATACATATTATGCATACATATATACATACATATATACATACTTAAATGCATGCACACATTGCACTTATCGCAGCTGAACTTCACCCGAATCCTCTTTGAAACCTTGACCATCAAGAGCCGTTCTCTCGAGGACTATCAGAAAGATTTGAATTATCAAAAAATGAGACAAACATATATACTGTTTGTGACTTGGTCTTTCTTATCAAACCTAAAGCCTATCTCACCGAGCCTTTCTTAAGACAAAACATGTCATTTAAATAGAACATTTCATGCCAGACCCGTCAACTTACCTGTGTAATATTATCTTAATTAAATTGTTTTTACCGCCGTTTGCCTTTTAATCTTGCATCATAATCGGCAGTCTTGTTGTCTTCAAGACCAAGGTCTTGGTCTCGAGGACAACTCGAGTTCGTTTTTAAAAGTCTTAGTCTTGGTCTTGCAATGAGACCAAAAGTCTTGGTCTTGGTCTTGAGGTTCAAAGTCTTTGTCTTAGTCTTGCAAGACCATGACCAAGACTTTTGTTAATATGAACAGTCATTTAACAAAAGGCAACAAGTTTAAACATCCAATAATTACTAATACAATTGCTTCATCATTTACACGGTGTGAATGAGGCTTTATTGTTGTTTTGGACAATTATTTTTTACTTCCGGTTATTTACCATGGAATGATTTCAAAACAGACTCACGATTTGTACATTTATATCAAGTTCTTGAAAAGCTGCTGTGTGTGCCAGCGATTTCAGCACTGTAGAACGTACTGTTTCACATGGCATAATTTTTTTCTGAGGCCCCACAGGTCACGTCTTGGTCAGAAAATTATGAGCGAATTGGTTTTTATAAAATGCAATAAGCATTTGGAAAAACATTTAACATGAAGAACTTTTGTAAATACTAATTCAGAATTCTCTACAGTCTGCATTTAGAGTTGTTTTGCTTGAATAAAATAAAAGACTCATGTTTTCATGAAAATAGCGAGTAGTCCGACTTTACAATTTTTTAGTAAGAAATAGCGGCCTGGATATGATTGTGATTTTTTGGGGTCTTGGTCTCGGTCTTGGTCTTGAGTTTCAAAGTCTTGGTCTTGAGGTTCAAAGTCTAGGTCTTGGTCTTGTTCTTAAGGTTCAAATTCTTGTTCTTGGTCTTGGTCTTGGTCTTGAGGTTTAAGGTCTTGACAACAAGCTAATAATCGGCGGGCTGAGACTGCTATAGTCATGTAGTTTCTGAATCCACCCGTCGACACACGAGACAAGCAAAGCGAGCATCGGTCTCAATAAACCCTTGTTGACACTTAAAAAATTGCGGTTGACCTATTCTTTTTCTTCGTCTTGTGGCAAAAATGCAATCTTTGACATACAACGAACGCTCCGCCACCGCAAAATACACCATTCAGGCTCCATGCAACGGGTGCAATTAATAGGAGTAGTAGTTTTTGTTGTAGTGGAAGAAGTAGTAGTGGTAGTAGCAGTAGAAATTATAATGGTAAAAGTAATAATAATAATAATAATAATAATAATAATAATAATAATAATAATAATAATAATAATAATAATAATAATAATAATAATAGTAGTAGTAGTAGTAGTAGTAGTAGTAGTAGTAGTAGTAGTAGTAGTAGCAGTAGTAGCAGTAATAGATCTTGACGGGTGAAAGCCGTTTCAGAAGTGATATCTTCGGACATTACTTGAAGAAACTGAGGGAATATGGTTACCTCGATTAAAAAAATAATACTAATTATCATCGTCGTCATCATCATCGTCATCGTCATCGTTCTCGTCGTCATCATCATCAATCATCATCCTCATTGGTATTATTACTGTTATAGCTGTTTTGTCATTATTATTATTATATTTATTTTGAGTAATAATATTAATAATAAGAAGAATAGCGTTGTTGTTATTTTTACCATTATTACGATCATCATCATCATCATCATCATCATCATCATCATTATCATCATCATCATCATTATCATCATCATCATCATCATCATCATCATCATCATCATCATCATCATCATCATCAATAATCATCATCTACAACACCAACACCATCATGGTGTAATTATTAATTTGGTGGCAGTTGGTGCGATGGGAGATATACCTATAGGCAGGAGCACAATGTATGCGGCAATGTTTTTGTTCAATGAGAGATATTCTGAAAAATTCAAAGAAGGTTTACTATTATCCATGCAAATCTTGCTCTCATCATCATAATCATGATAATTATTACTATATTTTTAATATATTTTTGGAGCCCTATCGTCAGCATATAGACCTCAGAATATTAAGGGTGTTATTTAGAGGGTTGGTTGACGCCCGGCATTGCAACACCACTAATGATAATTCACAGCCAAGTGTCGTGCAGACGCCAGGTCCTTATAGGATCTATAGAGACTCGCCTTTGGTCACGTGTCTGTATAACAAATATGGCGATTTAATGACGTTGAAATTGCGCTTTAAGTAAGGCTGATTAATCGTTGACCAGATGGCGTGGCAATCGTAAAGCCATTGGACGAAATCAGAGGAGTCGTCTGCTCTGCGTGGCAGAAAAATGATTGAACATCTGGACCTCCCTGCAGTCTCAGTTAGCAGTATGGTCCTCGGTTTCTTTGAAGAACGATCTTATGTTTGGCTAGAAATTTGGTCCTCTGTTCGGTTTGAAGTTTTGTCCTCTGCATGTTTGCTTGAACAATGATTCTCTGTAGCCATTCATATGGTGAGATTTAGTCGAAAGTCGGAGCACAGCAAAATAGAAACACAATTCTGCATATTTTTGCTTTTTAGCCAGCGTTCCCTCTAATTTTCTTTCACCGTGCGCTCACCGTCTTGCAACATGTGAAGTAACATTTCGGACCTGCGCTCTAGTCCATGCAAGATTTCTCATCTGCTAGGCCTAAACTAAAGCATATTGAATCGCGTTGTAGAAAAAAGGCTAAGGAGAAGTTAAACTCAGGCCTGTAGGCTGCAGGGCGGAAATCGCCTCGGACATTCGCCTCGGCCGAATATCCCGTTTTTCATCACTATTCGGAAGTATTCGCCTCGGCAAATACTGCACACACAAATAGTTGGAAGTAAAATTTTTAGACTTATTCAATAAAAAGTAAAAAAACACCAACACCGGAAGTCCACAACGGAAGTCAAGTCCATTTCATTGATTATTTATATCTAAAATTAAAAATGAATTAGTCAGTTATTACAAGTACAAAAATTTATTTCGATAATTTTTTATTACATGAAAATGTGACGCTTCGCATATGAAGCAAATGGTACTCGGTTCGTACCCGGATCCGGCAAATAGCACATCCAAATACTCGGATTCGGTACTCGGTGGAAAATGTCTACCCGGTTATGCCCTACTGTTACAGTAGGCCTACTATTATATTGTGTTTCGTGTCGAGCATGAAGGACATCCGCAAAACGTTAGTTTTAACTCCTCCCTCCCTCCCTCCCTCCCTCCCTCCCTCCTTCCCTCCCTCCCTCCCTCCCTCCCTCGATAATGCTACAGTCCTGATCTTGCATATCTGTACTACGGGATGCGTAGCACAGCTTTGATACTGTCGCGTCTTGCAACGGGATTCTTATCGGATCCAATGAAATTGTATGGTTTTTGGCATTTAATTCAAAGGCTATATTGAATAAATGTTTGCACCATTCTATATGCGGTCGTTCTTAGTTTTGTAATTACTCTAATCCTCATGTGGGTGATTTTTCGTTCACCCATGCGGATGTCCTTAATGGACTACCCTTTTGTCCGATTTCCAACGATCGTACACATAGCTGAGGTTGATTTCTTACAATGCACATCTACTAGGCTATGAAGATTGCGTGCTTGATTCATTGAACACCTGGAAATTGTGTCTTTTACTTGTTCTTGGACTTTTGTAACGAATTCGATATGAATTCGCTGTGCGCGTGTGTCTTGTCACCTTAAATTTGGTTCGTATTTGCAAGCTATAATTTATTTACCGGTAGTTTGCACAAGTAACTGCTTGTACCAATCACAACCGGAAGCAAAAACATGTTAACAGACAAGAGCGTTTTTCTAGATTGATTTTTGTATGGATATATGCAGATTATGAGGACAAGCTTTCTTCTATCTCATACGTAAGTGACTGTTATCACACCTTTTAAACCCGAAAGGTTGAGCTTGACGACTGAAGAGGACGAAAATGGCGTGGACAGTCATTTATGATCGACAGATGGAATCATCTGACAGTCACAATGATAGTGAAGTTAATATTGAACATCTGGTAAGATATTTATGTCCATAGATGGCAAAACTGAATGTGTTTAACGACGCCAGATGCCTCTTGCTGCTCGCATTATTGTATCGAAGCGCTATAAGAAGTTAGAAAGACGTCAGCATCTAACTAAAGATGTAGAGCATATATATAATTTAGTAAGATTTATTCGGGACTTCTCGCGTGATTGAAAATACGTCTAATTTACTTCCATGGCGCATCAACCCTGAAATAATCAGGTCAGCATCCAACGGAACGATCCGTTAATTCTTTCCTCATCAACCCAGTTAATTGTAGTCGATGTCCAATCACAGCATCCGAATCTCTCTCCTCGACCGTCAAACGAAGTAGAAATCCGATGACCAAGTGGACACCCAGTGGACACCCAGTGGACATTGGCACTTCGCTTTTAAGAAGCCTCTAACGAGGGATGTAAACAAGCCTGTTTTTTGTATATATATCGTTTATCTCTTCACTGATTACTATTTCGGGTTTTCAGCCACTTTCGCTACACAATCGAGCAGCAAGGTGCTGTTGCTCTGCAATTATCAGACGGAAGAAACCAGTGATGACGACCCGTTTAGCAGCTGGTTGCTTCCACCATGCATGCTCTTTAAATGGCGCTATATAAATTCTCAATTGCAATTGCAATTATACAAAGCAATAGCCTTAGAAGAAATGTCGAGTTCTCATAGCGCAGCATTTAGTTGCATATAATATATGCAACTAAATGCTGCGCTATGAGAACTGAATACGCTCTAGAGATAGAGCCATATTATGGCTCTGACTATCTCTAGAGCGTATTCAGAGGTCGCTTTGCTCAACCGAGAAAATTAGAAAGAAAACCATAAGAATTAAGAGGTCAACATTATTCGACAAAGTTACATACGGCCATGCTTACTTACTCCCTTGCAATCCCTTCTGGATTCTAGCCTGATCTGACAAGTTATAGCCTTGATTGGAATTGGAATGTGCGTACGGCTTATGCGCTGCAATTTTGAGAATTACCTTTAAGGACTTGCTCAAATGATATCAATTATGTCATAACCGGAAGTAGGTCTAATCATATACTAATAAGTAACAAGATATAAATAGATATAGAAAACTAAACATAGCTAAAGATACGTCTGTTAACAAAAGATTCTTGTATACACGCATTTGTTAATAAGACATTTTTTAGGTTTGCTCAAAACCACTGAATATGTGACTATCTGTATCTGAACAAGACAGTTTTTAAACGTATGCTACATATACACCAACAAACAACATGCCCTATCACTGAATGCCTTGGCTTTAAAGCCAAGGAAATGCCACATGTTAATGGCATTTAAGCCATTTTAGTTCAGGCGCTGGGTGTGGCAGAAATAGCCTACGTCCTTGTAAAGCCTATAGTCTTCGATCGGCATTTTGAGTGAAGCTTTTCCTCGTGATTCACACAATTACGTGGCTGAGAAGTTGTCAGCGAATCTGGCGAATCCTGTTCGACAGTTCGTCGCTGCTTTGGTCTTCTAAGGCGCATTAGCGAATTCCTGCTGCGTCCATTCCAGATCCGATCTGGTCGTATTACGTCGTATAAGTGTGACGATGATGGTGCTGCAGGCGCCAGGAACCGAATCCATCCGAACAGTGCCCCGAACAACGAGGATAGACGACGACCAATTGGAGCAGCCGGTGAGGGCGGCCGAGGACTGTGTAACCCCTCGGTTCTTATAGAAGCCCGATCATCCATCGATCATCTCTGCCTCTGACACCCTAATCCTCGTCCGGCGTGTGTTCGTCCCTCGCGTCTTCCTTCGCTCGTCGACTCCTCCCTTTCTGCGGCGACCAACACACCCCGACGGGCGAGGGAGAGGGAGAGGGGCGACCGGTGGTCCTATTCGCCCTTCCTCCATCTCCATTCCCCGCTCCTCATCCTTCTCCTCGTCCTCCTTCTCTTCCTCCTTCTCCTCCTCGTCCTCGTCCTCCTTGTCCCCCTCCTCGTCTTCCTCCTTCTCCTCCACCCTCCTTCTCCTCCTTCTTCTCCTCCTCTCCTCTTCTTCTTCCTCCTCCTCCTTCTCCTCTTCCTCCTCCTTCTCCTCTTATTCCTCGTCGTCCTCTTCCTCCTCTTCCTCGTCGTCGTCCTCCTCCTCGCTATAATATTGATGTATCTTCGTCTTGCGTCGTTCGTCCAACTGACAGTTTATCGCCGAAGCGTCTGTCTGATTCTGACGGATCCGCTGTCGATCGCCTCCTCCTCCGCTGCCGCATCCTCTGCTTTACATGATGCCATCGACGGAGGCAACGGCTGCTGCTGCTGCTGCTACCAAGGCGAAAAACTGGCAAGCACGAGAGCAGTCGGGGCTACAGAAAGGACACATGGTAGGAACCTACGTGTAAAAGGCATTTACGCCAGCAGTTGCATGTGCATCCGAAGACACCGCCTTTGAGAAATCGAAGGCGCTATATAAATCACATTTAGAAACATAGATTTGAATTTAATGGTGGTGTAGACGATGATCTAGCATTCTAGCCGGCTGCAGTCTTTAGCTGGTGTTTCTTCTTTGGTATTTGTATGAACGGATGAATTACACATGGGTGATAGTTTTATCCAGTCTGTGAATTGCTGTCGCACTGACGACCGTGTATCAGTCGCAAAATCAAACGTTCCAATATAAATAAACTTCTGCATGCATACGATTTCCTAAAACGAATAATGCTTCGTTTTATTACAAGGTAGAACAGCTGGACCGTTAATGGCAGTACCCAACTGAAGAGAAATTCACCTTTCGAATTTCATTTCCTTTTCTCTCAGTCGCTGTAAAAAAAAGGGTTATAACTTATAACGTAGATTATAAGAACTTAGAATTTAAGAATTGTGTTTGAGCGAATTGGGATCCCACTGATTAAATCCGTGAAATTTACAAAATATTTGCTTTTGCATTTTGTGTGAATAAGTGGTGATATCGCAACTGTAAAATGATCCTTAGGCCTACACTTGCTCTTATCGTCGTCACACAAATTAGTCATTCATTCATTCATTCAGAATATTTATATAGCGCATCTCAAAACACCTACTCAGAGGCACTGGCGTAAACTTGTCCAAAATATTGGTGGGGCAAAATATTGGTGGGGCAAAATATTGGTGGGGTATGGGGTCTGGACCAGAGGTGCAAAAAAGTTGCTTCAAGATGAAACGTTGTTTCTTGTTGTTTTTTCGGTTTTTTGGTTTTATGGTTTTTATTGTTTTTAGTTGTCTTTAAGTTTTTCTGATTTCGGATCATAAAAATCATGAAAAATGGCATGATCAAGAGCTCCAACTCAGTAAATTCAGTTGCGATTTCCGAAAATTTAAAATCATTTAATCAATGCTATTAAAATAACTTCTACAAAAATAAGAAATTTATTTTTTAAACAAAAACAAATTTTGTGGTTTTCTTTTTGTTGTTGTTTAAAGCTTTTTTCACCTCTGGTCTGGACAGTCAGCAAAGGCTTCCGGTGTTACGTTAATGCGTATGAAATGGGTGTTTTGTTTACATGTAAATTTGTTTCACATTGAAGATATTGAAGATAAAAATAAATCTTTGTTTCCATTATGGATTTCTGATAGTATTTCAGTTCTGTGTCTCTGTTTTTCTGTTGCTGAAGAAATTTGTCTGTATTGAAACATAATATTTTAATATTTGACGAAATTCTCCTCTCGATTTTGGGGGAGGGGCATTGCCCCGGCTCCTCAATTATTGGGGGGGCACGTGCCCCGGCTGACCCCCCAGAGTCTACGCCTATGCTCAGAGGCTCACCCAGCCCAGCCCCTGCGGAAAAGAACAGTTTTCTAGTGTTTGTAAAAGTGCATGCATAAACCCTGGCTTAGACAACGCGCAGATCTAACCAGAATGTAGATGGTCCAACCATCGAAAAAGTGTGACGCTGCATTGTCGAGGTGCCTGCAGTGGAGCGAATGTTTCTCTGGCCAGCCAAACCTTAAATTGGGGCAAATAGCGGGAGTTCCCCGATTGGCATCGCAAAAACTTAAACCAAATCCTTAATTTCAATACGTTAGGAAATAGGCGGTCAAGGTAGTACGTCATGCATAAAATGCGGGACAAGGTCGAATTTCGAAATGCCATCAAGTCTAGCAGCTCCACGTAAGACGCGCTCAGGTTGTTGAATGCGTCCCAAAGGGAGATCCATAAAGATGGCATCTCAGTAGTCAACTTACTACTGATAAATGCATGGACAATAATAAGTGTAGCATTGGGTGAGAGAGAGGGTGACAGAGACAGAGACAGACAGACAGACAGACAGACAGACAGACAGACAGACAGAGATTCAGTGTTTTAGTTGTCGAAAAAGACCTGGAAGTCGACAATTTTACAGATAGTCAAAGTACACAAACGAAGGTCAAAATCTAGTGTTGTTAACATGTTGCACACGAAACTACTGACGACTCATGAGATATTTTAGTTTCCTCTTTAAATTTATTTACACAACAAACAAGAATTAAAATGATCACACGCTTAAATAGGTGCATGCAAAAACAGAAAACAATTTAAAGAACTATTACACTTTAGTTTTAAAATAATTTGGACTATGTAACTTCTTCTCGTTGGCAATCAGTTGCTTTGTCCAAAGTACCATGCCTGCCAGAGTAAGCCAAAAAATGACACATTTGTCTACATTGCACGCCGTAAGAAGTGGACGATTGATGCCACGAATGAGCTGGGGGTCAAGACTTACCCCCAACATCTTTTGAGTAACTTAGCTGAGGGGGTTAGAAGAAGAGCTAGGAGTACTCCCTCTCCCTCTCCAACACCCCGAAAACTAAACCACTGGCGAAAGGTAACTGATCCGCAATTGGCTGATAAAAGCAGACATGTTCAGAAAGGCAAGTTCTTGACAAAGGACGACCTCAAGACTATGCACATATACAGAGATGACAAAGTTACGGAAGTTAATAGATGTGGCAAAAGAATATATTTCTTTACCTACTACCTATTGCCCAGCCACATATACTAGAAAAAAAATAAGGGTCACCGGTTTAAAAAACGTTTAAAACCGTCTGGCTTAGAAATTGTTGTCTGTCTTCAGGCGATGAATCAACGCATCTCCAAGAGAGTCAGGTCGTAAGTCTTTCCGACGGTCGACCGAAGGATGTCGCTCTAGAGTCCAGACTTCCGGCCCCGGATGTCCCTACGTCGACCGGAAACAGTCCGCCTCACGCGGCGCCCACGGAACCGGAACTGAAGCAAGAAATGGACGTATCGGACTGCGAGAGCGTCGGCTCCAACTGCAGCTACTACAGTTCGACGCCCAGCGCTAACAACAACAACGTAGAGAAGGAGAACGACAAGGTCAAGGACGGGTCAACGGGAGGAGAGATGACGGCAGGAGTGGGCGCCAAGAGAAGGGGACCGCGGACTACGATCAAAGTCAAACAGCTGGAGACGCTGAAGGCTGCCTTTGCTGCCACACCTAAGCCAACGAGGCACATTCGAGAACAGCTGGCCAGGGACACAGGACTCAGCATGAGGGTCATACAGGTAGGAATGCTCTGCGCTCACTCACTCATGACAAACGATGCATTTCGTTCACAGAACTTAGCGGCATTCCTATAGACGAAAACTTTCCAATATAAATGTACAATGCTGTACAAACAGTTATGTCTCTGATTCAAGCATTGAGTCTGGCATGTAATTTTTCCTTATTCGTACTTGTTTCGCATACAAAAGCAGACAACGAACACAGAAACACAAAAACACTTGGAAGTAAACTTAAAATATCCCTCAACTGGAAATGAAAGTTCTTTTTAAATTTTTTCTAATCTGGATATGCTATTCCGCAACCACGTTTGATAAATAATTATCTTTGGCTTTCGAAAACGAGACTGCGAAATAATCATCCGAAGCTGTATCCTTCCGCGCATATCGGTCACGCCCATTAACATCGTTTAAATAAATTTGTATATCATTATATTTCAATAGTTTGTGCTTTTTCTGGTCATAAACATAAATACGCATATTGTAGTTTATTCAGTGATCTACGAAGGTAATGTATCCTAATCTTAAAACCACTGGCATAAACTTGTCAAAAATATTGAGGGGGCAAGGGGTATGGACCAGAGGGGCAAAAAAACAAGTTTTTTCAAGATGAAAAGTTGTTTTTTTGGTTGTTTTTTATAGTTTTTGTTTTTAAGACTTTCGGATCATAAAAATCGTAAAAATGGCTTGAACAAGAGCTCCAACTCAGTTTAATTCAGTTGCGATTTCCGAAAATTAAAAATCATTAAATCAATGTTATCAAGATAACTTCTACAAAAATAATTTAAAAAATTTAAATAAATTTTGTGGTTTTCCCTTTTTTTGTTTAAAACAAAAATCCGAAAATAACTTTTCACCTCTGGTCTGGACAGGGCTTAACACGGCCGTTAACAGGGCTTCCGGTGTTACGTTAATGCGTATGAAATGGGGCGATTTCTTTACATGTAAATTTGTTTCATATTGAAGAAATTTAAGATAAAAATAAATCTTTGTTTTCATTATAAATTTCTGATAGTATTTCAGTTCTGTGTCTCTGTTTTTCTGTTTCTGAAGAAATTTGTCTATATTGAAACATAATATTTTAATTTTTGAAGAAATGCTCCTCTCGATTTTTTTGGGGGGGCATTGCCCCGGCTCCTCAATTATTGGGGGGCACGTGCCCCGGCTGCCCCCCAGAGTCTACGCCTATGCTTAAAACTTTCGGCGACAATCTTTGACGCAGCACCTTTGCACTGTGCTGCTACTGACTGTGGTGGTAATGGTGATAACCCGTATTGTACATATACATATGCCTGGCATAGTAATGTATCTATTTATAGCCTGGTGATTTATGTCTTCTATAATTATATATGGTATAGTATTACATACATATTTACTCTATTATATATACATGTGTCATAGCATTGTATTATATGTATATATAGCCCGGTATGATGTCTTTTTATATGGTCGAGTCGTATTAAATGTATTGCATCGTATATTATGGTTTGATGATGCAGCGGTGTGGAATATGTTCTGCGTGTGAAGACTTTATGGCGTAGATTGATCCGTTTTATGAATTCAATCGACGACCTGATTTTCCTCAGCAGCCGTCGTTATCTCTCGTCGTCTCCATCTCCGTTGCCTTCTCTCCTCTTCGCATCGTCCTCCGTCGAATCAACTCGCTTCCGGTTCTCAAATACTGCAGATGGTTTCCTCAGCTCATCCTCCTCCATGCATCCTCTTCCAAGTCTCCTCAATCCTCCTTCTTCTCCGTGGAACTATAGTCTTTATGGTCCTTCTCCTCGTCCTCTTCGTCCGTAGAATTCTTCATCTTTATCTTCTTCCTCATCTTCCTCCTTCCTAGAAGTTCTTCTCTATATCCTCCCCTTTATGCTCCTCCTCCTCCTCCACTTCCTCGTCCTCGTCCTCCTTCTCCTCCATCATATATTCGGCTTGGCCTACTCATCCATCGGTCCATTGCAAATGCAAAGGCGATATGGACATGCGCATAACCCTCCTCCTCCGTCTCCTTCTACACCTGCTTCTACTGCTCCTCGTTCTGACCTCTGTCCCTTCTGCCTCCTTCTCTTCCTCCTCCCTCCTCTGTTGCTCTCTGTATTCCCTCTGGTCCTCGGTCTGGTCCTCTTCTCCGTTCTAACCGTCGGCTTCGGCTGAAATCCGGTGCCGATGGGCCGCCTGGGAACGACGCCGACGATAGTCATCTCCCAAGGAGGACAGAAAGCAGAGGGAGGAGTGGAAAAGACGGACGAAGATGCATGAAGGAGAAGGAAAAAGAAGGAGGATGTACAGCACGGAAAGAAGAGGAGGAGGAAGAGGAGAAGGAGGAGGACAGCATTCGAAGGAGACGTTGTTGCTTCTCGCCTATATCGGCAAACGACAGCGTCCAGCGTTAATCCATCGTATAAAGGCAGAGAGCTGCTACTGCTGTTGCTGATACTGCTGCTGCTACTGTCGCTTAAGCATCCGCGCCACGTTCCCAGCTATAAGCAGCAGCAGCAGCAGCAGCGATAGGTGGAGTGACACATCCCATGCACACTTCCTGTGCTCCGTTGCCGCTTGAACGATCCATTGGTCCAAAAATGAAGCAACTTATACAGGATCATTTATCTCTATACACACTAGGCGTTACTAGTGTTATCAACATAAATGCTGTGAATGCTATCACTATTACTATCATCGCTACCACTATCACAGTGATCACTCTCGCTATCACTAAGGTTTGGCATACCTGGTGATCGATGAATTAGAGCTAACTGGCTCTTCTATTCCTATCTAAGAATCTTCCTGGAATGACCTTCATCTAGAAAGAATCTTTACTTATAGTCCCATATGCCCGCACTGCTACTATGCAGCGCCGAGCATTCTCTGTCGCTGGTCCAACTGCGTGGAATGACTTACCATCTTTCCTCCGCCTATCTCCTCGTACTCACCCGTCTTCTTTTTACACTCTATTGAAGACTTTTCTGTTTGATCAGGCCTGGCTTGGGAGTGCCTCTGAGTAGAGCCCTTGAAGAGGCGCTATATAAATTCCATGATTGATTGATTGATTGATTGATTGATTGATTGATTTGACTGGTGATGCTCTACAAAGAGGCATCTAGCAACATCTGGACATTGTTCTCTTTAATCGAGACTGGACTGCGAGCGCTGCTTCCGAAAGAGTTCTGCTTAAGCAAAATAACTCAACTGTCATTGTCTCTAACGCTGAAGCTTTCGTTATCATAAAAGCTTCATGATCACATAATGCAATTTGTAGTGTGTCTCACACATTTGCATGCTATACCCTGAATGCACGCATGAATAAGACCAACATAATGGTATTTTTCATAAAGACTGTTTCCACTTGGTCTGCTTTTTTTACAGCAGCATCTCGTGTTTCCATCATCTTTGACCCTTTGTCGAAACATTCCACATTTCGAATCTGTTTCTACCTGGCATAGGCCTATAAAATTTTGGAGGTGCAGTTTTTTTAAATACCGGTCAACATATATGTTAAATTTACTTGTCACGCGCACGATCCTCGTATCCAGGGGCGGCGATCTTGTTTGACAGATGAGGGGGACATTTTTGAACTGATCTGGTCAAAACGAGTTTTGAACTGATCTAGTCAAAAAAGAGGTAAAAAATTAATCGCCGTGAACTGATCTGGTCAAGAAAAAAGGTAAAAAATTTGATGACTTTTTGGGATTTCTTCAAAAGTGAGGGGACCGATGCATGGCGTGTCCCCCCACTGTTAAAGGTGGGGACTTGTCCCTCTTGACCCCCCTATGATCGCCGCCCATGCTCGTATCTTAGAAGCTGTGGCTTTTACGTATGATTTTTCCAAACGAATAGTCATTATCTCAATCACCGGGTTGCCATGGCTATCAATAGAAATTTTCATTCCATTTCATATTTTGTTATGTAATTCGTTTAAAAATAAACCTTGAATTAGAAACGTTTCAAAATAGTCGCGAAACATTTTGCAAGTATATTCAGGTAGTTCATCATAATTTTAAAGACAGGTTTATAGGAATAGACGTTCATGCTTGAGAAATTCGCATAAACTAAATTAACTTACATAATAACCGTTGTACGTCTGTCTGTCTGTCTGTCCGTCCCGTAACAAACACTATTGTGACGTCACTATACTGTCGCCTTGGCGACGCTATTATAGGTCAACAGACTAGCTGTCTAGCTGTGTTACGCTGTCTTGACGACGGCTATAGGCCTATAATATGACGTCATAATATAACGGGGAAGTAAGCTTAATTGCTATCACTGCAATAATAATTGTTTTATATACCGTGATTTTTCACAGGTTAGAGCTAGTATAGACATAATCACCGGACTTACGTCACTTTCAAGTATGCTGTACAATGCAGTTTTACATCTAGATCTAATTATATATGTATATATATAATATGTATATAGAGCAATTTTCTTTTTATCTCGCTTCCTCTGTGTGCTCTCTTCCTCCTTCTTGATTCTTCTTCTCATTCGCTTCCTCTTCATGCGTCTGTATGCAATTTATTTCATCGTCATTATCCGAATGTTGATGCCACTACTGTCAGTCAGTCGGAGACAAGCCATCCTTTACGTTGAACCAAATTCACAGTGTTCGAGTCAATCGAAGCGAAAGCGACCCATCACTCCCTCCCCATCTTCATAATAAATCCTCCTACCCATCCTCTGCCTTCCATTTCCTCTTTCCGCGTCCTTCTCGTTTCCATATTCCTCTTCATCCTCCAGTCTCCCTCTCCTTCTCTCGTATTCCTCGTGACTCAATGGACAGTCGTTCCCTCCACAGATACGACTCCACCGTCTGCACCCGTTCGGGCGCGTCGCTGGCACGCGGCGACCTACTCTGACCCTTCGTCGAGATCATTGACACGGGTCAGCGGACGTCCGGTCCGATCTTATCCACCCTCAGCCGGTCGGCTCTTGCATGTAGTTCACGTTCTTATCGGTCTAGAAATCATCTTCCGATGACCAAGGCAGCAGACTGCTGGATGGGTAGACGCTCCGGCTAAAGCGGCGCTGGCCGTGTATAGACGATTGAAGGAAAAATTGGACGGGAAGGTCGTAAGCCTCTATGAATACGAAGTACGTAGTCTGTACAAAATATACGACACTCGAAAGGCAAAGATACGAAGAACATGAGCAGGGACATTTTGTCTGAAGCAAACATGCAGAACAGCTCAGACATGCATATGCACTTGTAAAACATGAGATACAGCCTATAAATACCATTCAAACTAATACGACAGCAAACGAATCTTGAATACTGTTATCACTACGCAGGCCAGCTGTATCAAATTTATCACATTCAAATTGAACTTTCTCCATGTTATTGATATCTACTAAGTCTTCTCGTTATTCAGTTTGTTTTCAGTTCCACTAGTTACAATGATTGTCAGCTGTTCACTACATAAAGGTGAATTAAGTCGTTGGTTTAGGTAATAGACTTTAATTTGTTAATTTACGATGTCCAACTGTTTAAATTCACTGATAAATACATGAAATCGCCAAAGAATATTACGCAGATTCTGTACAGTTTTCCAACAAAAACAAATATAATAGTTTACATTAGGAACTTAGATTAATTCACATAAAGACGTTTCGAGAAAACCACAAGCAGTAACCCAGGCAGACTGACAGACTGGCGGACAAGTACTACGTTGATCTGTCATCATCATCATCATCATCATCATCATCATCATCATCATCATCATCATCATCATCATCATCATCATCATCATCATCATCATCATCATCATCATCATCGTCGTCGTCGTCGTCGTCATCATCATCATCATCATCATCATATCTTCGTCGTCGTCGTCGTCATCACCATCGTCATTGTTGTATGACATTAATGGACACAAATGTTTACGATCTCTATAGTAACTCTGAAATTTCCCTTCCTCGTGGAAAAGGATAATCTGTGGTGCATGTTTCACGAATGTTACGCTGAATGATACAATTATTGACTGAGCAGCCGCATTAGTTCCCTCTTCTGATCTCGGCCTCGAAACTTCGCCTTAAACCTGAACATAACCAACTCATTCAGTAAATGAATACCTTCTTCTGGACCTCGAAACCACCTCTCCCTTTTCTCACCAACCCAACACTACGCCCTCTTTACCATCAAACAGGCGGTCACGTGTAGCCTTCGCTCCACTTCCCTCCCAGCAGCCATTGCGTGTATCCGCCCCACCCACGCACGCACTCGCCCACAATGCAAGACACAGTTTAACTCGACAACACCTCTCGACGACCGTAAACTGGCATCGCTTAGAGCAAGCTGTCCAAACAGACAACGGGCAAAGGAAGGAAACGATTATCCGAGGTACACAAGAAATCCGACTCAGCCGGAATCAACAACCTCCTCCTCCCCCATCTCCTCGATCGCTTAAGCGGCGTCGCTCTCTCTTGTATGCCCAGCCCTGCCTCAGCAACCACGCGCCATCCATTCCCTCCATGTCGGAACCGGGTGGGCTTCGCTCTTCCCCGAGGACCGCACCACCTCCACCAGGGCGTTTCTTTGCCTTGTGCCGCCACCGCCGCCGCCGCCGCTCGCCGTGTTTCCTCGTCTGCTCCTCCCTCGTTGCCTGACCGGATCGACAAGTGCATCCAGCCAGCCAGCGAGGGATGTCGGCGCGAATCGGGCTTAGACTCGGCTTCCGGTGCGGATGCTGCTGAGGGGAGAGGCATCTGCCCATCCTCCTCCTCGTCCGTCCATCCACCATCTCCCTCCGTCTATGGCTTTCACTCACACTCCTTTCCCCCTTCATCCCTGGATGTGCGTTGGACTCGATGGATGTGTCAGACTGGGAATCGATTCCTCGGGAGTCAGACTTGGTCAATGCAAGAGAACGGGGTGATTACACAGAGGTCGTAGTGCAGGACAACAGTGGGGCGAAAGATATACCGAGAGAGGCAGACAGACACACACACACATACAGACATAGACAGCGATACAGACAAACAGACAGACAGACAAAGAAGGTGGGGTGGATTGAATGTTTATCTGCTCACATATGAGAGGCATTATACGAAGGAGCCAATTTGTGAATTTTCTACTAACATCGACCTGACTGAGAATTAAGCCATCAAAGACGCCGTCTAAAGGAGAGAGTTCGGCTGATTTGCGCAAACACGACAACTTAAAAATCAACTAAATATGTAATCGTTCCTCACTTGTTGCCTGTCGACTTCTGGCAACAGGCGCCGAGCAAAGGGTTAGAGTTTTTAGGTAAAAACACCTGCCGTTGCAATTAGAAAACCCATGAATTGGTTGACAATTGTATATTCCTTAAATTTAAGAAATAATTGTCAACCAGGACGCCATTGATAGATACAAACAGGTAACGGTCTAATTTGTCTGGTTTGTCATTGTTGCGTTTATGCTGTGCCATTAGCTGTTACTTTCTGACGGCGCTATGAGTCATTTAAAAATTGCTTTGTTATCATTTTATCTTTATAAATGATAAATTCTATATGGTACATACATGATATATGATAAGCTACAATGCTACATGATACAAAACAATGTATGGAAACAATCGAAGCGCAAGGAATGTGTGCACGTGCTATAAATAGGCCTAGTCAGGTTAAAGTTGTTGAATATGAAGCATATTCTAGTGTTTAGCTTTGCAAATACATGATGATCAGAATGTTATGTTGTTTCTCCTCGTTCTTTAGGTTTGGTTCCAGAATCGTCGTTCGAAGGAGCGCAGGATGAAGCAGCTGAATGTCTTGGGAGCCAGGCGTCAGTTCTTTCGAAGTCCGCGTCGAATGCGTTCCTTCCGTCC
>OY744606.1:52787281-53159781 GCA_963556255.1 Allolobophora icterica | reverse complement strand
CTCGACTGAAGGCCAAAATGAAAATCAAACAAGCTACCTATGATGATGTCCAGTTCAATTTATTGCGCTCTCTCTCTCTTTCTCTGTCTGTCTGTCTGTCTCTCTCTCTGATGGATTCGCCGACTAAGGAGCATGTACTCTATCGGTCAGATGAAGTGAAAGCTATTGAAATGTCGAATCGTTGCGCCCTTGCGATACTTAACGTTTCTAATCTGTCTTATACGGTTATAGATTCAGTGAACCGTAACGAAGTAACAACTTGACCCGAAATTGTCCCACCCAACCGCCTTAGATAGATTCCTTTCTTCTCCTTTCATCTCACCTTATGTCCGTCGTTTAACCGCATGCGAACAGCATACACATCGTTTTCAACTTACGCATCTGTAAACCCAGCGTGGAAGTATAAATACGGTAGCTTACAAAGAATTGCGAATCATGGAATTTTGTGCTGGATGCCATCATATCATCAACGATGAATATCTTCTGCTGGTTGGTAATCGTTCGTGGCATGAGAACTGCGCACAGTGCAGCGTCTGTCATTGTTCTCTCAAAGACAAATGCTTCTTGGAAGAGGGAGAACTCTACTGTCGAGACGACTATTGCAAGTAAGAGAATAATTTCGCTCTTATACTCTGTGTGTGTTTATTGGTCTCTCTCGCTCGCAATATTTCTACGGCTTAAACACCCATAGATTTGGAATTGCTTTAGTGGTATCAATAATTGGCTTCAAACTTACTCGTAACCGAATGTATTCCTACTTCTCGTAAAAGGTGTATTAATATTTTTATAGATAAATAATAAAACGCTGACTATTTAATAAAGTGCTCATGACTTGGGCCTCAAAACTCAGAAAAGGGAGTGGCCAGATTTCCCCAGGATCGTATACCTTGTCTAATATTATTTAACCTTGAAATTATTTTATCCAAAATCACTTGAAACGGATATAGGCCCTAATCAGTATTAGGCCTATTTATTTAGTTGTTCTGGAATGGCCAATCCTCACTGTTGTCCGAATATTAATATTATCATTATTATGTTGTTGTCGGTTTGTTGTTGTTGGTTTGTTGTTGTTACTTCTGCTGCTTCTGTTGATCTTACTGCTGCTGCTATTAACATAAAATTCAGATCACGTTGAAATGTATCGGTGCCTGTATTTATTGCAATGTTCAGGTGTTTTGGGGAGAAGTGCCCCGGTTGCGGAATTGGATTGTGCGAGGGAGAGACAGTTCGGAGGAATGGAACGAAGGTCTTCCATCTGCAGTGCTTCGCGTGTTTCATCTGTCAGAGACAATTAGAAACAGGAGAGGATTATGACTATAATGACGACAAGGATCTGATTCTCTGTAGAAGCCACTCCACAGCCGCATGCAACGTCAGCCATGACTCAGGTAGGAAGTTATTCTTTGACGCCAGCCATTTGGAGACAAATTCATTTAAAGCATCCGGAAAGTAGCTCGCTACCTACAGTTCTATATAAAAATTGCGGTTGTTACATTTGGTGTTGTGGGGTTGGTATATGTGATTCGACATATGCGAGAGATTTTCTACATACCGCTGTGCAACCGTTTAAAAAACTAATATGGCGAGATTACTTGCTATAGTGTTGACCTCTGTGAAAGTTGAGTCTGGTCTGGCGTTCAGTTTGCTATCGTAAGGCTTGAGATTAAGAGACTTCTAAGGTGTTTCTGGGGTGAGGATATGAAAATGGCATCGCAAAGTGAACGTCAAAACGCCTGAAAAATGTTAAATGTATAAGTTTACTATTTTGTCGACTCGGGAACCTGAGTAGGCTTATGTAACGACACTGTAATCGCTGTAGGCGGCAGAAGTGATAAGATGAAGCTTTAGCTGCGTTGCCAACATGTCAGGTCTTCCCGGTTTAAATAGTTTGATTCACCAGATGGCGTCTAGAACCAATACTCTGATCTCCTGTTTCAATTCGTATCTGACATACGACATAGGCTATGCGAAGCATTACATACGGAATCATCCAGGATCTTAGGCCTATATGTCATCCTTTGGATCTAGTCGACCTCATAATGTCCTTCTCACGTCTTCATCTTGGACAACGATTACTTATAGTGGCAATTGCACACCTAGTGTAAGTCTTCTTTTAACCTTGAGTCTTGGATTGCTTCACTGCTTCCATTATGCACCGAAATTGATGTCGGCCATGAATTCTGACTGCTCGGCTTGTACGCCACTGATGACTTTTCATTAAGATCGGATTATTATTCTGTAATGTTTTATTGGATTGATTTGTTTAGGGAATAAAGAAGAAATTGAAGAAGAAGAGGGGAAGGAAACAGAACAGAAGGACGTGAAGGAGGAAACGGATGAATACGAGAAAGTTACTGAGGACGAGGAAGATGACGATAAAGAAGATGATGGAAAGTCGTCGACGCTGGAGGAGGTTCCGAAGAAAAAGCGAGAGCCACGAACTTCAATAAGACCGGAGCAGTTGGAAGTGCTAATGGCCGCTTATCTCTTAGACCGGAAACCGGCGAAACCGAAAAAGGAGCAGCTTGCCCAGATCACGGGACTCAGCATGAGAGTCATTCAGGTTAGATGAGTAACGGTTTATATCCAATTTTTTTTATATTCTAATAATTCGCTTAGACACCTGTGTTGTGGGACAACGGTGGCGCCGCCTCGCGAATTAGATAAGACAAACCAGGAGGATATGATGCGATAAGACAGGCTGACGAATTCGAAATTTTGGTAGGTGAAGGGCGCCATGATGAATGAATGAAGAAGGGTACAGACAGAGACAACAGGGAGAGATAGAGGCAGAGAGAAAGAGTTGACTTGGGCCTAAAAAAACTGGATGAAGATGCGTTTTTTCAGTGTTCCGTTTTGTCGTTTTCATCGTGCTTTGGATAGGTTGGAAGGCTGTTTCTCGTTTCCTTCTTCCCGAAGTGTTTGGCTTGACACCATCTCCAAACTTCAATGTTCTCCATCGTCCTTCTAGCTCTTTGCCACTGGGCTCTTGCATATCCCGGCAGACTTGGTTGCCCATCATACTCTTTGCCTGCACAGAAGGGCCACGTGTTAGTGGTATGGCGGGCTTTTGAACATCAGAGGAATGTGTCTAGTCTGTCGGGAGCGCTTTGCACATGCGCACAATACAACGCCATCTAACGAACGAGAGCAAAGTTATATCTAATGGTAAGATATATCATGCGAACACGAGTGATAGAAGAGACGGTGTGGGGGTGGGGGAGAGGGTGATGATGCTTTCCATTTCTGTAGAGGAAGAAATAAGATGAAAAAATGGACTTCCTCAGTAGATTCACTCGCCGTACTAGCGCGCAGACTCTTTTTGTAATATTGCACTCTATGAGTGTGCACGTCAATCCTCCTCTTAACCGGCCATAATGCACGTAGAATGTAGAGATTAGAACGTCTTTACGCATATCTGGGTAATCTTTATGCTAGTTATTAGATAGCGGCGCTAAATAAATGCAGAATAATGTTGTTGTTGATGATGATTTTGATGATGATGATGATGATGATGATGATGATGGTGATGATGATGGTGATGATGAGCATGGTGATGATGATGGTACTAATGATAAATATGCCATTTGTTAGAGCTACGACTTCATCACTCTAAATGTGAGTTTATATCGCATTTCTCTATGCCAAGTACACTGTCTCCTAGCCCTCAACCAGTTCTTAACACGTAGGATTATAATGGACACATTGTTTACGAATGGGCCGTATACATGCCTCATCTGGGATGCCAGTAAATTACTCTCTGGTCCCTCTTACTTACAAGCAACCAGGGGCGTCTACACCATAGAAACATTGGAGCAAATGCTCCATCCAAGAAATAGGGGGGAAAGATCTGTCAGTGTGTGTGTGCCACTATTTTAGGTGGGGAAGGAAGGGGAAGGGGAAGGGGAAGAAGAGGGGGAAAGAGGAAGTTGCTCCAATGACTTAGGGGGGATAGACGCCCCTGCAGGCAACTGCTATAGGCCCTATGTACCGTGGCGGCGATCTTGTCTGAGAGGTGGGGGGGACAAAGTCGGCCACGATCTCGTCGACGACCGGTTTTTGTCCCGAAAAAAAAAATTTTGCCACTTTATCTCCGAAAAATTTCCATCTCATCTCCGAAAAAAGTTGATGACTTTTTTTTTTTTTTTAGTCCTTCGCCTCTTTTTCAAACTTTTTCTTGCACTCTCCTTTCTTTTTTCCCCCGCCACTTTTAACTTTTTCCACTTTCATTTTCGCCGAAAATTTTTCCATTTCATCTCCCAAAAAAAGCTGATGACTGTTTTTTTAGTCATTCACCACGTTTTACTACTTTTTTCCCCATCTCCCAACAGATAACACTATAACCCTTTGAATTCTTTTAATTCTTTTTTAACACGAATTCCTTCTTCTTTCTCGTAATTTTGGGGGACACTTCTCCTCTAAATTTCGATTTTTACCTCGTTTCGTCACAAAATCACCCAAAAAGCTGCGAAAACCCTCACGCGCAATTACATTTCTCAGCCTTTTTTGGTCTTTCTTCAAAAGGTGGGGGGGACAAATGCATGGAGTGTCCCCCCCTAGATCGCCGCCCATGCCTATGTACCAGTGGAGGCAGGAGCGCGGAAGTGGCGGCATCTAGCAAAATGTAAAAATGTAGACTTGAGGCTCTGCCTAACTCAAATTTCGTAAACTATAGGGTAGCCTAGGCCTACCTCTTCCCAATGTCTGTCTTGCGATTGCATTTCTTCACCTCAACAGCGCCGTTGCCTTCCGTAGCACTTTACACAACCAGAACTTGACGAGAGAGACAGCCTTCCAGATGTATTTATATTCTGTCTAGGCACTTTTAGGAACTTAGGGATAATTTCTACCTCGGATAAAGCAGCAGCAGCAGCAGCAGCAGCAGCAGCAGCAGCAGCAACAGCAGCAGCAGCAACAGCAGCAACAATAGCAACACAAGTAATAATATAAGTAATAATAATAATAATTTTCACAGCCTCTGGATTTCATCCCTTGGATTAAAAAATTAATAATAAGAAATATTAATAATAATATGAAATAATAATGTTCTTATCGGCGACGACATTGCTGTTGTTATTTTCAGGTTTGGTTTCAGAATCGTAGACAGAAGGAGGGGAAGAGAGGGCGACACGAGCCAGCCGTAACTGCTGCTCGACATACCTTAAAACACAATAATTATATGAATTATAATGGTAAGAAGTAATTTCTAACAGATCAATTAGACAATTATATGTAATTGAGTTTATAAATCAGACGGTATACGATCCATAGATAATAATACAGGCACAGGTGATTATAATGACGAGTACCACGACAGGGATGATGATGACGATGATAACGATGACGACGACAACGATGATAATGACGACGACGATGATGATGATGACGATGATGATGACCTGAAGTAGAGGAATTGACTGACAACTAGAGTTGACTTTATTTCTTACCTCTTTATAAATTATGATCATGCATATTAATGCGTGCGTGTATACGTGTTTATGTGCGCATATATGATGTATCAAAGTGGTCATTTGTAATGTTTTGCAGTCGAACGAAACATCGGAAGTCACGAAATTAATTATTTTTACCATCCGACGTTTGGTTAGACCATGACTAATCGAAAATATTCAGGTAAGATAATCAGTTATGAACAAATTCTTCTCTGTGTTTTCTTTTCTATGTTCTTTCATTTCTTTTTTTGACTCTGGCTATAGGGCCTACTGATAACATGTGTTTCGGATTTAGCATCATTCGCACACGTGATGGCACATAACACATAGTCATAATCGTAAGCTCTTCATTTCTAGACCACAATGAAAAAACTTTTTTAATGACGTACTTTGTGAGGAGACCAGATTTGCTAGAAGTATTAAGTAACGGAATTAATTATTAGAATAATAATAATGCTAGAAGTAATACTAGAAGGGTGTAATTTAATTATAATTATTATATAATTAGTTTGAGAGAAATAGACAGCTGGAAGATTGGCAAAATCGAAGTTTATGTCATTTCTTGTGTTCTATTTTCCCCTTAAATCACAGACTGTGCGCCAATGGAGCTTCATGTTAGCTTTAATTATGAACATCATCGTGTAGGACTCAAAGTTATTTGAAAACATCATTCGTCGGTACTTCCTTGCAATTTCAATATTTTCTCTAAAATTGGTTGTCTGTCTGATATGTTCAACTGTTGTCGCTTCTTCTCAAACGAACAATGGATATGGGAATCTGGCTTGTTTCAAGAAAATCCCATAGTGAAAATAGTCAAATAAAAGAAAATGTTTAATTATAAATACGTTCCAGTAACTGTTGGATTTATTGGCTGTTCTTTCAGACGTTTTAAAAAGAAAAAGGTTGTCACAGAAGCTCTCGCATCTGACCGCAGATTCGCCACTTCGCAATAAAACAACATTGACAGTCACCCAAACAACTAAATAAATGTATAGATTGGAAAGTGAATCTGACAGCAATAGATGGAACGTGTTCGTAGGACTATGCATCTGATTTTTAACTAACGAAAGAATCTGTAAATAAAAGCGGCCAAGATGAAAGACGTGGTCTCATTTGATTCACTCTCATATGTAAATTATTGTTATTATTATTATATTTTTCCCCGAGGTACATATGATCCCTCGGGAGTTCAAAAATTAGGGGGCATTGTTCTAGAATGGCTGGTCTTCGCATATGGTTTTATCAGTGCAAAAGGTGCTAACAAAAGCGACAGCATTGATGCGTTGGATTTCCATAGATAAGCGCTAATAAAGAAAGGTAGTCTCTCTATTGTCTCCTGATATTTGGGCTAGGCGGTAGCCGAGCAGGTTGATCAGTGCGAGGCCTTCCTGATTATTATTATTATTATTAATTTTTTGCCGCCCGAGGTGTGACCCTCAGGCTCTTAGAGATTGAATAGGTGCGTGGTTAAAATGGGTTAAAATTATTATTATTATTATTATTATTATTATTATTATTATTATTATTGTTGTTGTTGTTGTTATTATTATTATTATTATTTTACAAAACTTTAACTTGCGCAAAGTTACACAAAATTGCGAATATAAGATGCTGTTACCTAGACGTCAAGCACTTGCTGAGAACGATTGCAGAGGTACTCAGATAAGAATCTATAGTTTTAGGCAGTCCCAGAGACAACGAACTTTTTCTGAATCTAGAAGGTATTAGGTGGTGGCCAAAAGTTTCAAAAGCAGTACTAAGATCGAGGCATACCGACTGGCACGCCTTTTCAATATCATCAGATGAGAAGATGTCTAGCGACATAGTCCTTCTTTGTTACGTGTGCCATAAGTGTAGGAACACACATGGCTATACTACACATTGAATATGGAACAAAATTTATACGGGAAATACATGTAGATATGGGAGCCATATATTGCAACGGTTGTAAATATCAGGAAGTTGGGGGGCGAAGTCTTTAAAGAACATTTCTTTGCACATTCTATATCAGGACCACCGTCAGCACTTCCATCTCCTCCATTGTTTACACTTTTATTAAAAATATCGTTTCAAACCTAAATTTATGTCGCATTTCTTGAAGCTTTGAAGCCTAATACGATCATTACGATGCACAAGAAAAGTTGATTTACAAATAGCACTGCGTGTAATATTGATAAATAAATTTATGGTGTATAAATGTTAAATAGAAATTTAAGGCGGTTTTGTGGAATGTGGAAGCGATATATCGTCTCTCTTAGAGCATTCGCACATCAGAGTAGAAAATCAGAGAATCGATATAGTCTGTTATGTAAATGTCCGCGTTATTTGCTGTACAGCCCGTGTACACACGAAGTAACTGCAACTATCGGTTTAACGTCTAAACCAACGGCTGTCACTTTAGGTATTCCGAGACATATGGAAACTCATATTTCAGGTTATCTACCTCAGACTATATGGATCTCATATTAGGCCTACAGAATCAAATATAGTAATTTATCATTTTATTTTATTTCTTTTTTCTTTTCTCTGATGAACTGTACATCAAGAAGTATCTATTGAACTCCCGTCATTCACTGACGACGAAGATTCTTCTGCTCCGAACGAGTAATTTGAGCTCCTGGCGCAGTGGTCTGCGATCGCGGAATCTGAAGCCGTGACGTCTTCATCTAGAAGCGTAGGCCTACGGAAGTCACTTGCTCTACTGGATTTCGCGGTAGTGTCATTATCACAGTTCATTAAGAGGTGCTTGTCCTCATTAACATCGTTTGTTCCCCAGATACCGGACAACTGCGTTACCTTGATTTCCTCTGCTGAATTATCTCCCACCGAATGCTTATACTTTTGAACGACGTCCTTATCCCAATTCGTGAAATTGGTTGACAGCATCTCGAAGCTTTCCACCGCCTGATGTTCGGAATCCGAAGGTCTACATATTAAGTTCGTAGCTTCACTTTCTTCTTCTGCAATCTCTTGTTCAAAGTTCGTCAAAACGACTGTGATTTGACTGATGTTGCTTGGATGAGTCATCTCCTGACTGGAGTTGAGAGGAGACAACTCTGTTTCGATTCGTGACCCTTTACTTACGTTTTTAGAGACCTTTGTTGCTGCTGCACTCCCCGCGCTGTCTTTATCCCAGTTGGTTCGAACCTGAGCAACTCTGGCAGCGTTTCCTGCGATATCCCTTGCCCACCTTTTCCCCACTTCCGGTAATTCTCTGGCCAGTCGAATGATCTCTGAATCGGAACTTATCCTTTTTCTCCCCAACCCCTCACCATCTGCTGGTCCAGCTCTCACCCCGTCAACTGGAGACGTGGCCTGGAGCAGATGGGCCGACGGTGGAGCTGCCAGGAGCTGCTCGAACACCTCAAAAGCCGCTGGTCCACTTGCGCTTGGTCGAATACCGTCGCGGCTTTCGGTGAGCGTGAAGAGAGTAGACTTTCCGGTTTTTCTGCTGCCACCTGGCGACGAGGAAGCTTCCGCCGTCACTTTAATATTTGGCATCGTAGACATTCGCTCGAGCTTCTTCTGACGGGCCTGCAGTCCACAACTCAGTTCTTTACCATATCACAATTTAACTTAAGTGGTGGTGGTGGTGGTGGTGGTGGTGTGGTGGTGAGGATGATGGTGGTGGTGAGGCGGGGGTGGTGAGGTGCATTAGTTTCCCGCGGTAACGATGATTAAAACATACGCAAGGTAAGAAGAAGTAGGAGGAAGGAAACAAGAAAAGTAAATATATAAGCGGATTCGGAGTTGTAGTAGGCCTAATAACAGTTGTTGATTGTAATGGCGATGACGACAGCCGGCGGCCACGACAACGATGGTGACGATGCTGAAGATGAACATGATGAAGAAAATAACGATCATGATGACAGTAATGACGACAACGACGATTCTAATATTTTGGAACTCGTCTGTAGATTAAAGATGCAGCAAGCGCTAAAACCAATGGCGGTGATCTTGTTTGACAGGTGGGAGACAAGGGACACTTTTCAACTGACCTGGTCAAAAAGGTGAAAAATGTGTGTTTCTTCAAAGTTATGTCAACTGTATACCGTGTCCTCCACTGTTAAAGGTGGGGGCTTGTCCCACTCGAACTCTCCGGGATTGCCGCCCATGGCTAAAACTATAGATGAAGCAAGAGTTGAAGCTACAGACTGAAACTAGAGACCCTGACCTGCATTGTCGTTGATATTTGTTTCGTGTAGCTCTTGTAGATGACTGAATCAGTCGGTCGTTTAACAACCTTGATCGTGTCCAGGTTCTTCGGATGGTGCTTGAAGCGTGGCTCCCTCGGAGGCAGGATTCGAATCCTACGCCACTTGTGCAGAAAGAGACCAACAGCGCACAGCCAGGCGCCCAGAATGAAGACGATGATGGCGACCTCTGCCGAATGCATCTGGTAATGCTGAAGATGAACGGCGTCATCTGTCGATTAAACGGAAATTGACTTTGATTATCGTAATCGTGAACTCGAAATGTTTCTATAGCGCTATAGTTTAAAGATAAGGACAGAGCAGCAGCTGATTCACGAGCGCTGCGTCGCATCAGAGGGGTTGTCCAGATCGAAATAACGTAACGCTTGATAACTTAAGCGTGAGACTCCGTTTTATGCTGTAAGTAAATATATTAATTGTAGAAATGCAACCATATTAATTGTAGAAATGCAACCATATTAATTGTAGAAATGCAACCATATTAATTGTAGAAATGCAACCATTTAAATAATTTCGTTTGTCATGGAAAGATTTGATTGCATTTACCAATGGTGGCTCCTGAACTTTGTGCTAAATTCATGATTTCTCCCAATGACCCAATAATTTTTCCATACATCGCGTTGACCATCACACAGTGCGATTCTGACGACCTCAGGCTACATATAGGCTATATTAAGCATCCTTGATCAGTATATATATATACACACACACACACACACACACACACACACACACACACACACACACACACACACACACACACACACACACACACACACACACACACACACACACACACACACACACACACACACACACACACACACACACACACACACACACACACACACACACACACACACACACACACACACACACACACACACACACACACACACACACACACACACACACACATGTGTACCCCTAAACAATTACTATAAGATTATATATATATGTAATCTGTTTACTTTGCTGACTCTATGTAATTCTGATTTCAACTATGTACTGTTATGTTCTTGTTCCTTGCTTGTTGATTAGTTATACCTACTGAGCACTATACGTTAGCGGAGCAGGAATGAATACGAAAATAACCCCAAAAAGAGTTGAAAACGACCCATGTACGCTAATATATTAGCGAACATTATTATATATATATATATTAGCGTACATTATATATATATATATGGCAAAAGTGTCCATGCGTGAAAATGACCCATATTTATAGGCAGACGTTAAAGGGATCAGTAAACTGTTTCCGGTAAACACCAGCATCAGAATTGATCAGCCTAACCGTGTATGGATGGATGGAAGGATGGACGTGCGGACGGACTGAAGGACAGACGGACAGAAAAACGGACGAATGAATGAATGAGCGGACAAATGAGTAAATAGACGAAGGAACCGGACTAAAGGAAGCCTGGATAATCATCCGGGCATCTAGCTTTTGTGATATGTTGATGATCCTTTGTATAGAAAGACCAAGAGACTTATAAACCGACGATTTGATAGCCGATATCTAGACGCAGGGAGGCAGACAGGCAGGCAGGAAGCAGACAGAGAGACAGGTAGGCAGACATGTAGGCAAACAGGCAAAATAAGTCCTAGTGCAATAGGCAGATATTATTTATAGCAGGGACGCAGATTGTGTGTCTGTGGCCGTGATGGATAGGACTCATGTGACAGATACATAATTATCCCAACATACGTACATGTACACACGTACTATAATTAAACACGACATACTCATAACACGCATAATTAAATGAAAACCTCAAAGGCTTTCACTGTATACATTCTTCTGGTACACACGCAATATGTACATATGTATAATTGTATATATATATATATATATATATATATATATATATATATATATATATATATATATATATATATATATATATATATATATATATATATATATATATATATATATGTATATATATATATATATATATGTTCAGGCGCTCATGCATGGACCTGTTTATATATATACGCAATTGTTTTATAGTTTGAAATTTCGTATATAGGCCGTGTTATTTTTGCCGTGATTTGTAATCTAACAAGGCACACTACTAATAGTATGTTCAGGCCCCTAAGTATAATAAATAGATTAGGTATGGTAAGTCAAGGTAAGGTAAGGTAAGTCCAGGTTAGGTCAGTCAATTACAAATTCGAAATCTTTAAACCGCCTATAGAATCAGTATTGTCGCAAGCGCTGCGTCAAGTCAGATGTGTGTCCACTTTTCAGCGATAACGTATAGAATACTAAATCGGTTGCTGAGAGAGTAAAGACAGAAGGAAACTCTTGTGGCCGTTGTGTTTAGGTTGAGAGATATGAGGCGGCGGCGGTGGATTGGATGGATGACGGTGAGATATCTCAAAGAGGGAAGACAAAAATTATGAAAGGCAAGCGGATAAGGAGTGATATAGTGGAAGTGGATGCAGGTGATGATGGGTGTACGACTGGAGAGGCGGATGAAAGGAGAATTTGAGGAATTCAGCAGATGAGAAATCGTTTCAAAGTCGAGGAGCAATGTGGGATACGGATTGGTTAGAGAACTTTCGATGAGTATTGCCTGGTAGATAGTCAGGAAAAAGGTAGGAGGATCTGGGAAAGCGTAGTGATTGACTGGTAAAGAGTTCACGAAGTTATGAATGTAATGCATAGATTTATATGTTATTCATTCATTTCATTCATTCATTCATTCTGGAAATTTATATAGAGCCTCTTAAAGAGACCTACTGAGAGGCGCTCCCAGCCCAGCCATGGCTAAAGAGATAGGACTTGAGGTTTCGGAAGAAAGCAGGTGATTTATTATAAAATATTTGCAAAATCCAGGAATTGTGGCTTCAAAACGAAGCAGAGAGAACAAGCAAAGTTAAAAGTGGTTCTTTGTTACCTTCTTTATTACCTGAATAATCTTTGAATGTGAAGTAAGTCTATAGGCAATTACTGTGTGAAGATAATGGTGAAGGTGTGACTCTATTCTTATCAAAAGAGTGAATGTTGGTGATTTGTGTGTCCACTGACCAAGGAGCGTCTCGAAGTCGACTGGATCGCTGAGGTTGCTTCGTCCATGTTCGTTGATGGCTGCTGCGTAGACTCGATATCCGGTGTCTGGAATGAGGAACTGGATGAGGAAGCTGCGTGCTAATCCTGGAACGTCAATGATCCGCGACGAGTGACCGTTCAACTGCTGGTCCCCTGCACCGTTCGGCCCCACCGGATGACCCATTCGTTGGACGATTAGCTGGAAGTGACCACTGCTGGCCGATTCCTCTTCAACATCAAAACTGACCGCTGTCCACTTGAGCACCGCAGCCGTCGAAAAAATCTCTTCGATTGTTAGATTGATTGGAGACAAAGGCAGCTCTACGATAACAATACATACACCAATGTACAGTATCAGCAATGATACACTTGTGATATACAGCAACAGATATAGACATGGAGCAGACGCAGATATATGCACGGATACAGGTACACATAGAGCCATAGGTACACGTAATGGTACACGCATACACAGACAGAGACAGAGGCACATATACACAGATACAGGCACATATACACAGGTACATATACGGATACAAGTGCAGATACATTCAAGAAATGACAGATGTAAGCACAGCTAGTAACACAGCTACTGGCAAAGATCCAGTTACAGGTACAGGTATACATACAAATTGAGATCCAGGTACAGGTAAAGTTACAGGTACAAATACAGCTACAGCTAGAGATATATGTAGTTATGCAGGAACACATACAGCCACAGATACAGGCACAAATATAAATGCAGCAAAGATTAGAAATACAGATACAGACTGCTATAAAATTATAATAAAAACGATGAGATACAGAAATAGCAAGACATGAAAGAAATCGTGTTTCTCCAGCTTCAAAAAGAGCTGTCTGTTGTTAAATTAATACCAGCACTCAAATATCTTTTTTGCTAATTAGACACGCAATTAATTACCGAGTTCTGTAATTCCCCGGGTCTTGTCTCTCAGCACACCAAAATAGTGCTATCTTCAACTGCAAAAATCCTTCTACTTACTTGTTTACACTCTAACTCTGATCGATGTTAATCTAATAACTTCCTCCGTGATGATGTAATGACCAGAGGACAGACAGATTGTCTCTTTTCTGTCCTTCTAGATCTTGCTTGCATGGGTTGTTTAGTGCGCCATCTGTTGATGCCTTGTGCAGTTTACACAGACGCTAGATAAATTACAAACTACTAAAAAATAGTAATAATAATAATAATAATAGTAGTAGTAGTAGTAGTAGTAGTAGTAGTAGTAGTAGTAGTAGTAGTAGTAGTAGTAGTAGTAGTAGTAGTAGTAGTAGTAGTAATGATGATGATGATGATGATGATGATGATGATGATGATGATGATGATGATGATGATGATGATGATGATGATGATGATGATGATTATGATGAGGAGGAGGAGGAGGAGGAGGAGGAGGAGGAGGAGGAGGAGGAGGAGGAGGAGGAGGAGGAGGATGATGATGATTATGAAGATGATGATAATATTTATAATAATACTTTTACACTTATTGTATTATCTCAACGTTTTACCTTAGACCTCTGTGTTACCTATCCAGCTGATACGAAGTTTGGTATTCGTTCGCCTTCTCATAAAGTCTTTTCAAAATTTTACAATCGTTAGTTCAGACATATTATTTGAACAGGATTCAACAAATTACCTCGAATGCTCAAAAGCATCCCAGACGACCCTCACTCGACCTTAAGGACTCTCTTCTCAATTGCACGAAATTTCGAACCTTCACATTAGTTAAAGCTTTCCAACATAATCTCCTAGGTTATGTATAGTTGCATCACTGTGCTCTGTGCTCTGTGTTTGCGCTCCATGGAGTCGAAATTTTCTTCAACCAGATGACCACCACTTTGAATGGACGACTATAGAAAAGGCGCACAATGAATTAACAATTAAGGCGTACAATGAATTAACAATTAAGGCGCATAATGAATTAACAATTACCTTAATTTATCTTACTTAGCTTCACTTTCAACGGAGTAGGCTTTAGTGACTTTAAAGCCTGGAATTACGAGAATTTATGGCCTGACCTGCTTTTGAGGCGCTTTCTATTTATAAAGGACACAATTGGCAGAGGCTATTACACAACAGTTAGGCTAATACCAGCTAATCTTGATCGTTTGCTCTGCTGCAAATGCTATAGAATACATTATGAAGAGACAAAAAAGCTATTTGTCGCTGTTTCGATGCCTAACTTAGTCTAAGAATAGACGAAGCATTAGATTCCTAGCCAGAGTGGAGAACAAATATCCTGATCTAGTCTTAATTGCGCTCTCGGATCTCCTCCACAGATCCTCGTCGGTTTAACGAGATAATCTCTGCTCCACTCGGCAGGCAGGCGGAGAAAGGTTGGAGGTCGAGTACACCAAGGAGACTTCGATGGAAAAGGGTAAGTTGGTGAGAAAGTATGGAAAGAGTAAAAGTACGGTACGACACCAGAGACAAAAATTATTTCATGTCAAAGTTTCAATTTGCCATCAAATGTCCTCATATAATCTGGGTTCGGTTCCTCGTCGACTTTTTCCAGTTAGCTTGAGCTTCGGAAAAGCAAGCTAGCATCGTGAACTTGTCTTAGGACACTGACTGAAGCTGCTTTATTGAAGTGGAATGAATTTAGGCTGACGAGCGAGGAAGGGTATAAGCGAATTCATAGTGGAGAAATAGGCGTGTTTCCCAAAACTTCCAACCTCTTTTAAACTGCCCCCGCGACTTTTAAGCTCCTTGCAATGCCTCCATTTATACGCAGCGCTAAAGAAAACCTGGCACACCGAATATCATCTCTATCTGTGACCATAAGCTTAGACACAAGCATACACTAGTAGGCCTATATCATTGCATAAATCAGAGAGACTTTTAACTACAATCTAAAATATTTTTGACAGATTGGAGTGACTCTCTTGGGCCACACGATACTTAGGCAATCGAATTTTCTGGAAATGAAATAGGTCTTGTTAAACAGATACAGAATAACGGTGTCTGTATGTATATGTGCGTGTGTCTCTATGTGCCTGTAGGCAATGCGGTAATAGAATTCAGAAAATGGATTCCTTTTAAAAGTGGGCCAGAGAGAGTAGGCAGTCAACTTTGCCGGGATGATAAAATTGGAATGCTACAACGATCGATTCATTTAATCCACTAGAGTGAAGAATAATGTATAAGGGCGAAATTCTATGAATCTTGCGCGCTATCAATTGACGCCGTCTCGTGAATCGAAGCGTCTGAAAGCCATAGATATCTGACATATAGCAGAATGTTGACTTAAGAGGACGCGCTCTCCGTATTTACTCAATGGTCCAATCTCGTTATGTGTTGTTCCAGACGAGTCTCATCGTGTTTTGTGCTTGAATCGAGTAATATAAAAATAGATAAATATAATATTTACATATATATCCTACACGAGAGAGAGAGACAGAGAGACAGAGACAGAGACAGAGACAGAGACAGAGACAGAGACAGAGACAGAGACAGAGACAGAGACAGAGAGACAGAGAGACAGAGAGATAGAGAGACAGAGAGACAGAGCGAGAGAGACAGAGAGACAGAGAGAGAGAGACAGAGAGAGAGACAGAGAGAGAGACAGAGACAGAGAGAGAGAGAGAGACAGAGAGAGAGAGAGAGAGAGAGAGAGAGAGAGAGAGAGAGAGAGAGACAGAGAGAGAGAGAGAGACAGAGAGAGAGAGAGAGAGAGAGAGAGAGAGAGAGAGAGAGAGAGAGAGAGAGAGAGAGAGAGAGAGAGAGAGAGAGAGAGCAAACAAACGTGTAGGTATATGATGGTATACAGAGAGAGAGAAGCATGAAGCGAGATACAAGTAAGAATATATACATGTATAGGAAGAAGGGAAGAGAAGTAGAAAGGCAGGAAAACGAAGCAGAGTAGCGAAATAGAAAAGAGTAATGACTGTATTGCATTAAATCGAGTGGTTGCTGTCCAGCTCTGACGTGTTTACAATGGTCAGAGTCTAAGCGGGACAGGACAACGAGAGACACGGACAATTGACGATCACCTGAAGCCCAGGTGCATGCAGTCTCAGTGCAGGATTATTGCGATCCATTCATCTGGCGCTATATAATGTCAGCTGGTGACACGAGTACACATATACAGTTCAACAACTTCACTTGTTTATATGGTTCGCAAAATGCACGGTTTTTCATTTAATATATGCGACATGCAGGGCCGCATTAAGGCTAGTTCGGGCCCGAGTGCTGTGATTACCTATATAGCCATCAGCACGGGGCCCAATTACAAGTACAATAAATTTTTTAATGTACTTCCGAAACTGCGGGCCCCTCAAAACTGCGGGCCAGGTTACTGCAGCACCCTTAGCACCCCGTTAATGCGGGCCTGGCGACATATCTCATCAGATGCGATTCATTCTGAACGTATAAATGGAGTTAATACAAATGCGCATCGCTCCATCTGATGAATATAACGGTTTATTAGATAGAAAGTTCAGTCTCAAATATTGAAGCAGTTTCCTCTTAAAGTAAGGATTCGAAATCCACCATGCTTCTTATCCATAGATCTTCCAATCCAACATTTCTCAACTAGCCAATCATCCAATCCACCAGTCTTCCAATCCACCAATCGTCAAATCTACCAATCTCTCAATCAAGTGATCTTCAAATCCACCATCTTCCAATCCATCAGTAGACCCTTTTTCAATCGTCCAATCCACCCATCCGTGGCGTAAGACGTTATTATAGAACAAAATCTGAACTGCTGTTCGCCCTAGTGATAACTACAGCATAGTCGTAGCTGTGGTTTCTTCACCGATTCATCATAATACTGTTGTGCACTTATTACCCTGCAAGTTTTCCTCGAATGACTAAATCTTTTATGCGGAAACAGTTCGTCAAGCTAAAATTTATTTAGCGTTTATTACAAACCCGAATCGTACAGCAGAGACGATATAAGAGTATTCATACAATTTTTATAGGTATCTATAAAGGGAATTGCGTCGAGAAACATGCGCAGAGGCACCATAACATCTCACCCATTAATCCAATGAAATATGGCACTGGTCGAGGAGATAAAATTTAGAATTCATTTGAGCATAAACAATGAGATAATATTATATTTATCCATAAATATCATTGTGAGACTCTTAAAAGGCGCCCTATAAATGATCCGATGTTCAAAGGAAAAGGACGTTGGACAGAAAATGGCTGTAGTCGTCACACTGATCTACATGAACCTGTGACAGCCCAGGAATTAAAATGCCACTAGCCTATACATGTAAAATCATCATACGTGCTATGTGTAGCAACGTCAAGATGACACGATCCTTCCCTTGTAGGTTACATGTTATATATTTGCCTTTTGCCAACTGCCGATTTTACAATGGGAGACGTTTAGAACTTCAAGTTATGTATTCAAGTATTTATCAAGAAGCTCATTTATGGCTCTACTGGCGTAAACTTGTCCAAAATATTGGTGGGGCATGGGGTCTGGACCAGAGTGCAAAAAACAAGTTTTTCCAGATCAAAAGTTGTCTTTGTTGTTGCTGTTTTGTTGTTGTTTTTGTTGTTTTGTTGTTGTTGTTTTGTTTGTTTTGATCGGTTTTGTTGTTTTTGTTGTTTTTAAGATTTTCGGATTTCGGATCATAAAAATCAAGAAAAATGGCATGAACAAGAGCTCCAACTCAGTTTAATTCAGTTGCGATTTTCGGAAATAAAAAATTATTAAATCAATGTTATTAAAATTACTTCTACAAAAATAAGAATTTTATTTAAGAAAAACAGCAGCAAAAAACAAATTTTGTGGTTTTTTACTTTTGTTTTAAACCAAAAATCGAAAAAACTTTTTCACCTCTGGTCTGGAAAGTCAGCAGAGTCTTCCGGTGTTACGTTAATTCGTATGAAAGGGGAAGTTTTGTTTACATGTGAATTTGTTTCATATTGAAGATAGTGAAGATAAAAATAAATCTTTGTTTTCATTATGAATTTCTGATAGTATTTCAGTTCTGTGTCTCTGTTTTTCTGTTTCTGAAGAAATTTGTCTATATTGAAACATAATATTTTAATATTTTAAGAAATTCTCCTCTCGATTTTGGGAGGGGGCATTGCCCCGGCTCCTCAATTATTAGGGGGGTACGTTCCCCGGCTGACCCCCTAGAGTCTACGCCTATGATTTTAAGTATACTTGCAAGGCGCTGCACGAATGTTTAACTGATTTAAATAAGTGCGGTTTAATCTAAGTTTGAAATTGTTAAATGAAATTATGAAAAGATTCCTTTTATAGTAGACGCAAACTGGACTACAGATGCAATGTACAGATTAAGAGTGTTGCAAGAGGAAAGTCCACACCATGAGAAGGCACGATGGGCGCGAGTTTATGTAAGGAAGGCAGTATGTGCGCTCACCATATATATCTCGTTCACGTAGCATCTTAAGTTTCCGCTTGGATACGTATAAATTATACTGAACCTTCAACACCAAGCAGCTTCGGCGCTATACTATCATGGCAACCACGCATACGTTGGAGGGAATAATTTTTATAGCTCCTGCTGCAGGCATTAACTGTAGATGCCTATATGGTGTGGACATGGTCCTGCAGGCACTTAGGATTTCTGCTGCGCTCCAGTAAGCCTTGTAGTAGTGAATGGAGCGCGATCTTGCGTGTGTCCATTAGGCTTCAAGAGCAAATGGAGTCGGTTAAAAGAACTAATCCGACAATTAGGGAGACGCATTGAATTGAATGCGCCAGTCTCGTTGTCTGCTTTTCTGGCGGCACGAGAGATGACATCTTCGTAATTGGCTGCAGCGCATGAGAAGGACAAAACAAATCCAGGGAAAATCCGTGTTTCGCGAAGAAACAGGTGCCGCTGAAAGAAACGCACCTTGAGGATAATGTAACGTTATGGATTTATTGCCGTATTTTGCTACGTCAACATCTGTGTCGTTTCTCGCTCCCACAATCAATGCAATATATCAACAAAGCAGGAAGAGAAGACTGAGTAATCAAGCAAATAAGTAATTATCAATATAAAGCGCCTTTGAGTCTCTCACAAAGGCGATATGTATATACGCATAACAGTATCTATAACTCATCTGAACCATATGCAGCGCGAAGATATCTCGAAAATGTAGGCTGCGTAGACACATGCAATGATGCAACACATCGCATACTCAACGGCATACTGTCTTAAGAGAAAGTACATTAACAACGGAGAAAACACTATAGGCGTGACGGAAGCATTGTAGATTTGTGAATAATTATAACATCCTGGTTTTTATGCAATACACGATATTTGTTATACAGATCGGATCACGTATGATGCGCTAAAACGCACCGAATGATCTTCACAAAAGTGATGCCTTCGTCGGCCATAAAAGGTGACGAGGTCATTAGATGTCATTAGAGACGAGGTCATTAGAGACCTCCAACGGTTACACTCGAAAAACACGATTTTGCTGACTGTACCGAAAGCCCTTCACCGTCAAACAATTGGTTGCTGGTTCCATATCCGTAAGATCATTAGACAAACTACGTCTGTCACTGAGGTAAACGCCTTGTACTTAGTTGACCTATTAGCTGGTCTACTAAAATATGTATAATTTGATGCCAGCCTACAGGCTATATTCAGTAGAGTTAGCGGCAAATCGTACAAAAGAAAGGTCATAAAGACAAGCTATATCAGGAACTGTCGAATGACTCTTCGATCTGTAACATCTATTATTATAACATAAAACCTGCAATTCTACATCTAGTGCGGGAGCTTTATGAATAAGACAGCCTCTAGCCAGCAGTCTGCACTCTATGGCACTGCTGCTTGGACTACGTTTATTCTCTTCCGTTTTATTTGATTGGCATTGTGTGAAATACCTCGATCGACGATCAGTTGTTCGAATGGAAATATTTAATGTTAGCTGCGAGTTGTTTATAAAGGGCGCCCCATACTTAGGCTATTTGCCTAAAGAGACGCCGGTCTTTTCTTCGATCGAACGTCTGCAATCAATTATTGGACAGCGAGCGGGTGGAGGAGTGCTGAGATGAATAAGAACTTATTATATTAGATTGAATTAATAAAATAAAACGTTAAGATGTTAGCAAAAAAGCTAAAGCGAAACTTAAATATAAACCTATTACGCTATTGTTGTAACTAAGAAAGCCTTATTAGAAAACACTGTGGCAGGTACGACACAAAGGAATGAATCAAGACATTCTCAGGATATGAGGAACTACGAAAGCTGAAGGAATTGTGGCTTCAAAACGAAGCAGAGAGGAAGCAAAGCAAAGAGTGGTTCTTGTGAACGAAGCAGAATTTAACGAATGACAGAGTGAACTAAAGAACTGGCCAGAGTAAAATTCCAAAGTGACGATGAAGGACGACCTCTATTTATATAGGAGTCTGCTTTGACGGTTATTGGAAGGACAAGCATATCTAAAACACACAGCAAGAGAAATGGTGAGGATCTGAAAGAATTTGTTCGCATATGTAAATGCATACTTTCACGAGTTGTTCTCATTCTACCACACAGGAACTGAGTTCAGTAAACTACAACAATGTCCTCAATCGCACAAAAATATACATTAGTGGACCATGTAGAAACATTCTTATGGCTTTGTTGCAGACCTTGAAAATTTTTACTTTGAATCCGGAACAAAATTTGCTTATAAAATCGAAAAATCGAATTGTATAAACTGTAAAGTATCGAATGTCTTTAGAATTGAGGTACAGGATAACAAAACCACATTTTCCATTTCCGATTGGGTCTTCTGTAGAGAGAAACTGATTTTAAATGATTGATGATCATTTCGCCCATGCACTCGCTTAGCCTCGATCAAGGATATTCATTCTAAGTGTGTCTCGCTTTATTAACAGTTACTGTTTTCCTCTCTTTCTTCTTCTTCTTCTTCTTCTTCTCCTCCTCCTCCTCCTCCTCCTCCTCCTTCTCCTCCTCCTCCTCTCACTCCTCCTCTTTCTCTCCTCCTAATCCTCCCCTGCTCCTCCTGTTCAGCCTGACATTCAGTTAACGATGTGAATAACGGAATTCGACGGAGAATGAATTTTTCTCTAAGGCTGAGTCTTCGCATCGTCTGAATGAATGAACTCGAGCCGTTTTTGTTCAGCTTCTGTAGAAGTCATTCACGCATCTTTCTGCGCTGCCGTCGCCTCTTTTCAACGCATCTCAAAGACACGTTGTCATCGTCACCTGCGTTACCTGCAGCGTCACCGGAGGGCGCTAGACGAGCGTAGTTTCTTTGTGTCAGACGTCCAATGGTCTAGTGATTGTCTTGCGCAAACGGAAAGCTAGGCAAGCAGTTGAAGGACGAGGAAAACAGGAGGCAGAAGACGACCAGGAGGTGGGGAAGGAGGATTGCGAGGGGACAAGCTGGAGTGGAGAGGATATGTAAGGTAAAGTGCAGGAACGAAAAAAAGTAGAATAAGAGATGAAAGAAGAGGGAGACAGTTGGAGGAGGACAAGGCTAAGAGGCGGGTGCGAAGAAATGAAAGACGCGCAAGGAGGAGACAAGATGGAGTACGATCGAGAGGGGGAGATGACAAGAAGGAGGAATAGAAGGAGGAGACAAGAAGAAGGAGCATGAGCAGGAGAAGGGAGATGGTATGGAGGTAGGACAGAAGAGAGATTTAGAGAGGAGTACGATCGAGGGAGGGAGACAAAGAGGAGAAATCGAAAGCGGAGACAAGAAGGAGAATGAGCTGGAGGAGGGAGGCGAAACGGAGGTATACAGAGGAGGGGAGATTTAGGGAGGAGGTACGATCGGGAGGAAGAGGAGACAAAAGGAGGAATAGAAAGAGGAGACAAGAAGAAGGAGCGAGAGCGGGAGAAGAGAGATAAAAAGGAGGCAGGACAGAGTAGAGTATATTTACGGCGCCATGTTGTAGAGGTCGATTGATTGGTTTCATATTAAACGACCGATATCCCAACGAGTATACACATGCCTAATCTCTAGTTAACGCCCAGGGCCACAGCAGCAGCAACAGGGCTGCAGTCGATAACGCACACAAACCTGAGAAACAATACAAAACGTATAGAAGCGATAGAAGCTGTGCACAGACCTAGAATACGCAAGTAGGCATTAAGACGCTAAACGTGGATTGGCGCACACGCGCATGCACTCACGTACACACGAACCAATTTCCTGTGAAGAGTCTTTGACTCGCTCCATTGAGTAACTGTTCCTGGCTGAATCGAACTAGCGCTGCCTGGGAAGTGGATTGTCGATAATGATACCGCGGTGAAAGAAAACGCTTGACGTCAATCGACCGCGTTCTAGAGAAACCAGTGGAGCGTAACGACGTTTGTTTTGAATGCCTCTCCCTAAGGCAGTGCCATTTCACTTATGTCTGTACATTGTAGGCCCATCATGGTGGTCTACATGTATAAGGCACCAAGTTATCGCGACACTTCTGACGCAATCTACGTTCGTGCCACGTGCTGAAGTCAAATCACGTGCCGTGCAATTCTACTTTTGTTCTTGTTTATCGTCTCAACAGCCCGCCTGCAAGTCTAACATTTGATCATTAGCACTTTAACGACGAGTGTGTACTAAACAAAGTGACTGGGAAACCAATGCAGCCCGTCGTCAAAGTGTTTACAAAAACACTGCTTTTAAAAGGACGCTCGGAAGTTGTATAGTGCAGAAACAGCGGCTTTCAGGTCAAGTCAAGAAAAACTAATTCGCATTATCCAATTAATAGAAAATGTTTCTCGTTATTTTGTCAATGAAGTTTTAGGCATGCCTATGCATGAAATAGCAGCTCTGAAAAACAAGCGTAATACTGCAGTGCGATATTTATGAGACAAGCCAATTGTTAAAATGGCTGACAAACTAGTCAAAATATAATTTCTTTGGAATAAACGTTGTTGCTATCGTATTATTTTCATATGTAATAAGGTTTCGCTGACTAAGAGTTTAGTTTATTCTAAGGGCCGTCTTATCCACTAGGCACAGTATAGGCACTGTGACTAGGGCCTACGAAACTGTCAGGGGCCTACGAAGGTCTGAAAATGATATATTGAATGGCTGACCGGGAAAATGGAAAAGGAGAATTTCAAATAAAAGCAAATTCAAATTTAATAACTTTTGTACTTTTATGCCATTAGTGAATATATTGAGTGATCAATATTACAAAAAGTAGACCCTAGATTGAGATTTAAAATCAAAACTGGGTGCACTTGTGAATCATGATCAGACATGACGTCAAGAAATAGTGTGAATGCTAAATAACTTCAATGCAGAGTTGGCAGTTGAGTTGGGGTCTACGAATGCAAGAGTGCCTAGGGCCTACGACGACCTTAAAACGGCCCTCTTTATTTTTGCAGAAACCCTTCCAGGAAGAAATTAACGTCGAGTTTCGCTCCGTGAATATTTGGAAAGGAATGAAATAGTAGATTACAATTATTGATGTTCGTTTTTAAGATGAGGCAAAATTGGAATTTCTGCGCTTCATAAATTACTGATTATATGCACTCACGCTTGGAATACGATAGCACTTGTGAGTTGAAAAAGAAAGTGCGAAGTGAGATTCTATGAAGTGTTGCTGATGCTGTGTATAGACTGCATTACCACGATATATGATTTACTATGCGTTGGTAGAACATGCACGCTCCAAGAGTGCTTAGTGATTAGTCTCTTTCTGCAATCAATAGGTTCCACCACACAGTCATAGAAAACAGTCCGGTCATCTGTGTATGATTAGGTATGAAAGTATTCATTAAGGGTGATAATTTTTAAAAAAAACGCTGTCGATGTGGTTGAGGTTTCGCGTGAGTGCACGAACTCAGCTTCTCCAGGTCCTGGTTCTTATAATTCTTTGATCCGTCGACGGTTGGAATTTTTCAAGAAAACGGGGGGTCTACTTTGCGCTGACGAAGGGAGGAGGGTGCGTCGATGTTCTATGGCTGGGCGCCGCTTTGTTGCCAACCATGAAGACGGACGGTCTGCCTATTTCCCGAATGCTTGTTCAGCCTTTTGTCCACGAATCAATCGCTCCGTCAGATTCGTCTGGACAACGCAACAACAACGGAAAAGAGAAATCCAGGACCAACGGAAGTGTCTTCAACGGGGACCAATAAGGCAATGTCTCCACTCTATCCAGATTTATTTATCTCGTATAGTTATCCTATACTATCATATATACATTATGAGACAGACGTACACAGTCATACAGACATTATGAGACAGAAGTACACAGTCATACAGAGGCACGTGGACAGAGACAAGCTGTATGATATATCGGTGTATAGATATGTGAAGGCGTCTCATGTATTGGAGTTACTGCTAACGGATATTGCCTTGCATGGAAATCCATATGTCGTTGAGTAGGCTTAAGGGTGATTGACTCGGTGCGTGTATAATAAGATTTGCATAATATTCGAGAATATTGGCGTTAAATAGGTTATTTCTTCCTGAAATGTATAGAAAATATCCTTCTTACAAAAAGGCGACAGGTCGAGTAATAAGATATTCACATTTAAAGTGAAAATATGTGTATTGCATTGTTGAAGCTTCACTTCGTGGAATAGATTCTGCTTATCTTAGAACATAAAGCTAGAGGACCCCATCGCAGCAGTTTGCATTTTTTATACAGAGGTTATCTTGAGACTGTGATCCTCGATCATGATGTATGCAGTTACATCGGTTAAGCTTATTATTATTCTAAATTTTATTAGACGCCTTTGCACAAAGAACATGCATCAATCGATGGCTCTGAGCAATTGTGCTTGAAGGACTTCCTCTTCAGATCTCGTTCTAAATCTTACATCGTCTCTTGGTGACCTTCAGTCTTCTTGCAATATCACTTTCTCCATGCTCCTTGACAAACACGCTCCTTTTATAACCAAATCCTGCTCTCATTTGAATAATCCTTGATATAATTCCTATCTTCAGGCCTTCAAATCTTTCGTCGACGCCTTGAGCGCACTTATAAACGCACCCGAGACCCTCAACTGCTCTCTGTCCTTGTCTTCTTTGGAAAACCCTAAACCAACTCCTTTATCGAAACTCCTCCAACCCACTTTCAAACTCTTTTGCATCCTTTTCAATATCTGAGTAGTTATGTTCTTTCTTTTCTGGAAAATTACTACCCTCAGTCTCTCTCTTCAATCACTCCCTTCCAAAACCACCATCGAATCACCTGCAGATGCTTCCTCCTCTACTCGGGACTCTCCACCTTTCCTACATCGATCATCATTATCTGTCTTCCAATCAACATCAGAGACTGAAATATTCCATATATTACTTTCTCTCAAACAAGCAGTGTGAACTCGATCCTATACCTACCTCTTTATTGAAAGACTTTGCATGTATACCTTAGTCACTCCTCCTGTCAAGAGATCCATCACTTGATAAAGAAATCCTCTCAAACTACCGACCCGTCTCTAACCTATCATTCATCTTCAAATTAACTGAATTCATAGTCCTGTCTTGGATCAATGACTACCTGACTTCCAACTCAACTCTCTCCTTAACCCACACCAGTCTGGTTTTACAAAGCGCTACTCAACTGAAATCCTACTCACTTCCCTCTACAATAAACATGTCTCTGTCAGCTCTCATCAATAGGTCTTTTGTCTCTGCCTCCTTGACATTTCGGCAGCCTTCAATACACCTTACAATGAAGACTGTCGACGTGGTTCCTACTGATACTGCTCTCCTCTGGATTAAATTCTATCTCTCTGCCCGCTCTTTCTCTGTTAAAACAACGGAAGCCTCTTCCCAATCATCATAGGCGTAGACTCTGGGGAGGGAGCACCGGGGCAGCCGGGGCAGGTGGCCCCCCAATAATTGAGACGGACTGTACATCCAATGCAACAAGTGTAGAATGAATAACCAAATCCCCCCTAATATTTTGGACAAGTTTACGCCAGTGCCAATCATCCCCTCTCACTTGTGGTGTACCTCAAGGCACTGTTGTTGTGCCTCTTTTGTTCATTGAGTTTCCTCAGCATAGAGGTGATGGTCAACTAATGGTGCTTTAGTGAGTGAACTGTGTGAAGTAGAGGAAAGAATGAACAGGAGAGATGCCAGAATCGTGCCTTGAGGTACGCCAAAAGTGAGAGGGGATGATTGGATGATTGGTCCAATAACTGGTGTGAATCGCTATCTTTGGGTCTAATAACCATGCAATGTGAATCAACGTCTTTTGGTCCCATTTTCAAACATTCTCAGCGCATTTCAATTTGTTATAATAAACAGGCGAAAAAAATCGAAAAGCTAATTTTGGTCTAGTATGGACATTGGACAAGTCTAGTTGAATTCCTTTAAGGCTGACAATGATATCATTGTGCGCAAGAGGGCGAAAGATTATAAAGAGCTTCTCTAAAATCTGCTCCTTTGAATGATTAGAAAATCTGCCATTTTACAAGTCTAACTTAGAATATTATGTATACTAGACACTTTCATACAACTTAACGTTATACGCTTTTATCATCGTCATCATTATCAACATTATTATTAATACCATTATAAACAAGATCAACCATAATATAGTTACTGCTTGTGTGTTCAGTTCAACCAGGACCAAATAATTATTGGTTTTAAACCAATAACGATATTATGTAGCAGTAATTTCAGCAGCTATCAACAGAACAGGTAAGCCTATCATGCGTGAGTAGGCAGATGAAAGCGTTTTCATTGAATAAGGGTTTTATAGTTTACATAAAAGCAAAATCATTTGTGCCTTTCCGTTATTCACGAGAGAGAACTTCATTCAATCAAAATGAGTTCATTTTCCACTTAGCAGCTTTAGAGTGTTTATTTGTTAGTTCGTCAATTAACCGTTACGTCATGCTGTTTATCTCTGTTGATCCGTTCAAATGTCCGCCTCTATAGGTCCGTCCGTCATCAGGTCACCTAATGGGCTTTCACATCGACCATGTAGCTTAATTCGGGCGCCTCGTTGCTTCGCTCGTCACCAACATCGCCTTAACGCCTCATAATCCAATCATTTGCTGCCAACCATGAAATTGGCACGAATCTCCGTTAACCAGATCCCAACCCCGCGCATTATTTCGTTAGAGAGCCCATCTCGGAGGGCGAAGGAGGGCTGCGTCTCGGCCTGAAGGAAGGACCGGCGAAGGAAGCGAAGGACGATGGCGATCAATCGATTTGGCAGAGTGTACGGTATACGACGGGCGAAAGTGACCGATAATCAAAGGCTATCATATGCGCTTTTTCCCCGAAGCGCATATGATCGCTCACGCATGTCTCTCTCTCTCTCTCTCTCTCTCTCTCTCTCTCTCTCTCTCTCTCTCTCTCTCTCTCTCTCTCTCTCTCTCTCTCTCTCTCTCTCTCTCTCTCTCTCTCTCTCTCTCTCTCTCTCTCTGGCTCTTTCTCTATCTCTCTCTGTCTCCCTCTCTGTTTCTCTATGTCGCTGTCTGTTCCTTTCCCCTCTCTTACTGTTCCCTGTAGACATCTGAAGGGAAGCCGACGTCGTAACAAGACGAGAACAAGCGTCGAGCAAATGTCTAAATGGGGTCGTAACTCGACAACGACCTGTGCGGTTATTAGAACCTCAGAAGCTTCGAAGCGTCAGAGATTAGTAGTCAGGTCAGACCGCGTGCAGACGCGTTCGACCATTTCTCCACACGTCATTCGGGCGTACAGTTATAAACAGCAGTCCCGTCATAATAACCCTTCTTCGTGAGATGCGGTGAATCGGTGCATTGTTCCGCAATATGAAGTTATTCCGTCCGCTATAGGTCGCAATCTCCACATTTCTAAAGCGCTACTCTCAAGCTATAGGCGCAGGGCACCAGCTTATTCAATGCACTGGTTCATCAAGTCATCTCTTAAGTAGAATGCCAGAGAATTGCAGTCGACTGCTTAGTATCAGAGATAAGCTGCTCAGATCTCGAAGACCTCGAGATAAATGCCACATGTGCGACAACGCGCCTACACCTACACAAATACACACACACACACACACACACACACACACACACACACACACACACACACACACACACACACACACACACACACACACACACACACACACACACACACACACACAGGCCCTATAAGATGGAAAAATCCGAACATGGGGAATCTTCCATCAGTAGACCCACGCCACACTGTTCCTAACAGATGAAGAGTCATTTACACAGCGTCATTCAAAGGCCCACAAATCCCAGATCACATCACCACCATCAGCGAGAGAGACTGAATTAAGGCTGTGAGAAACTTCTAGGCAAGCTTATTTAGCTTTACTGGATAAAACGCGCACAGCTTCCACGCTGTAGCAAACGCAAGTCACTATGCTTACAGGTCGAAGAGATAATTGATCAGAGTGTGTGACTGTATACGGTCGCACAGTTTCCTAAGATGCAGTTATAAAGACACAATCAGCCAAATGACTGCAATTGAATAGCAAGAACTTTCACGCAATTTATCAAATTGCCCACTTTAGCCAAACACTGTCTTCTAGAATTGTGTTGTCGAACTCTTCTAGTGTCTTTGTCCCTGTCTCTGGTGTGTAGCTGTGACTATAATTATATATATATATATATACATATATATACATATGTGTGTGTATTTGTGTATGGTATCGTATATCGTATCGTATCTAGAAATTTATAAAGCGCCTCTCGCAGAATAATATTCAGAGGCGCTCTCAACACAGAGACCATGAGGAAACAAAAATGTCTTTAGGGAACGCGAGACCGATAAGGAAATGCCAGTCAGTAGTTTGACCCTGCAGCAGGGAGGGAAGGCGTAAGTGTAATAGCATCGCGCAGATCATTGGAGAAAACAGAGAAATTACGTTTCTCTACCGACTCTTATCCATGACATCCAGCGTCTCACATATGGCATTTATCACGAGGTCTTCGAGACCTGAGCAGGTTATCTATGAGACTAAGCAATCGACTGCAATGTTATGGCATTCTACTTAAGAGCCTACTACGTCTGCGGCTGACTTGAAGGAACACTGCATATAGGTAAACTTAGGTTGGCTTGATCTACGCAGGTACAGTGTTACCCGATCAGGTTAAACGTGACCACTCAGCCATGGAGGGAATTTGGTTTGAATTTTATAGCTCATTACTCCGACTTGTCACATTATATGGACCCATATTATGTTTAGGCCTAATTACTTTTTCGGTAACGTTATGTGCCCCGAAGGGAACGGCTTTCACGCGAAACACACCAAACGGTAAAATCACGTCCTTCATTCGTAAAGAATAATGCAGGGTGAAGTGTTGATGAGGAGAGAAATAGGACCAAGGTCGAGAATGATGATGATTGATGGAGAAAGCAACACAAAGAAGAGGAGAAATGGTGTAATACGAACCTACCCAGAGACAAGGCATCTAAAGAAGAAGAGGTAGATAAAAAAGACGATGACGAAGAAAAGGAGAAGGAAGAGGAAGATGATGATGAAGTGGACGTGGAAGAATAAAGAGAAGAAGACGAGGAAGGAGAAGGGAAAGAAAGTAGAAGAACACTTGCGTAACTTAACTCTGGAGGTCTTTTACACACCTAATTGTTGAACAATGACATGAATCTGAACAATGAGCAACAGTGAAAACACCCTTATTCTTGCTCCTTATTCTGTTCACTGTTTATAGCTCGGTGCTTTACAGTTTACAGTGTTAATTTGTTCTGCCGTAATTGCCTTCACGTGATATTTAAAGACCTGACACATCGTTTTACAAGATCAGTTCAGTGATTGGCCATTCAGTTGAATGGAAGAACATTCTAACCTTCGACTGACTGTGGCATACCTCCAATCTATAGATTCCTACCACTTACATGCATTGTATTAGCTAGCAAATTTTAAGGAAGAGAAGGAGAGGGAGGAGCAGTCCCTCAAGCTAGTCCCGAGAGGCAGCTGTGGATATAAAGTGTTAGCGACTTCATTTTCTTAGCCTTGGCATATGAGGGTGGGTGGCCAGTCCTTTACCTCGACGTCTGTACGGTCAGTGTACTCATTATAGCTGATTTGTCTAAAATGGTGAGTGGAGCCAAAATCACGAAACCAAAATGTTGTCCTTGTGGAGATTTGAACCGCCTACCTCTTGGCTGACAGTTCACGCTATCCGCTAGACAATCGAGCAATTCTGAATTTCTTTAGTACTTAAATAATCAATAGTCAAAATCTCCCGATTACTCCAGCGTCTAATAAGCAAAGACATGTGAACCAGGTTATTCACAGGCACTCAGTCCAAAGCAAACAGACTGAAATCATACGCATTTATCTGACTGTGGCTTGATACTTCGTGCATTGTACACGGACGCCATACAATTAGCTAATTACTATTAATTATAATAATTCTTGAAGCAGAGAGGGTGAGGCACATGCAGACAGTGCATGACAGAAAGCGACAGACATAGACACAGAGCCGTTTTAAGGAGGTTGGGGCCCCTAGGCACAATCCGTACAAAACGTCCAGAAACCAGAACTAACCTTAAATGTAACCCGATTTCCGAATCAATCTCAGTCTCAAATATAGAGCAGGCCTGTTGGATTAATGCATTGCATGTGCATATGTGTCATTTGTTACATTTATTAATATAGTACTATTACTAAACTCATACTAACACAGCTAACACAGCATTCTTTGTACTACAAGTGTAAAATAAAAGCTTAGTTTAGCATACGTTACAGTTTCCATTGTTAATCTGTTATAGCCCACTACAAATTGAAAGTGAGGTTGTAATGAGTACATGTTTGCTATAGACCTACAATCCCCATGGATTGACAGAATTGTGACTTTGTCACGACATTTTCTTACAAACATCGCTTTCGTGTTTTGCTCTGAGCAAAGTCTCTTATAACATCATCGAAATTCAAAGACTCCAACACATCAGATTCTATGCTCATGACAGACAGGCAGCTCAATCGTTCTTGCATATTACGGCTCGGCTACGAAGCTCGTTCTTGATTAATTTAAGTTTTGAGAAAGAACGTTAACCCGTACAGTTTGTCACCATCACTGACAGAAACATTCTTATTGCAATTTCAACGTTTGGAAACGTTGATTCCAGATTCTCATTTAGATTCTTAAATCTCTTTATCATGGCATAGATTATTAACGTTGATGGCACTGATGTTTTTGCAAATGACACTGACATATAGGCCTAGTGTTTTAGGTGTTCACATTCTGAAATTAGTTCGTGTTGGTCAACATCTTTGGGATGTTTGGCCAATCTTTCCAATTCAGTTGCTTCCTTTTTTCTCTTCGCAGCCCCACTCATATAATTTCTACACAATTTTGTGGATTGTCTATGATAGTTCGTTTAATAAATCGTAGTTAGTGACAATTGTCCAAAAATGGCAAATCGGTTAACCGTGAACGACGGTGATAATTGACAAGCACAATCTGAATCTGCATAAGAAAAAGGGTAGAAACTATCAAAATAACTTAACGTTATACATTTGAGGAGGTGGAAATGAAGCGACAAGAGCAGTTTTAGATTTCGTTAAGTTAGCCTAAATAAATTTGCCAAGTTCACTACCGACTCAGTACCGAGTACCGACATCTATTTATTCTATCAACTATCAGAAATTTGATTACACTTTTTGCCTTTCTTATAGGCCTAATTTAAAGTTTAAAGCAATTTAGAAAATGACTAGATTATAGGACTTTATGGAGATTTAATATTGAAAATTAATATTAACTTAATAAAAATTAATATTAACTTACAAAGACATAAGAAATCCTCGAATAGCATTGTATAAAGCAGACAAATGAAAACAAAAAATATACAGCAAGCTGTGCGCCATCGCCGCCATGCGTTAAAAATGATTGATTTATTTCAGTCTAACTTCTATATATAGGCCTACCGTTCTGCGCTTGTTATCAATAATATTAAATGTTTAACTAACAATGCAGACTGCAGCAGACGTTTGTTCAAAAATGTGTTATTGTTCTTACTTTACTTTGCAGAATTGTTACTTGTGAGAACAGAACTTATACTGTTATTTTGTTTCTGGGCCGCCGCGGGGCCCCTTGTTGCTCGGGGCCCTAGGCACGCGAGGCCTTGAAACGGCACTGCATAGACAAATCGACTGAAAGAAAGCTCGAACATTAATTTCAAGTCCAAGTATGAATTCGATCGTAGGATGAAAAGAATAGTCTCAGATCCTTTGATCTCGTGTTAACGGTGCTTCCAAAACCTAATTAATGACATTGCACCAGTCATAATGAACCGACACAGGTCACCAAAGAACGGTAGGCCTACTGCGATCTTATCATTGATTTACCTAATGCCAAGGCACACTCAACATAGCGCAACACATCACCATGCGTGATTTAGAGGCTGCATCAGTTTCACAGCCAACTGCATCCTTACACCTGGATGCTGATATTAATTCTCTTTCTCAGACCAAAAAACGATGAGGTAGCCGTAAAAAGGAGAATAAGTCATGTGAGATATTTCCTACGTAAATTCTACTTCTACATAATTGTTTCTTTTTAATTTCTCTGTGTTCTGAGAAAATACTATCCTGCGGTGCTTTTGTGCATTTGTCTAATACGACGACAGGTACTTTCGGACGGACAGGAACACATGACATACAAACAGTCAGACAAACAGTCATACAGACAAATAGAAAGACAAACAGGAAGGCAGGCGGGCAGACTGACTGACCGACCGACCGACCGATCAACTGACTGACTGACTGACTGACTGACTGACTGATTGAATGACTGACTGACTGACTGACTGACTGCCTGACTGACTGACTGACTGACTGACTGACTGACTGACTGACTGACTAGCTGACTGATAGACAGATAGACATACTGACTGACTGACCGACCGACCGACCGATCAACTGACTGGCTGACTGACTGACTGACTGACTGACTGACTGACTGACTGACTGACTGACTGACTGACTGACTGGCTGACTGGCTGACTGGCTGACTGATAGACAGACAGACAGACAGACTGACTGACTGACCGACCGACCGACCGATTGACTGATTGACCGACTGACAGACAGACAAACTGACTGACTGAGTGACTGAGTGACTGACTGACTGACTGACTGACTGACTGACTGATTGAATGACTGACTGACTGACTGACTGACTGACTGATTGAATGACTGAGTGACTGAGTGACTGACTGACTGACTGACTGACTGACTGGCCAGCTGACTGATAGACAGACATACAGACTGACTGACTCACTGATTGATTGACTGGTTGAATGGTTGACTGACTGACTGACCACCGACTGACCGATCGACCGAAATGAAGAAAGTTATTGATCGGTGTTTTTGTCGTTATTCGTCAGCCAAAGTGTGTGGCATTTGGTCGCTAGCAATAGGTAAATCTATCCGGATGTAGCCCGTCGTAAACGACGAATATCAGGGCTAACCAGGGGATGTCGTTACAGATCAATTTCCGGACTCACAATCTGTTGCTATGCATCGACGTCTGAAAATTGTAGTTTCTAGGCTTGGCTAAAAGGTAGCTGACGCCAGTTGCCTATAGACATCCATACACCTTAGATACGAAAGGATCAGAGATAATTAGGACGTGGAAACTATTTGATCTTTAATAGACTTCAATAAACTTTAAACACGTCTAGAAGCTTCTGATATCGTCCAACAGGAACATATATATATATATATATATATATATATATATATATATATATATATATATATATATATATATATATATATATATATATATATATATATATATATATAATAAGGACTTCTATCGGGAAAGGAGCGGACTGAAAGCAGACTGAAAGCAAATTCAGAGCAGACTCAGAGCAGATTCAGAGCAATAAATAGAACGTCGTTGAGCCGATGCAGGGCAACCATAAATCGGAACTACGCAGAGACATTTCGACTAGAAAGCAACAACCGACAACAGTGGATATAGACACAATACTTAGGCCTACTTACTAGATCGCGACTGACTGTAACGCTTACAGTGTTTTTCTGCTAGATGTAGGCCCTAATTAATTATAACTTCTAACTGAGTGAATCCTTCACCTGTCGTTTCTGCGAGGAGAGATCACGTGACAATGACGCAACACTAAGACGTCACATCAGTGAAAGCTACAGTTAAAACAACTGCCCTTTTTCTTGCTACACACTTCTGCACTTTTTATGCAGGTATGGTGTTGAAAAAAGTGTATAGTTTTATTACCATGAAGAAATTTAAGATGATTTAGTAGTCTAATAAAACATGTTTTTCTACACCATTCTTCCAAGCAGAAGACTAGTTTTAGCAGTTTGTTGTCGTGTCAGGACGAATTGAAAATCCAACTATTCGGATCTCACGCGAACAGACTATATCAGTTGCCATCAAGGATTCGTATTGTGGCTGCTGAAGCGCAGTTTGGCGTTCGTATACGATCGACTAATAACGCGATGAGATTCGTAATGATGAGGCCAAAAGTCGCCCTTGGGATGTAATGAACGCAGCACATACATATAACGAAAAGCCCATTTGTAGGAAACAGTAAACGCATCAGTGAACAGATCCATCAGCACATAGGACTACACGTGTTTTGCTTAGGTCAGCTGTTCTCAACCTGTGGTCCTTGGACCACCAGTGGTCCGCGGCAGGCGTATAGGCTACAATTTATAGTTTTTTTTACAATTGTTAACATGCAAACAGACAAATTTTTACAATTTTTCAATTTTTTTATTTCAAGCGCTAGAATCGGCTAGATGGCAGCATGAAACTAATAATACGCGGATTTATGAAAAAAAATTCTTTTGTATTAATTTCTTTTTGGCACAATTTTTAGTCGTGGTTCGCGACCTAGACACAAAATTTATAAGTGGTCATTGAGTCTGAAAAGGTTGAGAACCGCTGGCTTAGGCTGTGAATAACATCCATAGTTGTTTATATAGCGCTCGAAGTTTACCAGTTAAGCGAATTCATGACATCTTTTAAAAGCAATAATCGGCAGCAGGTGAATTTGCAGTTCCTACAAGCAACGGCTGTATACAGCTGTCAGCTGTAGAGTACGTAGAGTGGTAGAGTACGTAGAATTGTAGAGTACGGAGACTGAATACATGCAGCCTGCTTTGAACAGGTCCTATATACCATGATGATGATGATGATGAAGATGATGATGATGATGATGATGATGATGATGATGATGATGATGATGATGATGATGATGACGACGACGACGACGACAACAACTGCAACACCAACAAATAACAATGACAATCAAAACAACAATAATAGAGGTGACCGTTTTAGCTGAATTTTTCCTGAGCACTTCTTTCACCAGGGCTTGAACCTGAATCTGAGTGATCATAAATACTGCAGGAAATAATTTTTAAAAGAATAATTATAATATTATATTATTATAATATTGTAATATAGTATTGGCGTGACTTTAGCATTTTCGTATTTATTTCAGTGGCTAACGTCTATTCATATCCTGTACATGGCTTATATCTGTATGGCTTTTGTCAACTCTTATGTGCTATTTACATGTATCTACTGCTTATTTACATGGACCACATCTGCACGTATCAGATCGTATATATAGTAGCTATTGTCTCTTCTAATAGTCATAATTATCGTTCGTCGTCAACAAAGAATAAATTACAGATATGTTATGATTAGGCCGAACTAATCTCTGCTTTGTTCGCTTCGTGCGAAACATTAACATCCTATGTATACATCGCGATTTCTACCTGCATTTTGCATGGCGGACGCTGCCAGCAGCGCATCAAGCACTGCAGGGCGACCGACCGACGGAGGAAGGTCCCGCGACAGACCCCCTTAACGTCAATGGTCGGTCGACTGAGGACTGCCTGTTGCTCCACACAGCCACAGTTAGACATCTGCCCTAATTAGCTTCGGATTTCCACGGCCATCCGACCATCTCTCGTACCGAACCGATTCATCATCGTTTACGCACGCACACGGACGTATCAACGAACCAGTCCACTGCATAGTATTCATACAGTCTACATGTGTGTGTGTGTGTGTGTGTGTGTGTGTGTGTGTGTGTGTGTGTGTGTGTGTGTGTGTGTGTGTGTGTGTGTGTGTGTGTGTGTGTGTGTGTGTGTGTGTGTGTGTGTGTGTGTGTGTGTGTGTGTGTGTGTGTGTGTGTGTGTGTGTGTGTGTGTGTGTGTGTGTGTGTGTGTGTGTGTCTCCATGTATCATATTTTTACACAGTCAACGTATCCCATATATCCATAGTATCCCCTTCCAGTCTGATATCTTTCGGAGGTTTTCGGAGGTCCATAAATCGTACATTATCAGAGCGGCAGACTCTGCAGTCGGCGGTGGCTAAGCATATTTTCCAGATAAATTAGGCCGTCATAGCAGTCACTGCAGATTTGCGTGGGCAGTAGCAATTATTTCCGTATTTTGAAGCTTATACTTCAGAAACTGAAGCCACATGACCTATTACACGCGTCGTGTGGGATTTGCAAGGCTTGTAAGTGTATCTGTAAATAATTTATACTTTGCGCTACAGGAAATCGGACATGGTATGAAGCAACCTCTGCAGTTTAGACCGAGTATAAAATCGTGTGTAAAAACAAATACTACACTGTCAACATGTTTTTGACAACAGTCGCATTTAATTTGGATAGGCCTCTGTGTTGAGTGGATAATTGACTGTTTGGTTGACAGCAGTCAGTGGCGGCGATCTTGTATGAAAGGTGGGGGGGCATTTTTGAACAGATCTGGTCAAAAAAGGTTAAAAAAATTATCGCCGTGAACTGATCTGGTCAAAAAAAGGCGACAAAAATTGATGACCTTTTTCGGTGTTTCTTCAAAATGTGGGGGGAGGGCCTTCTATCCCCTCCTTAGTCATTGGAGCAATCCCCTTCCCCCTCTTCTTCCGCGCTCCCCTTCCTTCCCCCTAAAATGGTGGCACACACATTGACAGATCTCCTCCCCTATTTCGTGGGTGGAGCATTTGCTCCATGGTTTCTATGGTGTAGACGCCCCTGGGGGGCCGATGCATGGCGTGTCCCCCCACTGGTAAAGGTAGGGGGTCTTGTCCCCCTCGACCCCATGATCGCCGCCCATGCATGACAGCAGTGTTGTATATATATATATATATATATATATATGTATATATATATAATGTAATATTATATATAATATATCTCTATAATGGGTGGGTGCATTATGCGTCAATGTTCGCGCTTGGCTGAACAGGCGTTGAGTTGTCGGCCCTGAATATCTAAATTAGTTAGTTGTACAGGTGTTGTATATATATCGCTCGTGTGCCGTGAAAGGGAATAAAACTGGTGCAGATGATTTGAAATTCGAACAGTGTAAGGTACATTGTAATAGGCTAGGTCTATAGATTTGTGTTGGTTTTCTTGTGTGTTCAAGTGACAAAAGAAAATATTTCAAAAGTTTTCGACTCTACTCATGCCACACACTACCACATATAGTTAAATCATCTATAAGTAGATATATCTATAAGTAAATATATCTATAAGTAAATTATCTATAAGTAGATATAGAGTAAAGAAAAGCATAGATTAAGTAGGAAGAAATGAGGAAGAAGTGAAGATCGCAATACAATGCGATGATCGCATTGTATAGAAGAGTGGAGTTGATATACACGAACTTAGTCCTTGAAATTTAGGAATATCCTATAAACTGATCCAAAGTAAATCCGATAGTGCACCGTGTTCCACTTTGCAGTTTGCTATATGCGCCTAAAAGTGTGAAACTTTGATGACCGAGAAACTGAATAAATAAAAAACTCAGATAAAAATTTATGGTAGGTCCTATTGCATTTTCGTTTTCACGCAATCACTTCTCGAGGGAATAAAAAATTGCATTTGAGCACAATCTTCAAAATAGTTTTGTTATTTGTTTCGAACGATTTTTTTAAGTTTTATACGCCGTTTATAATCAATTGTTTAATTGCGATATAATTATTACTGAAAGTAAATGCTAACTGCCAACACGGCTAAAAAAAACTCTTGGAAGTATTCGAGAGTTGCTAGGGGCCTAATGCGGGAACAGGCATGCGCAGGAAATTATGAGAGACCTGGACACATAATGAAACAATAAGATGACTACACAATTGTTATGTTTGGCTATTTAAACGTGGGAAAAAGGAGAGCGCCTCTGAAACTCTCAAATTCTGTTTAAGAGGCGGTATATAAATCAACAATAATTACAAGACAATAAAAAATGCAAAAACAATTAAGCAAACTTTTTGAAATAATTTTAAGTACCCTACACTGTTCAGAATTGCTTTCCTGGCTGCAATTGGCCAATGGCAGCAATGCACAAGCTTCTTCACAAGCAATGCATCGTATCAGAGGGTTTGTCGCTTTGCGCTTAGCTTTAGAGTACCTGGTAGCGCTTTTGAATTTGTAGTTTACGATTGGGAATTATTATGTTTTCAACTGTAGGGCCTGTTACACGATTAACTTGTCCACTACTGTAGACAAAAAAACCTATAAATCAAACCAAAGAATTTTTGGGAACACGGTGTTGAATTTACCACACTGCTTCAGAGCCATTAAACCCCAAACATGAGCGTTGTATACGTCGTACTTTTAGTGCCATCCAATGGACACTTGGACAGGCCTGATAACCTTAAAGGGCTGCTGCATTTCGTATGAGCATCGTGAAAAGGCGAATGCGACTCATTTTTAATAGACCTAGTAAATATTTTATTCCGCGTTGATCATGCTCTAGTCAATAAAGTATCGCAAAATGGAAAAAATATTAACCAGATATCCTCTGCAGGTGTCTTGTGTGCATTTCAGGTCACATTTTCAGCGTCACTTTCCACAGCAAAATAAATGAATATAGATTTCAGCACAAATATGTCTCTACAGTAGCATATAAATGATCGATTGTGAACGGTTCTCCTTTGAATGGCATCGTATTTTCCTTTTCACTTTGGGTCCTGTTATTACGTGAACGCGAACATGGTCCATTCACATCTACGTGTATTTGTTGATTTGCTGTCGACAATCAGAGTGCGTTGTGACCAGTCCTCAGTTTCTAAGAAACCATTTTTTGTGCTCTATTTCTCCGATCGATTAGCGAGGCACAAGAAGGTCAAACCGAGGCATGTGTGTAGAACATGATGCCTTCACGCACCGTTACAATCATTTGATCTTTGCGCAGTCTCGTTCACAAATTATTTCTTCCACGCCAATTCATATCGATTCGATTAATCAACACGCTGTGATCATCTATAACATCATCTGATATCACGATATAAGTAAATCGATCCCATATTTAAACGGGGATACATTGAATGCTTCGTTGCGATTAATTTTAGCCATAAAGCTTAAAAATTTCCAATTTGGTATACATCATTGTGTGATTGAAAAAGCCGAGAAGTTCTTCAGTTGTAACAAAATATGCGAATCAATTAATTTAGCGACCTTTAGAACAGATGACTGTCACTTGGAATGCCATCTAAACTCGAATTGGGCAGAATCACTTCTGTCAGCAACATGAACCAGCGCTGCTCGAGACGTGGCCGGATACTTTTAAGATGCAAGACCCTCAGGTAACTGAAATCTGATTCTATAAAAACCTCTCTGTCCTACATTTGTTTCTCCAGAATCCCGATCGATTGTAAAGAAATGACGCTAAATCAAGTATTTAAAATCTCTGTGTCTCTCTATGTGTGTCTCTGTCTGTCTGTCTCTGTATGTGTCTATCTCTCTGTCTTTCTGTCTGTGTCTGTCTGTGTCTGTCTCTCTGTCTTTCTGTCTTTCTGGCTGTCTGTCTGTCTGTCTCTTTCTTTCTCTACGAGTCTACCCAACTTGCATCTTGTGCCCACTATTAGAATTCATTTATTAAAAAAATTTCACTCCACCCTAATATACACACTGGGTCCAAAAACGACCACCAGGTGCCGCTTGTGGGAAAACGCGGGCCAGCGGTGGGTCCAATGAAACTGGCCACCGGTTGCCACCAGTGGGAAAACTCGGGCCAGCGGTGGATCCAATGAAACTGGCCACCAGTTGCCACAAGTGGGAACACGAGGGCCAGCGCTGGGTCCAATGAAACTGGCCACCAGTTGCCACAAGTGGGAACACGCGGGCCAGCGGTGGGTCCAATGAAACTGGCCACCAGTTGCCACAAGTGGGAACACGCGGGCCAGCGGTGGGTCCAATGAAATTGGCCACCAGTTGCCACAAGTGGGAACACGCGGGCCAGCGGTGGGTACAATGAAACTGGCCACCAGTTGCCACAAGTGTGAAAACGCGGGCCAGCGGTGCACGGATCCAATGAACCTGATTGTCTTGAAAACTCGTAATTTCTACCACCATATCGTAGCTACACGCTCAGACATGTGCCTCGAAGGGCTTCACTTTTATAAACGATATTTTCTAGTTTTATAGGACTGCAAATAAACAAGAGGTCCATGATAAACACGTGCAGCACAGACCAATATTTGCGATTAATGTTTCTGTCAATATTATTGCTGTTCACCAACCTTTGGCTTCAGCGTTGAGTTCAACGAGTACGACCAGCGCAGTTGACGCAACAAATAGAAGACTTGAAGCAACGTTTCTTCTTCGGCTGCGCAGGCAGTGCCAGCTGCTGCAGTCGAAGGAATACATCCTCTGCGACGTCCCTCTCCAAACAAGGAAACGCTTAACGCTCCAAGAACGGGAATGACTGAAGTCAGACGAAACTTACATCCGCGTCGCTTCTATGCGCATCCACGTTAGACTAATACACTTCTTCTCCATATTCTTCCACTCAACCTCCGCAACCACGCCGTGCCGTTCCTTCTCCTCTTCCGGCTCCTTCATCTGAATCATCCTGTGCATGCTCAGGCGTTTCCGACTGGCAATGAATGACGAACTGTACCCCGATAACAACGACAAAACTCTCGATCCGAGCAGCCGGCGCAGCAACCGTATCTCGACTGATATAGCCCAACGTCTATGCACATGCAGTGTTGACTGGTATCAGCCAGTCGTAGAGACGGAATTTCCTCATACCTGGCGCAGACGCAGCGCCTATGAAACTGCTGCTGCTGCTGCTGGTGCGTGGGCATGGGATGTGGCCGTGTACACCGTGTGCAAAGGACGCAGCATCGAGTCACTGAAGTAGGTTACGCTTAAAGGTTTCTATACCGAGACCAGGAAATTGTCAAACTACACGCGGAGCACAAACATGCGTTTAGAACTTGCCTTTAACGCAGGCACAAAATATATGAGACAGACCTCTGACGATGTAATGCGTCTGCATGTTTTAGATGGCCGATCTAAATATGTATTTGAGTATCAATTTGCTGGTCTCGAAATTAACAGATGATGGCTAGGAAACCTATTTATGTGACCTATATATGTTCAACCATGTGCTACGTATATGTGTGCATATACACGGCCGTCACCCATGAACGCACGACGGGTAGTCTTTTAACCACGGCCATAACCATGATGCTCCGCATGAATAGTTTCTACGTGTATTTATATCTAAATATATCCATACAAAACTAACATTATATATATGCGCCTTAAAATAATGTTCAATAGAATAAGATTGATTTCTGCTATGTATACCATTATATTTAAGTAATTAGGTTTATCTGTAGGCCCTAGTTATATTCGTTATTTCCCATTGTTTGGAACCACCTCATTCACATACGCTGTATCAAAACAAACTCGATGAGGTCATCTCTGGATATAACTACATATAGTTCATTCGTTCATTCATTCAAATATTTATATAGCGCCTCTTCAAGGGGCTACTCAGAGGTGCTTCCGACTCCAGCACGGCCAGATAGAACAGTTTTCAATCTAGTGTAGAGTGCAGAACGTATCAGTGGGAGTTCTGGGGAGCAGGCGCAGTTCCAGAGGAGCCCGTTCTATGCCGTCGGACCCACCACCGAAAACCACGGTTCCGCATGGTGGTTCTGCGGGCAAAAGCACAATGAGTACCTCCTTCCCCGAAGAGCGTAGGCCCTATAGGTGGCGGTTACCCTGCACTCCCAGCACGGGGCGGCAAAGGACCCGCAGATAAGCTGGAGCGCAGCCCAGCTGAAGTGCAGTCCAGCTGGCACGCCAAACCAGGGAAACAACCCTGTATACTACTGTGGCGAAAATCCGTCCTTCTCGTCTGCAACGGCGAGAACGGGTAGTCCGTCTCTACTGTCCTTCCTTCAGGTTACCAGGCCGAGGGCGGAAGTCAGTAGAGTAATCGCCAGAGCTCTCCAATTTCTCCTTGCAAGGCACGTGTTTCCGACCTGCGTGGTCTGTCACAGGATTTATAGATCGACACAGTTCGTTCAACAAACTTTCTTTATTGACAACGAAAGATATAATTGTTCGACGAGTTCAACACACGATACTGGAGCATTGACAGTAAATCAAACGAAGTAGAAACAGCGGCCAACTCGCACGCATAACTACTCTTCTACTTCTCCTACACACAACAACTATCTCTACTATTCTTCTCCTATATATAGCCCCGGTCGATGCATCAGAGTCTCGGGGACCTATCAGAGTCGCCCTCAAGAGTCCCCTCTTCAGAGTCCCGGGGACCTATCAGAGTCCCCTCTCCAGAGTCCCCTCTCCAGAGTCCCCCTTCAGAGTCCCCCTTCAGAGTCCCCTCTTCAGAGTCCCCCTTCAGAGTCCCCCTTCAGAGTCCCCCTTCAGAGTCCCCCTTCAGAGTCCCCCTTCAGAGTCCCCTCTTCAGAGTCCCCCTTCAGAGTTCCCCTTCAGAGTCCCCCTTCAGAGTCCCCCTCTCTTACATAGGAGCAACCCTGTTTCTCCACACTACACGTTGGCTGACAGGAAGCCAATGTAGGACCTCCAGCATATAGCCAGAGACCTGGCCAAAGTTTGGTATTCGGCCAATAAGGCGCGCCGCAGAGTGTTGCACTCGATCGAAGCACGCCAGACGACTATAGAAGGTAGGCCATAGCAAAGTGAGGAACAGCTGTAGTCAAGTCGAGCTGTGATAAAGTAGTGTACTAACGTAGCAGTGCCGCCAGGATTAATAATAGAGCGGGCAACAGTAAAGCTGGCGCAGCCGATAGTGCGGGCACGGCGACGGATATGAGGTGCAAGTGTAAGCTCCTGATCTAGCAGGGCCCAAGGTCGCGAACTACCGTAGAGAAAGTGTAACTAGGATATATATATATATATATATATATATATATATATTATATATATATATATATATATATATATATATATTGTAACGAGTTCCCTTAAATCCTAATAAAAGCTCAAACACTCGTGTCTAGTTTAAACAGGTATAATTCTCCAAACAAATTAACGATACATTACCCAACCGTAGACTGACGGTGGAAACGGTTCGCTCATCACTCACGAAAGAACGCCAGAGAAAACCTGGTCTTCAATGCAGCAACAGGCTGACGACCAGAAAATAGACGCGTAGAAAGACGTCAAACACCACAGGTGTAAAGCCTCACGAAACTAGCTTAACTAGCATGCGAACAGGAAGTACTCGGACAAGACTACGCCCATCGGCAGTATCATCAGAGACCTCTCTCAGGAAGTACTCGGACAAGACTACACCCGTCGGCAGTATAATCAGAGTCTTCTCCCACACACCCTATTCTCTATCCTTATATAGTAGATATATCCTCGGTAGAGGTCTCTACTCAGTCAAAGGAAACCAGTCAAGCATAACCCTTGCCAATCCTAAGACTAGTCAGTCGTGTGACCCTAACATACCCCCACACTTCGAAAGACTGAAAAGCTCCGCCTTTTCAGTAAATGCAAAACTTCAACTGTGTTTCAACGACATTTAGACATTTTAAAGTCACACACAATAAACTCACAGAAGACCTACAAACAACTGCAGCACACACAAGCGACATCGTATCACAAAACTTCACAAAAACTGCAGCACTCAAAAGTGACTTCTCATCACAGAAAACCTTACAATTAACATGCACAATGCACAAATATCACAATGAAAGCATAACCTATGCAATAAATCATTTCACACAAACAAAATCATTTAATCTATACACACTAGACGTCCATGTACGTCAGCCCTAAACACGATTACACAGTGATAACCATCGACGGTCGACCCAACAAATCCGAAAGGTTCATCAACGTAACAGTCCACTAGACAACGTTTTAAAACACACAAAAATCATCTCTTTAGGCTCAATGTTCAAAATGCAAATGTCCAAACAGACAAAAACCTCAAGAAAATAAGAAGAAAACACACCCAAAAACACCTACAAAACAATAACCCCCAACTGGATAAACCCCTATGGCGAATCGCTCGCCGTCAACTCCAAGGATCCTGAGCGACGTAAAGAAAGTTCCTTCGACGAACAACGTCCAATTCGCAGCATTGAACACGCTTGTCCAACGCCGATATGGGCAAGTGAAGACCAACGGTCCAAGTAACCGTTGAGAAGCGAAGTCCAAAGTGACCACAACATCCCATGGTCGCGACGCGTATTCCAAGTGCCAACACACGCCATCGTGCATCACGATCGAAGCAATACCATCGGAGCGCATAGCTTCCGACAGCGAGGCGTCACCAACGTAACCGCATAGTGTCGTCAGCAGGACCACCATAGCCAAGAACTTGGTCGAAGAAGCAGAAGATCGTTTCGACCTTCGCAGTCGCTTGCTCCGTCGACATCCACCAACACGATCCAAAACAGAACATCTCTGTAAATAAACTCTTACAACAGCATTAGAGTCAGTACAACGGTTCACAAGAGAATCAATCACTGGTTCTGAACAATCAAGTGCATCAACGCACAAAACACCTTGCTTCCTAAACACTCGAAATGCAGAGCACAAATATTGATGATGCATATAAACTGTAAACCATTGGCAAACGGTCAACACGGTACTCGATATACCAATGCCATGGAACACCGTCCATCGAAAAGAAAGGCAACAACAAAGCCAATGCGCATGTAGCGAATCATTCACCAACACCAGAGTGCCACAAGTCAAAGTAACTGACAACTCGAAGCATTCGCTCATAAAACAAACTCCCCGAGTCAAATGTAAATCTTGACACAGCAAAACAGTCTGTGAAAAAGTAGTATCAACTACAGGCAAAGTCTTTCCTGTCAAACTCAACTCCATTACATCCGTCGTGCATTCACAAATCCAATCATTAGGATGCAAAGATACTGTCAAACGCTGTCCATTACGAACACAGTCATGAGGCGTAAACACATTCTCATTCACCTCATCCAAACCATGAACGAAAACAACACCATTCAAAGTCAATGTAACATCACCGAGCATTTCAATGTCTTCCTTAAACACCCGAACCAAATCTTTCGGCGATACACAATCATCAACAGCAACGCTTTTAGCCAACGGAAGACCATCCTTCTCCACAACATGTAGAAACTCAATACTCGCATTCGAGTCCACCAACAAATCATTCGGAATACTTTCAAACGACTCATCATTCGCAAATAAAGTTGACAAAACATACTCATCTCGACAGCAACAAAGTAAGTCAACTGGCGCAACATCATCCTCGTTGTCGTCGTCGTCAACCAACCGAACCAAATCGTCTTCACTAACATCCGAAGTGTTTGCCCTTGTCTCACCAAAGAAATCAAGATTATTAGAAAACACATTTATATATTCAACACAACCAGAATACCTGCACACATTAATCTCATGAAACAGTCCTAACAAATCACCTTCATTCAGTCGCCACTCGTCACAGTCATTAATTTCATCATACAAACTATCCGAAATATTTAGAGACACACCCTGAATTAGTTTATCGTCTCGAGTCGCAACAGAATCACGTATATTCACTGGCAAAGAAGTACAACTCATTATTGTCGCTTCCAATTCCCGTTCTCTAGCCTGTATTGCCAATATTTCCGCTTCCGAACTTGCTATATTCATTACATACTCTTTCATTTTCTGCTCATGAATTCGAACTCGTTCTTCGTCAAACTTCTGTTCCCAAATTTCAAAATTTTTCCAGTTTAACTCGTCAAGAGCTACCCAGACCATTTTCTGCAGCTCTACCTCATTCCAAGTTTTTATTCCTAGTCCTAAACTATTTAAACTTTCCCTCATCTCTTCGACAGACATATCGAAAATATCTTCAAAGTACAAAAGCTTAAACTCTATCGAATTTTCCATTTCAGAAACTTACACAAGTCCACAATTTCAAATTTCAAAATTCACAAATTCCATACTATAACTCCTCACTCAAAATTGAAAATTCAATTTCAAAATTTCAAATTGCGTTGAGACGGAAACGCCCACTTTTCAAAACTCGACAATTCTACATCGAAACTTTAGAGAAAATACTGGAAATTTCCCTTTTTACGACGGACGAACATAGAAACGCCCCTAAAATTCTCACTTTCCCTCAACAATACAAAATTCGTATTCAAAGAGATAATTTAGCGCGTAAAAAAATTTCCGCGAACACTCATATGTTATAACTTCCAAATTCTCGTACTTTAAACTCCTTAACGACGAAAATCTTCATTCAAAGAAACATTAGAGAGCAAAAAAATCCCTCATATGTTACGACACAACTTCGTATATCAAAGAGAAAAATGAGAGCGAGAAAAAAATCCCGCGAGCACCCATATGTAACGAGTTCCCTTAAATCCTAATAAAAGCTCAAACACTCGTGTCTAGTTTAAACAGGTATAATTCTCCAAACAAATTAACGATACATTACCCAACCGTAGACTGACGGTGGAAACGGTTCGCTCATCACTCACGAAAGAACGCCAGAGAAAACCTGGTCTTCAATGCAGCAACAGGCTGACGACCAGAAAATAGACGCGTAGAAAGACGTCAAACACCACAGGTGTAAAGCCTCACGAAACTAGCTTAACTAGCATGCGAACAGGAAGTACTCGGACAAGACTACGCCCATCGGCAGTATAATCAGAGACCTCTCTCAGGAAGTACTCGGACAAGGCTACACCCGTCGGCAGTATAATCAGAGTCTTCTCCCACACACCCTATTCTCTATCCTTATATAGTAGATATCTCCTCGGTAGAGGTCTCTACTCAGTCAAAGGAAACCAGTCAAGCATAACCCTTGCCAATCCTAAGACTAGTCAGTCGTGTGACCCTAACAATATATATTGTCTCTACATACAATGTAAACTCTCTGTAATATAGAACAATATATATATATTGGCTATTATAATTGTACATAGGCTATGTATATACATTATCTGCCTCAAATATGATGTAATAAAAATGTTATCGACGTGACTGCGCATGTCAAGCTGCAGGTGATGTTCTATGGTAATGCAAGTATACAGATGACAGAAGTGAACGCCAGTATATAGAACGCCACTGTCTCCCTATCAGAGCTGTTGATGGTCCAGTCGAGCTGGACCTCGTGGCATTTAGGACCATCAGTCATTCTTAGGGCATGACATTTTGATTAATGCAGCAAAGCATTAACGTTTTGTATCGATATAACTATATATAGGATGTATATACCCCTATTAATGAGCGTGCACGGATTGTGCAATGCTTGCTCGATCAACTGTTACGGTGGCATAACTTAATATGCGAGTTCAGGTCTTAATATGAATACGTGAGAAGCATGCCATAGGCCTATCTTAAGCGCTTATTAATGAGCGTGGATTGGCTTCATGGCCAACGGCCCAACGCCTTTCCATCTGTATCCAGCGCTATCATGATGCTGCGAAGAATGGTTTATTGTGTTTGGATATCATGCCGACGAATTAGGTGCTGTATCGGTGAATTTTTTTAGTTCTTTAATAGTAGGCTATACAAGGACTCAGAGTCTCAGACATGTATAGCCCTACTATTAGTGCAGCCAACTTTGAGAAATCCTAAGTATAGAGCTTTATGAAATGGTGGAAAGTAGCCTTAAAAGGTCAAGTCCTTGTCTCATCAAAGCGTGCATTTGAGCAAAAAGTTCTCAGCCGGAGAGGAAGATAAGAAGAGGCTACAACGGAAATCGTGTGGAAAGAGATAGGGAAGAGATTGACAGGAAGAAATTGCATTGGGAGGAAGATCGGGAGGAGACGAATACAATGATGTGGACAAGACGAATCGGGCGGTGGAAAAGGGAACGGAGTATAGGAAAGAAAAGGCAAACTTGAAGGGAGAGCTGTATGCAGCATGTAGACTGCTCTACAAGGCGATAACTAGAATACTGTAGATAATAACGGCTTTTGAATTCATTAATTCACTCGTTCACAGAATTTACATAGCGCCTCTGTGAGATACATACTCAGAGGCACTGAGAATGTTGTTACTGCGTGGAGAATAAAGCGCGCGAAAACATCGAACGGCTGTCTCCGCACGAGTGCCACATATTAATTGGATTATCGATTTTTAGTTCGTTTGTATGAGAGGACCTGGCCATTGGCACTTGCCAATCATCGTACTACATAATTAGGGTGGGTAAATTTTACTTGAAGCCTGATTCATCGATACGGATTGTGTAAGGGCACTTCTACTGAGATTCAACATTGGAATCACGCTGATGTTTCCATGACATCTCCGACCATGCACGTATACATAGACATGTTGCAGGTTTAATCATAGTTGAATCCAAATAGTAATCTAGCTAATCTCGAAATTTCTGCAGCGTCCAAAAAAAGCGAAGTCGCGGGAACCAGATTCACAGGCGCTCAATCAAAACATAATCGATAGGCGGGGTGAAATCGGTTCCAGGTCAAGATCCAAAGGTGTAAGGCAGGCTAATCGGGAAATGTAAAAGAGAGCAGGATAGGAATGGAAAAACAAACTTGAATGGAGAGCTATGTGCAGCATGTAGCCTGCTCCACAAGGCTATAATCAGAATATTGTAGATAACAGCGTCAGACGGCTAAGGTGGATGGTGCTTAGAGTTGAAGCGGCGAAGAAAGTATGAGGAAGAGGAGGAGTTGGGAGAGGATTTGTGAAAAAGCAATGTTTCTGTTTTGAGTGAAGGACCTGTGGAGAGAGATAGCAAGAGGTGAGGTTTTAGTCAGTTCGTATATACGATGGATCAGGTATTTCGTATTTGTCGTATACATATTACTGGCGGGAGTTTGTTCGTGGCGGAACAATAAGAATAAACTCATACCAAAAGGATCTTCCCTAATCAATTTATTGGTAACGAGCAGGGTCGAGGCCTCATGGTCGCTATATAAAGAGTGTAGACTATAGCTACATTTTACCAAATGCGTCAATAGGATTGGCTTAAATATTATATATATTTCACTATCGGAAGTGACCTGACAGTCTTTGGAAAATTCTAGAGGTCAAAGAAGCAGGTGTAAAATGGCCAAAAGGTCAACATGTTCTAATCACACTATTTCTGTAATTAATCTTTTGACTAGCATTGACCTGCTTCTGTAAAGGATTGCACGCTTCATCGATTATCAGCGCAGATCGATCCTGTAGGCCCCTATTACTGACAAAAATACAATCATTTGGCTTGGCCTTAATTCGTTGCAGTCACGTCAACAGGCCGCGTGATGCATGTAGATCTAGCGTTCAAATCACGAAGTCAAATATATACGCAAACACATGTACATAAGATATATATATATATATATATATATATATATATATATATATATATATATATATATATATATATATATAGGGAAGTCTAACGGGAATTGTAGGGATGAGTGTGTATGCGTATATATATTGACTGCATCAGCGCCGCATAGAGAGATAATGGAAGCTTTGCTATCTAATAATCGTTCATGTAATTGAGACTGCAGCATGCAGACCATACACTGGAAATGCAGTCGCATACATATAATGCATAATGTATATAAAGTGATCCTGTTATGAGTGTAATGCTTCAACGGACAAGCGTTGTTTGAAGTGCACCGTCTTCCAAATGCCAAAATGTCAGAGAGATAAAAAGTGCGTTTTAGCAGCGACTGCCCGTCAGCAGAATGGCCGCATTGATTTTTCGGGTGGAAACTCTTCGTCTGTGAAGCGGCTCTAAACACGACAGTCTGGTTAATGAGCCAATTGTGTGTCAGCGAGTTAACGACAGCACAGCACAGACGAAGAAGACGAAGATCACTCTAAAGCAGGAAGCAATCAAAGTTCCAATCACGGATCTGTCAATCGCGAACACAGGGAGGGAAGGGCTTCTTGAGTTCTCTGCGTGCATGCAGACCGCATGCACTTGTGCTACGCCCAAGACCCCCGCACTCACCAACTATTATCCCTAAATTCGCATTCTCTATGCGTCGGATTTAGTAGCCCTTGTCCTTCGATTGCGGCCTGACGTATGCACTTCTAAACTAATGATGTTTGCTAACAGGAGAAACCATTATTACAAAAAACGTTTATAAGGATGCTTGCAAAACAAAGTTGCTATGGCCCGGGGCCGGATAGATTGGATTTTTAAAATAATCAGACAACGACTATGGATTGCTGCCGATTAGGACCTATAAGTAGGCCCTTTGAGTACTCTGGAAGCACACTTTCATTAATTCATTCTGAAAAATTTATATAGCGCTCCTTCAAGATACCTAATCAGGAGCGATCCCAGTCCAGTCACGGCTGAAAAAGAAAGATTTGAGTGATCTATGAAACGCAGGAAAATTGTTCAGAGGTATGCATAGGCACACTAGACAAAATGTGCTCTCTTCAAGACTGCCATCGTGATCTGTAGATAGATTACATAACATATTATAACGAAATAAACCAGCGTTTTAAGTGATTCAGAAGGCATGCATTATGAGTTACAACCATTGCAAGTTAATCTAGTTAATAGCTCATCATTCATAGCTTCTTTAGGCAGAGGCTAAGGGCTTATCCATCACTCTAAATCAATTGCGATGAAAAATTTCTACCCTAATGTTCCTGTCAGTTTTTTAAATAATTTATACTTGTTGCTTCGAGTCGTCTTGCTCGGTGTTAATTCAAAAGCTTCTCCTATTTCACTTATTAAACATTTGCAGTGATAATCTTATCAGCTTCAATTATGTCTCCTCTGCGCCACCTTATTTTCAGTTGTATTAGTCGACACCGTTACAACCCTTTCTTCATAACCCAAATCCTTTTAAGCCCCAATTAATTTTGGTAGATCTGCTTTGTACACTCTAGTTTTCGTGTGTCCTGTTTCAGTTAAGGATTCATACTTAGATGCAGTATTGAACTTTTCGACTTTGGTCTCTCCGGTGATTTGTACAACCTCAGTACATTTCTGCTAACTATTTTTCCTCTTGAAAATACATAAGCTTGAAGAAAACAGCTCGTTGGTCAGAGATAACTTTTAACTCAGGTTCTTCTGAAGCTTAAGGTAAAGAAATTCCTTGCAATAAAACCCTATAGCTAAAGACTGTCTGTTCCGTACAACAATGGCATCCTCCAAGCCTAATATTAGTATTCATTTTATGTCCTATGATGCTGGCATAGCTGCTGGCAATTTCATATATAAATATATATATTTTTGTTAAGTGATAACTCGGAGGAATGTTCATGGACCATGGACACTGTGCAAACGGTAGCCTTTGAGGGGAACGTTTGTGGAGACATGCAAGACTGCTTAATGACAGCCTATATATTGCACCATATATACATTTAGAAAGGACCAAAGCATTCAAAATATACATACAAGAATTACAGACCTATGAATATATAGCCCATATCTTGCATATGCAATAAGTAGCTCATGTATAGTCTACCATATAATTATATGCTCGTAAGATTGCATGCAATTAACTATTCATGACAACTTTTAGTTTGGAAAAAATGTGGTAAATGAGAAACATCTGAACTACCGACTGGAGTATTCAGACAATTCCTGCATTTCACGCAGATCTGCGGGTGCCTAAGGACTAATAGGTCATAGTGTTCAACGGCGACTATGCATCTATGCAATCCGTTTTGAATCTAACAGTCGAGAGACGTAACAAAGCCGCCTATCGGGCGATGAATTCGTCGCTCGAAACAAATTACCAGAAGTGTCTGTCATTTTAAAGATTCCAACTGCTTTACAAAGGCCGCAAAGAATGTGAAATCGATCCTGTCAGTACTTCTTACTTCTCGAATAACTCGGACATAAACCATTTATCATTCTCGGTCTCTATGGTGCAATACGTCACAATCTAACAAAATAAATTCGAAAACTAGAAATGGTATCAGGGACGGCTGTAACTACTCCATTTTCTAGCAGAAAGTGTTGCAGAAGACAACATTTTCAAACGCCGAATGGCGTTGTGAGAGATCCTGTCCTGATTCGTGTTTAACAAATTAGTATGATGTCTCTAATGACCATAGTATGGTCGAGGCACATCTTTGTTGCCTTCTTATAATCGTGTCATCATTGTCATGACTGCCTAGAAATATTCCTCATATATAGATCATATATAGGGCCTACTACACTCTGTATAAATAAAGATATATGCTTAGGCCTACATTTATTCCAAGTGTATCCTCCAAATGCATTCAGTTTAATACGAATGATTATGTAAGCTTGAATTGGAGTTCATGTTATTTTCGATAGGCCTAGTTGTTAGACTAAACGAGCAATAGGCCTAATCCCACATTTAGTTATAGGCCTATAGGCTGACAGAAAATACGTTGTATTGTTCGTATAGGCTAGGCCTAAACTACGTGAGAAATGAATATATAGGTAAGCAGCCACACTCATAACTGTATTAAACAAACGTCAGAATGCTGTGGTTTCAATTTAGCGCAAATATGGCGTAGCTAGATAAATAATTTTATTTAGAAATTTATTGGAAATTCCACAGTCAATATATACATTATTGATTGAGAACGGACATTCTGCGCGTTATGGAACAAACAGAATCGCAGTCATCTCAGCAAGGAGCGGCAAGAGAAACTGGACCAAGAGAACATCCTTCGACCGACCGCAGGAGGCGGACGGAAACTGGACAGCAAGCACATTCACTTGCCCATCGAAATACACCATTTGCGAATCGATTATGCTGTTGACTGTACCAGGTCGTTGGAGTGTTGACCCCTTATCTGCCGAATAACATGATCACGCGTCTCGCTATCTGACAATCTGTCTTTCTCTCTCTGCCAAACGCTACCACCTTCATACATAAATCGGACAGTTTCATTGCTTGACTAGCTAAATGTACTCAACTGGTTGATTGAATGGCGATTTTTTCAATCATTGTGAGGGCAAAGACTGTTGCGTGCGCCATAGTTTATTGCCTTTGGTAACTGGTTTTGTTAATTGCATGCAGAGTTTGTTTTCGTTCACGGATTGCCCTTATCTGTGATTGCCAAACGGAGCAGAAGTTCCTATGGAAATATCCATTAGGGGCTGTCCATAAATGACGTCACATACAGATGGGGAGGGGTTACTCTTGTGTGACGCTATGCATGAACATCACGCTTAATGTATATAGAAGTTCACATGAAATGTGACGAAGGGGTGGGGGTAAATTTTGTGCCAAAATTGTGTGACGTCATTTATGGACGAGCCCGTACGCATTATGCATATTAACGGCATAAAATTACTAAACTGATCGCTATGACTACTGCTACTACTGCTACTGTTGTTGCTACTAGTACTACTACTAGTACTACCACGGCTACTGGTGCTGCTACTACTACTACTGATGATGGTGGTGGTGGTGTTGATGATGGTGATGTTGTTGTTGTTTGTTGATGATGATGAAGATGATAATAAACATAATAATTCTTCTGGCTTATCTTTCTTATCGAAGATAGTTTAGAAAAATGTGTCTGTGCAGCCTATACAAGACTAATTCCCTCCTACCCAAACAACAATTTGGAGTTAGAAAGTTCCACCCCACAAAGTCTTTTATCTTGTTGACACTAAATTGAGGTTTTGACCGGAGGCAAGTAACTCTTCTCGCCCTTTTGACATGAATGAGGCCTTCGACACAGTTGACCGTAGCATTCCCTTAGGTGCTTCGAGGGATTGTTTCGTGTCGTGGGTCGTCCTATGTTGTGGTTGAGTTCATTTCTCTCTGGGTGCATTCAGGCAATGATATTTGGTTTTACACGGTCTCAATTGTCCATGGTCATACCTGTTCTTCTGCAGAGTTCCATCTCAGGTTCCCTACTCTATATATCCTCTACATCTCTGTCTCTGTCTCTGTCTCTGTCTCTGTCTCTGTCTCTGTCTCTGTCTCTGTCTCTCTCTGTCTGTCTCTGTCTCTGTCTCTGTCTGTCTGTCTGTCTGTCTGTCTGTCTGTCTGTCTGTCTGTCTGTCTGTCTGTCTGTCTGTCTCTCTCTCTCTCTCTCTCTCTCTCTCTCTCTCTCTCTCTTTCTCTCTCAATTCCTTTCGTTCTTTGCAGAACATCGGGCGACAAGATTCCTCCACTTTGTACGGTTCTGTGTACCGGATTGGCATCCTCTTGTCGTTTCTGTAGCGGTATTTTGGTTTTACACGGGAGGGGTTGCTAACCCCACGCCCTAACCCTCCTCCTTTCTCAACCGGGCTTTGGACTGGCTTTGGCGGAGTTATCCTCTACATCACTGATTTTACTAGACCTTTCTTCTGCAGCTCATTAGTTTGTTGATTATGGTCAGGCATGTATCATTGGTCCAGTTGTTGAGGTTATGTCCTAAGTGGAGAAACTTCATTTTATAACGGAGGTGCTTAGTGCCTGGATATCGTCCAACCGCTTCTGGCTGAACTCTGGGAAACCCCGTTCATCTGGCTTGGTTTCCGTTGGCAGATCTCTTAACTCGACTTGTATATTATGCTTCCGTGGTGTCTCTTTCTGTACTATTATGCGAGATCTGAGTGCTATCCTTAACCAGGGATTGGCCTTCTCAGAGCACGTGAAGAATGTATGTCGAACATGCTTTTACCATCAGATTAGCACAATAGGTTTTTTACAACTCACACCGCAACATAGTCCACCCTGGTCTATTCATATGCACCAGGATTCACCATGGCATTGCTATTTATACATGGTCGATCGTGGTTGTTATATTGTTAGGTCGGAAGCGTCTCTGATGAGTTTCTGTTGAAATAGCGCTAAATAATCCAGCCATGTGCATTTATATCTAAGGGCAAAGCCATTGAGTTGCCCCTCCAGCAACTGTTTCGGTAAGGATTATCCATTGAAATGTTATATCAAACAACATGCATGATGCCACTACTAAAAGCTATATGATATGTGAAACTGGGACAAAAAGAGAAAAGGTCAGGAAACGACGGACAAAGAGAGCAAAAGTTATGCAAATGGAGGAAACATTCGGATGGCTTTAAGAAGGTCATTAGAGCCTAGATATTTTGGCAACAGGACACCTTGAAATCGGCTCCAAAGTGGGCGTGAAGTAGAATGCACCATTTAACCTTTGCGGTCACTCACGCACATTTTTGTATTTGTACAATGCATTTCATAGCGAAACGTTAATTTGCAAATTGCCAATCTTATGTAAATAACTTTCAGTATCGCGAAAATTGACTCCAATGCGAACCATGCACTTCTATTCTGCCTCCTAAATGGCCACTGATTCTGAAATCGAAAATTGACTCAAATGCGGACCATCCATTTCTATTCTGGTTCCTAAATGGTCACTGATTATAAAATCGAAATTGACTCCAATGCGAAGCATCCATTTCTATTCTGGCTCCTAAATGGCCACTGATTCCAAAATCGGAAATTGACTCAAATGCGGACCATCCATTTCTATTCTGATTCCTAAATGCATACATGCGGTCACTAATTATATATAAAATCGGAAATTGACTCCAATGCGAACCATCCATTTCTATTCTGGCTCCTAAATGGCAACTGATTCTAAAATCGAAAATTGACTCAAATGCGGACCATCCATTTCTATTCTGGTTCCTAAATGGTCACTGATTATAAAATCGAAATTGACTCCAATGCGAAGCATCCATTTCTATCCTGGCTCCTAAATGGCCACTGACTCTAAAATCGAACGCCATCTTTTCCATAAATTTATGATGGGCTAGAGATTAAGCAATAGGCCTATGTGATCTTGCATATAGATGCATGCCATGGAATTTATTTATGAAATAGCTCGGAATCTTAAGTGTTCACAATAGGGTGATATCAGCATCACAGCATGTACACTTACCAGTTGAGATGATCCTTAGCCTTTGCAAAGTACATGCGATGTAGTTATTGCATGCTATCGAGTGAGATGGCATAGCTTATGAACTCACTGAACCATGCCGTTATCAGTATCCGAAGTTAGGAGGGCATTTTATGATGTTGGTGTAGCGTAAAGTTGATTTAATTTCCCGAATTCAAGACAATAATAAGTATTGAGCTGGATATATGCTAACTCGGACCACAGTCTATCAGCATCATTATATGTGATTAGCTGCTAATTCGAGCGCATAGTTTCCAACACATCAGTGGTTACGGGATGCGGTGCAGATTGTAGAACATTTGGACCAGTGTGAGTGTGCGTGTGTGCGTGTGTGTGTGCGCGCGCGCGCGTGTGTGTAGATGTGCGCGTAAATATGTGTGTGTGGTGTGTGTAAATACGAGAAATAAAAAACCAATGCGTATGTATTTAGATATTATTGCATATATCCAGTGATGGGCACTAAACTATTTTTTTAGTTAAACTAAAACTATTTTCCAACTAAAAAAAATAGTTTAACTAAAGTTGGCAACTGATTTTGGAAATTAGTTAACTAAACTAAAAAAAAGTAGTTAAACTTTTTCCAACTTTTTTCCAACTTTTTACGACAAACATTTTCACAATAAAAGACGTTAAGTGAACTGTAATAATGCAAAGCGTCAATGACAATTTCACCTTCAAACTATGCAATGTGTACTGTTCTGGCATACAGTTACATGTGTACTGTAAGTAGTGTATGAATTTGAAAACACAGGTTGTTAATGCTAAAACCATGCAGTGTTAAAATGTTTTTTGCTGACAGTGTTCAATGTTCACTGTGGAAAAATAGTTGCATATTGCTGATTTTTTTAGTTAAACTTTTTAGTTAGCAACTAAATTTTTTTAGTTAAACTATGGTTTTAACTAAACTATTTTTTTTAGTTAAACTTCTTCCTTAACTAAAATTTTTTAGTTAAACTAAAAGTTAGCAACTTTTTAGTTAACTATTGCCCATCACTGCATATATCTATGTATGTATCAATATATGCATGCATGTAAGAATGTATGTAGGCCTATGTGTGTATAAACTGTATAATAATATATTCATTCAGGCATGCATAGCCCTAAATCTATGCATGCATATATGTATGCATGGATGTATGCATGTAAGCATGTTCGTATGTAATGCGTGTATACGTATAATATATATAGGGGCCTAATATATATATATATATATATGACATGTATATGAACATATAGGAAGTCTGTGTGTTTATCTGGATGGGTTAGAGAGATTGAACGGAGCAATATGTGATGCCGCTGCATAACATCTTGCATATCGACGCATGCCATGGAATCGTTGTTTCCCAATCGACCAATTCATATTTCCTGGTTTTCGTTTGCTCTGATGTCTGTCCGCCTAATAATTTGTCCGCATCTTGTAGAGGCAAGAAGGCGGCAGCTGAACCAACAATTTATACCAAAGTCCTCTTCTGAGAGAAATCAAAGTGACGATCGATCCTCCGTCTGGATGCCTAAAGATCGTTCTCAGTGTCCCTGAATGTTTGTCTGTCTTCCATTGCGTCTGCAAGGAGCACATTTATCGAATTTGAGCACGTTCGTTCGCTCGTCTCGTCTGCCAACCGCACCCTCAACGAGGCTGCACGTACCGCCTGGTTTGACGGATCTGAACCATGTCCCTACTTCCGGAATCCATGGACTGAATCAGCTGATGTTCCAAACAAGGACACGCGTCATCAGTTATCAGAAAGCTCGAAAACAACTCGCCAGAGCTTTACTGTATCAGCATATATGCGCAGATTAAGTGTCACAAGTAGTTGCTGGTTAATCTTAGAACTGAGCGGAAGTGTGTTGTATGGTCTGTATGACTTCCAATTTCCAGTAATGGCTGCCACGAGAGAAGAAATTCTAACAACAGAAGCCAATACGGAAATTACAAGACCAGCGGCCAGCAGTACTGTGGCTTCTGCACTAGCAATTGATCATTGCTCTTTGAGACTCCGTGTTTCGAATTTAACTGACCTATAAATAAGCTTACACACTGTGCTGAAACACGAGACCAAAAGATCTACCAATTGGGCTATTTGTGCTATACAGGGTATTTACGCTTTTCACATAAAACAGCACGGGATCAAACGGATCTGTGAATTCCGGTTTTTTTTGGCTGGAATCCATCCGTGGCTTAAGTTACTCTTACTCTAATAATTATTGTCTTTTCAATCATCTCTGACCCTCTCAATTATGGTCCTTATAATCCCCTTAAGCGAATTCATTTCCATTTATTGGGTGATTATTAGAACACTAGAGTATTTGCCCGTCGTATGACGGGTTGAAAAGAAAATGAATGCATTGATAGGAAGAGAAACGAATATGTTTATTGGAATGCTTGATTATAAGTCACATTGCGAGTCAGACAGACGGATTGATTGTTAGACAAACAGCGGTTAGTAAGTCTGTCTCTCCCTCCGTCCCTCCCTCCGTCCCACCCTCCGTCCGTCCTTCCGTCCGTCCTTCCGTCCGTCCCTCCGTCCATCCCTCCAGCCCTGGATCGAACACTAGAGTATTTGCCCTGTATTGCACATGGCCAATCGATGTTTAGGCTAATCAGTCTTCGACTCGTGTTTGCTCCTCCTCCCATTCAACCTCCGTCAGATCGTGTGCTATAATGAGGCAGTGATGCCGAGAGGGAGGAAGGGAGGAGGAAGGGAGGAAGGGAGGGAAGGAGGGAGAGAGGGATGGAGTGAAGGAGGGATGGAGCGCCAGAGCTAGGGCGGGAGGGAGGCAGGCAGGCAGAAACAGACTTATTAACCGCTGTTTGTCTATCAATCCGTCTGTCTGTCTGTCTACCAGACCGCCGGCGTCGGGCTTCGCCAGATGCCGGCCTTAGGTAGGTCGGCCAACGGCTTCTCAGGCATGGTTAGCAGCATCAGTTAGGTCTACATTCCAGACATTTCACTGCAGCCAAGAACGGACGGCCGCTACATTCCAAAGCGTTTATCGTACGATGGACAGACGGACACTCAGTTCTGGGAAACTATATAAGAGATAGGTCCAGAGGCGTAGACTCTGAGGGGAAGCAGCCGGGGGACGTGTCCCGCCTCCAGTAATTGAGATGGGCTGTACACCCAATGCAACAAGTGTAGAATGAATAACCAAATGCCCCGCCCCCATATTTTGGACAAGTTTACGCCAGTGGATAGGTCCCTATAAGAGTCGACGCTAGCCGTAATTTGTATCATTTTCTCTTCGTACCATATACTGGAGTTGCACCATTCACTTGAATTTGAACGTAGTTATAATCTACTAGTTTGAATTTATTTGTTCTTTATCAACGTCCTAAGAATTACGTAAGCCTGGGCAAGTGTGCACAAATACCTTGATTTTAAAATCCTTTACTAACAATAAAAAGAGGTAGGCCTACAGTTGTACGATCTGTGATTTTGTTTAATATAAAAACGGCACACAGACACAATCAAAATATCTGCGACTACGCATCTTCATCATTCTGTTAAACGTCAAACAGTGCAGGCCCAAAAGCGCAGATGCTTTCATCCTATATATAAAAAATATTATACATTCAAAGCTATAAAGGGACCTGCATGTAACCGCAGGCACTTTTAAGTCCGTAAATATTCTTATGAAGATAGTATTAAAAAGTAGAAAGATCAAAGGGTTACGTGGCATGCACTGCGTTTGCCACCTTATTTGTAGGTTATATGAATATTCATGCTTATGACTGGTTTCTGGCGATCGAAATGGTAATTTGCAGACAAGAATTTGGCCTAGACATAATTAGAGGTAGTGGATCAAGGCTCTTTTCCAGTTTTTACGTAAGTTTTATGACATTGTTTGACAGTTTATTTTCATATTCAAGGTTATGTCATAATGTCATAATGTTCGTGCGTCTAAGAAGTATTTGTAAGCGTAAGTGAATTATAATGCAGTGTCATATGAACAGTTTTACAAATCTGTAATTAAAAGTCTATAGGCCTACTCCACTGGTTATGCCAGTATAAGGATCTTGTAGCACAGTCCTACTATTATATTATCTTAAAGTTTAAATGATATCTCTTGCACAGGAATTCAAACCCTCTTTCATGATGGCCATTGTGATACTAGCGAGAAGTGAGTTTCAACAGTCATTGAAATGCCATATACACAGAGGAACATGAAGTATAATAATTTATACAAATGTGACGAATACGAAAGTGAGAAAAAATCAAATCTTAAGTAGCTCATTTTCTGTCCCTTGTTCAAGGACAAGTGATCTCAACTATACTGCTCACGAACTGCAGGCCGATCAATTTCTGTGCACCTTCGTTAGTCCACAGTCCACTCATCACCGGTACTTCGCTCGGTACTGTCGAGAATAAGCCTCTTGTGCATATCAATTAATCTTGCGTGAAGTGCATACTCTTCCGCGATACACGTTGCCACCTATAGCTGAGAACTTCAATTTTCTCTTTACCTGCTAAGTTTTCTTAATGAAGACACACACCTACTATTCGGGATGCAGCAATAGGCTACAGTTACAATGCATTTCTAAAATGCAATGTACGATAACTGACAGACTTTTAAAGGGTTCTGACATATGATTACGTTGATATATGAAGCTGACGCCTTTCAGACACCAAATAGAGGCCTATATATATATATATATATATATATATATATATATATATATATATATATATATATATATATATATATATATATATATATATATATATATATATATATATGTGTGTGTGTGTGTGTGTGTGTGTGTTTGTGCGTGCGTGCGTGCGTGCGTGCGTGGGTGTGTGCGTGCGTGCGTGCGTGTGTGTGTGTGTGTGTGTGTGTGTGTGTGTGTGTGTGTGTGTGTGTGTGTGTGTGTGTGTGTGTGTGTGTGTGTGTGTGTGTAGGTGTGTGTGTGTGTAGGTGTGTGTGTAGGTGTGTGACACTGTGTGTGTGACACTTTGGGATGATAATGTGTCGAAGGATGGTGCACCGTGCACGTCTTACAGAAGACGACAAAAGACACACGATGAAACGATGCCAAATGTTGTCAACGTTAACGTAAAGAACTCAACAACATAAAAAGCGGGCTCGTCCGGGCTTTTCTGATGACAGTCACCTATATGGGGCGCGTCCAGTCCATTCCACATATGAGGGATTGTAAGGTTGCTTGGAAGTCACAACGATCTTTTCCTACGGCTGGTTTTTAACGAAAGCAGTCAACTCATACGGAGGCCCGTCTGCTGCGTGTACTTCCGATGCTCTCATGTCCATCCGCCGGAGATCAGAGCCGATGGGGTTCCGTCCGTGGAGCGTCCGTCCTGAGTCTTCATCTAGGATCTCGCAACGGATGAGTATTCATCCGCCTGCTTGGCTCACATTTTCAGTCTCGTCACATGCTTTCACTTTGATGGACTCCTTGGGACTTCAACTCGTACCAGGCTCGTCCGAATGTTTCTTTCACGTTTCGTAGGAGTGGCCTGTTTTCGTCCACCGCAGCAGTTTGCCGCTTCTCAATTTCTTTTGGAGTAGCCCGTGTTCGTTCACTGCCACACGTCGCCGTTTCTCACGGTTCTTCGAGGTTTGGTTGAAATTCGTTTGTTAAACACTTATCTGTATCAGCGGTGTCTGCGAAGACTGACTAGTTACCGATGTTTAGCCGCTTTGCTACTTACCTCGATGTCAATAATCTGTCAATAATCTGCCAATAATCCTTCTCCTACTCAACCTTCGCTGCATGACCGCCATCCATATCAGCTGTCGCCCTCCATCCCTCCATGCCCTATTTTACTTACACAAGGCTTTATATAAGCTTATATATTTCAACCAATCTCGCTATCGTCGTGTTATGCGGACTCCCAGGACTTGTTACTACTCAACCAAGCCCTCTGACTGTTTCCCTCTGAATGTACCGAGGACAAGGACAACTCTTGATAGCCGTGGTTTTAAACCGTTGCTAGCCCCAGACGCTAGACCTCGAAGGCAGGCTGGAACGGTACTCCATCCTGCTCTGAAAATGTGTGTCTTCAAAGACTTTATATTAATGTGAATATGCATGAGCCATAAAGAGCACGTATTTAAATCTTGGTTGACTATATTCTCATTATAGCAGATAGAGGTATGCATAGGCGTAATTTGTGGGGGATACGAGGGGTACCCGTACCCCCCACTTTTTGGACTGAGGGGTACCGTACCCCCCACTCTTTAAACAATGCCAATCAATATTTTATTAATGTGCCTTACCAGAGATCGCAGTCTCTGCCTTGCTTCGTGAATGTCGACAGAGTGAGGAGTATGCATCCCCAAAATACAAAAGTACTTGGATTCACACAAACAATAATGAGAATACTGGCACGGTAATATGGCCGAAATGGTCTTCATGTGAAAGTGGAGAAGAAATTAGTACCCCCACTTTTTAGACCAAAGTTACGCCTCTGAAGGTATGAAACGATTTTATTTTTGAAGAGTAAGAATAACTCGACTAATGAAGTCCGATCGTTTAAAAGTAGGCTTACACTGTAAAACTTGCATTGGCCATACACTTAGCGACGAGCGTATACAACGTATCAAAACATAACAGCCTTTAATAGCAGCAACATAGATCAGCAAGTAGAAGTTCATGTGAATATACCTATTGATGCCATAAAACGCATTAGGCCTCATCTACTGCATATCTACGCGTATAGGTCGGTAGAGTTACTCTATATTTTATCGTGATCATTTTTAACGTTCTCTGGTGATTTTTCTGCGTCGATAATAAATCGTGCATTTGAAAGGCTATAGCGATTTGCTTGACTTCCGTATCCGCGCCCAAACATGCTTCTGACATACGTCAACATATTCCATGACACTCGATGTGACCTATATCGACGAACTTGTATGGTTCGGCTGGCGTAGAGACCACAGGTGGCTTGCGTTAATACAAATTATTCGTCTATACTGCATCCACTCGTACGGAGAAACGCCAATAATTCAGGTATAAATGACAGCTTGAGCGTGCCCAGAGCCACACGATACTCCGTATATTTGCGGCTGCACTTACCGACCGTGTAAGAGCATAATTAGTCATCAGCGGGACTTCGATCGCCATAGTACAATAACATACACACCATTAGAGTTATTTGATTGACATTCGCATTCGCATTAGACCAAATTAACCGTGAAATTCGAGGCAGTGAAAGCTATACAACGTCATGTTGATTTTGTGTAGGGCCTAAATCATATTCGTAATCTTAATCGTAATCTCCAAACTTCTAAAGCGCCACTCGAAGGCCAGGCGCATGGCACCAGCTTATTCACGAGCGCTGGCTTATAATCCTCTTAAACTCAGGTCTGTAATGCAGCTTGCCGATATCAGTTGAATTGCGTGACATTTTGTGAATATGTGTGTGTGTGTGTGTGTGTGTGTGACTGTGTGTGTGTGTGTGTGTGTGTGTGTGTGTGTGTGTGTGTGTGTGTGTGTGTGTGTGTGTGTGTGTGTGTGTGTGTGTGTGTGTGTGTGTGTGTGTATATATATATAGGATTCTGTGTAAGTAACGAATATGCAAGTATGAAGATTTGCATAAACCAGTCAACCAGTCACTCGAGGGAGTTACAGGCAATACCTATAATTTATGAGCAGTTTTACAGATTTAAATCATTTAAGTTTTTTAGCTGCTGTGGTGTGTTCGGCAGCGAAATTTCAGTTTTCGACGGGTTAAGGAATTATGAGTAGGGATAGTAAGCCTACAAATTCAAGGCAAAACAATTCAAAAGTCACGGAAGGAGCTAGTAAAAAATTTGCGAAATTCACGACAGCAGATTCACGGCATGAAATCACGCTTTTATTTACTAAGATCCGACCAAGCATTGTGTAGGCCTAATGCCACAGAAATGTCAGTGTAAACTTCCTGCATCAAATCACGTTTATATTTACTAAGATGGGCCAAAGCACCTGAATAACACAGATCACAGAACAATTTATTAGGCCTACGTTGCCACTTGCCAAACATATCAGTTCTGGAAGTCCAGCTGCATTAATTTCACAAAAAAAATCCAAAAATCACGGCAATTCACGGCATTTGGGGGAAATTCACGGCATTCACGGCAAATGCCAGGAAATCACGGAATTCACGGCTGCCGTGACTTCGTGAATGTCTACTATCCCTACCTAGGCTACCTATGAACCACTACCGAAAACTGCTGCTCCTCAAAGGCAGTGGATAACAGCTGTACAGATACGAATGACGAGACAAACTGTCAAACGAAATGTAAATTTGAGTATCATCATCATCATAAATATAATATCCCAACGAATGATATCGTAGGGCCTACATGTATCGTAGACCAAGTAGGCCTTATTGTGCCAAGTGTACATTTTGAAACAAGAGGGCCGAGCACAGAACCCCGAGGGACGCCACACGGGAACAAAGCCTTGGTCGAATAATTGCCGCGTATACGTGTATACGCGCCACGCATCTGTGCCCGGACACAGATGCGTGGCGAAGCAATTCATCGCACGACCAGAAACACAAAAGCAATGCTGGAGGCGGAGAGATTCTTGCAAATACAAGCTGTTCTGTGCGGCTGACATTTGCGTTGTCGAGTCCTATATAGAATTTTCGCCTCGTGCTATTGCTGCATCCTTCAAACCAAAATGCGTTCCCTTGGGGGATGCTTTAAATCATTGCAGGGAAGAGTCAAAGGCGACGTGAGACCGATGGACCCTTGAGGGGGCGACGTGAGACCGATGGACCCTTGAGGGGGCGACGCGAGACCGATGGACCCTTGAGCCAATATCGGTTGCCAACTCCACAGTCTCCGCAGCTCTCAAGAACCTTTGGTCTGGCGCGTGGAGGTTTGGCTGGCGCAGACTACGTAGAAACAACCGGAAAGACTTCAAGTGGTAGGCATATGCCAAACAACAAGAACCACCACACCGACCCCCGACCACCACCACCAGTGCAGCAGCACAAGGAGCAGCAGCCTACTTAATCCACATCTATTTCAACCGGATATATCCGAATAGACTGAAATTAAACTACTTGACCCTTTGTGCATTCTGTAGTACTTACATAAGATACACTCTGTGTGTTCTTTAGGCGTGTGTCTACAGGCTATACCATCGGCGCAAGTTAAAAATGAGCGCTTTCTGAAATGCATACATTCGTTCAACTTACCAAACAATCGTTTAATAGCAGATTGCTTGTAGGCCCTACATGCCTAAAGCTACACTATAGAGACCTACAGACAGATCCACTAAAGCATATAATACATCTCTATTTGTATGGCAATGTGACAGAAGAGATAAATTATGTAGAGACTAGAGACAGCGATGCAAAATGTCAGAGGAACACAGAGAAAGACATTCGTAATAAAAACAATGTCTTGTCTTGTCTTGTCTTGTCTTGTCTTTAATCGTCGTCGATCTCAGGATTTGCCGCACCACGGACAAAAATTGTTACATGATTGTAAACACCAACCTCTGTTTCTGATCTTTCAATCATAGGCGTAATTTGTGGGGGGTACGAGGGGTACCCGTACCCCCCACTTTTTGGACTGGGGGTACTGTACTCCCCACTTTTTAAACAATGTCAAGCAATATTTTTGTTATTGTGCCTTCCCAGAGATTGCAGTCTCCTCCAAAGTACGGAAGTTGTTAGATACACAGGTAAATCGAGAGCCAAAATTAATGAGAATACTGACAGGGAATATGTTCAAAATGGCCACCATGCGAAAAGCGACAGTGGAGAAGAAATTGGTACCCCCACTTTTTAGACGAAAGTATTGGTACCCCCCACTTTTTAGACTAAAGTTACGCCTCTGCTTTCAATAACGGGTCGAATGATAGGACCTACTCCAGTTCATCGATGGCGTTTGGAACCCGTGCTTTCGCGTGACAGGCCGAGCGCTCTAACCAGCTGGCTGCTATTTAAAGGAAATATGCGCTAATAGGCCTATAGATACGAATATTCGTATTTTGGTTTGATTATGTGCATGACAGCTGCCGATCAAACATGATAGGCCCCTGTGTTCATTATAGATTTTGCAGTTTAGCATATTATAATACGGGTACTCTTCACGTCTGTGAATGTTTTATGGCCGATGCCTTTCGCCTTTCCCAGAGAACCTAAACGAACTGAAGACTTCATGCTGCAGGTGAATAGGCCTACAACTTTCCTACTTCTAAGAAATAGGCTACTTCCGAGTCTAGCGCTTTAGAATTCTTCAGGCAATTTCATTAGCCATAGGCTACATTGCTAAAGATTGTTAGTTCGACCGCCTTCCTTTGTAGACGACTATGATTAACCTGAATTCATGTAACGACGCGCTTGGGTGGTGTCAGTCCCAAGCCTGGATAAACGAGGAGGGGTAGGCTACGCTAATGAATTTGTTATGACAAAGCGTCGTTCATTAATTAGAAATTAGAGTAACGGTGCGAATTTAATTTATCCGTCGGCTGCTCTTTGTATTACTCAGTTGCCTACTTTCTGGGAGGTAATAACAGATTGTCTCATTCTAAGCCCCACATCTCACTCTGTCGCTGTAGGCGTAAGTCTTAATAAATCTAGGCGATCCTAGTCGTAAGGCATGCATAAATGTAGGCCTATATCTGAATATTTGTGTAGCGCCTTTCAGGAACCTGAGATCTCTAACCACCGGAACAGCGCGCCCTCTAACCATATGCGTAATTTGTGGGGGTACGAGGGGTACCCGCACCCTCACTTTTTGGATTGAGGGGTACCCGTATCCCCACTTTTGCATTGAGGGGTACCGTACCCCACTTTTTAAACAATGCCAATCAATATTTTATCATTGAGCCTTCCCAGAGATCGCAGTCTCCGCCTTGCTTCGTATATGTAAGAAGTTGGTACCCCCACTTTTTAGACAAAAGTTACGCCCCTGCCTGTAAACGATGGAAAAGTGCATCTTAACAAACGCATATGACTATTTATAGCGTACACATAAGTTTAAACATTTGTGGCAAAGCATCGGAAAAGCTATATAATGCAACCATGCAAAAAGTTGACTTACTCGCCCGAGTCGAGAAGAAAACATAGGCCTACTACAATATTTACATATAAGCCTATTCAGTGACGGATTTAGACTTGATGAAGTCCTAAGCTAAAGAATGCTTGGAGGTCCCTTGTTAAAAAATTACACACACACACACACACACACACACACACACACACACACACACACACACACACACACACACACACACACACACACACACACACACACACACACACACACACACACACACACACACACACACACACACACACACACACACACACACACACACACACACACACACACACACACACACACACACACACACACACACACACACACACACACACACACACACACACACACACACACACACACACACACACACACACACACACACACACACGCACACGTACACGAACACACAGTACACAACATTTTTTAAAGCTTTTTTGTTTTTGTTTTTGATGTTTAGGCCTCTGCGGATTGTGAAGCCCTGTGTAACATTTTAGCTTATGCATAAATCCGACACTGAGCGTATACTATCAACCAGAGTGGATATAGGACATAGGGCATACACAATTTTAACTTTTGCACCATTAGGCTAACAAACGCAGGGGTGTAAAAAAACTTTCACGCAGTAAGCATATATGCTAGTGTTTGAAAAGGTAATTTCTAAAACAACCCTTAAAGTTTCAATAAAGTTTCTTTCGATGTTTCATATTCAGTCTTGTTGTCCTCGAGACCAAGGTCTTGGTCTCGAGTGCACTCGAGTTCGTTTTTAAAAGTCTTGGTCTTGGTCTTGGTCTTGAGGTTCAAGGTCTTGGTCTTGGTCTTGGTCTTGAGGTTCAAGGTCTTGGTCTTGGTCTTGGTCTTGAGGTTCAAAGTCTTGGTCTTGGTCTCGCAAGACCAAGACCAAGACCGGCTGTTAATATGAACAGTCATTTAACAGAACTCAAGAATTCTGTATCAAGCCTGCTTGCATCATACGACCAATATCTATGGATGGATACAAGTCTTGTTTATCAGGAAAACCCATTGGCAGCAGCAACAGTTATTCTGTATCAGACGGTATGATAAACCATGGGAAGATTTCAAAAGGACTCACTATCTGTACATTTACAGTATGGCGATGTTGTCAGGGCCCTGCCCCTGCTTACCTTCGAGAGCTATGCTGCACAGTTTCAGGTGTCCAAGGCCGACGTTCCCTCCGCTCAGCGGGAAAAGGGGTACTTTTAGTTCCATTTGCTCGTTCCACGACTATGCAAAGTCGAGCTTTTTCAGTGGTGGGCCCGGTAGTCTGGAATAGACTTCCCTTAGAGCTCCGCATGTGCCCTGGGGTCACCCCTGGCATATTTCTTGCAAAACTTAAAACTGTCTTATATGAACGTGCTGGTGTCGGGAGCGCCTCTGAGTAGTTCCCTTGAAGAGGCGCTATATAAATCTTCGAATGAATGAATGAATGAATTTACATCCAGTGCTTGAAAAGCTTCTGTGTGTGTGTGTCAGCGACTTCAGCACATGTAGAACGTTATTTTTTCCACACATGGCGGAATTTTTATGATTCCCCACAAGGCACGTCTTGGTCAGAAAATTCTGAGCGAGTTGGTTTTTGTAAAATGCAAAAGGCATTTGGAATAATAGTTTGCATGAAGGACTTTTGAATACAAATTCGGATTTCTCTACAGGTTGCATTTAAAGTTAATTTGCTTGAATAAAATAAAAGACTCATGTTTTCATTAAAATAGCGAATATTCCGACTTGACAATTTTAGAAGTCTTGACCTGATTACGATTTTTTTGGGTCTTGGTCTTGGTCTTGAGGTTCAAGGTCTTGGTCTTGGTCTCGAGGTTCAAAGTCTTGGTCTTGGTCTTGAGGTTCAAGGTCTTGGTCTTGAGGTTCAAGGTCTTGGTCTTGAGGTTTAAGGTCTTGACAACAAGACTGTTCATATTGAGTAGGCCCCCTAGGCTTTTCTATTCTGATCTAAATGCAGGGTGAGAATTGGCAGGGGGGTTGAACCCCCCTAGTCTTTCTTAGGACCCCATAGTAAAGTCTTCATTGCACACCCAAACTCCACATGAATCAAGGTCTAACCCCCCCCCAGTCTTTTTTCTACAATTCTCATACTGTCTAAATGACCAACCTTACCCAAACACTCCACTATAAGCTTTTGATATATATATACAAATAAATATAGGCTACATGTACAGGTAGGCTAGCCTATAATTTATAAGATTGTATGTATACCTATGACAACATGTGCAAATAAGCAGTTAAGCATTTTGGCGATGCAGTGTTTTGCCTTCGGTAGATCAAGATAATTAGTTTATAGGATAAACGTACTGCGACTGAAATTAATGAGCGTTTGCTTTGCCATCAGTGTTTGTCTAAGACTCGGATGATCTAGGGTGCGTCGTCAAAGTACGGCTCATAAGCGGCTGTGGCGCAGTTGGGGCGAGCCACCCGAGTAATTGCGAATGGATTACTCCCCTAGTTGGTTCACGGACTGCGGACGAAAGAGAAATATAGGACTAGCCTATTGACATTTCGTAATTGATTACCGGGGCAGGAAGAGATGGGTTCACGACGGGTTGGAATTAAGTTTGTCTTCGACAGAACACGAAATGGCACTTGAACAACAGAAGCGATCTACTTAGGCTAATGATGCGTTAGAGGCGCTGGCGGTGGGGGGGGGTGAGGGACACGCAGCTCGATGTCTGGGAATGCATTATGGCTAATGAAGATGACTGATGAATGGACGGGAGCAGTGGAAAGCAAAACTAAACTTGGACCGACATCCGTCTGTGACGACGAGATGCATTGTATCGCTTCAGCAAGGACGGATCGTGACTTAATGAGAAGACTTACACGGACTTCCGCCTGCCGTGCATCATCTTACCAACATAAACCTTCAACGTGGAAGACATCGGACTGATGGAGCAACGGTAGGGAAGAACATGGGTGCATGAAACGGAAAGATGGACTGCTGTACGAGATGGACTAGAATGGGAGAGCGGCAGGAAACACAGCTATTGCAAAACACTCAGGTAGAGAGAGGACGGCCTGCGTAGCCAATAACAATTAACTCCCTGACAGCCACAATGGTTTCGCCTAAAATTGGGCCGATAACCTGCCACCAGTGACCCCTGGATCACAACGAATCAGGGTATATATCTTAGGGGTCATCCATAAAGGACGTCTGCAATGAGGGGGAGGGAGGGTCATCCAACTGCGGAAAAGGGGAAGGGTTATGACTGGTGGGGACGTCCGCATCTAAGTTTAAATTTGATAGGTTTAAACACTTGTTTCAACCTTCCCCGAAAGACGAAAAGGTCAGTGAGATGATTGACTAAAACCTCAAGCACGGTATAAACTTTACTGCGACTTTAAAGAGGCTTTTATTACTGCACATCCTGATTATGAAACCCTAAACTGTCACTTAATGTGCACAGGAACAGTGGAATAATTGTAAAAAGAATGACATTAGAAATTGGCTTTGGCATGCGGACATCCGCAAAGGGGAAGCAGAGGGCAAGGTCAGATGCGGACAAGGGAAGGATCCAAAGTAGGTCATAATTTGTAGACGTCCTTTATGGATGACCCCTTACTGAGCTGATGGTAGAGTGATTAACTGTAGGCCTACAGAGGTTTTTCATTTCTCTAAACTCATTAGCATTATTACAAAGCAGAGTGCACCAGCACTAAGGAAAATTTCTATTGCAATTGTGAACACTGGCTCGGTCTTACACGTGTACAGCTTCAAACACTTGTATAAATCCGTACAGGTCTGGGACCTAATACCAGTAAGTACTCTGTGTAAAGAAAAGAAGTAGAGGATTTTCTGTTTCTCTGTTAAATCTTGAATGATGATTTTGGCTAGATGCATTTGCCTTTCTCTCAGCCATCATCAATTTATCATGCAATCAGTCAACAAAACCAGGAACAACATGTGATCCAATCTAAACCGCAGAAAGAGGGATAGCAAAACAGCAAAGAGACTGCCGTAAGAAATTTCTTGTTAATCAATCACATATAATGGTCACACTCAATGGGCTTATAATTAAACATTTTAACTGTCCATTTGTAAAATTTTTCACTATAGAGTTGCTTGGGAGTGATCAAGAAAAAGAAAGTAAAACCATTGGGCAATGTGTGGAAGTCAACTATTAACAGATTAAGAGGTTAAATAATTTATTTAAGGGCAGTGGAACTACAACTCATCTGTACAAAAACACCAGTGATTCCAAATTCATATCCTGCACTTTTGATTCAAGCCTAACACAAGAGTAAAACCAAAAAAGTCAAAATGATTCATGGATGCAACAAAGTGGAGCCAGAAGCGCATCAGGGAGCTCTGGATAGCTCAATTAGCCAACCGGGTCAATGGCGACCCTGAAAGGCAGCGATCAGGGCAAATCGAGCACATCCTGGTCTCATGCATTGAACCATCTTTCTAGATTCTAGAACAATTTCTCTCAATGAAAATTCAACCTTCATCATCAGACAGCTCAAAAAGGTTCAGCCTCTCATAAGCTGCATCTCTTTGATAGAAATCTGTTCAGTGCCTCTTAGAGGTTCGTAAAAGGCGTGTATAAATACATAGATACACAGTATTACATACACACACTTTTATGAGGCCCTCATTCTGGGAGTAGCTTGCAGTTTTTTGGGAACAGGCAACACATAAATTTAAGATACAAAAGTAGCACATAGAACTGAAATCATAAACTAACGTTGGTATAAGAATTATTCAAAACGACAACAGTTTTCATATTGGTACAGTCATTGGTTCAAAATGTCTTTTAGGAACTCACCCAGAGTCATTTATCAATCGGTCACCCAACCCAATTTTTCAAAGCCAACTTTAAGTAGACGAATTGAACTTGCTACTTTTCCTATACATTCCAGTTTTCTTTCAAAATGAGAACATAAAGATAACCTTACTCTAAGACAATTAATTGTTGGCTGTATAAATTTGATAAATATCATTCTGAGGCTCCTGCAGTGGACAAAACTGAAGCCCGAGTCTCTGTCACGAGTAGCTCCAACCTAATTAAGGTTAATACTGAAAACTTCGTTTAGTCTTTATGTCATCGAGGATCTGCTGCAGTTCGTCATCCTCAAATCGTCCTTCAAGGCTACACAGAAAAAACACCAGATGACAAAATCACTCTGAAGGGGTCATGCATAAAAGGCCTGGAAAAAATGACCTACTTTGGACCCCTTCCTTCCTGCTCGACTGCATGTGTCCAAATTTGCTACTCAAACCCCTTCCCTTCGTGGACATCTACACTCCAATGCCAATGAGTCAGTAGCCAGTTAAACACATACAACACTGTACAGCTTAGGCCCAAATCCCAGTTCAACTAAGTCCAAGAATGATCCCCATGGAAGTGATACAGACCTGCTGTCTGACTCAGTTTGTCTTTATGGCACACACTCACTGCCCTGAATAACTATGTCCCACTTGGGCTTAGCCTTCCCCTCTCTGCATTTTTCCCTATTTGGTAAACACCTACCTCCCTCCTCCTTCTTTAGGAACATTGGGGAGGCCCAAGCTATGGATGGTTGGATGGTCAACACATGGATATTGAGATTATAAGGAAGGGTTTGAGGCATAGAGTCACTAATAAGCATCACAGTTATCTAACATTCTGCAAGCTAATGCCCATTGCCCAATCTATTAATTACAGTTTAAGATACATTAATGGGCTCTTTAATGTGCTCCTCATGCATCTTAATAAGTTTCATAGCTCCATGATTAATTATAAAATGTACAAGAATTCCACCCCATAAGCAACGTTAAATGCCATGGTTATTGAACCAATGCTGCTCTACAAAGGTGATAGTCTTAGTATATGAACAAAGCCCGTTATAATTACAAAAATCTCATCCAACTATGGTAATATGCCAACTTTCTGTTGACACACCATTTCTGAGCCTTCACTATTTAGGCTGGTAAGCTAGTATCACCTTGGCACTACTGTCTAGTTCTAATTACTAACAAAAACATTGCTACTGATAAGAAATAGACAACAGAATTCATATTTATTGATATTAGGCAAGTTTATCTCAGCAGAAGTTCACAAAGGTTATGTCTTAGGTTTAACTGCTGGACAGATCTTCAAAGACACTAAATATATGACCTTTCCATACCCCCACAGCTTCACCACATACTGTCAATCACAAAACTCTAGATTTAAAACCTAGACATGGGAAGCAAACATCACAACATTACCAAGCCACTGAACAGTGACACAGCTGAACAATAATCATCAATTGTGACAAGTAGCATACCTTGGAATCAATGCTTTGGCTTCTTCTGTTGTGTCTGGACAAAGATTGGCCAGGGTAGCAAGTTCAAATTTGTGAAATTTTTTCTGGACCAACAAACTGAAGATAAAGCAGAAAATTTAAAAACAAATAACTCTACAGCTTCATTAAAGCCCGGTTAAAATATCCATGTTGATCAAAATGGATTCAGTTCAACTTGTTGAAGGATGGAATATCACATTCCACATCCAATGAATAAATAGTAAAACTACTACAGACTTATTTGATAATGCATACCAGAATATTTTAACAAGTTTTCAATTACTACTATGCACCATGGCACTCTGATTGGATGTGGACTAAAGGTCATCTTCGAGATATTCAGAGTTTACATAGAGATTGATAATTAATTAAGAACTTATATACTAATATTATTACCACCCTAAATTGAATTAAAATTGATTATTGAGGAGCTCTAGCAGTTGTCAGTTGACCTTACAGTGATTCTCAATTGTCACAGATACCTTAGCATTCAGTCTGTTGTAACTATTGTACTAATGTACATGTCTCGATATTGCACTAACCAAAGTGGTTTTGTAACTTATCTCAAAAGTGAGAAAATCTGACTTGCCTAATGTTTGCATAGAGGAGAAGATGGGCATAAGGAGAAGATGGGCAAAACAATGAGCAGAAACTAGAAGAACCATTCACCTGTCATATGGAGAAGATGGGCATAATATTAGAAATCAAGATGGTCGCCCTTAGTTAGTGTGTGAGCGTGAAATATTTCATTTGAAATATTTCATTTCTGACAGGTTTTTTTGAAATATTTCAATGACCAAAAAAAACAACATGTTTTGAAGTATTGGATGCACACAAATTGACACAATGTCTTGATGAAGGCCATGAAAACTATGATGACAGTGACGATGCCAGTGATGATGATGACAGTGACACTGACAGTTATGATGATAGAGACAATGATGATGTTGACGATGACAACAAAGATGATGACATGGACGATGATGAATAACAATGAGGAAATCTTGTAACTGACAGATTTTAGCAGTATTATTACTATTAATGATGGTTTACTCTGTCTGACTGATAGTACTATTTATGTTTGTGTTCTAAGTTGTATTCTTAGAACTTTTTGTAAAATTTTGTTTGCCGGATTATTATTGAGTCTAGTTGACATAGTATTTGTGATTTATAATTTGTCTTGTAAAGTCACTAAAGTGTTTCGAATTCTATACGATTGACTGTGTCCTAGGCTAGCCTCCTAGGCTAGCAGAATTTAGCTAAAATCACATTTATTTCATTTATGACAAAACAAGTGATTAATAATAACTGTTAAGCATAACAATGAACAATAACATCTACTTTATTAGATCAAACTGTAATTTGTGACATTTGGTGAATAAAATATGTTTTTCAACATATAATGTAACTCTCATAAAAGTCATTCTTAAAAACAGGTAATTAGAAATAAATTGAGTATCTCGAGGATGGTCATCACTAACACAATAATGCATATAATATGTAATATGAGAGAAATAAATAAACTGTTATTATGGTTGTAATTAGTTGTAAAATGTAAAAAAAAAACTAATTTCAAATGTTTCAAAGGAAACTGAAATATTTCAAATAAAACTGAAATATTTCATTGAAATATTTCAACGCCAAAAAAAACATGTTTTTTTACATCTCTACCCTTAGTATATACTGGAACAACTAAACGCCAGAATCCATGCACTCTGGCAAATCTGCTGAATGTTGCGTGCAGTGCTTTTTTCAGCCGGAACAGCGTTCCGGCACCTTTTTTCAGGTGTTAAAAAATAAATTATTTATTTTAATAATAAAAGCAATTATGTAGTTATTTTAATTTAATTTAAGTGTTTTGAACTGTTTTCGATGTTTACTGAGACCCCACTGCCAAGCCCGTTTTTCTCTGGATTGTAGCCCGCCCATAATAATTCCGTTCCAGAAACTATTGTTCCGTTCTGGAACCTTTTTTCCCAGAAAAAAAGCACTGAACGCGTGGATGCAGTATGTACGAATGTATGTGGTTCTTGAAATAGCGCCTCTAGGAACCATAATAATAACGCACAGTTCATAAAATCCATTTATAAACTGAAAATCTCTAATAACATTCAGCAGAGTTACCTTGATCTGAACGAGTCTGAAATACCAAGGAAAAGCGATCATCCAAAATAATTCAAGTACCTTCTAACAGCTCCAATTGTTTCTCGATTGGCATATTTCGAGAACCGTTGAGTGTAGTTAAGCGTTTTGATGAACACGTCTGACAGTTCTTGTTCTTCTTCAGCACTTTCATTCTGCTGCTTTCTGTGCAATCACCAGAAAAGTCAGGTTTGATTGTTTTTGAAGAGCAGGCCTACTCAAGATAGAAATCTGTCCAGAAGTTTCAAACACCAAAACTAATCTCTGGCTTGTTAAATTACAATAAATCTCCCTGAAATGCCAGTGAGCATTGTTATTTCATGTGAAATTTGGATAACTAACATTAATCTGCATAAGATTCACGAACATCTATAATTTCTGGCCATCACAAAACATTCATTAATTCATTCAGAGCATTCATATAGCACCTCTACAAGATACCTACTCAGAGGCTCTCCCAGCCCAGCCCCAGTGAAAGACAATAGAAAAACTGAGATGCCATGTAGGGCCAGTGTTTGCATGCCTGACGCACAACTTGAATTTCAGAAATCTCATCCCTAGGCTCTTGAATCTCAACTAACAGATTATAACTACATGCTGTGGTTTCACTTTGAAGCAACTCTTGACTGATGCCAAGCATGCATTGTAACTGCACTACAAATAACTTGGTGTTCAGATAAACGTCAAATTTAAGTGGTTGTGGTAACTTTAATGACATAGAAATTTTTGCATTAACTACCATCACCAAATAAACATTATTAACCAAAACTAACCTGTGTTCCAACAACATCTGAACTTCCGATATCAGGAGAGTTTCAGCATGCTCAAATTCTGCAATTAATAATTATCTACAGCATTACTCATGGTATTCAAATTAAAAATAAAAATGTCAAAATTACCACCACCTGAATGCCTAATGCTTAGATATTTGTGGCTAATAAGCAGTCAGTATATTTATAGAAAGAGCAGTAAAAGTAGTAATAGCCTATTCGTAATGTTGATATAGCAAATGCCGTCAATGCAAAGTGAGGCTAACTGTCAACCTGACTAAGAATACCGGTACATAAAACTATAATCTAGGTCTTGAGACTGAAGTTAGTTTCATGCAGTCTTTTCTGCAATGAAGATACTTCAACTTCTGGTGAGTAAAGTGGTAAGAAGCAAACAACTTGATAATGTTACATATAGGCATAACATAAATTCCATACGACTGGTCCATTAATTATTAATTCATTTTTATATGTTTCGTGATGCATAGCATTTATGTATTGCTTAAAAAATTGCAGTGCTTCAAGTAGTTCTTTAAGCATAATGGGAGAGTATAATAGGTCATGTTCTAACTCTACCAACAAAACATTGTAATCATTGGTGTTCTGCTTCCCACAGGGCCATTGTTTCCATAATGCACACTAACTGTATTTGGCTCAATTCCAGGCTATCTTCTTGCTTTAAGGACATTTTTCTAATAAAATTTTTCTAATAACATTTTTCTAATAACATTTTCCAATTGCATTTTTATTTCATTGTATTTCCTTTGTTTCGTGCGCCTCTTTAGTGCATAACATGTCTGTTAGCCGCAGTGCGTTTGCAGGCGGTTCATTAAAGAATATACTTACTTACTTACTTATCTATAGTCCTGCGTTATTCCATGTCAACTCAACCAGTTTGGCAATGCCCACAGCCCCACACCCAACATTTGGATTTTGATAATTGTTGCCAGTAGGCAGATAACTATATATGATGAAGGTAAGCATAGTTTTAAATCTTAAAATTTAGTAGCACGAGATACGAGTCTTACACCACACCTAAGGTAGCCTAATTTTCAGTGTCAATGCCAATTACCGTTTACGATTTTGGGTCACTGTATTTCAGTGGCTATTCATTCTATGCTAGTACAAACAACATAGGATAACTGATTCAATCTCAAAATCACAATCAACCATTGATAAATGGATGAGTCACCTACCTCAAAAAGCTGATATCTACCATAAGTGAGCCTCATGTTCAACAGCAAATAATCGCTGTCTGTGATGGTAATATTAATCCAAAGGGACCAAAGCAAAGAATCTAGATCACTTATGTTGAGTTAGAAACCAAAATTCACTTTTGCAAAGCCTGCAAAGTTTGTATATTATGGGGCAGAGATCTGGATGCTCACCAAGCTCAAGAAAGGAATCTGATACCTTCCAATATTAATTCACAAGGAAATGTTTGAGAGATGGTGGGAAGGAAAGGACCAGACTAGGCACTTTAAGCTATGATAGCCATCTCTCTGAAGAATTGGAAGACACTGATTAGACAGCCTAATGTTCACGGCACACATGTTCAAATGCACTGAGTCTGACGTCTAAATAGTTGTTTGCAGGCTGGGTAGGATTACCTCTCAGCTTCATGCCAGATTAATAGGATCACTTACTAAAGTTCAAACTCTTAGTCTCCTAACAACGGCCTATGTGCCAGATACATCTGACGCCCAGCAGACGCCAGTGCCCCAACTTCAGATTATTCTGGCGCAAACACACAGACTCAGGGAAGTGCTGGCATGGCTAATTTCATGCTCTATGGTTTATAGATTATTACAACATATGCTGCAAGATCCAAATCAAAATTAGCGGTGTTCCAACTTTGTATGGAAGCCTGCTTCCCACAAATTACCAGCACTGTACCCTTTGAGGGAGTGACTGGTTTGTCTGTTGGTGTTAACAATTTCATGGCTGGACAAGCAGGGGCACCGCCAGGCCCCTCCCATCTCCTCCCATCCACACCCCTCCCCTGTCTGTCACTCGTAGTCACTAGTCATACACTGAAAATGACTCGGAGAGACTCATAAAAGTACAGTATAACACAAGCATATGATATTATTATTACATACTGTATGGTAAACCAAAATTACACAATGAAATTGTCAAAAATATCGAATCGATGCCTAATCCTTGTGTGGATTTGATTTGGTGGGTGGACGCACGTGCGTCCAGTGCGTCACGCTGCCGGCGCCTCTGTGGACAAGGCTGTTTACATGTTTCACAAACTTGATCTTATGGACCCGACACATTGTTGCACAGACAAAACTCTTCACAAAACAGAGCATACGGATCATTTGCACCCAACTCCGGCGGCAATTCTGTCTCCAATTCTGTTTTGGGAATTAAGTACGCACCCGATCACATGTTAACAAGTGAATAAAGAACCTTGAAATTATTATCAGTTCAGAACTTCAGAACGAAATATAAACAAATAAACACCCAGTTCATTCTCTCTGAGCGATAATCAGGTAGCCAATGAGCGATAATTAGGAATCTACAGCAAAAGCCGCAATGTTTTGTTTTGAAATAATATTATCACAGAGTCCAAATAAATGATCAAAATAACCTTTAGGAAATACTAATTCCGAGGCATCTTCTTCTACTAGATCGCCGCCAGGAACAGGAGCTCCTCCGCTGGCCATATTGCACAAACCTAATTTGAATTACACAACGATTGAACTACACACAAAAGATCCTAAGCATAGATAGCAAAGGAATCTATTATTAGGTACAAAGAATAAAGTCCGTCACGTACAAGCAAAACACTTACATATTTGGAATCAGCTATAATAATAATAATAATATTTTCAAACTGACAGTTATGCAGTTTGATTACAAATCAGTATGAACGGATGATCACAAGTTATTACAGGAGTCGAATTTTAATTGTATACGGCAGCCAAACAAGGCACCCATCACGTCCTACATCTCATTTTCACAACGCGCCATCTCGCGAATGACTGCAGATAATTGGAATCTATTATTGATTGATATATGCAATTTTGCATATGACGGATATCATATAGCCTTCGCACAACGACTTCCAAGACCTTAAGTAAGTTCATACTTTATTCATTTCTTTATTTCATGTCATACTTTATTCCTCTTTAGTGGTGACAGTTTAACGTAGGCCTACTTTGGAGAAGATTTATGAAAAAATTGAATTGAAATTCTTTCAAAGCATCCAATCGCCCCAACACTGTCTTCACCATGGCAATTACTGCCTGCAGAGCACCTTCATAGTTTCAACTTAAGAAAAAAGGGTCATGCATTTGAATTACCGCACTTTAATACACTGCTGCATAAGAAATCCTTCATCATTCGCTCACTGTACAACTATAAAAACTGTGTTGTTCATGCTAGTCTTATAATGCCTGTTTCGATATCTAACGTACCTGGCTCCAGTTGTAGACCCTATAGTAGGCCTAATGGTGTGCGTGTTGTCATCTTGGAACAGAAACTGACCTGGAAACTGCTGCAGCGCTGATGGTGCTATGCAAGTTTTTACGTCGGTGTCTGCAATTTGGTCTGCGAGGCAGTAGGCCTAAGGCACGCTACAAGCCACTATACCCCGTGATCGATCGAGTCGACCTGCTACGATCGACTTGGCTCGGCCGACGATCGACTCGATCGACTTTGTCGACTAGTCGACCTCTCGTCGACTCGATCGACTTGGCAAATAAACGATCGACTTGGTCGACTTTGTCGACTTGGATTGTATCTCTTGGCCATGGGCCCGGGAGCCATGGCGCCAAAGGTGCCAATGCTCACACAAGTTTTGGCTCTGTAGCGCCGAGGCAGAAGCATGCTCAGTGATTGCTCACACAACTTTTGGCTGGCGCTTTGTATTTGATGCTTGCTAAAGTAGTTATTGACTTATTGTGCTATAGACGCGTTTCATTTCATGAATATGTAGGCCATGTATAATAAACTTTTCCACTGATTGTAAGAAATGACAAAATATTCTTATTGGTTATATTGGATATTATGTATAATTCTATCCATCTTAGGTCTGTAGCCTACTTGGCTGAGGTAAGCTCACGCAACTTTTAAACACTTTCCGAGCCACTGCTCTTGGCCAAAATCGAAGCATTCAGTCCCGTCCTTACATACAGACATTCGAACGTTTTGAGATCGTCGCTATAACTGACTACAGAGCTGAAATTTCCTGAAACTTGCTCATTTTTAACGCATCTTAATCTTTCCATTTTCACCGTTAAACTGTGAAAAAGTATCTGCAGCGTCCTCTATACGAAATCACCATAAGGCTCATAATTTGCACTGAACTTCAAATCACGTTCATACGGTAGTTGTGTGTTTACTGAGCATTACGTCATCACATTATGTGGGTCATTTTGTAAAGTAGCCGCAAAAATAGCAAGAAAATATTTCATAGTCGAGTCGAGTCGAGTCGAGGAAACAACGATCGACTCGACTTGTCAAAACATATGATCGACTCGACTTGCAAGTCGATCGAGTCGACGATTTTTCGACCGACTCGACTTGGCCGAGTTTCGATCGACTTGATCGACTGACTCGATCGATCACGGGGTATACAAGCCACTGATGACTGACGTCCAAAGGCGCAAACGGATCGAATGGGCGCGGAAGCACTCAACGTGGACATGTGAAATGTGGGAGAGGTGCTTTTCAGCGATGAAAGCACCTGCTGCCTGTTTGGTAAGTGTGACCAGTCCCACACCTACGTGAGGTTTCCTGGAAAGGAGTTCAAGCCTGAGTGCCCCAATCTCACTGTGAAGCATCGATCTTTGAAGATAATATAGGCTAATGGTCTAGGGCTGCATGACTGCCAGTGGCGTCGGACGTCTGCACATCGTCGACAGAATGGTTAAAGCGGTTATAAGTAGGCCTACATCTCAATACTGTAAAATTGCATGGTGCCATCAGCGCAGGGCCGGATTAACCACTCGGGGGGCCCTATGCTAAATTTGCACGGGGCCTCTGTCATACTGAACATGGAATGATGGGGACGCCGTAAAGACATGACAGTCAACTGTAACAAAGCAGAGTCAATGTGCTCTGCTGCTCAAATTTGTAGTCAATGCACATTGCTCATTACACTTCATTTTGGGACTGTGTCTAAGGTTGTTTCAAATGTTAGAGTATATTGCCAACATACAGTTAGCGTAAAAATAATTTTATAATCAAAAATCGAAACTGTTCTCTTCATTATTAACAGCTCAGAAACATTTGCGACTTTTAGCAGTTGCAAACTGTGCAATAATGTTCATCAAATGAAATGGATTTAAGTATAAGGGGCCTATCAGTCTCAACTTGGACGCAGGGGCATAACTTTGGTCTAAAAAGTGGTTGGGTACCAATTTCTTACATACACAAAGCAAGGCGGAGACTGCGTTCTCTGGGAAGGCACAATAATGAAATATTGATTGACATCGTTCAAAAAGTGGGGGTACGGTACCCTCCAGTCCAAAAGTGGGGGTACGGGTACCCCTCGTACCCCCCACAAATTATGCCTGTGCTCGGACGTGTTTCTACAGGTTTCTGATCCCTTTTCGAGCCAATGCTCAATATTGGCTGATGTAACTGGGGCCTAACTGGCAACCATTCATAGGTATCAGTCGAGTGACAAGGAGGTTTTGTAAACTTTGACGATTCGTTTCAGACGGATGTGTAACAATTGTTTCAAGAAGTTCAACAGTGTGACCATGACCATGATGACCATCTGTGGATATATAATTATGCAGTGTCATGCAAGTAGTCACAGCTCACAGTTAGTGATGTGAGTAGGGACATCCATAATCCCATATTATTAATTATGTCGACGTCGTCCCAATAGTATCAGACAAATCCATTGGTTATGCCCTTTTATCGCCGCGTTTTACTTTGACTCGTGCAAGAAATACATCAAAACTCTGTGTTGAAGCACATGAAGACCAATCATTCTCAGTCTTGTCTTTAGCAAGTTGGCATTTCTTAGCACCGGAAAGCACAAAGGTTCTACGCATCCTGTACGTTTAAAACATTAAAACTAACACTTGAAAGTACCGTCAGTATGGATATTGACAGAAAGAAGTTGAATCAATAGAAACCATGTACACAGCAGTTACTTAGATGGCTGACATTTTAAATTTGCAATTTGTTTAGTGCAAATTCTTGCTTAAACTGAAACTAATGGCTATAATAATTATAATTATGAAGAAATAATTAAGTTGGTTTCATAAATACTGTGTTTGTCTTCCAGCATTCCGACCCCGGTCGGGGGGCCCCCTTCAAGCGGGGGGCCCCATGCTAAAGCATATTGAGCATACTGGTTAATCCGGCCCTGCATCAGCGCTGCAGCTGTTTCCAGGCCAGTTTCTGTTCCAATATGACAACACACCTTGCCATCGCTCGAAACAGGTGATCAACTGCATGGAATCATCAGAACAAGATCGAGTCAATCGACTATAATATGGCCTGCCCAATCTCCGGATCTGAATCCGATCGAGAACTTGTGGTACAAGGTGGCCTTGGAGATATCCAAGAGGCACCCAACTTCAAAACGTGAGTTAGTTGAATCACTCGATCATTGCTGGCTGGAACTGCGTTATCACCTATATACGATCACCTCGTCAAACTGGTTCACTCAATGCCGATACGGTGCAGACAGGTGATCAAGAAGAAAGGGTGGCCCAACAATAGGCCTACTGCTCGAGGCATCGATCACTATCACAGAAAACAGCCTTGTTCAAGGCCACCTAAATGACTATGAAGGAATACAGAACAGAAGTGCCCTGTTTTAAAGCATAGGCCTACTAATTTTTTTACACCATTGGCCAGGGAAGTATACACATTACGAGATTTACACGAAGAACGATATGACAACTTCAACAAACAAACTCAGAAAATAAAGGCCAAACTAGAATAAAAAGCTGGTGCTAATAGCCAAACGTGTCCCTTGTAATGTGGTACATAGAAAAGTGTATTAAAGTATAAGGTTGGAAAGTCGAAAAAACGCGAAATTTTCAGGTGGTGCTGGACTTTTGCACACCACTGTAGGCCTACGTATGGGCCTACATGACACATCTCTGGATTATAGACCACAGGCGTAGACTCTGGGGGCAGCTGGCCGGGGCACGTGCCCCCAATAATTGAGATGGACTGTACGCCCAATGCAACAATTAAGTGTAGATTGAAGAACCAATCCCCCAATATTTTGGACAAGTTTACGCCAGTATTATAGTCTGACGATAACTAATCATTATATGGGTCATTATCCGAAATGTTACAAATTGCGTCTCCTAAAAACATAAAAAAATTTCCCCAAAATTGGTTGCAAGTGTTTTCTTTAGTCATGTACATAGTTAAATTTAACTAATTTGAAAGAAATCCACTATATTTTTAATCATAAGTTATTTTTTTCTGAATTTATAGTTTTTTATACAGTCAAAACTCCTCTTTTTTCATTAAAGTCCACCCTTCTGTGTAATCATATTTAATCACAGGGACCTTAAATATTCCTCTGGTGCTTATAAAATGCCAATTTCTTACAAGTAGATGATACCAGCATTAAGTACGAATACAACACGCCTTTCCTTCTCATAATATATTAGTCTGGTTTCAAGAAATTACGACATTTTGCGAAATTATTTTTTTTTAAATATTATTTTCAGCTACAGAAAAAATATGTGTAGCATTAGCTATAACTGTATGTTATATGCATTAGATACAAGTTGAACAACATTTTAAGAGTTGCTTGTAAATTCTAACTACTTGCAATTTATTTTTATATCAAATAATTCACAAAAAATACATGTAATTCACTCTTAGCAATGCGTCATTACCATCCGTGGCAAGATGGGACTGTCATGAGAAAATAGCAAAAAAATATGCATACGGATGGTAATGATGAAAAGCAACCGTGGATGGTAATGACATAATGATGAAATTTATAACGGCCGTCAAACATTTTCACGTGAATTACTCCATCAGATAAGAATTTTCAATCAGTTCAACTAAAGCGGCAAATAAAATAAGTTATCAATGTTGTAATCTACCTAAACCAGGAAATACAACACTAGATGGTAATGAAACAGAAATTTACTTTTTTGTAATTTGGAACACACAAACTTAAATTAAAAATAAAACATTATGAATTTCAACACAAATCTGTGTGATTCTATTAATAGTTGACAATATCTTGTTCCCGATGTTTTTCATTTAGTAAGTAAGCACGTTCTCTAAAGTTATAGGCTTCCCAAATACTGAGATGGCTATGATGCTTTACTTGTCTATGGACAAGTAAAAATAGGCCCAAAAATAAAGATATATTACTAAAATGAGTCTAAATGTTTAATTATTGCATAAGCTAGCTACTAATTAATCGAAATAATACACCTTTATTACAGGTTGTAATGGAATAAATTTGCGTGAAAGCTGAATTGAATGCATTGTACACTGTCTCGGACAGAGGATGGTAATGATATTTTGTATACATTTAGTAATTTTTGTCTAAATTTCCAAAATCTAGCAGCTATAACAGTTATGGGAAATGGTAATCTGCTCATTCTTTGAAGAATAGGCAAAAAATTTTGAAGAAAATATAAAAAAAACTTTAAAAACCAGCATGGGACATCAATTCTGCACTTTTCGGATAATGACCCATATACTAAGAGCCAAAAACATCTGGAGAGGAGCTAAAAAAATTCGCCAAATCCATGAATTAGTATTAAAAGGAATGGGTGGATGGATAGATGAATTAATGAATAAACGACTGAGTACCTGAATGACTGAATTGACTGCATGAATGAATGAGTTAACGAACGGACGGATGGACCGTGGACGGAAGAAAGGAAAGACAAATCAACAGTTAAAAGAATGAACGATTGGTTGAACGAATGTAATGAAGGGAAGGAATTATATAGATAGATGGATTTATGACTGGAAAGATAGAGGAATAAGTGGACAAATAAACGAATAACTGTTTTTTGTTTCCGTTTGTTGTACACCAATGAATGAAAACATTTGCTAAATTTCATCCAGAATCTTTGTCAGAAAAATACCAGTCATTCTGTTTTCTTCAGCACTGAAAGCCCCCAGCGTCTCGACAGAAGAGTAGAATTCAGTCTGCCTTCATATACTGTTAATTGATTACTTCTAAGTATAAGAACTTTGCTTCACAGGCATATAAAGAAGAACTGTTGTGTCAGCGTCTGTGAATTGTTTAGTTTCTGCGTTGCGATTCTGCTTTTGCGGCTGTCGATCTTTTCATTGATGACTTAATTGTGATTTGATTCCACATCTGTCTCTTTTTTCTTCTAGTCTAGTCTTCTATCATCCTCCTTCTCATCCCTCGGCTCATTCCAGGGCAACAACAAAATAAACATCAAAATAACTTACAAAACAAACGACAAACGACAAAATAAAGAACAGTACAAACACATGACAAAATAAACAACAAAATAAATAACACATGAAACAACAAACGACAAATAAACAATACAAACAACAAATGACAAAATAAACAACAAAATAAAAAAAAATAAACAGCAAATGACAAAATAAACAAAATAAAGAAAAAAAACGAAAAACAAACAACAAAATAAAACACAAAACAAACAATACAAAATAAACAAAAAATTTGGGCTTACGGGATTTTAAGCCACGCCAGAGGCCCCCTGCCTTAATGAGCTTACGAGATTTTAAGCCACGCCAGAGGCTCAGCAGGACTATTACAAACAAACAAAACACAAACACAAAAAACTAAATACAAATACAAAAAACTAGATACAAATACAAATAACTAAATACAAAGACTAAATACAAATACAAATAACTAAATATAAATACAAAACAGTAAAAATTAAATACAAATACAAAAAACTAAATACATATAAAAAACTAAAAACAAATACAAAAAAACTAAATACAAAATTACAAATAACTAAATACAAATACAAATACAAAAAACAATTCAAATACAGATACAAAAAAAATAAATACATATACAAATAACTAAATACAAATACAAATACTAGAAACTAATTACAACTGTATACAAAAGTCTAAATACAAAAGACTAAATGCAAATGCAAATACAAAAAAACTAAATACAAATACAAAGCGAACAGGAAACCCCATACACAATCCCAACAATACGGAGCCACAGTGCAACCGTAACTTGTAGGCCTACAGCGCGGATCTCGGTAACCTCGACACCCGATTGGGCCTGTCGTCTCACTTCTACGCCGATGACACGCAGTTATATACGACTGGCCCAAAATCGGAGATTCCTCAGCTGATGAAGTTGCGGCCTGGATGAAGTCGAATCGTATGCTTCTGAACTCTGGCAAGACAGACTTCCTCTGGTGTGTGACGCGCAGACGTCGTGGTCAGTTGAGTGCCGTTCCCTTGGAGATCTGTGGGGTACGGTTGCCACTGTCTGGTGCGGTTCGTGACTTGGGTGTCCTACTCGAGTCTGACCTGCTGATGACGGGTCACGTAAATCAGTTGGTCAACAAATGCTTCCGCCAATTGAGGCTAATCAGGAGCTGCATAAAATCATTGCCTTTCGAAGCAGCAAAAACTGCAGTCGTCTGCTTCGTGGTCACTCAGGTCGACCGCTGCAACAGCCTACTCGCGGGTGCACCTAAATATCTATTGGACAGACCAGTCCGTCTTGAATTCAGCAGCCAGACTCATCTGCAACCGCAAGAAATACGACCATGTTACACCGCAGCTTCGCGACGTACTGCACTGGCTGCCAGTGCAGTATCGTATTGACCACAAACTCGCCCAGTTGATCTACAAGTCACTTCATGGCATGGCTCCTGAGTACCTCAGAATAAACTGCAGTAATGTGGCTTCTTCTAGATCTGGACCTTCTTTGCGATCAGACGTGAAGGGTGATCTAAAAGTAAAAAGATCTAAAACCTGCTTCGGAGATCGTGCGTTCTCCGTGGCAGGACCTAGATGCTGGAACAATATTCCACCGTCAATACGTTCTGCAACTTCACTTCACTTCTTCTAGATCTGGACCTTCTTTGCGATCAGACGTGAAGGGTGATCTAAAAGTAAAAAGATCTAAAACCTGCTTCGGAGATCGTGCGTTCTCCGTGGCAGGACCTAGATGCTGGAACAATATTCCACCGTCAATACGTTCTGCAACTTCACTTCACTTCTTCTAGATCTGGACCTTCTTTGCGATCAGACGTGAAGGGTGATCTAAAAGTACAAAGATCTAAAACCTGCTTCGGAGATCGTGCGTTCTCCGTGGCAGGACCTAGATGCTGGAACAATATTCCACCGTCAATACGTTCTGCAACTTCACTTCACTTCTTCTAGATCTGGACCTTCTTTGCGATCAGACGTGAAGGGTGATCTAAAAGTAAAAAGATCTAAAACCTGCTTCGGAGATCGTGCGTTCTCCGTGGCAGGACCTAGATGCTGGAACAATATTCCACCGTCAATACGTTCTGCAACTTCACTTCACTTCTTCTAGATCTGGACCTTCTTTGCGATCAGACGTGAAGGGTGATCTAAAAGTAAAAAGATCTAAAACCTGCTTCGGAGATCGTGCGTTCTCCGTGGCAGGACCTAGATGCTGGAACAATATTCCACCGTCAATACGTTCTGCAACTTCACTTCACTTCTTCTAGATCTGGACCTTCTTTGCGATCAGACGTGAAGGGTGATCTAAAAGTAAAAAGATCTAAAACCTGCTTCGGAGATCGTGCGTTCTCCGTGGCAGGACCTAGATGCTGGAACAATATTCCACCGTCAATACGTTCTGCAACTTCACTTCACTTCTTCTAGATCTGGACCTTCTTTGCGATCAGACGTGAAGGGTGGTCTAAAAGTAAAAAGATCTAAAACCTGCTTCGGAGATCGTGCGTTCTCCGTGGCACGACCTAGATGCTGGAACAATATTCCAACGTCAATCGATCTGCAACTTCACTGGAGTCATTTAAGATCAGACTCAAGACACACTACTTCAAGCTGGCCTATGGGCCGTGTTGAACTTGTCAAAGCGCCCTTGTAACGGCATGTGTCGTGTTACGGCGCTGTAGAAATCGTCGTATTCATCATCATCGTCGTCGTCGTCATCATCATCATCATCATCATCATCATCATCATCATCATCATCATCATCATCATCATCATCATCATCATCATCATCATCATCATCATCATCATCATCATCATCATCATCATCATCATCATCATCATCATCATCATCATCATCATCATCATCATCATCATCATCATCATCATCATCATCATCATCATCATCATCATCATCATCATCATCATCATCATCATCATCATCATCATCATCATCATCATCATCATCATCATCATCATCATCATCATCATCATCATCATCATCATCATCATCATCATCATCATCATCATCATCATCATCATCATCATCATCATCATCATCATCATCATCATCATCATCATCATCATCATCATCATCATCATCATCATCATCATCATCATCATCATCATCATCATCATCATCATCATCATCATCATCATCATCATCATCATCATCATCATCATCATCATCATCATCATCATCATCATCATCATCATCATCATCATCATCATCATCATCATCATCATCATCATCATCATCATCATCATCATCATCATCATCATCATCATCATCATCATCATCATCATCATCATCATCATCATCATCATCATCATCATCATCATCATCATCATCATCATCATCATCATCATCATCATCATCATCATCATCATCATCATCATCATCATCATCATCATCATCATCATCATCATCATCATCATCATCATCATCATCATCATCATCATCATCATCATCATCATCATCATCATCATCATCATCATCATCATCATCATCATCATCATCATCATCATCATCATCATCATCATCATCATCATCATCATCATCATCATCATCATCATCATCATCATCATCATCATCATCATCATCATCATCATCATCATCATCACAATCCATTCCATCGCCCTTCAGGCAGAAATCCATAGGCACCTATTTAAATAGTTTCCAACAGGTACTATTTACTATTCTATTTAAGTGACCTTGACTATAACACTATCGATCTTTAAAACTAACCTTAAAACTTATTTATTTAAGATGTACTACGATTGATTCTCTGTTACGCGCTTTTGTGCAAGATTCCTATTTTGTATAGGCGCGCTACAAAAGACATTTTAATAATAATAATAATATAATAATAATTATATCCCAACACTGGAAACAAACGAACCTTAAACTCGTCAGATTTTCTCACGCGTCCTGTCAGTTCGTGCCTCAAATGTTTCGATCAGATTTTATTACCTTAAGTTTGTAATATCGATCACCTTGTCGATCTTCTTATTTCTGAACGCCAGATGTGTTATTTCTGCCAAAAAATACGCCAGAAAGAAATATACAATCATTCAAAAGAAATCTTCGAATTTAAGCGCTCGTCTGCAGAGAAAACTAACGACCAAAAGATGGCAAAAGATGTTACGTCATCAGTAGCCTTCCCTTTGTTTCACAAAATGACGTCAACGGTCAACAATCGTTATCCAATAACGGAACCGATGTTGATCACGTGCACTGTAACTATTAATAGAGATCACCGATCGCGTGCATTTTTGTGCCCAAACCTTTTGATATTAGTTCCATTATTCCTGTGAGTAAGTATGTACGGGAAGCTTAGGCTTAATTGTAATTAATTTCTACTCTGGAACACCACATAATCTCTATAGATACCTTAAGTTAAGGAAACTTGGACTGAGAAATTTATGAGTTCTTTGAATGTGTGCATGGGGGACGTGAGAGGCTGCAGGCAAATCCGTAGGCCCTATTTAGGAGACTGATTAAAGCTGGTTATCTTTTCTAACACTGTACTATTTTATTTAAATCCACAAAACAGCAAATCAGCAAATCATCTTCCTGTGGACTACCCTAAATTCGAACAATTTATCCGAACTGCTGATTCTAAACTTTTCACGGCCGTCCTTAGTCCTTACATGTCCTACACATGCGCTCCATGCGCTATTACCCCTCTTAAGCATACTGGTTATACTTTGCGACCCTGTGTTCATAATCGGGTTCTCCCGACTGCTGACAGTCTGGCTCGCAAATCTTTCATAATTAGGATGATTTTCACCGGAATATAGGCCTTAATACTTTAACCTGGACGTGATAGGATATACCAAAATACGGTTAGCAGTTGGATTTCGAAAAGGATATAGGCCTACTTACTTACTTTATTATGACTCATAAATAATCTAAGTTGTAGAACTACGCTGCTATGGCAATTAAACCAGGTTCATTACAGCCCTTTTAGGCCTATATATAGGCCATACCCTGTTTGAAATTAATTTTGTGTTGAGTTTGTATCGGCGGAAGTAGGCCTAATACTGCTAGCAGTCGATCTTAGTGTTGGGTCTGTGAATTTAATCTGGGTAGGCCTACTTCTGTATATACAACCCCACTATTATAGCAAGTATTACATTGCAGCGTCGTTAAACAGAATTGCTATAGTCCTGCTACTCTCATTACAACACGACTGAATAAATATATACCGATCCCGCATGCAGGCGCTGACCTGTGCTAGCATAAAATTATAACTGATCGACGGAACCGGCCTCCAGTCATGGGCGTCGGCAGGAATTTTTCTGGAGGGCAAAATTTTTCTAGAGGGGGGCAAAATGACGTTTTGCAATGAACACAGGAAACGAGACAATCGAGACAATTTGCAAAATTCAGGGGGCAAATGCCCCTTACCCCTCCGAACGCCCATGCCTCGGATGCCTCCAGTGTCCTCCTCTCTGAAATTCTGAAACCGCTCCTTAACTTATGCTGCACCATGCAGCTCTTTGGAACGAACTCCCAAAAGAGCTCGATCCAGAGGCGCGTTTACACGTAGGAGCACTAGGCGCGCGCCTAGGACCCCAGAATCTCGAAGGGCTCCAAAACGATGGAATTTTTTTTTAAATTATAGAATTATCCTATACACATTGTGATGAATTTGTCACAATAATGGGGACAATTGAAGAAGTCAATTTATTCAAGAAGAAAAAAAGCCACGTATTTCGCATTGATTGTTGATTAAACACTAGATTCAGTTTTATAACTAAAATAATTAAATCAAATAACTTCAAATTCTTTGAAAATAGCTTCTATAACTATTCATAATTACAGTGACCGTGTCAATAAAACTCATAAAAACGGCTTCAAGTTCAACTTCATGCCCAGGGTTCTGCACAGCAGCACGTGATAGGCTAAACATCACCAGAGTCTCAGACTCTCAGTCTACAAGTTCAGAAGGGCCCCAAAAACGTTTGCGCATAGGGCTCCGTTTTCTGTAAACGCGCCTCTGGCACGATCCAGGTCTCGCCAGTCTTGTTGTCCTCGAGACCAAGGTCTTGGTCTCGAGTGCACTCGAGTTCGTTTTTAAAAGTCTTGGTCTTGGTCTTGGTCTTGAGACCAAAGGTCTTGGTCTTGGTCTTGAGGTTCAAGGTCTTGGTCTTGGTCTTGGTCTTGAGGTTCAAAGTCTTGGTCTTGGTTTTGCAAGACCAAGACCAAGACTTTTGTCAATTTGAACAGTCATTAATTTTAACAAACGGCAAGAATTTTGAAAATGTATCTAATAATTACTCATACGGTTATTGCTTTAGTATTTACACGGTGTGAATGAGACTTCACTGTTGTTTTGGACAATTATTTTGACTTCCGGCTATTTACCATGGAATGATTTCAAAACAGACTCATGATTAATTTGTACATTTACAGCCGGTTCTTGAAAAGCTGCTTTGTGTGCTAGCGATTTCAGCACCTGTAGACCGTGTTTTTTCACATGGCAGAATTTTTATGAGGCCCCACGGCCACAGGTCACGTTTTGGTCAGAAAATTATGAGCAAATTGGTTTTTATAAAATTCAACAAGCATTTGGAATAACATTTCTCATGAAGGACTTTTGTAAATACGAATTTGGAATTCTCTGCAGTCTCCATTTAGAGTTGTTTTGCTTGAATAAAAGAAAAGACTCGTGTTTTCATTAAAATAACGAGTAGTCCGACTGGACAATTTTTAGTAAGGAATAGAAGTCTGGATACGACTGTGATTTTTTTGGGTCTTGGTCTCGGTCTTGGTCTTGAGGTTCAAGGTCTTGGTCTTGGTCTTGGTCTTGAGGTTTAAGGTCTTGACAACAAGACTGGGTCTCGCTTGCCAATCTCGACCTCTTCCTCACTTGCCCTCTCTCCTTCAGCTTTACATTTACGACTGAAACCCGAACTTTTCAAGCTCTGCTCTCCTGATTTACTCCGAGACGACCCCATGACCACCATCATCAATTTCTATCGTAGCACCATGCTGTCTCCTCGGCTTGACCTTCATCCACTCTGACCTGGAACTGAAACGAACCAAACAACTAGCTGGTTATTGCGGACTTGATCTGATATAGCGCCGGTGCATAAGCTGGTTCCTTGATGTGGTTTCTGCAGTATGACGATGAGAAATTTATGACAATGAGATTTACATTACAGATTATCAGAAGAATGGATCGTCTTGAAGAAGATCGGATCGCAAACGACATGCAGCGGAGTCCAGTTCGGGAACGATGTCAGAATCGCAGTCTTGTCAATGTCATGATAGTCAGAGTCGAGATCCGAACCAATGAACCATCCGAACTGCAGGGTTTTTAGCCCGGATCCGGACATTTCGGCTACGCAGTTCTACGCGCATGCACAAGTTTTTCCACAGTAACCTGATCTTACCATTTGGGAAGTTGCTGTGACCGAACTCTATCTTGACTAAAACAGTAACATAATTGCATTGTATTTAAACATTTATAAAGCGCCTCTAGTAGGGTGAACCGTTCAGAGACGTTAATAGTTGACTAATACTATAGTTACATTCTATAAGGGTCCACCCACCAAGGAAACATTTATAGAATGTTACTTCTTTCTTTGCGTAGGCTATCTAAATTTGAAAATAAAGTAGGATGTTTATGATGAAGTTAAAGCTATCATTGTTTGTTGTAGCTGCAACTCTTCCACTGGGTCACAGTCACTCAGCCTGTCCAGAAGCGGCGATCCCGAGGGGTCGAGAGGGACAAGATCTCCGCCTTTAACAGTGGGGGGGGGCATACTATAGAGTTGTCCCCGAATTTTCAAGAAACACCAAAAACGGTAAAACCAAATTCACGCGCGTTTTTTGACCTCTCTTTTGACCAGGTCAGTTCAAAAGTGTCCCGTATCCCCTCCTGTCAAACAAGATCGCCGCCTCTGCGCCTGTCACTGACTAAGTTATATCAATTATTTTGGTGGTATGGTTGAACTACTTACGTCATATCTTCAAACTTCTCCGCATGACCTAAATAGGGATATGTATAATGGTAGAAAGCAAATTTGGTAAAATAAAGTGGCTAAAACTGGCTCCACTTGGCATCAAATTTCTCTAATATGCGTTGTCACTAACTTAGTTATATCAATTATTTTGGTGGTATGGTTGAACTAATTACGTCATATCTTCAAACTTCTCTGCATGACTTAAATAGGGATATGTAGCCTATAATGATAGAAAGCAGATTTGGTAAAATAAAGTGGCTAAAACTGGCTCCATTTGGCAGCAAATTTCTCTAAAATGCGTTGTCGGCTGGGGCTCCACCAGACCCCTCAGTCCTCTGTAGTCGTGACTCGTGGCTGATTTTGTCCCAATAGTCAAAATCCCTTAAAATATGCACTGGTTACAGTTACGGCATTGAACAGACATAGCCAAGAGTGACCCGTTAGGCAAACCAACGGTCAACATGGCCGCGGACTTTGTAGAGTCATTGAGGCCTATTGCAGGCAATCACAGTGCGATGAATTCTATAAGTCATTTACGTTGAATGGAGATGCGCTTACATGCATAGCCAGACGGACGAACGCAAACAGACACGCTGCCCCAGGAAGAGAGGAAATGATAGATTTACGTTTGTGTGTTGATGTGTATTTAGTCTGTAAACAGGAATGACGATATACGCAAATATATATAAACAGCAAGAGAGAGAGAGAGAGAGAGAGAGAGAGAGAGAGAGAGAGAGAGAGAGAGAGAGAGAGAGAGAGAGAGAGAGAGAGAGAGAGAGAGAGAGAGAGAGAGAGAGAGAGAGAGAGAGAGAGAGAGAGAGAGAGAGAGAGAGAGAGAGAGAGAGAGAGAGAGAGAGAGAGACAGTATCAGAGTGAACCGTTACCAACCGATCATTTCCCATGGTAATATTTTTATCTTGCACGGTCTAGATTGGCGTGCACACGAGCAATGCTTTTGATGGAGGTTACGGGATGTGTTGTTGATACTGCTGTTGCAGAATCTGGTGTTGCAGTTGCGACAGCAGTTGTTCGCTTATCTGGGATTTCTTTCGATGCATCGTCATTAATAGCGCCGCCAGCAGTGAGAAGAGTTCGAGTGAGCAGAAGCGCGATCGAGTGAGCTGCTCACGCAGCGTGCATGCGCTCTGTTCCACCTTCGGTGCACAGAGTCTGTCGGTTGAACGGCCAGGGAAGCACAGATTGGGGGCTTAACCTCTGCGTGCGCGGGCAACGGGCCAGGCGCTCACGCCAAGCGACGTCTTCGAAGGGCCGCCTCCCTCCGTTGGACAGATGCGGCGGCGGCGGCGGTGGCGGAGGCGATTGCTATTTGGCCAAAACCGTGAGAAAGAAGCGTTTCGATCGCCGACGCGTTTGCTCGCTTGCCGTTGCATTTGCCGAGATATACAGCGCGCATTGCGATGCACGCATGTTCGCGGCTTTATACAATCTCCGTCCGTCAGTCCGTCCGTCTGCTGCTGAGGCTGCTGGGTTCCATCCCGCCCCTCCTCCTCCTCCTCCTCCTCCTCCTCCTCCTCCTCCTCCTCCTCCTCCCCACTCCAACTCATCCATCGCTTTTAATGATTACCGTTACTATAGCATTTCTGCGGGCCTTCGATCGTCACGTGACCAGTTTTTGTTCCGCTGCTGTCTTGGCGTTTCATCGGCCTCCTCCTCCCTCATCTTCAGATGCTGCAGATGCAGGGTTAGAAGAAGAAAAAGAAGATGCACAAGGACTGTTTGTCGTTTTGATGAAGATCGAATCGATCGAGATCGCATTGGTCAAGATCAGATCGATCTGAGTCTTCGGAGCATGTATCGTCATTCCCTCATCGTCGTGATTCTTCTCGAGTGCGTTTTCTTGTCATGCCACAGGAGGGTCGGTGCGTCTTTACCCCAAGACGACGACGAATCCAACGTCTGACCAGACGACAGTCCACCCAGGGGGGCAACGCCACGTACTCCAGTGGGCCACGGAAAGCGAACTCCCCTCCGTCAGACGTTAGGAGCATCAAAGGGAAGACACCAGGCATCGTTTCCCCTGCAGGGCGTTTGGTGCGGGATCGACGACGGAGTCGCTATCTCTGCCACGCAACTCTGGCGATCAAGATTGACAACTGCACGCAAACATTCGAACGGCTGTATGCTGAGCATAAGCTAACGACGGCCAACACTGAAAAAACACTTGAGACACAACATCTATGTAGGTAGGTCTACTTTTCTCTGTGCGTTGTGTCCTCGTGGTAGGTCTGTTTGGGAGAGCCGTGTTTTTTCTCAGCTCATAATTTCTTCCTATTTTATAAAATTATTTGCCAATTATTGTGCTTTAATTGTTTCCTGGCGCTGACAGAATGAGACGGTTTGCCTCTATACTGCTGCATGTAGAAAGTAAGTGCACATGACCTAATACGACGGAGGCTAAGAAAATGAAGTCGCTAAAATTTTGATCATGCCTTTGGCTACCCTATGTGTGGCCATGACACAATTAGCTTTGAAAACTGAGTACCGATTTCTTACAAGCACGAAGCAAGGCGGAGACTGCGATCTCTGGGAAGGCACAATAATAAAATTTTGATTGGCATTGTTCAAAAAGTGTGGTACTGTACCAGTACCACCAGTCCAAAAAGTGGGGGTACGGGTACCTCTCGTACCCCCACAAAATACGCCTATGAGAGGCACTCATGTCGAAGATTTTAGTGCTACATCGATACCCCTACGCTTATATTGTAAGCCCTATATTATGTAATAGCGTACGTCTACTTTATAGCCTATATGTGGGCCTACAGATACAGAAAACGCGCGTGCACACTCATACATATAGGCCTGTATAACCGTCCTTGGCGAGTATATTCTCATAGACCTAGCCTATATATAGCAACGATACTCTTCAGACAATTTTAGTCGTGCACAGCGAGAATATCAAAATGCGTTACAAATTCCGTGCAGCGTGCAATTATTCAGCAGCCAAAACCAACATGACGTTAGAAATAGCGATTTCCAAAGTGATTTCCAACGATTCCTGAACACGTTAAGACCTGAAACTTCAACCATCGGTTACACGTGCAACTACGATGATGTCTATTAAACAAGAAGAGAGGCAGGGCAGCGATATGATTGCATGCCATCTAAAATTACACTTAACTCCGCAGCACACGGTATGAATGCAATATCAGTAGTGGGAAAGTTCTGTTTGGGTCAACATAGTCATCATCATCATCATCATCATCATCGTCGTCGTCATCATCATCATCATCATCATCATCATCATCATCATCATCATCATCATCATCATCATCATCATCATCATCATCATCATCATCAATGGCGTGCCTCTTTCGGAGCGTTGGCGCTTGCACGACTGTGACAAATTATGCGTATATAAGGTACCTTGTAATGCATATATATATATATATAATTAGGTAAATAATTATATACACACACACACACACACACACACACACACACACACACACACACACACACACACACACACATATATATATATATATATATATATATATATATATATATATATATAAACTCTGCGCTGTTCAGTAACGTATCGGCCTGCATGGGGCTACTTATTATATAAAGACATATAGGGCCTAGGCAATTATACAGCTCCTATCGAAAGTCCGCCACTGCCCGTACTTGGCACTGATAGCTCGAAGCCTGGATAAAGGAGGAGATCGACGCTAATCATCTTGTTATGATACACATGTCATTAACCGGAAACTACTATAGCTGCAATTAATTGGAAATGGGTAAAGTAGTATACGCTACTCGATCGTCTACCGCGCAGCTTTCATATCGTCTTTATTGATGCTGCATGCACTTTGCGGGAAATAGGCGCAACGGTTAATCGTGTTGCTTATCCATGCACGAATCTGCGACTAACGGGGCGCTGGATGCTGGAGGAGGTAAACCTGTACGTGGGAGAGTCGTAAACATCACCTGTCGAACAGCTGTTTGCTAATGAACTAATGAAAGCGGAAGAAGGGTTGGAGGCCGTTCCATTTCCCTCAACGGCGTCGGTCTCTCGATCGTCTCTAGGGGCCGAGAACGGTGCCAGCGGCGGCGGCGGTGCATGTCTCGTCGTCAGAGGACAGATGCTGATGTCGTCGACGGTACGACTCGTCTGAACTATCCGATAGGCTACGGCGATTCTATACTAATCCTGTTTTCATTTCGGTTTGTTGCTTAAACGTTTCCGACATCAGATTTTCGCGAATTTTGTCTACACAAACAAGCGGCATTCTCTATCTGTGTCGCTGTGTGTGTGTGTGTGCGTGTGTGTGTGTGTGCGTGTGTGTCTATATATACATACACTTACACACACACACATCTAGAGAGAGAGACAGAGAGAGAGAGAGAGAAAGAGAGAGAGAGAGAGAGAGAGAGAGAGAGAGAGAGAGAGAGAGAGAGAGAGAGAGAGAGAGAGAGAGAGAGAGAGAGAGAGAGAGAGAGAGAGAGAGAGAGAGAGAGAGAGAGAGAGAGAGCATAGGTCTGCCTACATCAGTAGAAAAACTGTAGGCCTTCATGCAGTTTGATTGAGCCTGTTCGAATCTGCATTTTGCTTTGGTGATGATAAATTTCTCTCACCTGGCGCTATGCGTAATTTATACCGTTAGAAGAAGAGCAGTCCCTAAAGCTATAGCTTATAAGAGGTACCATTGGTCGGAAGTGTCGACCATGGCATAGGCTACTATCAATACACCTCAATAAAGTGTATGGATATATGAAATGGCTTCGATCGTTTCTTGATGAGCGGATAGTAGCTAGGGAGTCAGCCTGCTCAGACTGGGCGCTCGTTCTCTTCGGTGTCACACAGGGTTCGGACCCTGGACCGCTACTATATATACAGTCTTTATAGAGTATAGATCTGACTCGAATCCCCACTGCACTCGGATCCAGTGTTTATCAAACCACTGGCGACGTCCAGGTTTACTCCGATTCTCGTCCACTTGTCCTTCTGATTCTTTGGCGTGTGCCAAGTCAGTGCTGACCACTGTGACGGAGGTAGAGGCGTGGATATGTCATCTAATTGTCCATAGCTGACCACGTGAACTCGTTGTGCAGGTCATGCCACTATATCAAGTGCGTCAAATTCGGTCATTCAACGGTCAATATGGAGCAGCCCTACAGCTGCAGCATCTGAAGCTAAGGGAGGAGGCTGACGAAACACCAAGACAGCAGCGGAACAACCTATCGTTTAGCGCCTCAACGACCCTACTCCGTCCTTCTGTCCTGACGCGCCTGGACTACTGCAGTTCCATTTTTGCAGGCTCGCCACAATTCCGACTCCATTCAGCTCCATTCCGTTCTGAATTATACCGCCCGTCTCAGCGGCGTAGCTAGGATATTTTGTGCCCGGGGACCAACTGTTTGATTTATTTAACATTGTCCAAATATATTATTATACATCAGTGGAGGTAGATGGCGAGGAGATCGAGAATGTGGGAGAATTAGTCTATCTGGGAAGCCTACTGACTTGAGACAACAACTGTGGCAAGGAGAAGCTTAGAATAGCAAAAGCAACTGGAGCAATGGCGGGTTTCTGGAACATTTGCAGTAGCCCAGATTAGTTTGCATACCAGGGTGAAGATCATCAAAACATGTGTATTCAGCGTTTTACTACACGCGTGTGAATCGTGGATGTTGAACAAACAGGATAAGGATAGTTTGCTGGAATTTGAGACGAGATGCTACATTATGATCCTATGTATAAGATGGCAGCAGAAATATAAACTAAAGAAGTGCTAAGAAGAGTTAAGTCCACCAGAAACATCATACAACAAATATTATAATGGAAAGCAAGATCAATTTCCTTGGATACATCAGTGGAATGGACAATACCAAACTGATTAAACAGGTCGTGTTCTGAATGATCAATGGCACAGAGATTGCAGAGGTTGTACAGAGAATTTGGCTTGATGATGTCAGGGATTGGTGCAAACTTCTTCAAGTTGTCTGCCCTCAGGCGCTACTCCTCTTGACAGTGGGCTTCTTCTTTCAGTTTCTTGTATCTATCCATCATCATTCAGCAGCATCTGTCAAGGTCTTCCTCTCATTCTCTTGCACTCCGTTCTTCCTTCTGGGGGGGGGGGAGGGGGCGGAGGAATCTCGTTGCAGTATGTGACCAATCCACTTCCTCTGTTTCCCTCTTTCTGTTGCCATCAGAGATCTTTCTTCTCCCATCTTTTGTAGTACCTCTTTGTTTGTTTTATGTTCTGTCTAACTAACCATTTCCATCCTGCACCATACCCACATACTAAACGCCTCTAACCTTCAGATGTGCTCCTTTCTGATAGTCCATGTTTCAGAGTCATATAGTACCACACTCCATATATCATGGTGCAAACTCAATGTGTAAACTTAGACTTAGTCTGGTGGCACACGATCGAACAAGTGGAGAAAGACAGTGAAATATTCGATTAACACCAACAAGTGAACCCATGCATGGACAGAACGAAAGAAAGAATTTACAAAGGAAGGTGTACTGTATATGGCCTAAGCTTACGAGTTGCTACCGTTTTGTGAATGAAGCTGGTGCTGAAAACGATATTTAAGACGTGTAAAGGAATATTTATTTTTTACAACTTGAAGAAGAAATCTGGATTTTTACTCGGAAAAATCATTTCACATCACTAGTCCTGTACATAACATCTGCACACAATATATTATACTGTATAATGACAGTATATATATATTTTTTTACTGGGAAAAATCATTTCACATCACTAGTCCCGTACATAACATCTGCACACAATATATTATACTGTATAATGACAGTATATATATATTTTTTTACTGGGAAAAATCATTTCACATCACTAGTCCCGTACATAACATCTGCACACAATATATTATACTGTATAATGACAGTATATATATATTTTTTTACTGGGAAAAATCATTTCACATCACTAGTCCCGTACATAACATCTGCACACAATATATTATACTGTATAATGACAGTATATATATTTTTTTTACTGGGAAAAATCATTTCACATCACTAGTCCCGTACATAACATCTGCACACAATATGTTATACTGTATAATGACAGTGTGTATATATATATATATTTTTTACTGGGAAAAATCATTTCACATCACTAGTCCCGTACATAGCATCTGCACACAATATATTATACTGTATAATGAGTGTATATATATTTTTTTTACTGGGAAAAATCATTTCACAGCACTAGTCCCATACATAGCATCTGCACACAATATATATATGTATATATATATATATGCATATATATATATATATGACGCTCTTGTGTGATCCTGCTGTAGGCGTAGTGTATACACTGTATATATTAAGACGCAAGCCGATGCCGTTGTGAATACGACAAAAAGGGATGCATGTGATGGTGCACTGGAACACTTTTGGAAATTGTTTTGATGGTTTGTGGAAATGGAAAGGGGTCGTCCATAAAGGACGTCCGCAAAATATGACCTACTTTGGATCCCTCCCTCCCCCTTGTCCGCATTTGACCTTACCCCCTCCCCTTTGCGGACGTCCGCACGCCAAAGCCAATTTTTAATGTCATCATCATTATTTTTACAATTATTCCACAGTTACTGTGCACGTTTAAGTGACAAGTGACAGTTTGGGTTTAATATCAGGATGTGCAGTAATAAAAGCCTCTTTAAAGTCGCAGTAAAGGTTATACTGTACCATACTGCCCATGCATGAGGTTTTAGGCAATCACCTCACTGACTTTTTTCTTTTGGGAAGGTTGAAATATTAAAGGTGGTGTTTAAAAAACTATCAAATTTAAAAATTTAGATGCGGTCGTCCGCATTGGTCATAACCCTCCCCCTTGTCCGCATTTCGATGACCCCTACTTCCCCCTCATTGTGGACATCTTTTATGGATGACCCCAAAGTAAATGAATTTCACCCAGTTGGGACATTTTGGTAAACTTGACAATCAGCCTATATATACACACACACACATATATATATATATAGAGAGAGAGAATATAATATACTTATACATTATATTCATATAATCAAGATTACTATTTCAATGGTCTAGGTGTACCTGGTCAAAATAGGAACAGAGTGCACAAGTAACTCGAATGCTTCCTTGTTTATTCTCAATTGTGAAGCACAAACTACATAAAGAAGGGCATTTTAAAATCACAAGCCTCTAAACCGATCCATCCATTTCAATGGAACATGACTGATGCAATCAGGTTTAAAATATCTTGATCCAGAAAAATGAGACGTACTTGAGTACTTGAGGCTAACCTACCAGTAGGAGTCAGCCAGGTAGACATTTTCCACCGAGTACCTAGTATTTGGCTGCACGATTTGCCGGATCCGGGTAAAAACCGAGTACAATTTGTTCCATATGCGAAGCTTCACATTTTCATGTAGGCCTAATGAAAAATTATCGAAATAAATTTCTGTACATGTAATAACTGACTAATCCATTTTTAATTTTAGAAATAAATAATCAATGAAATGGACTTGACTTCTGTCGTGGACTTCCGGTGTTGGTGTTTTTTGTACTTTTTTCTTCAAAATGAATATTATAGATGAAGCTCAAAGCTGACGTTATGAGCCTACAAAATCCGGCATATGAGGCAGACAAGCAACTATTTGTGTGTACAGTATTTGCCAAGGCGAATAGTGCCGAAAAACGGGATATTCGGCCAAGGCAAACATCTGAGGCGATTTCCGGCTGACCCTTACCTACCAGCACTCATCACATGCACTCTCCTTTTCATCTTGAGGTTGATTAGGCATGCCTGGATCATAATCTCAAGAATTTGTTAAGCACTACTCATAACAAGTGCAGAGAACCGGATTTCACAAGCACTGTGTCAAGTCAGAGTTTTTCAGAGATACTGAGTGAAGCATAAAATTTGGTTGTCAGGAGACCAGAGAGCTGGATCATGCAAATGCCTCAACAGATTTTCATGATAAAAGGATGCCCATTGCTAAACAGTTTGGAGATAAGCTTTTCTTAATGTGAACAAGGAGAAAATAATCGTTGACAAAACTGTGAAACCACCGAATCGTTGCGTCCACATTTGTGACCTTTTCAAATTTTTTAGTGATGCACCTAGGCCAATGTCTCGATTGCTTTCTATCGTTAAGGAAACCAATGTTTGTGTAAACATTTCATCAAAAATGTTTGGCCACAAATTTCCATCAGAAATAAATATTTGAGCAATCTAAGCACATAGAAGAAAATTAACGCAATGGCATAAGTTTATGCACTACAGATACTGCCAGGAAGGATGGAACTTCCACAAGCACATATTAAAACATTTTTAAACTCTTAAAGTCAAAGCAATTTTTAAGTAAACAATGAGAACTGCTCTTAAAGAGTACTGTAAAATGCCTTGGACGATTTTTATGTTGAAAGAGTAATTGTAGCCAAAGTTTGAAATGTATTGTTGTTTAATTTTGCTGTTTGTATACTTTAATACAGTTTGTGTCACTGGGGATTTTTCTGTCTGTTGTTTCAGACAGCACGATGAATCTCTCTACTGCCTTCACGTTGAACTAATGGCTTGCCCTCCGAGACCAGACCACTTGGAACACATAGCAGAAGAGATTGGATATCTTCGTGATTACATGGAAGACCTGTGCCGATCTGTACGACAAACACAGTATCAGGCTTCATCCACAGTTCCTATTTATAGTTCTCCACCGCTTGAAAGCTACATACTGCACACAAAAATCAATCAAAAGAAACACACAGGACCCACTGTCGTGCAAAAAACAGTGACGGACAAATTTCAGCCAGCAAACTCTTTTGGATACGTCAGTCATAGCAATTTGTCATCAAAAATGCTTCTAAACGGTAATGTCCACAATGAAGACAAAGATTCAGAATTCAACAAGAAAATACACCACAAAATAAGCAACATAAAAGTATATGAAGAGAATGCTACAGAAGCAGACAGTATTCGCACATCACGAAATTCAGTTGACAACTCTTCATCAGCCACAATGCCAATAGTAGAACCACAGATCTTATCCAAGCGAAACAATCCAAGGACTCACAACTCTTTCCCTTCACATGTGCCTAATTTTAGATGCCTTTGTCTTCAGCTTATCTGTGGCTTCACCCTAACAGTGGTTACTTTTCATCGCCATTGAAATGAAAGGCACAAACATTACATGCAAGAATGATTAACATCATGGATCTAGGTAGAACACTGCATGAAAACCTTACAAATATCAACATCAGCATGTACAGTCTTTGCTGCAGCAGTTAACTACATTTCTAAACTACAGTCAAAAACTACTTAAACCTAGAGAAGTTAGCTTCCAAGTTAAGGTGGTGGCTTCATTTACTGGCAAGGGTTAAAATCTAGTTTTAGAAAATGTGTATCTCATTCCCTCATGATTTTGAGGCCAATTATAAACTGATCTCTAATAAATAGCTGAAATACTTGATTTTGTAATTGTAATCGTGTGAATCTGAAAATATTTTAAAGGATACCATATGTTTAGGAAAATCTCACTTAAATACAAGATAAAATTATGTCATAATATAGATAAGGGAACAAGTGTTTCGATATAATCAAGAGACTTTTGTGCATCCATTGTCACAACACACAATGCATCCATTGTCCCAACACACAATGCATCCATCTATCAAAGTCGCTTCAAAGCCAAACCAAAATCCATGAACTGAATCACCAAGATGACATAAAAGTTTGGAAGACAGACTTACAAGGAGGACATGCAATCCAAAACGATGATATAACAGTCCAGAACTGAACTAAATCAGATAAAACTGGTAGAGCACATGGACTAGATGGAAACATAAACAAGACTATCTTTCCTATTGGACTGATAGCCACAAACACAGATAACACTTTCACTTCAGGAGATGATACATCAAGTTTATTTTGCCATCACAATTGTTTCACACATATAGGGGTTGTCCATCGAGGATGTCCACAAAATCCCACTTTGCAATTCTGTAAATACTATTTTAATGGCACGGCATCCTATCTAGACTTTTGCAATGAAGACATACCATAGTGCCATTTTTTAAAGATTTAATAGCCTACCATCAAAACTGCTACCCAAAAAACGTTTGCAATCAGTTGTCAGAGAATATGATATTTTTGGTTTATTCCAACTGCCAAATCACATTGTTACACAAGTCATTGATTATGGATCTTGTACCGAGCGAAACTGTAAACGTGTAAGTAGACAAGAAGTGAGTAATAATAATAACGATAACTTTAGTCAATGTCATCTATTATAGTGGAGACCTCATATCATGATATAATTTACAATTTACATCAGTATAAAAATTTTGTTATTTCAAGAGATAAAACCAGTCATATATGCATGTAAGCCAAAGTGCGGTAAGGGGTCATCCATAAAGGACGTCCGCAATGAGGGGAGGGAGGAGTCATACAAATGCGAACAAGGGGAGGTGGGTTATGACCAATGCAGACGTCCACATCTAAATTTTTAAATTTGATAGTTCTTCTAAACACCGCCTTGTTTCAACCTTTCCCGAAAGACAAAAAGGTCAGTGAGATGATTGCCTAAAACCTCAAGCACGGTATAAACTTTACTGTGACTTTAAAAAGGCTTTTATTACTGCACATCCTGATATATGAAACTCGAAACTGTCACTTAAATGTGCACAGGAAGAGTGGAATAACTGTAAAAAGAATTACATTAAAATTGCTTTGGCGTGCGGACAAATGCGGACAAGGGAGAGGGAGGGTCCAAAGAAGGTCATATTTTGCGGACGTCCTTTATGGATGACCCCCTAAAGAAATTGGTACAATAAAGAATATACTACTATAATTACTTACTTATATCTAAAAATAAGCACATGTCTATTCAATTTTAGTTATATTCTGGAATGAGAAAACTAGTCACATTACTAAATTTTCCATTCAACAGCTCCTACTTATTTACAAGTTGCAAGTAACATTATGGCAAGCAAATGTCATCAAAACTCAATTAAATGTCTATAAACCCTTTATGTAGGCAAGTCAATCTTACAAGTATCCAAGTCAGTGATAATTATAACAAGCAAGTAGTCCACCGTGAAAAGTTTGCTACAAGAAGGGTTCTCTAAAACAGTACCAAGCAACTGAACTGTATATCTTACCAGATTTTGTTAAAATAGCAACAGAACTGCAGAAACGTGTATAGAACTAGGCGCAATTTAAACTAGTGTATCATGTTCACAAATCATAATTGCTTCATTGATAATAAAGCAAATATGAATTGGTCTTGAAACTGTCCTGAAAACATTATTCGTTCAGCAGACATGTTTGTTTGATGACAAATGGCTTCACGCATTGGCTGATTGGACAAGATTTACCAATGAGTCCAACAACTACAAGATACAAGAAAATTAACATTCATGAGAGCAATATTTCCAGAAAATTGGCTAGTGCTTCAAACTGATGCATTTGTACAGTTACGTTAAAATGTTTGCCTTAAGCATCGGTGCAACAAGAGCAAGGTGGCTCAAAAGAGATTATTACCAGGTAATTATGACCTACTGTTAATTTAATTGTAGTGATTAGAGATTATCAGCAACTGTAGACGATTTCAAAAGTAACTAAACTGCTTAACATTTGCTTTAAAATTTCGGTAAGCCACATATCTTTTAGTATTTATTCTTGTAATCTTATGCTTAGTAAATGAAATCAAGGAGCACAAATTCAAAACTCAGTACATTTTTGGAGTTATCATTGCCATGTTATTCTTTATATGCAAATCCATAACATACAATATCATTCATTATCAAACATATCCAAAATTTGCTCGATACTTGAAACAACTTAGCAGTTTAAAAAAATTTTAATTGATATTCTCAAACATGGTCTTGGTGGGCTTGAACGAACTTTGGAAATGTGCTCCTCAATTTATTGCAGTAAACTCTAGAGCTAAAATTAAAACTTTTCCTGTTGTAGAGAATAGAGATTTTCTTCACACATTTTCCAGTGTAAAATACGAGAATGGAAATTAATTGACTCAATCGAAGCCTTAAATGAAAAAAAACAGAATCATTAAAGTTTTAAATTTGATTTACATTTAACTAAATACACCCATTTTGCATACATGTAAATTTAATGTCTTGAATTTTATGACTAGACTGTTTAGCCTTTTAAATGCTATATATTGCAGCCACTGTTCTAATTTCAGCAAATTTTTTTATATTTGTCTAAATTTAAACTAATAATGCCAAAACTTAGAAGTCAAAGCAATAGCGTAAAATGTATTCATATATATAAACTTACTTTTCTTAACAACAACAACTTCAAAGCCTATCAAAATTTTTATAATGATGCTTCTTGTACACTTATATATTGCAGTTCAAAAAGTACTTTGTTTATGATTATTGATGTCTGATTAAACAGCTAGCAAAATATTGTATTGTTTCAGTAGCAGCAGGTAAACTGTTCAAATGTTCAGACTACAGCATGAATGACCACAATTGATTTTCATATTTGCAGCCTCAGTTAGTCTTCTGGTACAACAAAGTGCTTGCACATGAAATGTATATGTTGCTAGAAAATCAGTTTTGTTGGTTTCAGCAATAATAAACAGCCTGCAAGTCAGGTTTAAAGCTTTCCAAAGCACTTTGAATTGAATGCATTGTATGCACATATCAACTGAAGCCTTGTTGAATTCTGAAAGTTTTAAACAAGACTTCATTGGTGTCTGTTAAAATTCACCAAATCACTAGTACAGTAAAACTTCGGTATTTTGAACTTCAGTATTTAAAACTTCCGGTTATGTCGAATAGCAGTAAAAGGCTCAGCCACAACCAATGCAAACACATACAAATATGACTCTGTTTAATCTAACCTGCTGATGTCGAATCCTCACTTATTTCGAAGACACTCTGTGGCCCTTATCAAGCTGTAGACTAGCAGATATTTCAAAGTTAAGCGCCATTCTGTGACATGATACTATTGGCCTACTTGCAGCTTGTTGATGAATCAGATGATCAGATGCTTTGTTTGCCAAAGGGCTCCATGTATCAGACAAAGACTGATGCACATGTATGACTGGTCAGTGGGAGGGAGTCAGTCAAATGAGGCAGGGTGGTTGTCTGATTTTGCCTTTGTACCTTAGCCTCATTTTATAGACCTAATTCCTGGATCTTCTGAAAAGTAGGGTGATGAAAACGAGAGGGTTTTGGTGACAGCGACACCACCAAGACCGGCACCAATTGCATTGCAAGGGTTAGTCAATTGAGGTTAGGTAGTTGTCTGATTTTGCCTTTGTACCTTAGCCCATTTTATAGACCTAATTCCTGGATCTTCTGAAAAGTAGGGTGATGAAAACGAGAGGGTTTTGGTGACAGCGACACCACCGAAACTGTCACCAATTGCATTATAAGTGTTGAAAGGGCTAATAGTTATCAGATGGTGTATAGAATGCCACAACACCACAAATGGGCCTATTGTCCGGTTGGCTACACTGGTTAGAGCAAACACCTCATGTGCCTCTGTGCATCATGGTCTCGGTTCTAAATCAGAATTACCACAACCCAAATACAAAGTCTCTTATTTCGTCACCATGGCTGTTGAAGATGCAGACAAAAATTCAGAAATTTTTTTGTCTTTCTGTGGGTACAAGCAGCCACTGGAATAAGTAATTATTAACCTAAAATACTGCAAGCTCATTCACCAAGAAAGGATGCTGTTTCCTTCCAGCAGCTTATGTAACAGCACACATACAGAATGTTGCACCAAATTATATACTCGACTGCTTATGATAACTATTATTCTGATATGTTATTATACAGGTTCTATACAAATTCGGGTTACATTACCATACATACCAATATAAAGAAATTGAAAGTTTTTATAGTGAAAGCTGACAATTTCTTGAGACTGAAAAAACGTCTTAACATACATCTGTAATCCATTTATGATCCAAAAGGCATTTGTCCAAGACTTCATGGTCCTCCATTTCCACGTCCACTTTTACTTCATTCACCTATTGAAAAGTAAAAATATGATAAGTAGTAAAACAGCAAATTATAACCAACAGAATAGGTCTTAATTAACGACTTCGTAAAATAGATGTTTTGGATAAAGTTTATGGCGCATGATTAAGCACTAGCAAAGTACAGAAAGTCTCACATGCAAACTTTACATCTACAGATGTCTACAGGTTTACCTTGGGTACCGTACATATTGGCCTACAAGTTGACCATGCTTATAAATCAACCCCAAAGTTTTCAACCTTGCAAAGAGAAAACTTATATGACCCAAATACAAGTGAATGTTTTTTAGACATTAACAGTACTGTTACAGTAGCAAAAGTCACCAGTTAGGTCATATAGTGGAATGCATGCTTTATCACAGCCAGTAATCAATTGTAGTCCATAGTCTTATTGCATAAACAGCATAATTTGCAGGTAAATTTCTGTTAAAAGTAAGGTTAATACAGCCAATTAAATTGTAGACACTTTTGGGCAATGGGCATCTTGCACATAAATTGTGTAGTTGCCACTATTTCTAAAATCAGACCGAAAGTTATCCAAAGCCAGGAATTGGAATGTACAGCAACAGTTTAAATATTATATATAGCACTATAGCACTACTATCTGAAATCATAGAAATTGAACTACCATTTAAGAAGTGGGACATGTCCCTGTCATACTATAACAACAGATTTAAAATAGCTCTTCAAATCACAGTCACCTTAATCATCATCAAAGAATAAATGAATTTCCTCTTAAGTTTATCTTGCATCCTTAAGTTTATCTTGCATCACCTAGATACCCATCTAAGGTATCATTGTTATATCAGACCTCTGAATCAGCCAAAGTTTCATAAATTGTGTCATCTACTGTATTGTCCAATATATTTATAGGATAACGGATTCCACCATTTAGAAATGATCTCTGAACCAATCCTCAAAAATTCCACGAGGCATGCAGGAAGAGGTGCAAAATGGGCTGGCCAATTGGAAAGAAGTGCTCTATACGATGTGTTACACACATCTAGCTAGGCACTGTGCTCTGTATCTACACTGACTCTTCTTGGAAACAACCCATCCTTTTATTAAAGTTTTCTAATGAAGCAGTTTTATTTTGATCTCATTTAACCCCTTTAGCGTGGATCCCGAGTATACTCGGGCTGAGGAATCCGTTCCCATAGCGTGGATCCCGAGTTAACTCGGGCTAGGATAGAACTCACCACCTAGTAGGCGTGGAGCCCGTATAAACTCGGGATAATGCTAGAAGGTCATGTATGTTGTGCAGAGGGTGTCTTAGTACATGCTGTAGCAGCCCTGGGGTAACCTTGGCCTAGTCACGTGGTCACTGGCGACTACTAGCCGGCCGTCGTCATCGTCGTCGTGTCCGTATTTTAGGCCAAATCTTAGGTCGCAAACGTGATACAGTTGCAGAGAGTGTGGTGAAGTTGGACTGTGCCCTGCCCCATGCTTTGAATTGTATATCACACCAAATTCAAATACTGCTCTACGTTGTAGCGGTCACTTTCTCTATGATAACTCTTTGTTTTTGTGGTACTGACCACAAATTGTGACATGTTGCATGACCGGTGTTCTTCTGTTGTACTTCTGCCGAGAATGTGCAGAAAACTTATTTTCAAGTGAATAAAAAATTTGTTGGGTGACGGTATAATGCAAAATAACTTATAGGATTACTTCTAGAACACTCATAGCATAATTATAACATCAATATCTGAAAAAGAAATTTTGCAAAAAAATGCCCTCCTGGCCGAGAGTTAACAAAACTTTTATTCCACGCTAAAGGGGTTAACTACAGCCTAAAAATTAGTTAAAGGTTAGTATAGCTGTACTGTTAACTATGATAGACAAGTCACTCATTTTAAATGTAGTGCTTGTTGTACTGAAATATTATATATTGGCAGTTTTAGGATTGCACTGGTTGCCGATGCACAAACGCATTGAGTATCAGATGCTAATGCTTTTGCGTAACTGCGTTGTGGGCTGTGCGCCATCTCATCTCAAGGAGTTGTGTATCTCAGACTCATCCATTCCTCGCCGTAGATTTCTTCACTTTGCTGTGCAGGGTGACCTGGTTGCTCCCCCCACCAGAACAGCCACAGTTCAACACAGAAGCTTCACTATGGTCAGTCCAACTTTCTGGAATAGGTTACAGGTCTAGCATATTACGACATGAGCTTCTCGGTCTTTCTTTACCTCTATGCCATAAGCGCTTGAAAAACCTTTTGTTCAATCCTGGTTTTCCAGCATTAGGTCGAGAGCACCCCTGGTGAGTTTCTCTTGAAGAGATGCTATATAAATCTGTGAATACAGTACATTTAAAATTAGGGGTCCACCGGAAATCGCCTCGGACATTTGCCTCGGCCGGAAATCCAGTTTCCGGAACTATTCGCCTTGGCAAATACTCTAGACCCAAATAGTTGCAAAAAAATTTTTCTTTACAAAATTTTTTATTTATTTAAAAACTTATTCAGTAAACTTACGTATATAAAATTATAAATGTTCAGCCTTAAAGCAATTACACATCCATTGAAGTCAATTCTATTTTCTTGAAATTATGTCAATTTATTGAATTTAATGCAATTTTAGAAAACTTCACAACTGCACTGCAACTAAAATTCAAAATGTATCAGTCACTTATTACAAGCACACAAATTTATTTCGATAATTTTTTATTACATGAAAATGTGAAGCTTCGCATATGGAACAAATGGTACCCGGTTCGTTTCCAGATCCGGCAAATAGTACATCCAAATACTTGGATTCGGTACTCGGTGGAAAATGTCTTTTCAGTGGATCCCTATTTAAAATCAGTGAACTTCAACTTGCATAGGTTTGAAGTTTGGACAGCATTTGCACAATTTGTCTAACATCATAAAGATGACTTACAAAAGTTAAAACAAAGGTAAAAGTTGAAAGCACTGCACCCAGTCAAAAAAGAACATTAAATAAGAACTTTATATTTTGAAGATAGCTGCCAGCATACATGCTGTCAAAGCTGTTGGCTACTTTGCTAGCCTTTATTAAAAAACTTTATCTGATTTTGTAAAATAAATTTGTTCATTATTAATTAATTTTCTACTAGCAACATTGTTGTTGGTGAACATTGTTCCGATTTCCATCAGTTGTCTAGAATCCCAATGTTGCGGACGTGTACGTCGTGTGGTGTAATCTTCTGTGGCTATACCTTGCAACCTGTCCTGACACCCAAACACGTCGACCACAGACTCTAGACTTTTTAAACAGTCAAAATGTTTTACTTATAGGTGAGTATTTATGATAAGTATCTCTCCCTGTAAGTACCCTAGCATTTTTCACGGGTAAAGATTTTATTTATTTCACGTGTCAACAGCAAAAAACAAAACACTTACTTTAACCTGGCATTTCTTTAGAAGATTCATTTTGAAGTGTCGCAGGCCGTGGTAAATAGGTAGAGACTCAAGAACCCCTTTCCCAACCTCATATTCCTAAAGAGAAATCATACTATAAATAAATAAATATATATATAAGCATATAGAGCACAAATATGAATTACTTGGAGTTATGTATGCATCTTTAATTTATATATTCTTCCTACACAAGTCAATTTAAACTCTAGAAAACTTGGGAGTTTAAAGAATAGTAAGGCTTACTTATTTCGCGAACAACAGAATCCCATTATCAAGAGGGAAGCAACCAAAATCGACCTTTTGATTCTTTTAAATTCCACATTAATATACCTGAATTCATTAGAAACATTTATTCAAGAGCTCACAAAACTCTTGCAATCTAGGAACAGTTACCTGTGCATCAACTTGTTCCAGTTCTTCAGTTACAAACAAAGTATCTGGATGATAAACGCAGCCAAAGAACCGTAACAATTTCTCAGCATTGCAGTTACTGTTTTTCGTTGCCTGTCAGAAAGTATAAATCCGAATTAGAAATTCAGTCATGCATCACATTATACACTGTTCTAATAAGTAAAATAAACATGAACTTCAAATGGTAAATTTTGCTGACAAACCTACATGGTCTGGCAAAATAGAAACCCGACGTCTTGCTCAGAGCTAACAAAAAGTGTAATAAGACATCAGAGCCCCAGATATTCACTTTTACAGAAGCACATGCAATGAATATATACAAGAGACAGAAAAAGATGAAAAAGTCATCGACAGAAACAGTGGCAAATTACATGGAGAAGTTGAGCACATCATAGGATTATAGAAATGCAACAACTACAATAGCATCCCGTATCCAATTCCGATGAGTCTAGAAGATACCCGTGAATAAAGCTCATTGCAAAGTCCTACAGAAAAGACGAAATGTTGGCCACCAACACACAACAGCTGTATAGGTTGTGGTTAGGTTTTGTCTTAGGTTTTACACTTCGTATATATGCTTACTACTGACTGACATCATCGGTCTTTGATAAATGTCTCTATTCGATTAATGAGATAGCTTAGACCAGCGGTGGCGAACCTTTTTTAAGGTGTGTGCCAAATTGCTGCTAAATCATTTTAGAAAATACCGTCGCGTGCCCCTTGGAATTTTACAGCATGTGTAATTATTTTTTTTCATACAGGTTTACGTTAACAAAGCGTAACAAAAATGAGTTAAAGATGTCATTCAAAAGATCGTTTTTGAAAGGTGTTAAAATTTCTTAAAAACAGAAAATGTGGATTTTGTATTTCTCAGTTTGAAATTTTGGGGACACACTGAATTCTGCGTGCCCAAAAAATTTGAACGCGTGCCACTTTGGGCACGCGTGCCATAGGTTCGCCACCCCTGGCTTAGACATACATGTTTATTATTTGGTGAAAAAGACTGAAATACCAGTGCATCATAGTCTTTAAAAGGGCACATATATCAAACTTTCCAAAGGAAACTTGGAGAAATCACAAAGCAAACACAACCTATAGCTAACATCACAGCTCAATGGTGTGTCAGACCATAGATATCAATCTTTGTAAGTAATAACCACAATGATGCCTATGTATAGGGAAGTTGACGTTTATTCAGTTATTTCATCAGCTAAAGATTTCTCAACGGACGTGTCACATACGCACCCATAATCTATCTTGGCAAGAGCAATACATGGTCAGTTTCTTCCAATTCGACACAGCTTTTATGATGTCAGAAACTAAGAAATTGGAGAATGAAACAATGAAATACCTGACAAAGCCCACTTGGTGAAAGCTCTTGAACTTCGTATGTTGGCAGCTGATCTACACTTTTCTGAAAATAGCATATACAAGCCATTATCATATGCAAGTAAGTCAAAATGCACTTGTTGCAATTCTTGAGACCCTGGTCCTGGTGATACTGGAGAATCACAACTATTTGGAATGGAGATCAATCGACCCAAATACATAATCCAGACAGTGGTGGAACCACCTTCAAATCTGAACTGCACAGGTAGTGGGAAGCATGGTGGAACGGGTCCAAGGGTTCACCTACTACTTTGGGTTGAAAGTTGGGGATCTCTTTGAACTGGTTTTGAAGTAGGTTTTGACTCTCATGCATTTTCCCATTCTCAGAGGTGAAGGGTGATCTAAAAGTACAAAGATCTAAAACCTGCTTCGGCGATCGTGCGTTCTCCGTGGCAGGACCTAAATGCTGCAACAATATTCCAACCTCAATACGTTCTGCAACTTCACTGGAGTCATTTAAGACCAAACTCAAGACACACTGCTTCAAGCTGGCCTATGGGCCATGTTGAACTTGTCAAAGCGCCCTTGTAACGGCATGTGTCGTGTTACGGCGCTGTAGAAATCGTCGTATTCATCATCATCATCATCATCATCGTGTAACAGTCTGCAATTGAACATCTGTACTGTCCCTTTGATTCACATTAGGCAGCCATGTTCACAGAACTAACGAGAGGTCCTCAACAAATGCTACACAAATATTCAGATACAATTAGAAGACAATGGCCAAGATGTTGCTAAACATCACAACAAGATACACCGAGATGCCAGAGGTATCTGTATCTAATGATGGCTTTCATAAAACTGACAATTTATATAAAATCTACATCCAACTTGCTGCACAAAATATTTCAGAATTTACTTAGAAATTTCTGCATGTACTGAAATTTATGTAAAACAAAGATAATGTGTGGCACAGAATGGAAACACCGAGATGCCAGAGGTATCTAATGATGGCTTTCATAAAACTGACAATTTATATAAAATCTACATCCAACTTGCTGCACAAAATATTTCAGAATTTACTTAGAAATTTCTGCATGCACTGAAATTTATGTAAAACAAAGATAATGTGTGGCACAGAATGGAAACACCGAGATGCCAGAGGTATCTAATGATGGCTTTCATAAAACTGACAATTTATATAAAATCTACATCCAACTTGCTGCACAAAATATTTCAGAATTTACTTAGAAATTTCTGCATGCACTGAAATTTATGTAAAACAAAGATAATGTGTGGCACAGAATGGAAACGATTATAGATTTGCAACAATGTAGACAAAATAGTTTAAATAAAAAATCAGCATAATTTGCAGAAATAGGATATTCTTCTCATTTTTAAAAGTTTATAATTTGCAATCATCACCTTCCAATTATACTTTGCCCTTGGCTGATTCTATATTGTTACGCCCAGGAGCTCACTGTTGGAGTATTGGTAAGAAAGCCATCACCTTGAGCATATCAGCGGCAATATGAATCAGAATACTTGCCAATAAAGGTAAGGGATACAATGGGAGTAACTGTATCATTTACATACCTTAAACTCATCTTTCCAATTCAAGGTGCTTTTGATTTTCAGCAAACTGTTTGAAATCACTTGATCAACGGTATTTAATGGATCCATGTAGTACTTGTCTGAAAACATTTATATAACTTTAGTAACCAATTTCATAAAGTATTTATCATATATTATTTTGAAAAGTGAATACACTTTATACCAGATTTTCTGTTTGCAGAATTAAAAAAATTCAGCATGTTTACAGATGTTTTCATAATGAGAAAATACCACCATATCCCCATAAGTGACAAAGTTTAACCAAAACCACCATTAACTCGCCTCCAATACAATGCAGCTTCAGTAACACATGGAGGTGGGCAGGTATGCTGTTACAACCTTATGTAAACTAACCGCTAGCTGGTAGGGTTATACCTCAATCAAGACTCTGTGATAACCTTCTACTTCTTCATCCATAATAATAAGGCATTGTCTGACCCCATTTGCTCCAGCCCATTGTTCACAGGCATGTATCACCACATCTGATTTGAATTTTATCTACACAGTGCCAACATTTAACAATTAGTATATGCCGCTTGTGCTAAGCAATAAATTCTACAGACTTGCTTGCTCAAGGTATCAACACAGCAACCATCGGCCTTAACCTCTTCTCGTGATAAATCTTGTTCATCAATGTGTAATTTGCTGTAACTCTCTGTGGTTTGTCAGACTGTTCCAAATAACTAATATACATATATCTCAGTCAGGCTAGAACTTAAACTTTACATTACATGCCCATTGCCCAAGCTGATGCTCAACCATCATTGGCACAAGTACTACAAACTTTGATTAATTATACTCACCTTTTTCATTAAACAGGGCACTAAGAAATGTTGGCTCCAGTGACTGACTGACCAGTATCTGAATGTAGATATTAAATGGTTCCTTCATCTGGTCAACAGTCACACTACAACAAAAGAAAAACACTTAATAGGCGATGCTTTATGAATCAGTGAATGGCATTTGCTGGAATCACTAAGCAGGTAGAAATATCACTGGCTAAGGTAAAGCATATATGTATCTATTCGAACTTAGATAATGAAAACGTAAGCCATAAGCATATCGCCTTCAAAGTTTATAATATTGTGTTATCCTTATAACAATTTTTAATATGTATAATGTGCAACGTAATCAGTATTTGATTGTAAATGCCACAACAATCAATTTACAGATGGCATATATCACAGAAATATCAAAGTGAAGTGAATGAAAATACCCAAAAAATTCATTGGCAAAAATCCACATAACAGCACAATTCTAACAAACAGACCAATGTACGTATCCAAGAATTAAACCATTCCTTTACTGGAAACAAAACATTCACAACAGAAGAAATTGTACCGTAACACAGTACAGAAATATTTATAGCTCATCCTAGTATACATACCATGGTTTGGGTCTGTACTTCTCTATGACCTCCACCATTTCCTTGCCACGCTGTGCTGAGAAGACCAAAATTTCAATTGCCTTAAATCTGAAGTGGATCTGGTCTATCCAACTCGAGTACTTCAATGCAAACACAATACTTCATAAATAATTAAACCGTCAAACTAACAATCTCAAATCAAAAGAAAACCACAAGTTTCAGATGGCAATATAAGTCAATTCCTTTGATAATAAACAAATTCTTCTTCAAACTTAGAAGCTTAATTACAATTCAGTTCATTTTATTTAGTTGGCCCATGTTACCCATCCAAGGCAAGTGTCTTTTAGTTTTATAACGATCTTTATCTACTGGGATTACACAGTAATTTTTCAACTTAACATCAACACCTTATTAATACAATTAAGTGCAATCAGAAAAATCAATATTCATACAGACTGATGTGAAAGTTAAAAGGTCAACAAAGAAGAGCCCAAAGTACATACTGAGACAAGTTTGGCCTGTTTCCAGATTGCTTTGGCAGCAGTAACAAGGCGATTATTATTTATATAAAATATCAGTGAGAGTAAAGAAAGCTAAGAAAGTATAAAGACTTAGGGTTGGCTTGTGTTTAACTTAGCCTCTGTCTGATTCTACATCTAATTGTCTGATTCTGCATCTAATTATACCACCTGAAATACATACAAAATTACTTTTATTACAGCAAACTAGAAAGAAAGTAGTGTAACTACAGACTTAGTTTAGTGTCTTTGCTAGCATTTTGGAGTGAGTATCAGACTACGTACCACTGACATTGACTGATGAAGTTTGCGTCCATTTTTCTCTACAGGCTCAAACTTTTGTAGTAATCTCCCAGAGTCAATTTTCCAAATAGGGAAAGAGTCACAATTTGTAAGGTCTTTCCGCTCAATCACAAAGTCACCTTTCTACAATAACAATAATCTGTTACCATTGAAACTGCTGCCAGCTTATTTCGTATGTTTCAGCAACATAAAAATAATTTCAATATAAAAACTCAAACGAAACAGAATTATTCCATGTTATTTGCAAAGAAAAGTGTGAAACAACAGCTGTTGGTCCAAAACAGAAATCAGTTTTGAAAATATTTTCTGCCGATTTCTACATGATTTTGCAGTACTCTACTACAATCACAGTCAGCTGTATTACAATGCCTCAATCACTAAAACTAGTCTAAGATTCTTGGCTGATTTAATTAACTGATAACTCATCAGCATTTCTGCACAGTCTTGTTATGGCCATTCCTTAGCACAAGTAGGACTACATCATTCGACTTCAATTCAGAAATTTACCAAAGTTCAGGATTGTCTGCATTTGCTCCCTTGATTAAGACTATGTGGATTAAAGAAACTGTAGTGATTCATTTGAACTAATAAACCTCTGTCATGCTGTAAAGTGCTGCAGTGGAACACTTATATAGCACCAGTTCAAGAAAACTCAGTTCTCATTACAGATTGCAGAACTACACCAATTCGCCTGCTAAACACTTTATCAACGAGCTGCATTGTTTTCCTAGTCGCTTTTAGTATACTCTCATCGTTAAAATGGTAAAGATACTCTAATTCAGAAAATTAGACTTAGAATCCACATTAACAAATGAGATAGGCATATATGGACTGAACTCCTTATTTAATTATTCTGATTAAGTAAAATTATAATCAACAAAAGATGGCAAGAAATGAACCTGAAATGAGTGAGGTGAATCTGCCTCTGGCGGTCCTTCATACAAAGGAAGCAAGTCTTCAAGGCCTTTTTTGGCAAGTGGCGTCAAAGGTGTAGGTAGGACGGCCGTTACCCTAGAAAACGCCAAAAACAGTCCAGATCAACAATCAGCCAAACGAATCTAACTGAATGCAAACAACTGAATAAAATAGAACTGCAGCTAACATATGTTCCCAGTTGAAGTGGCACTCAGGATGCTTGCTACTGTCATGCAAGGTGCTCATTTTATGAGGTTGTTGTTCTACTTGATTACTGATGCTATCATGTGCTATGCAGTATGCAATGTCTACTGAAAATTTTCAATCACCACCGTACGTCACTAGGTAATGGGGGCCCTAGTTAGAGGGACTTGTACCCTTTTAGGTTTCCACTGTGTACCATGAACTAAACTTAATTCACTTAAGTATATATCTATGTATGCTATTGTCATATTGATACATGTTATAGCACTATAGCTAGTATCGGTTGATGCCATTGTATTTTCTTTCTTTTTCACTGTTACTTGGACCAATAAAATGATATGTTTTTATGTAATGTTACAAAGACAAGAGGCATGTTTAATTTTGAAATGACACCAATAAGTCTAACAGCTGCAAATGGCATGTGCTCCAGTTGCCCGACATACCTTTGGGCGACGCGCACACCGGTATATGGGAGCACTGTAGTAAACCCTACTGCCAATTAAAGAATACAAAGGAGTAATTTTAGCACTGAATTAAAGCAAATGAGAAACGATTTGCATTAGGTTCAGCTGATAAAATTAACCATGTTTTGAACCTCTTACTTTGGAATGGAAGGAATGTCTGGAGATGGCTTTGGTGTTATGTCTGGAATTGGCTTTGGTATTACTGTCTGAGGTGTATAGTTAGAAGCAGCAGTCGGAGTTTTCTGAGGTGTAGATTTAGGAGTAGTAGGTGGTCTTCCTCGTTTCCTTTTGCCATGATGTTCATCTTCATTATCTGAACCATGTAATCTCTTTGCCTATACCAAGAAATCAAAGTCTCATTCAAATACTGTGAAATTCAGTTGTAGGACTGATCAAAAGAGGGTTAAACTTAGTAACTGCATCAAAGCATAAATATAAAGCAAAATAATTTAAAAGAAAGTTATAAGTCTTTTAAACAACTGTCAACTGTTTCTACTGAATGCTCAGTTCAAATCACTGTTCAATCTGTTCAGTGATGGTTCTTATGACCAGAGGAGACACCCCAGCAAACAACTGAACCTTTAAAACATCGTCAACTTTAATGCTGCACGAAAACATCAGCACAGTTACTGTAACATCAATTCTTTACTGACCCAGAATGCAAATGGTAGAAGCAAATGTGAGCACACAAAGAAAAACTATGTAACACAAGTATTCGTTTAATTACACTACAGAAACTTGGTTGTACTCACTGACAAGGGGAGGTCAACGGGAGACCACGCAGGATCCTTGTCTGAATCGTCTTCCTCATTTTCCGAGGCCTTTGCAGATTTTGCATCCACATCATCTTCACTGTCATTGCTGTCTGAGACTTCAGTATATAGGGACAATAAACGTTTTCCTGCATTAGTTGATACATTCAAGTATTGTTAACAGAAGCAATTAGGTCAACAGGTTCATCAACAACAACAAGCAAGATGTTACAAGGCTGGCAGATTGCACATGCATTTGTCTATAACCGCTTAGTTCAAGAAGTCAATGTTGATGTATTCAGTTGGAAAGCCTTGGAATTCATAAAGAAAGGTCACTCAGTGGCTGGAATTTGAACTTCACTGACAAGATGTTTCAAAGCCAAAGGACTACACCAGTTAGGACTACAGTTAAATGAGGTCTGTAACAAATTAGTGATTACTTAAATACCTTACTTTGCAGTGCTACCCTGCCAAACAAAAACACTCATTAGTCTAAAATGTACTAGAGCAGCGCTTCCCAAACTTTTCATTGTGACGGACCGGCAGGAATTTACTTTCAGTATGATGGACCGGCAGGATTTTTCCCATTTCAGAAGGAACAGTTTCCAATTTAAAAATAATTTTTTCGATCACCTTAAATGTGTAATTAATTATAAGATTTAGAAACGAGAATGTAGAACAAATCTTGGAATTTGGTACAAAATAATACAATTACATTGGAAGGAGCGGATATTGCTGGATAAACTTCACAAATGTAACTAGAGTTTTAATTATTTTCATATTATGCCCTTCCTATCAAAGATAATAGGAACTTTCTGGCTCGGATGACGTATAAAAACAGTTACTGATAGTAATCATCCTGACTTGCATGATGTTTTAAAAATGTGTTAATGGCATATAATCAGTACCCAAATGAACTGTACCATGTTGCGTTCTGTCAGTGGGAATTTTTATGAATAAATGAAGATATATATATATAAAACAACTTTTAAACAAGTTAATGTTATTTGAAATAATATCGTAACTGGCAACAGTGACTAAAAGTGACAAATAATGTGAACGGTGGGCCTCTATAAATTGGGTCAAAAACAGGAAATTATTTTTACAAGTAGTAGCACGGGTATATAATTCAGTCCTAAATATCAACTGAATACTTTGTACTGATCTGATACTAATCAAAAATTGCATTTTTTCAAAAAAATTATAAATATGGATGCTAGTGCTGTTTATTATTATATTTATAATTTTTAACTGCTATGATTTTCAAATTTATAATATATTATACTTACAATCAGTGCTTTTTTTCTAGAAAAAAAGGTTCCGGAACGGAACAATAGGTTCCGGAACGCAACAATTATGGGTGGACTAAAATCACGAGAAAAACGGGGTTAGGGGTTGGCAGGGGTCTCAATAAACACTGAAAACAGTTTTAAAACACTTAAATTAAATTAAAATAACTAAATTATTGTTTTTATTATTAAAATAAATAAATTATTTTTTAGTAGCTGAAAAAGGTGCCGGAACGCCGTTCCGGCTCGTTCCGGCTGAAAAAAAGCCCTGCTTACAATATCGAATCTAAAAGCAGACGCATTTATTTTCTGTTTCTAATCACCGGTAAAAAACGCAAATGTTAAGATCAATATTTCTAGTAAAGACGAACAACTTCTATTTGACCTGTCAGTAATTCGTCGAATAACTATTTCTTCTGCAGTTTTCGTTTACAATAGCTGAACTACATTTACTCCCAGAACAAATCTTTTTAATTTATACGAAAAAACGATTACAAGACAATCGTGTTTTGAAGATAGTTCGAAGCGAGATCCAATCAAGAAAACGTATATCGTCTTTTCTGTACAGTTTCTTGACTCACTTTGCGGACCGGCAATTGAGGGTGTGCGGACCGGCACCAGTCCGCGGACCACAGTTTGGGAAGCACCGTACTAGAGTTCTGGTGGCTCGTCAGAGCAAATACATTGTAAACCTTAAGCAGCAAAGTTCTGCCATAAATCACAGTTTCCAATGTGAAGCAAAATCAAGTCTATAACACCAGCATCTAATGATTACCCTTAGCATGTTACAGGCACAACAGCACGACAATAGACAACTGGCCACACAGGCCATAGGCACAAAGCAGTTTGATGTTTAGAGAACCAGCGATCATCCTATGTAAATAAATTAACTTAAACAGAGCAATAAATAAGCTATAATTTTCCCATTGGCTATTAATACCTGAAATTCGGTGATCCTATTTTGTTTTACAGTCTCATTAGAGGACCGTCATGGCAATTGAAGCCAAAATTTAGCATACGATTTTCAGGAATTCAGACAGAGATCAAGCATTAATTTTTACGGATTTCATGCATTTTGTGGGTAGCAGAACTAACAGCACTGTAAGTAAAATTCATACGGATTAATAGAACTTTTCAAGCAATAATGAAAGTGATAACAACAGTGATTTTGAGGCGATGCCATGTCAATGAGACCAGTTTTTACTGCCAACACTAAAGGCTAGTTGAATTTTTACTAAAAGGGTGTAATGTTAACTGCCCCAGATAATGCAGACATCAATGTATGAGCCACTGGTGCCCTCTGGTGTTCAACTGACCAAGGTCAGACATAGGAGAAATTTACACTCTGCACCAGTTGCCCCTGAGTGACTTACCGATGGAACAAAAACTATTAGTTTCTTTGGAGATATTTTTGCTATGATTAGTATTATTAAAACTATTATTATTCAAGTTTCTAATAACAAAAGACTGGATCACTTCCTTCTTCACACAACACTGGGAAACTTAGCTTTACCCGGAGACACTGGCTTGCGACCTATCAAGCCATACAAAAGCTTCAGATAATTTTAAGTCTTTTCACCTAACTGGCAGTGCAACTTCTTTGCCTTCTGCTTGTCTAAAACATAACCATATTTAAAGTTCAAGCACACCTACCTACCTGATATAAATAATGACCGTTGGAGATTTGCCAACCACCCAAATCACAAGGTGAGTATTGAAAGTGTTTAAAGAAGCAATGGTGCATTCAAAAATGATTGTTTACATACCAAACCAGAAAATTGCAATTAGGACTATAGTTAACTGAGGTCATTTCGTGACTCTATAGCTTTAAATGTGGCTTAACAATGACTGAAGAAACAGTATTAGTAACATATTGTAATTGTAATTTGATATGAGCAGAACAAATCAGAGGCAATCTACACTAGCCTATTATTAATATCATGCTTACTAGTAACACATAATTATTTGTATTTGTTACTTGCATATATTTAAAACATTGACACTTGTAAAATATAGAAAATGTGGTGACATGTATGATACACCAGCACATTTCGCACGTCATATCTAAACACCACAAGCAAAAAATACAAACAGTTGAATGACATAGTCTTCAAATTCAATTATAAAGTTTCATGTTTACAGCTTACCTTAAGTGGTTGATAAGATATAATATTTTCACATTTAAGCAATGAAATGAACCAAAACCCATAAAATATGTGGCAGGGTCCAGAAGGGTTAAAAAAATATCTTGAATTGAAAGGGTTAAACATCAACTGGTAGTGCTAAGCAATTGTTTCATGAAAGGCTTAAACCTGTCCTCTCCACATCTCAAACCGAGCACTCTACAAGTTCAGCCATGGTATTCAAGTCACAGCTAACAATTATATTATTTAATTCTTTCAAATGCAATTATAGTGATTTCTTGATAACTCAGTGTGTCATCAAAGTAACTTAATTATGCTCTTTAACTACCTACATTTACATTCTTAGCAGTTTTTCTGCTACGAAATGTGAAAAGTCTGACCTTTTTTTATGTTGGCAACTCTTCTCTGTTCAACTTTCTGCTTAGCGCGGCGTGTTGACTGTCGTCTGATGGGAGGAGAGGCAGGCTCTGGTTTTGACTGAACATCTGCAGATGAAGAACTGGAATCCTGAGACTTCTCTTCGTCAGAATCTTTGGCTTGGTAATGCCTAGTTCTCATTCGACGACCTGACTGTGGCGGCTTCCTACGTCCAGATTCTTTTACCGTAACAGGCGGAGTTTTTACAGTAGTAGAATCATCTTTTCCAGATGAAAGACAATCTTTGGAGTTATCATCTGTTTGACTATCATTCATATTGATCTTGTTCAAGAAACTGCCCTGGAAAGTGCTCACATGCACTGGAGCCAATTCTGGTACATCACAGCTACTATCTGGTTCACAGACCATAACTAACCCGTTCTCACTTTTATCAACGTTGCATTCTGAAACTTTTTGGTCAATTCTAGTTTTGTCTTTAGAAATACTTTGGGTATTTAATAATTTGTCCTCTGGAACTTTCTGCTCGCTTATTCTGCCTCTGTCTCTGAGTGATTCTACAGAGTCTTCAACATCATCATTTTCTGGCAACTCCATTCGAACACGTCTTACTTCTGGTATGTATTTGGGCAAAACTGGTGTCTGGACTGGATTAGTAGGAGATGCTGCTTCAGATACACCTTCTCCAAGGAAACTCAGAAAAGAGTTTAAAAATCCACTCGGCTGGCCAGCAGGCAAATTGCCAGACATCTTGTAAAGTATTTAACTCTGAATATATAAGCCCACTGAAAAGAAAAGTAAAAGCTATAATGTTAATGTATATTATAGAAGGTCTGTTATTATCATAATTATACTAGATGTTTGCCCGTCCTACCTTGTCACCTTGTGCTGTCAACTCCTGGAGCTCTAGCGATCGTCATGATAAACATTCTCCATTGCTTCCTATTCGAAGTCAGGTCCCTTAGTTCTTCCAGATTCATGCCAGTTACATCGTGAATCTCATCCATCCATTTCTTCCTTGGTCGACCCCGTCTTTTTTTCCCTCACCACAAGCCAACATCATTTCCTTTTCTAGCCCATCAGATCGCATAACATGACCAAAGAATCCTAGCTTCGATCTTGTCGCCTTTTGTTTTAATGACTCTTCATTCTCGACACCAATCTCCACTCGTATTGATTCGTTCGTCCTTTTCTCTGTCCATGATATTCTCAACATCTTTCTCCATATCCACATTTCACATGCGTTGACCTTTTTCTCCATGTTCTTTGTCATTGTCCATGACTCACAACCATACAGAACCGTTGGAAAGATTAGGGCTCTCACGAGCCTTTTTTTTGTATCTATGCTCACATGCCCGTCCTAAGACGGTAAAAAATTGAAAATTGTATTTCCAATTGTACAGGCGATATTATTTATCGGCGCTCTATCATACCAAGTTCCTAAGAAGGTTTAAAAAACAAGTTGAAAATTTATTTTCTACTGTGCGAAATAAGCTCTGAATAATTTAGTCAGTCGCTAGATGGCCTATAGTAGTGGAACATAATGAATAGGTTTCTACATCAAAGTAAATTTAAGCCTGTTTGCGACGTAAGTAAATAAGTTAATCCCGTTTGAAGCCGCGTGGCCTAAGTAAATTGGCACTAAATTGTCTCATTTACACACTTAAGCTCTTTCATTTCAGCATTTTATTTCTGGCCCGTTTAAACTTGTTAAGCTCTTTTGTTTGAGCATTTCAGCAACATAAGTAAATTATTTACACACATTTACAGCCATTAGTTTAAAAGAGAAGCCATTTACTGTATATTGAAATTTATGTTGAACGAAGTGTTAACCAATCGTCCCGTTAGAATGCGGCCATTTTGTAAACAGTGACATCGTTGGTCATGAATATTAATTAGTTGAAAGCAGCCAATGAGAGGAGTGTAACATGACATCTTGGTAACATATCTGTTCGCTTATATTATTAATAAGCATCATAGTTTCATGGCCCTTACAGCCTAGGTTGTTATGGATTTGATCAGTCATATGCATCAAAGAACCTTGTTGTTTTAAGTCCTATTCTAAATTGATAGACTGACTGCCAGTGGTTGGTTGCCCTGGACTGCTAGGCAGTAGGCTGATGGCTACTACAAACATAAAAAAAATTATTTATAATTAATTGAAGAAATATGACTTTTGTTTCTGTAATTTGTTGCCAGCTGTACATGTGACAATCTATCAACTGAATATTGAGCATTCATATGTAACTTACTGAAACAGGAGAGTATAAGAAATGGACAATGAAGATAACAGACCGACACCTACATCATAAGCCTAGAATAAAGGCCAACAAGGACAGAAATGAATGACAACAAAATGAACACACACACACACACGTGAAACACATTATTGAACTTTCAATTAAAGAATTTTTCAATCATGTTTCTATTGAATCCATAAATTTCACTTTGTCTCACCATTTCATACACATACACTTTCAATAATTTTTCAACAAATGAAAGTTCATTTTCACTTTCATATATATATATTGTGTTCAAGGCTCATTTCTTACTTACTTGAGCAGAACTGTTGAAGGTTGCAGTACTCTACTGTACCTGAGTCCGGGGTGGCCATATTGTTTATTATGGTGATTGGTCATGATCGGACGGATGTAAACCTTTACCTTGCGAACTTCTTATCTATATTTCAGAGATGTATGCCACTTAATTAATTCTTCTCCAAAAACGTTGTTTCTTCATAAATTTTGTGTTTGTTACTCATTACTTATTTTATTAGGTGCTTCCTCATGGGACGTCCACGAGAGTCGATTGCTCGAAAGTACTGAGAATGTAAAATGCACCGAATTTCCCAAAACAATTTTCTCGAAAACCAGTATGTACTATATTCTTTATAAGGTGACCGGCCGCAGGAGAACAAAAAGTAAAGATTACCAAATTTACTATAGAACCAAATCTGGGCGATCATGTACAATTGGGGTGCCTAACCCTAGCCCTGAATTTTAAAATCCAGCTTCAGTAATTGTGAAGACTGAGTGCCTCCCTATACAAACAATATGGTTGCCACCGACTTCGTTCCAGTATAGCGCCGCTGCCTACCAGCCACATCCCACAATGCAATGCGCTAGGTAAGTAAGCGAAACGAACACTTGGAAGTCAAATGCACACTTGAAGTAAAACGAACTTTAATTTGATTGAAAATTGAACTATATGCATCCATCTTAAGAAATGGTTTAATCCGTTAGATATAAACAAAATCATTCAGTTGTGTTTGTAATATAAGTGTTCGTTTTACTTACTTACTTAGCACATTGCATTGTGGGATGTTCCTGGTAGGTAGCATTAAATTAAACCATTTCTTAAGATGTATGCATATATTTTAATTTTCAATCTAATTAAAGTTCATTTTTGTTTGACTTCAAGTGTTCGACTTCAAGTCTTCGCAATTACCCCAGCTTCCACTCGCAACTATAGCTTTTTAGTCGCACAATTACATAGGCTACACTGACCCCTAAGCCCTAACCGACCCTCACGACGCTTACCCTGACCCTAACCGACCCTCACGATGCAAAGACAACCACCCAGATAGTACATAGGCACCCCGATTGTACATGATAGCCCAAATCTGAAAAACGCAAATATTGACTAGTACAGCCCTTCTAACGCATAAGTGTATAATGTGTCTCTTGTTTACTCTCAAGTTGTGTGATATTATTTTACCGCGCTAACGGAATCATTCAGCATGTGTCTACCTCCATTTCTACGCTGTATAATGTCTTTTGAATCTCATGACAAACACTCGTAAACATAGTCTTACACTTTTAAACAATAAAATAAATAAAAACTGTAGTTTGCATAGGGATCGCCGCACTTACAGTTTATTATCTGAAATTCTTCAGTTTAGCAGTTTTTTCGGACACACTTCTGGAAAGGTTTCAAACGCAGAGCACATATATCAATGATTCTACCCCAGATGTCAATTTCGTAAAGCGCAACCCCACGGTTCCGCTCGAAACTATAATTTATACTGTGCTCAAACCCCATGAAGACAACACCACAGTATAAATAATTACAGCTGTAATTATTATTACTGTGACAACACTATAATTACATTTCAGTCTTTACACACCAAATATGGTAGCACAGAAACAATTTAAACGACATATTGGATACATCATTCTCTGAACAATAGCTAGCCTGTCCGTACTATGCTAATTAAACATATATTACACAGTTCACTTCTCCTTAATGCAATTAAATTAGGCCTATAATGGTGTTGAGCAAATTTGTGTTTCAAAGATATCAAGCGTTGTCCAGACATTTTTACTGATGTCGGAATGAAACACGACAATCTTTGTACAAAAACTAGCTGTGTCCGTTAACATTTTTCAGGTTTTTCTTTACAGCCCTAATATCATCATGTTATGCTCCACAGCTGCTGGCTGACATCGAAGCGTTTAAAAGTGAATTATGGTAGCACCGACATCTTTAAAATCTTCTAAAATTACGCAATAAGATGTGACAAAGAGCAAAGCGTACCTGTGTATTGTGACGGTGGTGTGCAGCCACCACCACTTTTTGGCCGTGTGCTGACATTTTTACGAGACAGGGAAGGGAAAAGGAGATGAAGCGGTCGAGAGTAGCCTATAGCTATTAGTAGGCTAGGCCTAGAGATCCATTCCCTCAAATTGCACAATTATTTGATCTTTAAGATGTTCAATGTGCTTTAGTTTAATTTACCAGTTTACTTCATTAATTTGATTTGAGATTGTTCGCATTTCAGCCAAAGAGGTTATGATTGAATGAATAGCCTACTCGTTTATTGAAACATCATAGCTGACATAGCGCAACTAGTACAAATGGATAAGGGATTTCAACACTCGGTTTTCCCTTCCAATGATCAAATGCCCGTGGGATGCCGCCTAAACACGGGAGGCAGCAATCGTTTTAAGGCCAAAAGCATAAATTTATAGGGCACCCGCAGCGAGTAACGCGCATAGCACAGGATAGAGCATAGCATTAGGCCTATAGGCCTAAGATATATTGCGTTTCCGGAAACAAAAAATAAATAACAAAATAAAAAAGACATCGTTACTATTTCTCGTGAAATAAACGCGTTTACCCATGCGTTTACCAAATACGCATTTACTTTACGAGAATCGTAGGCCCTAATTATTTTCAAATGCCGATCTTGATTGTAGGCCTACTTTCATGTTTCATCTTACTGCCTCTGTCAGTTTGAAATATTATAGAATATTATTATTATTTTTTTCGCCCGAGGTAAGTAAGATCCCTCAGGCTCTAAGATATTAACAGTGGTTGAAATTTTAAGCTTGGAGTACGTGTTATTATTACTATTATTATTATTATTAGTAGTATTATTATTATTATTATTATTATTAATTATTATTATTATTATTATTATTATTATTATTATTATTATTATTATTATTATTATTATTATTATTATTATTATTATTATTATTATTATTTAGAATAGAATTTATATGACAGCCACCGACATTTAGCACGATGATTGGAGAATTTAATATTGATCTTCTCAGAAATGATATCTATGGCCGGTGATTCAGCGGAAGACTAAAGAAAGATAGAACCATCGACCTAGAACCAAGTCACCAACCGTTGCTATGGCAGCCGAACACGCTGGACTCGGAGGAGAGTGCGGTGTCGTTAATAATTTTCTGAAAGCGGTGGAAACAGAACTTCCAAAGTCTTAATTCGTAAGTATAAAAATTGTATATAATGCGTGTAGTTTTTTAAGTTGACTTATTTGTTTTTACTGTAACATGTAGGCCTACTTTGTTGTCCAACACAGTGCACTCTAAGTCGTCTAGTAATAATAATAATATTTATTCTTTAATTATAAGCGCCTGCAAACGCACTGCGCTGTACATGTACATGTTATGCGATAAACCTTAACTACTAACAGAACAGACAGCCTGCAATACACGGCGCAAATTGCAGCCTACAAAGCATGTCCGCCTATGGGACTCGATCTCTGTACCTCTCGCACTCTACGCCAGATGTTATCCAATGCGCTATGGGGCCCCCCCCGATAGGAAGTATTAATCGTGGTACTTGTGTACTTGATACTGTAGACTGAAAGGTGCCGAGTTTTATCACATTTATTCAAGATGAATGCCGTATTGCTGAATAAGAGATCGATTTTTTAAATCGAAAATAGAGTGTAATAGAAACCACGAACACAAGAGAGTTTCAGTTTTAAAATCCTTATTAAGCGGCTATGATTATGATTATGATCAATCAATCAATCAATCAATCAATCAATCAATCAATCAATCAATCAATCAATCAATCAATCAATCAATCAATCAATCAATCAATCGATCCTTTTATTGAAACCATTTTAAGTACAAGGAAAATACAACATAAAGTTTTGTCTTTGGCAACAAGAGAAGACCCAAAAGGGATCTTGATCCCGCGTATCAGGGTCACATAGTTAACATTTATTGTAATACAAGTAAATGGCAGCACAATCAATACTTTTAACGGTAACATCGATCAAGTTATATGATCAACAGGTAAAGAAACAATAATAGAACTATTAACTAAAGAACTTAACTATCAGAACACATGGATTCCAACGAAGGTATACAGATCAATTTTCATTAGTTAAAAAGAGATGAAAAAACAACAGTGCTTGTACAAACAAACACATTATGCAGTCATGTGAGTGCATCCAAGAGATAGTTTCAGTTTTTTTTAAATTGATGCATAGTAGGTAAACCAGTAACTTCAATAGGCAATCAATTCCAGAATATCGGGCCACAGACTTTGATGCTATGCTGCTTAACAGTAGTGTGGACACTACGTTGATGGTACTTGTTGAGCGATCACGTGTAATGATTGTGTACGTCAGAATTTTTACAAAAACAATTTTAAAAATTCACAGGCAGTAGATTCGATTGAAATCTGAACATAAATAATCCAACTTGCAACTTATTTATGCATTCAAATTACGATTATAATACAGTAGCATTTCACTTTTAAACCTGCAAACTAATTAATTATCATTATTGAACTTATTATAGATGCAATCATATGAGTTAGACATCAGCTGATGTTTAATAGGTCATGATTAGGATGGTGCAAGTACATTAAACGGTGTGGATATGAATGTCCAGCAGTTAGCGAAGCAGTAAATTAGCCAGTTATGTTACTCTTATGCATATAAATTGAATTTTATATTGATTAATGCACATGAGCGTCTGCAGGAATTTTTCTAGGGGGGAATTTTTTAGGGTGGGGAAAATTTTCCTAGAGGGGGGGGCAAAATGACATTTTTGCATAGCTATTCACGCATGAACACAGAAAATGAGACAATTTTCAAAATCCAGGGGACAAATGCCTCCTTGCCCTCCTCCGGATGCCCGTGTTAATGCATGTAATTTGGTTCAGAAGCTGAAGATTTTTACATTACCCAAAATGCTTCATGTTTTACATCAAACTTCAAATTCTCTTATGCATAAGAATTGGCTTCACAAGAGAGTGAATTATCTCAAGGGGAACTGGTGAGGCAACTCATGGGGTCGTAGCAACAGTCGCTTGCCATAAGATTCATGATCATTTAGATGCACTAGTGCAAGATGTTGCTGCTATCCAGTTATTGACTCCAGTTATTGACTGTATCATTGCGAAGTGAGAGAGGTAATTCTCTGACATTTTTTCTATTATTGTTATAATTGGTTCACTATCATTAATGACAAAATAAGTCTAGTTTAAATCATTAGGAAAATCAAGGCTCAGCATATTTTTTGCACTCTCTGCATCACAGGCCAAGCAGGCTAACCAATTGGCCACCGTGTCACACAAGTACCTCAGAAAATCACTGCCAATGCTAAACTGACTGATGTTAAAGTCACTAAGAATAAAACGTTAATCAAACAGCGAACAGTGTTCAGCACCAATCCATGGAATCTCTTGACCTTTCCAAATAGTTTGACACTGTGATAACCTGAAACCCTTGGCTGGGTGAGGCCATGTTTACGTGTGAAACGTAGATTACAAATGTGCAAACACCAACCAAGTCACTTTGAAACAATGGTGACAGAGAGAAATATCTCCTTGAATGCATACTGAGTCACGTTCAGAGTTTGAACGAATGAAAATTATCTAGCAAAGTTTGCTTGTGACCAGCTATATGATAAAAAATGACACTTAGAAATACATGCAGCCATCTTGGCCTCAGCACATGCATAGCCCCACCCGGATGATGATCACAATGATATTAACTAGGATATTGACCCTAATACTATTAGTTACACATCTTTTATATACCATTTTATGGTTCTCTATTAATATGTTTGCTTTACGTAATACATTTAATCAAAGTATACTATCACGTGGTTTATTTTAAATTTAGTGTGACATAGGAAACTGGCAGATCCTGTGGAAAGGGACAACACAGGCTGAGACCTAGAATCTCCTCAGATTGACAATTTCTTCTCAGCTTCACCAGACTGGACTAACTCTGGCAGTGAGGTTTCCTTGCATTCATCTACAAACAGCATGAATAGCAAATTCATGAAATCTGTAAACTCGAAGCCTTCCTCAACTGATTCTACACCAATAACGGTGGAAGGGAATCAAATGAGAAAACTAGAAAAGCCAAAAAGATCCAAACCTTCTGCTGAATCGTCAAAAACAAAAAACAGGACAGCTAAGCATTCTAGCAAGAAATGTAGCAGAAAGAAGAACTCTATGCACGAGAATCAGAGTTCAGTCGCTTTAGCAGTAAATAATACTCTAGCTGACACATTAAACTCAAGCTTGAGATGGGGATTGGAATTGGATGATCCTGTTGCTGAAGAGGAGAGAATAAGAAATTACAAGAAAAACAGACAGCAGAGATATATTGAGCATGCTCAGTTGAAACTTAACGTATCATGATGCTCCTAAAGAAGCCACTTGCAGGAATTCATGAATTGTACCATGGAAAAGTCATCACTCTTATGCGAGTTACTAATCGAGCGTTCTTTTTCTAAAGAATAGTTTGCAACTAGAAAATTGATGAAGGTGTTTATGGACTTGGAATGGTTAAAGATAACGTTTTCTTCATTTTACAGTAAATGTAGCATGTGACCTCCAATATTTTTCATTTCAGTTGTGGAGTTTTTTCTCATCACAGATGGAGGTTTATTAATATGCGTAACTGTAATCAGAGGCTCTGCCCTTTTTGAGTGCCTACATAGTAGGCTATGTCCGGTGAAATGTTACTAATATTACTAAAATGTTACTAAATGATCAATCAGAAAAACAACAGCAGACAATGATTGTTTCAATTTCAAAAACGGTAGGTCAACCCTTTAGTCTTCTAAAAGACAGTTAAGGTTTATAATCACTTCCTGCAACCAGATATGTAAAGAGCTGTAATTAACCTCTGTCCATGATATCCTCATCATCTGTGTCAGCCCATTCATTTCATAGCCATTCATCTTCATTTGACTACTTACTTATTTTCTAACTGATTTCTTACTTATTTGTTTATTGAATAATGTCTGTGGTCCTGTTCGACCTCTAACATTTGAGGCATGGTCAGAGTAAACGTAAAGCATATACTCTGTTAAGATGTGAAAGAAGACTGGTAGAGCATGTAGGCTACACATGTAATTGTCTATACAAAGGTTACTCTGTTCATGTTGGGGTAGATAATCTCCTTGCCTAAAAGTCATGGAAAAAAGGTTAATTTATTATCACTGTGAAAATTGGTCTTTTATTGGCAAACATCTGTGTTAAATTTGTGTTCTTCATTGCTTTTCTACAATCATCATCATCAAATTGTGTGGCATGAATTTTCATATAAAATTATGGCTTCCAGTGAATTGCACTTTTTCTAGTGAACATCTTTTTACTCTACGTTTTACACAGCCTCTTAATATTCTTCCGTCTGTACCCACTGTTTCTTATTCCAGATCTGAATACCCTGAGTTTACTCGAAGCATGCTAAGAACAACAATGGAGCAATTGTTTTCTGTACTGTATATTTGCTAGGTCAAATTGATGTTTGTTATTTATTACAATTATGTGTAGTCTCAGCTGCATCTATAACTTATTTTTATTCAATTTTATGGTAAACCTGTAGCTTATGATCTTATTAAATCTTTATTTTACCTACAGTGGGGTTTGCTTTGTGCACATATGTATTAACTTTCTGCACGGGACATATATGCTTCTTAAATTATTCACATTTACTGTTTAAATGCATCAGAAATCTTTACTATACATTTCACATGTTTTCTCATCATGTATTGATGTATCATAATATAGCTGATGGACCGGGCCATGCCTTGCATATGACTGGATGCCACTAGAAGAGCTGTCCAATGTCCACTAATTCCAATGTCAATGGGGTCATAATGCTGGTCCCACTAACATTGGAATTAATGGATTTAACCATAACTTTCCCCATCTCCAGGTTGCCGGGTTGCTGATGATGCTTCACAAAAAGTGAATTTAATACAATTTAATTTAACTTAATCAGCATTTTTTTAAATCAGAATGAAACAATACCTGCCATATGAAGGTGTATGATCTTGTTTAACTGCTATTTGTGAACCAGCATGTATACATTGGTTTAAATGCAATTCTTGTATGCAGTATATATCGCCTTGTGTTAAGTTGTTTACGGATATAGATAGGGGAACCATTGGTTCCTTTGGTTTACCATTTTATGCATAATTAACTGATCTGGCAATTGCATAATATTGTAATACTATAATGTGGTTATCAATAAACTGGTGAAAACAAAAAAGAGTAAAATCTTTGGCTCCATGATGTTTAGAAATAGGCCCTTACTATTGATAATAAGCATTATATTATAATAAATGTAATAACAATAACAATAATATTTATATAGTAATAATGACAATAATAATAATAGTAATTTAAAATTACTAACAACAGACGTTTTCATTATAGAAGAGACGTATTTCGATCATAATTGAACTGACGTAACAATAGGCCTTTATTCTCTAAATTTAAACTTAATAACATTTTATAGTCTTTTTCATAATTGAAGTGACGTTACAAAGACCTTTATTGTCTAAATCTAAAAATTGTAATTACAGACGTGTTTTTCTTAATCAAAATGATGTTAGCCTGTGTAACAATTGCTAGTCTTTTATTCTCTAACTGTAAACTTAATAACAATATACTTTTTCATTATTTAGGTAACGTAACCAAGGCCTATTTTCTCTAAATCCGAGATTAAAAATAATGGACGTTTTAACAATAAGAATGACGTAACAATAAACTTCTTTTCTAAATTTAAAGTTATAATAACAGTAGACTTTTTCATAGCTGAAGTGACGCAACAAATAAGGCCTCTTTTTTACTAAGTGCAAACGTATAATGACAATACCCTTTTCGATAATTGATAGGACGTAAAACAGACCTTTATTGTATAAATCTAAAAATTACTAATTATTATGTTTCATAATTGACGTGACGTAACAAGGGCCTTTATTCCCTAAATGTAAACTTATAATGACAATATAATGACGTAACAATTAAATGCGTTTAGGCCTACTGTATAAATCTAAAAGTTACTGGTTTCATAATTGAAGTGACGTAACAATAGGCCTTTAGTTTTATAACTGAAATTTATACAATTTGGTTTTAAAATAGAAATTTATACAATCAACGTGTTTCATAATTAAATTGACGTAAAAAGGGCTTTTATTCTTAAAATTTAAATTTACTAACAAAAAATGTGTTTCATAATTGAAATGATGAACCAATATGCCTTTATTACAGGGGCGTAACTATGGTCTAGAAAGTGGGGGTACCAAATTTCGCATTGTTCTAGCTTCGCGACTGTTAAATAATTATAACGGCATCGTTTATATTACAAGATTAAAAATAATTATAGGCTTGATGATGATGATGATGATGATGATGATGATGATGATGATGATGATGATGATGATGATGATGATGATGATGATGATGATGATGATGATGATGATGATGATAATAATAATAATAATAATAATAACAATAATAATAATATAATAATAATAGTAATAATAATAATAATAATAATAATAATAATAATAATAATAATAATAATAATAATAATAATAATAATAGCGACAATAATGATGATAACAATGACCGTGATGATGATGGTGATCACACTGATGATAATGCTCGGTAATTGTTTTGAATCTTGAGGGCTTCCTCAGATAAAATAATAATCGACAAAAGAATGGGTAGGCCTATGAAAAGTTGGGGTACGGTACCATCCAGTCCAAAAAGTGAGGGATACGGTATCCCGGCCTCTTACCCTCCATTAATTACGCCTATGGGCTAGAGAAGGAGGGGTGTGGATCAAAAGCAGGGCTTATTCTAACGTGCAGCTGGACACAAAGTGTGTAGTTGGGAAAGAAATTTGTGCAGTTAAAATTAAGATGTTGTGCAGTTACTTTTTGTAGACTTTTGTATAAACTAACGAAAGCAGCTAATAATTATAATTGAATACTTAAACCAAGCTGTTGGTTCGCCGAGTCCGAAATAAGCCAAATAACGATTAGTCAAACGAGATTAAACACAAGCAGTTATTGCAGTTGGCAGTTTGTAACATAAAAAAAATTAAAAACGAAACAGTTACGAATAAGTCGGACCATAATTTATGGCTTTCTTGCTTTTGTGGCTGCAACTTGGCAAGGCATAGCCTACACAAGAAAAATCGCAAATGCATAGAGCGTCTCCCAACTTCCCAATTAAGCTATTCCACACCAAGGCGAGCATAATTAACTTCAGAGATCAAAATGCTTTTGGATCTGCAACAGTGGCGGTGTTAGGTCTATCTTGAACAAAAGATTCGTCGCATTCTGCCAGTTCGCTTCCGGAAGCTGCAAATATCCCCCTTAAAGCTTTGTTGTGTCTGTCGTTCTACAGTGGGCTATGCGCTTGTTTTTGCAGCCACACAAGCACGGAAGTAGAAGCAGAAGGAGCAGGAGAACGAGGAGGAGGAGGAGGAGGAGGAGAAGAAGAAGACTGAGAAAGACAAGTAGAAAAAGAAGAAGCAGAATAAGGAAGAGAAGAAGGAGTGCCAGAAAAAGAAGATAAAGAAGGAGAAGTAGCAAGCAAAATAGCAGAAGGAGGAGGCAAAGAAGGAGAAGGAGGAGGAGAAGAAAGAGAAGGAGAATTAAAAAGAGAAAAAATTGCTTAAGTAGGATGATCAGTTTAATGAAGAGAAGGGGAGAATAAGAAACGATAAAGGTTGAAGTACGAGGATCAGATTAAATAAATGAAAAGAATGGAAAGAAGCTGGAGAAACGATGGACGAGTTTCAGATGCTATTGAACAGTGGCGGCGATCTTGTTTGACAGATGTTTTTTGAACTGATCTGGTCAAAACAGAGTTTTTAACTGATCTGGTCAAAAAAGAGGTCAAACAAATTTTTCGCGAAATTTTATGACCTGAGCGGCGAAAAAATGTCATGACCTTTTTGACGTTTCTTCAAAATTTGGGGGTCCGATGTATGGCGTGTCCCCCACTTAAGGGTGGGGGTCTTGTCCCCCTCGACCCCTCGGGATCGCCGCCCATGCTATTGAACGTCCGCGTAATGCTCTCAGATAGGTTAGAACTGAGAAACCGCTGTCTTGGAAGCCCCGTCGTAATTATTAACAGACTAAATTTAGAATTTGCCTTTGAATCTTCCATTGAGCTCCACATCTCAGCGTCCTCTATCGGTACTGAGCCGCCAGTGCACACGCTAAGGTAGCAACAATAAACGAGAAGAAATCTTTTGCTCTCTGTTGGGTTTGAACTGCTATGTGCAACATTCACGAATCATTTTAAATGTCCCGACTGTGAGTCAACTTACTACAACGCAAGCTTTGATATTCACGTGATTGTGTTTCGTCATTGTATATCATCAGAAACAGATGCACACGCACATGACACACAACTAAATCACAAATTTTGACATGTATAACAAAGCGATTGCCTTCTTTTAATATGGTGCAGAATCGTAATCCGATCATAGAGCTACAGGGCTGAACAATGAATTTCACTCAGAATGTTTTTGTGCGCTGAGGCTCAGTCTGTTTTTGATCAGACATAAGCGCGTGAATGCATTCAGTAAGAAACTGAAGCCTAAGCCTTTGAATGGGAAAGCTTACCCGGATTCTTCTCACAGTTGAATTTCCTTTTCTTTCTTTGCAACAACAACTCTATACTTCGCTTCGGAACACTGGCGATCGTTTAAAGGCACCAGTCTGCCACAGTTACATTCGACTGTCATTCGCCCACATCTCTTGCCACTGGAGAACAGATGAACTCTGTTTTACTTATTCCTTAGGTTTAAGGCCAGGATACCCGGTACCGTTTTATGAATCGTATTTGAACAGCCTTAATTAATTATGTCCACTCGGAAGCCATACAATTTAAATAATAATATGCACTAAAAATTGCCAAAAATGAAGCGAATTCACTGTTTGAAATGTCATATCTTATTAATTAGCTTCAGGGAGCGAACCCCTTGACCAAGGACTTTGCCCCTGGACCCACTGGGGCACAGCCTCCAGACCCCCTAATTCGCCCCTCATGTGCAGTTGAGAAAATTCCTTAGAATAAGCCCTGATCAAAAGTAATACCAAGATTGCGGAGGTGAAGGTAAGAGACCACGAGTTAGTCGATATGTGCAATGGATGGTCATGGATTTTTATTGGTTTGATCAGGAAGGTCTTGGATGATGAATTCTGTTTTGGAATGGTTAAGGCAGAGGAGACTGGATAAATCCACTGTGAGATTAGGTTAACGACGTTCAGTAATTGTGTGATGGAGGTGGAGGAAGAGCTTGCGGAGAGGGATATATATATATATAGAGTTTGATGTCGTCTGCGTAGAGATGGTCAACAGAGGAGGGTTTTATGAGATGGTTTAAATGTGTGGGTATACAGTTACAGGATGAAGAGGAGTGGACCCAGGACGTAGCCTTGAGGGACACCACAGGAGAAAGGGAGGGGTTTCGAACAGTTGCTGGAGGCTTTAACAAAAATTAATGAAGGATCGGGAAGACAAGTAAGACTAGAACCAGAGTAGAGCAGTGCCAGAGACGCCAAAACAAGATCGTTGAAGGAGGAGGCTTTGAATGATGATGTCAAATGCGGCGGAAATATCGAGAAGACAGAGGCAGGAGACTTTCTGATGGCTGACAGCAGAGACCAGTTTATTGCACAGAGATGCAACTAAAAATTAGGTTTCTGTGGAGTGGTGTTTAATGAAGCCAGATCGGTGGAGGTTATGAAGTGAATCAGAAGAGATTTGATTTTTTGAGGAGGGAGTGACTGGAGATCAGTGTTTAAGTGCAACTGGGAAGTTGCCGGAAGAGAGCGAGAGAATGATAAATTTAGCGATTAAAGGAGCGACGACAGAGGCACAGTCGAGATCTTTTCAGTATGAGAATTGTAGGAAAAAGACTGGGGGGGGGTTAGACTTTGATTTACATGGAGTTGGGGTGTGCAATGAAGACTTTACTGTGGGGTCCTAAGAAAGACTTGAGGTTGAACCCCCAACCCCCCCGACAATTCTCACCCTGGATCTTTTAGAAGAGAGGTGGGGAATATCAAGTTCGCACTGCTTGTTGGGAAGTGAGTTTAGGAGTGACACTTCTGCCTCGGAGGCGGGAGAGAGAATTGGGAGCGATAGCTGATAGGCAGTAGAAGTAGGGTTGAGATAATTTGCCCAGCGAATCAGGAGCCAAGGGGAGTGTAGGTCTAGAAGAGATTGAAATACTCTATTACTCCTTACACGATATCTTAATTCTCGTGTCGAAGTAAGAAGAGGCATGCCTCGTCTTTAGAATTACGACGAGACACTCGCCTCGTCTTGCCTCACACTGCCATGGCTACGGGCCTGGATGGAATGACTATTACATAGGTCATATGGCCTACTAAGACCAAGAACTGTTGCTGATCTCTACGAAAAATGAAACTGGGCTACAGTGAATTAAGTAGGCTAAGCGACAAGGACGAACAGAGAAGAAGAATGGTGTCGTTCGATCCCCACTCAAATGTTTAAAGACAAAAGAGAAACAATAATTAGAGTGCATTCGATTAAGTGAGATTAGATGTAAAGCTTGCAGTTGACGTTTTATTGTTGAACATCAGTTGTATTCCTTAGCTAAGTTAGCTGTATGTTTGTATGTAGTCTTATACGGATGGTACGTTCGTGGCGAATGAGGAGCGTAAGCACTGGTCTATACCCACGTTGGAGGTGCTTTCAATTAATCTCGATCGAATATCGTTGTCGTTGACTAAACAGTCCACCAACAAAGAAGACTGCTTCTGTCTGGGTCAGATTTCAAGTATATATGAATAGGAATAATTATGGTCATTCAAAACACCAGTCAGCGCATTGCCAAGGATAAGATATCCACGATATGGTGGACGTATGAACTGTTATAATATGACCTACTTGTTGGTGAATAATCAATACAGGTTCAAATATCGTCGAGTGTATGTAGATGTAGATCTACACGCTTTTCTATAGTGACTGTATGCCACGTATGGGAATCCCGCGAGGTCCTTCACCACCGTTGGCCGCTGGAGTGGTTGCCATGCTGTTTACGGACCGTAGCCCGGTATACAAATCTATGAAATAAGCCACCACCGGTGAGTGAACAAACAAGACTGATGGATCCAGCAGAATGGGGTCACTCATGCCCATTGAGTTGGCTCTAAACCAGTTTCGGCTGACGTTTCTACGGAAATTTTAATATGAAACCGGCCAGGACAGTACGTACAGTCAACGGAAAGGAAAGGAAAGAAGATAAATATGAACCTAAGACAAAAAAAGAAAGCCAGGTGAACATGAATGCATAGTTGGGCTAATGAACGCATAGGCTTATAGGCCCCTATTTATTTATTTATTTATTTATTTATAGGTTCATTTGATAGGCCTATATCTATATGTACGTCCCTATACGCCTTCCCCCGTTCTGGACACTACCCCATGCAGACGGTTTGAATTGGGAAGGTTCGACGTTTCCTAGTGACACACTTACACTACTAACTTCGGGAGACAGGTTCAATTCTGGGGTTTGTGACCTTCTTAGCCAAGGCACAGTCTGAGCTCCTAGTCCAGTTAAACGGTAATCAAGACGTCGTTGATGCATTATACGCTCACTACGTCTAAGAATAACCGGGGCTGCAACGGCTTCCACTGCATCACTTGCTTTACATATTTCACGGGTGCTCGAGGTTTCCAGATTGGTAAGGGCTGTGGTTGGAGATGCGACAACTACAGTGGGTATGTAGTCTGGGTTCGTTCTCGGTCTCACTTCTTCTACTTCTTTCTATATGTTTCCAAACAAAACAGGCGCTGCATGACTTCAGCCTGACCTAATTGCCTTAGCTCACCATGGCCATGCATTAGTTCAGTCTGTTGATAGCATAGGCGTCAATTACGGGGGTACAAGGGGTACCCGTACCACAACTTTTTGAACTGGAGGGTACCGTACCCCCATTTTTCATATCCATTGTTTTTGCCCATTATTATTTATCTGAGGAAGCCCTCAAGATTCAAAACAATTACCGAACATTATCATTCATCAGTGTCCTCACCATCATCATCACTATTATTATTGTCGTTATTATTATTTTTATTATTATTATTATTATCATCATCATCATCATCATCATCATCATCATCATCATCATCATCATCATCATCATCATCATCATCATCATCATCATCATCATCATCATCATCATCATCATCATTATCATCATCATCATCACCATCATCATTATTATTATTATCATCATCATCATCATCATCATCATCATCATCATCATCATCATCATCATCATCATCATTTAGTCTATTATTATGCTTTTAATACAAAGATGCCGTTATAATTATTTAACAGTCGCGAAACTGAAACCATGTTAGTTATGAAACACGTCTATTGTATAAGCTTAAAACCAAAGGCCCATTGTTACGTCAATTCAACTATGAAACACATTATTTAGTAACAGGGGCGTAACTTTAGTCTAAAAAGTGGGGGGTACCAATACTTTGGTCTAAAAAGTGGGGGGTACCAATTTCTTCTCCACTTTAGCTTTTCGCATGGTGCCCATTTTGAACTTATTCCCTGCAAGTATTCTCATTAATTTTGGCTCTCGGTTTACCTGTGTATCTAAGTATTTTCGTACTTTTGGTGGTGAGTGCGTTCTCTGAGAAGGCACAATAATAATATATCGATTGGCATTGTTTAAAAAGTGGGGGGTACAGTACCCCCCAGTCCAAAAAGTGGGGGGTACGGGTACCCCTCGTACCCCCCACAAATTACGCCTATGTTTAGTAACTTAGATTTAGAGAATAAAGGCCTTTGTTACGTCACTTCAGTTATGAAAAAGTGTATTGTTATTACAGGTTTACATTCATACGTCACTTCAACTATGAAAAAGTCTACCGTTATTAAGTTTAAATTTAGAAAGTTAAGGCTCATTGTTAGCCTATGTCATTGAAATTGTTAAAACGTCTATTATTTTAATCTCAGATTTAGAGAATAAGGCCTTGGTTACGTTACTTAAATTAGGAAAAGTCTATTGTTATTAAGTTTAAAGTTAGAGAATAAAAAACTCAGTTGTTACATAGGCCTACGTCAATTCGATTATGGAACACGTCTATAGCTAGTTGGCCCTAATATTAGATTTCGAGAATAAAAGCCGTTGTTACGTCACTTCAATTATGAAAAGTCTAATAATGTTGTTAAGTTTAAATTTAGAGAATAAAGGCCCATTGTCACGTCATTTCAATTGTGAAACACGCCTATTGTTTGTAATTTTAGATTTAGATAATAAAGACCTTTCTTACGTCACTTCAATTATGAATAAGTATATTGCTATTAGGTTCAAATCTAGAGAATAAGGCCTATTGTCACTTCACTTCAATTATGAGCGACACACGTCTCTTCAATAATGAAACACGTCTATTGTTGGTAACTTGAAATTATCATTTTCATTTTCATTATTATATAATTTTTATTATTATTATTATGTTTATTATTACGCTTGTTATCATTATTATTATATTTATTGTTATTGTTATTGTTATTATCAGCATCATCATCATTATAATTATTTTTCGGCATTGCACAAAATGACGCCAAATGTAGATTAACTGGGCGCCATTATAATTATCTAACGGTCTTGAAGGGGAAACGATGCGCAATTTGGTACTCCACCCCCCCCCCCACTTTCTAGACCAAAGTTACGCCTCTGGTTGATAGACAATGTCTTTTACACCGTCTGTCGTCCAACGTCAGCTAGTCTTACGTCCATTTGTAGAATTCGGGCAATCATTAATGACAAGCATGTAACTGCATTCATAGTCTCAACACTATCACTATAACTGCACCTACGGTGAGTCGAACAGAACCTGCTAAACTAAGTAATTTACCTCAAATTTCAATTACTTCCAGTTACTAATAATTGCATGCGTTCGTCCTTGCGTTCAACGCTTCACGCATTTCAACGAAGATTAGCAAATTGGGGATTAGATTATGAAATTATATGGCATTTTCAAAGAAGGTTAGCCGTTGGGGATTACGTTAATCTACCACAAGAATGTGGTTGCGTATTTCTGGTTGCGAAAGTGATCTAAATTAATTGCCGGTTATACGTCACATACACGAAAGTTGAAGTCGTGTTTGTTGGTCAGCGGATTAGGCCCTAAGTCCACTGATCGAAGTACTGGACATTGTGGACACTTGCGGCGGCTAAGCTGTGGCAGTAGCTGCAGCGATGAACTATTTCGAAATTGCTTTCTTAAGCTGGCTTTGTCCATCGAAATTCAATCCAGATTTCTCTCATCTGTACTCTGAAGACAGATTACTTTCGAATCTGGTGTCCAATATCCATAGAACTAAATAGAGAGAAGGCAGCTATCTCCTTCTATTTATCTGTCTGCAGTCTGCTCGTGTGTTTTTATGCATGCGTGTATTTAGGCATAGGCCTATATGCGTGTGCATGTAGGCCTATGCATGCATGCATAAGACGTAGGCACGTACGATGTTATGATAGTGTCTTTTAAAGGCCTTACGAAGGAATAATTGTTTATTTATTTATATTTGTGACGAAGATATTGGTGCGCCTGTGTGTTCATCTATACATGGAGAAAAATGTACCTTGTTACAAAAACTAAATTATTTGAATAGAAAGGCTGAAAATACAATTTGGTGCACTGACTGATATTAAGCTGACTTCGCGGATATACACGTAGGCCTATTGCTGTGTAGTGTTTGCTTCCAGCAAAATGATATGATGTTTACTACTCCGTGCAGTGGGTATTGACTAAGCCTTCTACATTCAATTGCTCAAGCTAAACGTTATCAACTCTGCAGTGGAGGCGTTAGCGCTTACTCTTATAGCTGCCAGTGCGCTGTTCATTGACTGCCTGTCTGTGACCATCTCAAGTGGACAAATGAGACCAGATGTATTCAGCCGATTCTCTTTCTCCAGAACTTCTGGATATGCGACCAGTAAATTAATGGCTTCATGAGTTTTTCGTTCGTTGACTGAACTAAGCGCCGTGTTTAGAGACTGATGACTGGGTTAGATAAACCAATTAGTCTCTCCAGGACAAAACTTCAACGCGAAGACCTACCTTAGCAGTAACAGCTGCAAACCCTCAAACACATCACGTGAAGGATAAGGCCCAAGATAGCTCACGAGATCGAAGAACATATTCCTAATTGATCACTTTCAGTTAATCTTTAACAAACACGCGTAATCCGCGTATACATTGTATCCGACTTGTAGTTTTGAGCCGTGCAGTGATCTGTAGAAGACGTAGGCCTACGCCATATGGAATAGATGTTTGGTGAGAAATGTAGATCCTTCCTAAAGGCTAAGTGTTTGATTTAACGTCAGACTGGAGTTTGGTGTTTGGTCCTGCGAGTTGTTTTATCCTTTTCAGTTACTCGACTATAGTCGAAGTTTCTGTTTGCGTTTAAAGACGACTTGTTGTTAGTATTGAACCAGTTACGTTAAGGTCTTTTTCTTGGAGAGTTTTGTTGATTTTGTCGCCGCGTGAGGCTGACCGGCTGGTGTTAGCATTAAGAGTTATATATTCATTTCTTGTAAATATTGCATTAAAATAAATTTTAACCTAAACCGTTGGTAATTGTTCATACTTATAGACAACTTGTAACAGTATAGATATACATGCATATATATATATATATATAATTATACTGTTACAAATTGTATGTAAGTATGAACAATTACCAACGGTTTAGGTTAAGATGTTATTTTATATGTATATTTGCGTGTGTGTGTGTGTGTGTGTGTATGTGTGTGTGTGTGTGTGTGTGTGCGTGTGTGTGTGTGTGTGTGTGTGTGTGTGTGTGTGACACTGTGTGACACTGTGTGACACTGTGTGTGTGTTTGTGTGAATGTAAGCCATCAGACTATGTATATTGTTTGCTTACCGATCATAATTAATGCTCACAACCATAAATGGAGTGTAAACGATGACAAGAGAGAATGAGACAGAGAAGAGACACAGACAGTGACGTACGGTATGCCGTAGCCAAACGATAGCATAAAAACAAATAGAGTAGACGAGACACGTCAGTACAAAGACGGTTATAGACGGATAAAGAGAGGGACATACCGAAGCAGACAGAAGAGGTTAGGTAACCCCGATGACGTGGCCCCATGCGTGGTAAGGTCCACGTGCCTACAAAGTACAAACTCTATATAAAGTGGCACTGAGAACTCAGAAGGTCCTATATATGATGCTTAACTCAGCGCTTGTCAATAAGCTGGTGCTCTCCGCTTAGCTTTAGAGTAGCGCTTTAGAAATTCCCAGTTTACGATTACGATTACTCAGATGAAGGCCATGCTTCTCCTTCCGATGTTTCTATACCGCATGAGAAAATTTAAGTTATATTTAACAGTACAAAGATGAGAAGTGTCAATGAAGTCTTCGTCAAAACTCTGATCGATGAAGAATAATCGTTTCCCGTCCGCCTTCTGCTACACTTCAGGGTCTATATAAATGCATGTATATATGTATATACTATAGGATAGGGATAAGTATGCAGAGTTAGTGCACAGTGTACACTCTCTTTACATATAGTATGCCTATTATTATAGTCAAGCCATCTGTCTACATTATGGTGCGAAATCTCATCTGTTCCGACGACTTTTAATGTGTTCACATTAAAGGCTAGACATTGTGGTTGCTGCTTTTATTCACGACATTCCGCATCAGACGACGGAGAGAGTATGAGACTGTGTGAACACCCGAGGTCAAAGCCCTTTATATCCGACAAAATTATAGAAGCTACAATTATCAGAGGCTTCGTTCGCGTGCAGTTGGTCTCGTGGTTGACTATTTGCAGCCGGCGTCGCTCGGGATTGAGCCACCAAGGAGTCTAAATGGTGTAGAGAGGATCGAGTCGTCGTCTTAAAGAAGAGCAAAAGACGATCATCAGTTGTAATCTATGCACGACTCGGTTCTTATGTATCGCAGTTTCAAAGGATTCTAATTTCCCGTTCCATGGATTTCAGTTCAACCATGGTTTCTTAAGAATGCGTGACGTTATAATTATTGCATTGATATTCGGTAGACGTGTGATAGCTTTCGTGAGCCTTGCGTATGCGGCGTGGCCAAGATGGCCGCATGTCTTTTCTACGGCGTGTCGCCTTTGATCAGCTAATTGGTCATTTGCGGATAATGCTTGAAGATTTTTGTTCTCTCGGTCTTCTTATGTGACTTAGTATGCGTTCTTTCTATTTCGTTGTTGTTTCTGGGTGTTTCGGTCCTTTAGGACGGAGTGTTCGGAGTTTTTTTATCGACTCTCGCGGGCGACCGTGAACTCTTCAATTCTAATGGGTTTCGGGTTTTAACTGGACAATGTCAGGTTCCACTGTAAAGCTAAGAGAGTCTAGGCCTATTAGAAAGTCCGTGTTGACAATCTGCGGCGAGTTGACGGCTGCGAAGAATATCGATCGTCCACCACAGATCCGGTGGTAGAGGATGCTGGACGCAGTGTCTTCTACCATCTGCGAAGAACTGCTTATCGTTGGGGTTCGTGTGATGGGATCCTCGTTGTCTGTCGTCACTCCTATTTTTCGACGCAATTTAGTTCAAGAACTCCGAGCATGGTGCTAATTTCAGCTCTGAATGGGAATCCGTCGATTGGAATGGCTCCCCAGTGGAAACTCTTCTACTTATCTGATCACTGTTCGCTTGTTGCTGAAGTCTTTGTTCTTAGGGACTTTAACATCATGTTTACAACTGTTTTGGATATATAATACACAACTGTATTTTGATATTGCCATCCTTACTATTTAGTTAAGAACTCCGAGCATGGCGGCTAATTTCAGCTCTGAATGGAAATCCGTCGATGGCTCCCCGGTGGAAAAAAGTTTAGAGGTACATGCACGATCATACGATAGAAAATCGATGCCGCGAAGCAATTGTGAGTGAAGGACTTGCTCAAGGTCCCTACACAGTAAACTGCCTTGGACGAGGCTCGAACCCGTACTCCACGTTACAGGCCAAGCGCTCTAACCAATCGGCCATAGTGCCCCATTTAGGTTAGCGTATGCAGCGATTTTGCGAGGTACCCAGTAGGCGCTATAATAAGTGTCTACATACAATATACCTACATGAATACACACATACCTATATGCATACACACATACCTACATGGATACACACATACCTACATGGATACACACATACCTACATGGATACACACATACCTACATGGATACACACATACCTACATGGATACACACATACCTACATGGATTAACACATACCTATATGGATACACACATACCTACATGGATACACACATACCTACATGGATACACACATACCTACATGGATACACACATACCTACATGGATACACACATACCTACATGGATACACACATACCTACATGAATACACACATACCTACATGAATACACACATACCTACATGGATACACACATACCTACATGGATACACACATACCTACATGGATACACACATACCTACATGGATACACACATACCTACATGAATGCACACATACCTACATGGATACACACATACCTACATGGATACACACATACCTACATGAATACACACATACCTACATGGATACACACATACCTACATGGATACACACATACCTACATGAATGCACACATACCTACATGGATACACACATACCTACATGGATACACACATACCTACATGAATACACACATACCTACATGGATACACACATACCTACATGGATACACACATACCTACATGGATACACACATACCTACATGGATACACACATACCTACATGGATACACACATACCTACATGGATACACACATACCTACATGGATTAACACATACCTATATGGATACACACATACCTACATGGATACACACATACCTACATGGATACACACATACCTACATGGATACACACATACCTACATGGATACACACATACCTACATGGATACACACATACCTACATGAATACACACATACCTACATGAATACACACATACCTACATGGATACACACATACCTACATGAATACACACATACCTACATGAATACACACATACCTACATGGATACACACATACCTACATGAATACACACATACCTACATGGATACACACATACCTACATGGATACACACATACCTAGATGGATACACACATACCTACATGGATACACACATACCTACATGGATACACACATACCTACATGGATACACACATACCTACATGAATACACACATACCTACATGGATACACACATACCTACATGGATACACACATACCTACATGAATACACACATACCTACATGGATACACACATACCTACATGGATACACACATACCTACATGGATACACACATACCTACATGGATACACACATACCTACATGGATACACACATACCTACATGGATACACACATACCTACATGGATTAACACATACCTATATGGATACACACATACCTACATGGATACACACATACCTACATGGATACACACATACCTACATGGATACACACATACCTACATGGATACACACATACCTACATGGATACACACATACCTACATGAATACACACATACCTACATGAATACACACATACCTACATGGATACACACATACCTACATGAATACACACATACCTACATGAATACACACATACCTACATGGATACACACATACCTACATGAACACACATACCTACATGGATACACACATACCTACATGGATACACACATACCTAGATGGATACACACATACCTACATGGATACACACATACCTACATGGTTACACACATACCTACATGGATACACACATACCTACATGAATACACACATACCTACATGGATACACACATACCTACATGGATACACACATACCTACATGAATACACACATACCTACATGGATACACACATACCTACATGGATACACACATACCTACATGGATACACACATACCTACATGGATACACACATACCTACATGGATACACACATACCTAGATGGATACACACATACCTACATGGATACACACATACCTACATGGATACACACATACCTACATGGATACACACATACCTACATGGATACACACATACCTACATGGATACACACATACCTAGATGGATACACACATACCTACATGGATACACACATACCTACATGGATACACACATACCTACATGGATACACACATACCTACATGAATACACACATACCTACATGGATACAAGCATGCAAATATGGTTGATAATTTAAATACTTGTCACGCATGCATAAAATTATATGGTTGATAATTTCAATACTTGTCAGAGGTATTGGAATGGTTTTTGAGGGTGCGCTTCTGTTTGATTGTGATCGTGGACGTTGGAATTTTAACAATGGATCGAGTTTGAAGGCGGATTAAGAAGGTTTGCGCTTATAGGCCTTTAATTGTCTCCAGGCGAGCATTATTTGACGAACCTTTTAATTTGACGAACCTTTTAAGTTTTTCAGTCGTCAAGACATAATCAAACCACAGTTGGAAGTCATCAACATTCAGATGACCTTAATTGCGCGTAGCCGTAATTTTTGTGCTTATTGAGCCAACGATATACTGCAGTAGTTACAACATGTATGCACATCTAGAGAATAACTTTTTACTTATCACGCTTTTAGCCTATACGGAAAATACGCATCAACAAATGCTTATCCTTATCGTAATCGTCATCTCGAAATTTCTACAACGCCCAAAAAAGCGAAGTCGCGGGAATCAGCTTATTCACAGAAGCTTAGTTAAAACAGAATCGATAGTCGGGGGGTGAAATAGGTTCCAGGTCAAGATCTACAGAGGTCAGGCAGGCAGACTGCTAAGGTCGATGGTGTTTAGAGTTAAAGCTGCGAGTTAGGTAAAGGGAGGAGGAGGAATCGAGATAGGATTTGTGAAAGAGGGTCATAGGGTCAAAAGTGAATTAGCCACAAATGTCTTTGCCTCTTTTCGCCTGCAATGGCCCAAAACGTTTGCGTGTTATGGCTCTTTTGTAGCATGTGTGATCAATATATGTACCCGCAGGCATAAGAACTTACACAAGAAAGGTAAGTGGCATGTTTTTGCAGCCTGCAATTCGAGATCTGTTTAGCCTACCACCTGTGTCATGATCACAAATAAAAATCTAAGAGGTTCAAATCATTCCCACGATAAACCATATGCAGCTACAAGCAATTGAGAAATAAACATTAATTGCCTGTAATGCTTTACAAACAAATGATTTAATTTTTATGTTAGCCTACGTAACGCGTCAGTCTCAAATCCAAACTAATAATTCAGACAACGATATTTATCTTGTTCAGGATTGTTTTGTCATCATCTGAAAAATATTTATCAACCAAAGTCAATAAAATTCATCAGTAAAAATGTAAGCAAATTGTACGACACTGTGAATATTTATATTTGCAATTGTGTCCGTCAGCTAATTTCAAACTCGGTGATTTTGTTGACAAAAGCTTTGGGTAAATGAGTTCGGAAAACAATCGCATTGTTTTTTCCATTTTTCCAACATTTGTCAGTTCAGGCTGACGTTAATGTTATTGCTAATGCTGTCCTCTAATATTATCGCTAATGTTATTGATAATGTTATCGCAGTTGTGAACACAATTCACGTTTGCTAAACAAGACTCAATGTCAGTGTCAAATGCAATTTGGCATCAATATCTATTAGTGATATACAGGCGAACCACAATGCAGATCGCAGATATATAATATCGTCACTAAAGACAGCTAAATGATCCGGCTAAATCAGGGCCGGATTAACAGAGATGCATGAAATTATGTATTTTCAATTCCTAGTCTAGCCTTACCTCACATTATATTATATTGCCTACAGTCATAATTTCCTAACTACTTATGTAGGCTACTATTAGGCCTACTTATGACAATTAGTTGTAGGGCCTACTCAGTCACAAGTTGCGATCTTGTCAACTTGCTTTTGAGAATAAACGAAATTGATTGATTGATTGATTGATTGATCGAGGGACCGATCTGTAAGATTATACGGGCAGCCTGGTATAGCGAATATTAAACACATAGCACAATGTTACACGAAAGAGTTGAACAAGTTACAATGGGTCTCTAGTTTGTACTATGCTTAGAAACTCATCACGCCGATGTTTTTATTCGAGCCGGGGTCTACTGCAAAAACGGCATGCTTGGTACCCTGTTGCCTTGTTTGGCCGATGAAATAGTCAGTCAGGCAATCCACTAAATGTGAAAAACTGTTCACCTAGATTTAAGGCTTTTTAAAATCAGACACGATTTGCGCTAATGCGCCACAGACTACACAAATGTCTACCATGAAACACACGAAGGCAAACTTCTGCATGAACATCCACAATTCCACATGACTAAACATCAAAACGTGAAACATCAACAACAGTACACAGAGCAGTATAGAACCATTTAGAAATTGCTTCAAACAAACGTTGGATGCAAGTCTCGAAATGAAAATCACAACGTCAGCTGAATTTCCTCTCTCAATTTTCATACATTAAAAGCTCACTCTTGAATTTAACAGGGGCCTATTACAACCAACTTCAAACACGAAACTAAACTTAGCTTATATTGTGAATGATAATTTTAAACAAAAGAATGCCGATGATAGCATGACTTTGAATGTACAAACGTAGGTGCGTCGGCATATCTGGACATTTGTAAAGTGCCTGTATATATCAATATCACATAGCACAATTTTACATGAAATAGCTGAATAAGTTACAATGTTTCTATCATATTCTAGGCTTATGCCATGTTCGATGTTTTCCTAATAAACTAAATCAAAATAAATAAAGCCAAATTAATTCAAATTGCTACTGAACACTAAAGACTATATATATATCATCATCAAAATGTTTCAAAAGACGAAACGATAAAACCGACCTTCGTGTGCCAAATTAAAACAAGGCGCATTTACAGTGTACAAAAACTTTCAAATGCACAATCTGTTGTTCAGGCAAGTATACGGTCAAACCTCGCCCGAAAACCATGACCTTCGTGTAAGATCTCTATCGTTTCATCATTCTTGGAAACAACCGCTGCCAAAAAACACACCTCCTCTCAGAACCTGCTCCAAATAAAACTCTTTCCAGCGCAGATCCCTGCAATCATTCCGACTTGCAAAAAACGCCCATCAAAGCAAGTGACGCTGACTGAAATCGAATCGGTTGATTCCCCATCGTGTAGGGTCTACTCACATCGCTCGATCGCTGTCCTTGAAACTCGGCGACAGAAAGATAACCATAGTCGTGCCGATGAGGTAAAACGAAAATATCCAGAAGCAGAGTCGATCGATGACCATCGCAGCGAACTTCCAGTCGTTCGTCTCTTCGTTGCTGTCGTTGTCCTCCTTCATCTTCTTCGTTATGAATCGCAGTTCGTTAAGAATCGCCAGCAGCTCGCCGCGGATGCTCAGCATCCCTCGGCTGTTGCTGTCGTCATAGCAACGCATCCCAGGCCTTGAGGGTGGGAAGTCGTTTATTGGGATGGCGTTGTCTACGTCCTTCACGTTCGCGATGAGGCTGACCGACGGAGGCGTCTTCGCTTCGAGGTCACGCATGCGTGCTTTGCACAGCAGGAACTTCCGGCTAAGGTCACGACCCGGTCTTGACATGCGCAGAGCCCAGGCCAGCCACTCACAGATGAGCTTCTTGACCTGATACAGATCCAAACTACAAATTACTCTTCGGCACTCAACAGAATCTAACATGTTTATTTGCAATATGAAGCTCATGTTCTCAGATAACTGTAAATCAACACTATTGAATCTGCCGATATCCCATCATTTATATAGGGCCTATAATATTAATGATGGCCGATTACAGAGTGTTAATTTATTTGAACAGAATGATCAGATATAATATCCAGTGTTTGACAATATTTTGTCCACAGTCTCCAAGTCCTTCATACTGGATGTGGGCCTATCGTTTATAAAAATTATTATATTTCTAAAAGCTGACAAAGGTAAATTGTTATATCTATGAATCGAAAATCACTTATTAATCAAACCAAATGCAGTCAAGAATCTAAAATGCAGTCAAGAAATTCCTAATAGAATGGGGCTTAAGCCTAATAGAATGGCCTGATTATCGGATGATCTTTGCATAAGACATGAAAATTACTATTTCTTTTTGTTTATTGTTAAACACTAATTTCAACGCACTGACTTATCAACTTTATTTCAACATTGCTAACCTACAACATGGCAGCCAATCAGGCCGGCATTCGGCTTGCAATCCGGGGTGTGCGGGTTTGAACCTTTCTCAGATGGTCATTGTAAATGGAGCTTGGGCACGTCCACACCGCACAATTGCTTAGAGTCATCGATTTATGGCAGTCATTATATACATATATACATATATATATATATATATATATATATATATATATATATATATATTGGCACTGTAGACATGTAGGATAAATAAACAAATCTTATATTCAGGCGAAGACTAAACGCGTGCCTTGAAACTGTCACACGTGAAGGATAGTCCCTGAAGATATTGGAAAGAGATTTTACGGCCGACTGTCCTTTCCATTCCACCCTCCAGTGCTCATTTGGTGCACACAAGTGACCCACAGACCTTAGGAATACAGACGCTGGAGGGGAAGGCGATATTGATGTTTAATGTTGTGCCCATAACGAAGCCGCTAGAGGCGTTTAATCTCGGCTAATGCAAGGCAGCGCAAGCCTGTTTCTGGAGCGCCTTTAGAGAAAAGGATGAAAACACGCACTAGTTGTGAGCATGAAAGATGCATGAGAAAGGGTGTGACTCATGAAACATGGCGGTTCACAGATGGCTACTACGATTAAATTAGTGACCGGGTGCGAATAGGGGTAAGATTAATAGGGGTAAGATGAATAGGGGTAAAATGAATAGGAGTAAGATGAATAGGCCTAGGGTTAGATGAATATGGACAAGATAAGTAGGATAAGATGACTAGGAGTAAGATGAATGGTTAAGATGACTATTACCCAGATGAATGGGTCAAGATGACTATTACCGAATACATAGCAAACCAAATGTGTTGTATATCATTAATATTTAAGCTCGCGGTTCCAATAAGCTCCGGTGAGAGTCTGTTGACTATAACTTTTCACCAAGCACCCACTTTAAGCGCACTTTATGCTAGAAAAAAGAAGTTAAATTTCGCAAGGCCAACTGCAGTTTTAGCTTTAAAATGTTAACAAATATCGAACATTATCGAACATTCCGTTTCACCGAGACAGCTCTTCTATCTGCCAACAATGTCATTATCTGTTCTATGGACAATGGTAAAGTAACTGCACTAGCTCATCTGGACTTATCTGCCAACTTCGACGCCATCGACAATGCAGTCTGTCTTCTTAAATGGATCAATGTGGACCGGGTATCAATCACCTGCGACATCCCTCAGGGTTCTCACTTACATTTCTCATTGTACAACACTCCACTAAGCGTTTTACAGAGTCAAGCGGTCTAAAACGCCATCTTTACGCTGATGATGCTCAACTCTACATTTCCTTAATTAATTTCGATAGTTACTCCTGAACCTACTCCTTAATTTAATTTCGATAAATATGCCTTATCCAGCACTCTCACTTACTCTTTAATCTAACGTATTCAACGAAGTTCAGTCTTGGATGGCAGAAACGGACTGTTCTGAACTCCATCGAAAGTGCATGTAGAGTTTTTCCTATTTAGAACTAAACAGCAACTGAACAAATGTAATTCTTCGAATTCTATCCACCTAGGCCTTTCTGTCATACAATACGTATCAATGTTCTACCTTCAATTTGGATGTTTTGTTCGACTTAAGCCTATATATAATTCAGTGAATATATAAACTCTATACACAGGTCTGCTCACTACAACATACGTGATATCTATCGGATTAGACACCACATTTCCTTTTCGCCCTGATTTGTTTGGCTAATGCATTGGTATCCAGCCATTTCGACTCGCCTCTTACTTGCATTTCAAAATCTAACTTGCTGAAGCTTGCAATAGTAAAAATTTCTTGACCAGAGCAATCACAAAACTCCAAAATATGAACAAATATCACCGATCCTAAAATCGTTGCATTGACTGTCCATAGAAAGCGAATAACTTTCAAGACTGAGGTAATTGTATACACGACTACATATCAATCAATTTTGCTGTCTTCAGTTAGGACACCTCTTCCGGCAACTGTTCGCTCTGCAATGTTTGTTCTTGCCTTCTGATATCGATTGAAAACTCATCGTTCCCTGGACTCATTTCCATCATAGACTGTTTCCGTGTCTTCTCCGATTCACATCTTGGCTTTCGACTGGACTGACACTGGAATTTGTCTTGCCAAACGAGTTTTGCTTAGAAAGTGACCGTAGACTGATGTTCTGAGCATAATTGCACAGCGGCGCAATAGAAGTTCTTAGATTAAATTCGATATTATTCATGTGCGTGACATGCAAAATCGCTATGGCAAAAGTTACTGACCCAGATTGGCATTTCGTACATGTCTGGGGTTCGATGATGAAAGTTGAGAACAACAACCGTTGTTATGACTGAGATTGTGCACATGATCATGACGCAGGCAAAATAGACACCTGCAAGAAAGGACAGAATAAGTTGTATGTGCACAACATCTCAAAGGCGTCGACCATCGTTTTTAGCACTTGGCTAACTTGCTAAGGCTAATGCGATGCAGTGTTATGCCATATAACACAGCAATGTGATGCAAAGTAAAGGAGTGTAATTTAACTCAAGCGAACTGTCAATCTGCAAATAATCACTTAAATCCGCCAAACTGCAAACAGGACTAAGTGGTTTTGGAAGGAAGGAAGGAAGGAAGGAAGGAAGGAAGGAAGGAAGGAAGGAAGGAAGGAAGGAAGGAAGGAAGGAAGGAAGGAAGGAAGGAAGGAAGGAAGGAAGGAAGGAAGGAAGGAAGGAAGGAAGGAAGGAAGGAAGGAAGGAAGGAAGGGAGGGAGGGAGGAAGGAAGGAAGGAAGGGAGGGAGGATTGATGGATGGATGAATGATGGCTAGCGAAATGAATGGACAGATGGATGGAAGAATAACTGGATGAATGAATGGATGAATGGATGGATGAATAGATGAATGGATGGATGGATGAATATATGAATGTACCAGTGGATGGATGAATGGATGGATGGATGAATATATGAATGTACCAATGGATGGATGGATGGATGGATGGATGGATGGATGGATGGATGGATGGATGGATGGATGGATGGATGGATGGATGGATGGATGGATGGATGGATGGATGGATGAAGGATGATGAATGAATGGATAGAAGGACGGACGGACGGTGGATGGATGGATGGTGGATGGATGGATGGATGAAGGATGATGAATGAATGGATAGAAGGACGGACGGACGGATGGTGGATGAATGAATAGATAATAGATGAATGGATGAATGGATAGATGGATGTATTTCGTCTCTATTGTCTCTACTTGTCAGACTATCCAATAATTATTTCCGTAAAAGTCATGTAATGACGGAATTTGTCCTTGGTACCAAATACTAATAAATCGGAGCAATAACTGACAGAGTTGAATGGTGTTGATGGTCAATCGTGGAGAAGTTCTACGACAAACAAGCAGCTTGGTCGAATGATTGCCCTGAGCATTATGAGCAAGTGATTGGACGCTGTATCTTCTACCATTTACAAGACAGTTCCTGGCCAGTCGGTGAGCTTGTGGTGTTGAGGACTTTATTCGGCTGTTGACATTGCTCATCCTCTGTGCAACAAAGACCAGGAACTCTGAACGTGGGGTGTCAGCTGTCCATTTTGGACAGGACTCCGTTTGTTGGGTTCGAGTTGGTGGTAGCTTTCCAGGTTATTTGACCATTATTTTCTGAAGCTCGCTGTTCTTACCTATTGAAAGCGCTTATGTTTGACATAAAAAGGTATATTGAAGTACGCTTTCAAGAGGTAGGCCTATATATGTAGATTGCGCTATAATAGGCTATCTTCAGTTTAACGAACTAACTTATCAACTAACTAACTTATGAATGAAACAAAGCAAATTAATTCAAGCAAAAGTTATTCACTGAATTTTAGACAAATCCAGTAACTATCGGCGTTTAATTAAGTCCAAAGCAGACATCAGTTTATCTCTCTGTACGATTTTCTCCAGGCGTCAATCTAGCCTCCAGTTTCCCAGTTGTGGTTCGCAATGACTCGGCTCCTGGTCTTTTTCCGGCACACATCAAACTGCAGCAACAGATCTATCTCGACGTTCATAGCTATGGCCGACTGAGCGAGCTAGTAAGTAAGTACTTAAACATCCATTACAGTGTAATCGTCTCATGGTCGATGGACCCTGCGGTCGATCAACTGATCCGTCGATCATTGTTCGCTCAATCAGTCAGGATCCAAGCGCAGCAATCTGACGACACTGCTATTCATCATTGTCCAGTTATAAACAGTCTGTCTATCTATCTGTCTGTCTGCCTCTGCCTATGTGTATGCTAGTTAGTAATCGTATACATTGAATTTCTAAAGCGCTACTCTGAAGCTCAGCTTATCCACGAGCCTGGAATCCCTGCTGACCATATAGTCAGTCAGTGGGTCGGTCGTTCGGTCAATCTTTTTGTGTTTCTCAGACTTCCTGTGCAGATGTGGCACCTGGTCCTCTATGCTGATGGACACGCATCAGTGCTCTTTATTTTCGAGGTAATGCTTGACTGAACTTTATTGTAAAGGCTTCTTCTGCTGCGGTAGATTCACAGTATTTATCGATAGCCACCTTAAACAGTTTTATAATGCGATGACTGCCGCGTTGAGTTGCGAACCGCCTTAATCGTCCATTACCACGAAGTCTTATTATTATAATTTCTACTCCGAAACAGTTTATCTGCGCCTACTTGTAACGAGGGGCAGATATTTAAGGAAGATAGACAGTCCACCAATATTTGGCAGACACTTTTAAATGGCACGCAGGTGTTTACTGCGATAGAACACGTTTATGTAGCATTTCAGATTGGCGCAAAATGCTATCTATAAATGATTGACTACTTTCAGTTGTTATGTTCTTACTTACCAACGAGCGGCACTGCCATTGAAGTTGCTGGTACCATCTCTGCGACCATCAGTTGCGTCACGCTAAGAGACAGCAGCACTGTGATACCTACGATGATGGAATGAAAACAACAGTTGCTGTAATCAACACGAATTCTCTGAGAAATGTTCAATGGAAAAGTTGGCTGTTCATCAGCATTAACAAAATCGATGTAGCCTAGTACCAAAGAGCATGGCGCCTGAAAGCATTGCTGTAGGTTCTCCCACCACTAAATCGGCTTCAAACGTGATTTGGCACAGGTAACCGTGGACCACGTTTTTCTTGACAGAACCCTGTTCTGTCTGACTTCAAACAGCAATGAACAAAAGGCCAAGCACAACATTGCCACTGACAGCATCTTCGACTTGTGGAAGGAATTCAAGCTAACGAAAGACAAAGAATGAAACTGCTACAATTTCGATCTAAGAAATTCCTTGGGCATTGGAATGTCTCAGCATTAAGTTGATTGACTTGATGACCTGGTTAAACTCATGCAGTAATTCTAATTATAAAATTAAGGCGTCGGCACGATTGTAACAAAATTGTGGACTGATCCAGTTTTGACGGAGGCGAAGCGAAAAACAAAGTCGTACCTTACCGTGCCGAAATATTTGACGAACTTTTTGTCGCCGTAATTTATAAAGCCAATGCTTAATGACATATCGAGTTCAGAGTTTAATGTATAGCTCTTTCCAGAATATTCACCCAGTCATTTATTTTCTAACCGAGCACCCCTTCATAGCTTTACAAATTCAAACTTTCTTCTAGTCCAACGTGGGGCGTGCTAAGGGTGCTGTAACATTCGGGCCCGCAGTTTTGAGGGGCCCGCATTTTCGGAAGTACATTAATTTTATTTATTGTACATGTAATTGGGCACTGCGCTGATGGCTATTTAGGTAATCACAGACCCGGGCCCTCACTAGCCTTAATGCGGCCATGCCTGCAACATCTCTGGGCCACCAGTTTCAAGCGCGGTAATGGCCACTCCGAACATCATTTGTTTAATTTAGGATGGTCCTGATTATTATAAAATAATGCCTTATAAAGAAGCAATTATCCAACACATGCTGAGAAATACATACCGAGGCTGATCTTTTCGCCTTCGCCCGGTGGAAGAATAAACGTAAGTAAGGTCAGCATCGATATCAAAGCACATGGAATGATGAGGTTGAAGCCGTAGTACAGGGTTCGACGCCTAATATGTATCGTGAATGTGATATCGATGTATGGCTCAGGACAACACTCGTAATAACCGACATTCCGTTTCGCAGGCACACCTGGGATACAAAGTAAAAAAGAATAAAAGATTTATTTGGTAGGTCAAACGATTTGTGTATATCATTCCAGACTGCCAATCCCATGGAGCCCGTATCTGTCAGTAGCGCATAATAGGGGCGTATAATAGGGGCAAACAGTGGGTATCACATTCTTGTAGTCAGCCCTGACTCGCCAGAAAGCGAATCGCCGACAGGCCCGAAACAAATACGTTCCTTGGCCAGACAAGTAGTCCTTGTTGTGCCACTGCTGTCAAACAACCTGTGAAAAATTTCTATCCAACGTTTGTTTGTAGTTACTAGGTTTGTGATTCATCTGGCTTCGAACCACGGCGGCTGTGACGAAAAGCAGCTACGAAGCGGTCAGTGAGTCATCAAAATCACATACACACAGATAGACAAACCATTTACGTAATGCTCTAAGTTAATTCTCTATGGGAAATCAACAACTCCTCGCTATTGAGGTCCCTAAATTATGACATGTATATCTATTCGGAAGGATGTGCAAAGCCTGCAACTATGGTCTTTGGCCTTTGTAAGGGTCTCCTAGGACGCATTGGCGTTATGCCCAGCCAGCACACAATTATTACGACAATTTAGGACCAACATTGCCCAACATTGTCCCAAGTTGTCCAACATTATCCAAACTGTGTGTGTGTGGGCTGCATGATATAATGCTAGTTGCTCTTAGGAGTCCAAAGCGCCAGCATCAGGGTTTCTACCTTAGCTTTAATGTCGTTTCTGCAATAGTAGGGTCATCCGTGACATTTAGAGTTTTCGCGAACATTCTTCGTAATCATCCAGATAAAATCCCAGCAGTTGCTGTTATGGCAACCAGGCCAGACACGAAAGGACCGAGTTGATTAACACGTGACCAGCGGACCGCATAACACTGTTTCCAGTAATCCTGGTTTATCTGTATACAGTCGGACGCAAGCACCACTTTACACTCGACCCGATAAGCGATGCCCATTGAGATCAACTCATACAAAACAGGCTCTGCCAGAACACGTGTCCAGCGACTCGTTTCAGTTGCCTAGCAACAGAAATCTTGAAATCTAAAATAGCCGCATTCTGCATTAAATGTGGACTCCCGCGTGGCAACTGTGCCAAAACAAGTATTTAAAAAAATCAGATTGGGTAAACTTAAGTTAAAATATAACGTTAATTTTAATTTATATTAGTAGTGAAGTAACGATATGCCATGGTCTACATGCATACTCGGCTATGGGAGTTAATTGATAAAGCTGTCTATGATGTACATTGCAAAGGCCACTGGTTTATGGATCAATAGGCAATGGATGAGAACGGAATATCCTGATCAAGGCCAAATACTATAGACTAATGTCTATCTCAAGCTCACGCTCTCTCGGAAACATGCACAACAGTTCTGAGAATTTCGCTGAGTCAGGCGAAAAGGACAGTACCATAGAAACACAAAACGGAACCCAGTTACACATTCCAATACACATTATACTGCAATACATAGCAATGAAGTAATTCTGACATGCGATCAAATAAGGTAAGAGATTTATGACTTGGTAAATTACGATTGAGAACTTTCTGAAGGGGAATCGCAAATCAGAAATGCCGAGGAGCATTGAACCAAGAGAATTCAAATGGATTGAAAAGCAACTGCAATAATTTATCAGATAGACTATCGCAAAAAATCTACAATGTGACATCGACTGCCGAATAATATTCTAGGACAGCGACTTAATGTTGAAGAATTTAGGTAGCCTACGAGAGAGGAGTAGAAGGATTTTAAGATATTCATTATATGTGTGTATATGCATAGGTTTAGAGAGAGAGAGAGAGAGAGAGAGAGAGAGAGAGAGAGAGAGAGAGAGAGAGAGAGAGAGAGAGAGAGAGAGAGAGAGAGAGAGAGAGAGAGAGAGAGAGAGAGAGAGAGAGTGAGAGAGAGAGACAGACAGACAGACAGACAGACAGACAGACAGACAGACAGACAGACAGACAGACAGACAGACAGACAGACAGACAGACAGACACACAGACACACAGACACACAGACACACAGACAGACACACAGACAGACACACAGACACACAGACACACAGACACACAGACACACAGACACACAGACACACAGACACACAGACACACAGACATGGACAGACAGGGACACAGAGAGACAGAGACAGACAGAGAGACAGAGAGACGGAAAGACAGAGAGACAGAGAGGAAGAGAGAGAGAGACAGAGAAGGAAAGGCAACATGGCAGAGATGGAGAGAATAGTCAACGATTATCAGTTGAACGAATCTGCGGGAGGAAGATCTGGCGATCGCAATGCCTCAGTTTTGCATTCAGCCTGAATGGATCGGTTTGAAATTCAGTCATTCAGACTTTCGGAAACGCTAAAAGGCGGAAGCATGCAGCTCGTTAAATGAAGCGTTGAATCTATGTGTAAATAAGGTTGGACAACACAAAATGATGCGCTTTGCCTTTTGCAAGATTTTCATCTGACTGACAGAAACTTCATATCTGTCTGCATTTGTTAACTGTTCGCTGGTCCTGTGGCTTCATATCTGTCTACCTCATTCATATCTCCGCTTAATGGTTTTAGTCGCGAAAATATCTTTTTTTTCTAAGTAGGCTACCAACCTACTTCGACTAGAGCAAACTTGTACAGATTTACTACAATATATATATATATGTATATATATATATATATATGCATATACACACATTTAAGAATAGATTCTTGTTGCAGTGTAGTCTTTCATCGTGACTCCTAAGCTACACAACGACCAATTAATCATTTCGAAATCGACCACAAGGTAGTACTGGTCATGGTTTTCCACGCCACCAAAGATCTTGAATTTCGACTGCATGGGTTGTGGTTGTAGTGTTTAATCATTTTAACTCATAAATTTTGCTATGCGTTACGTGTGGATGCTTCTTGGACAGTCGACGATGTTGCAATATGTTAAATCAGAACAAGCGCCTCTAAATAGTTATCTTTGAGATGCGCTATATAAATTAACGAATCAATCAATCAAAAATAAGCTCTTGTCGTCGCTTCTGATGTATTCGACTTTCTTCAACCATTTATATCTTAAAGTGTTTCTGCTCTTCTCCGGATCTGTGTCGCTGTCTGCTCTGACGTCCATATTTCTGTGCCTTTTTTGAGCTTAAGGTAAGTCTACCCTTTATTTCTGCCTACGCACCTGTCTGCTGCGATGCCTCCTTCTAAGTCTAATGCGCTGTGCAATTCATTCAAACTGTGTTTTTCGCATCATATCACTTAACGCAGGCAGAGTAGATAATGTACTTTTATCAGAAAAATTTACATTTTAGAAGCGCATTTTGATGTATTTCATAAATAGGTCTCTAATCAGCGCGACTGAGGGATCTTTAAACAGTGTTCCATAAATGTCCATATAGATTATAGACAGACAGACAGACAGACAGACAGACAGACAGACAGACAGACAGACAGACAGACAGACAGACAGACAGACAGACAGACAGACAGACAGACAGACAGACAGACAGACAGACAGACAGACAGACAGACAGACAGACAGACAGACAGACAGATAGATAGATAGATAGAAATAGGTAGATAGATACCATACAACGCCGCTATATCACTTCAAAAGCGCCCACAGCTTAGAAATATTGACAGTTAAAACGCCCTCATCAGTGAGCAATACATGAAGCTGTGTAGGGAAAGCCATAGAGAATTGTCGTCTTACTGATGAGGTCCCATTCTCCGCTGCTCTGATATCCGTACGTCTCTATCTTATCGTCCTTCGTCGTCAGATTGATCTTGCTGCCGTCGTAGGTCCACGAACCGAACTTCATTTCACAGAACTGGTCGTCGAATGGAAACCACTTGATGTTGATGGCACAGGACGAGATGAAGAGACCGAGAGGAACCCAGTTCACCGTTCCGTTCGAATAGACGACGATATTCGTCGGGAACTTACTGTCTATGTCTTCGTCAGCGCTGCAGACACCACCAAAGACATCATCTATGGCAATATATTTCATCACTGCTGCACGAATTATTATTCAACCAATAGGGGACCCTCACACAGAATATCACACCAAGAATGTTATATTACAGCAGATGTTTGAAACATTACGTTGAGAGCTACCTTTGCTAAATAAAGAAAGGACTACAATGTTAAGAGTTGCTGATGGTTGTTCGTGTTGTGTGCATACGTATCCATCAGTTGTTGGGGGGGGGGGCAGTGTAAGGCACTGCTGAGCACAGGTTGATTGGCGCCATATCGTATCTATCGTATCGTATCTAGTAATTTATAAGGCGCCTCTCGCAGTATAAACTATTCAGAGGCGCCCTCAAGGAGCCCGTGGAAACAGAAACGTCTTGAGCGAACGAGTAGATGCCATAGCAGGTACTGTGTGATAATGATGATGATCATGATGATGATGATGATGATGATCATGATCATGATGATGAAGGTTGTTTAACAAATAAAGCTCTTCTACATTTCTAGTTTTCTGCATTCATTTACAGATTCTCACAAGCACACGGTCAACATTACGTAAAGTTATCTTATTTTATAGTGCAAAAATTGTTAAAGCCTACTATTTTGTTTCGATGCGTTTCATATTTACACATTGATAAACGTCACATGGTCAATAGTTAAGAGAAACTATTTGTAGGTCTAACTACAGCCCAGCATCCTTGTCAAGGAAGGTCTTGTCTTCACAATTTCTTAATCTCAGCCAAGTATGTATAATACAAACAGCTTCTCGCAAATTGAAGATAACAAATCAAAATGGAGTCCTGTCTTCAAGCATCTTCTAGCCGAGGATGGGCCACACCACTGACAATTTTGTTCCATCTCGTTCTGTCTCTTCTCCCTCAATAACTGATCGAACGGGAATTCAGTTCACGACTTTGTGCTATCAGTCCACGTCAGCTTAGGTCTTCCCTGAGCTCTTGATCCAAGTACTATGCCATGGATAATCTCCTTCTCCAAGCAATCTCCACTGTTCCGCAGAACATGCCCGAAATATGAAAGTTCTTCTGTTTGATCAATCCGAGAAGACTCCTTTCTACTCCAGCAGTCTCTATCACCCACTCATTTGTCTTCCTCGTAGTCCATGATACCCCGAGAATCTTCTGTAGTCACTTCCCTGCTCTCCCATGCATGTATCAACAGTGTCGCTCCTCGCTGACCTCGCTCCTTGTCACCTGAATTGACATCAGTCTAACCATCACACGTGATGATACGTCCCTGTCCTTCTGCCCAGTGAGCATTCGACAGTCTGCACAAATCTACTCTGCTCCTTTCTAACTCTCTACCCAGCAAATGCAGTCTGACATCTCTTTATTTCCTACAATTATTTGAATTCAACCATAGCATGGCTTGCGAGGAAAGCTCCACGATTCCATCCATGTCCATCGCATAATAAAGCTAATTTGTAAGACCTACCTTTCAAGACTATAGAGAACCAAATAGGCAAAGTAAAAGCACTGAGCCAATGCATATATCGTTAATCGCGTTCTCGAGAAGGTCGGCATTGCCATCTTGTTTAGTCGCTTGCACACGAAGATCTTGTATTGTCACTTGTACACGAAGATGCAAATTATTACGAAGAACTCGTGTTCGCCCTACGAACATGAAGTACGGCATGGTGTAATTGAAAGCAATGCGCTTAGCCATAAAGCAAAATCTTCTACGGAAATAAATCCGAAATAACGGAGTAGAACTAGGCGGTTTAAGTGGATACGAGCCGTCGACGAGCCGCTTGCCTGTCCGAAACACTGCGTAGGCCTACTGGTCCTGATATGTACGGAAACGGCAACAGTGCCATCGGAGTTTTAGCTTAATATAAATGTAGGCCTATCATATGCCGCACTGCAGCAATGCGCCTGGTGAACTCTAAAATGGAAATCAAATGGTATTAACTCAAAGACCGGTAATAATAAATCTCTATCTGTATTCTACTATGAGCTATTTGTATTTATCTATCAAGTAGGCCTAGGCCCTAACTACACTATTAATTTCGCACCAATTTCATCTCTTTCTTTGTATGTATTAGTTTACCGTTATTATCCTGTATACAACGCGAGAATTTAATGTGCTACGGCTACAACTGTTCACCTGCATCGCCCATGACACTTTGATCAGAACGAAGTTTCACTAACAGCGTATTTCATGAATTGAAAATGGTGACATATGAAATGCAATATGACATTGTGTTGGGCTGTCGCTTCTGAGAAACATCATCATCATCATCATCATCATCATCATCATCATCATCATCATCATCATCATCATCATCATCATCATCATCATCATCATCATCATCATCATCATCATCATCATCATCATCATCATCATCATCATCATCATCATCATCATCATCATCATCATCATCATCATCATCATCATCATCATCATCATCATCATCATCATCATCATCATCATCATCATCATCATCATCATCATCATCATCATCATCATCATCATCATCATCATCATCATCATCATCATCATCATCATCATCATCATCATCATCATCATCATCATCATCATCATCATCATCATCATCATCATCATCATCATCATCATCATCATCATCATCATCATCATCATCATCATCATCATCATCATCATCATCATCATCATCATCATCATCATCATCATCATCATCATCATCATCATCATCATCATCATCATCATCATCATCATCATCATCATCATCATCATCATCATCATCATCATCATCATCATCATCATCATCATCATTCAGGACTTTCTACGGCGCCACTCAACCTGTGCTCAGCGGCGCCTCACAAGGAGCATTAGCAGAAGGCTAAGCTAAACAAATGTGTTTTAAGACGAAACAATCGGACAAAGCCACATTCTATACAGTGTGGGAATCAGGGGCGTAACTTTTGTCTAAAAAGTGGGGGTACCAATACTTTGGTCTAAAAAGTGGGGGGGTACCAATTTCTTCTCCACTTTAGCTTTTCGCATGGCGCCCATTTTGAATATATTCCCTGCCAGTATTCTCATTAATTTTGGCTCTCGGTTTACCTGTGTATCCAAGTATTTTCGTACTTTTGGTGGTGACTGCGTTCTCTGAGAAGGCACAATAATAAAATATTGATTGACATTGCTTAAAAAGTGGGGGGTACAGTACCCCCCAGTCCAAAAAGTGGGGGGTACGGGTACCCCTCGTACCCCCCACAAATTACGCCTATGGTGGGAATTGTAGAAAAAAGACGGGGAGGGGGTTGAACATTTTATCCGTATTTAGCGAACTGATGTCAACGAAATTTGAAAGCAGTTAATTTCAGCGCTAGCGGTTTTGCAAGTCAGACTCGATTCAAAATCAATTCATTTGTTGAGAAAATTCACAAATGCATACATAGCACACCATGGATATGTCTTCTCTTTGTCAGAGACCTAGAGTCAAATAGTGCTAAATCACACTAGCACAACAGAGGGGGTTGAAAACGGTCCGCCTGGGGTGTGCAATGAAGACATAACTGAGGGGTCCTAAAAAGACTAAGGGTTGAACCACCCCGACAATTCCCACCCTGATTCTATGTAATGCAAACAGACATATACATGTAACTGCCACAATTTAACGAGACTCTTCAATAGAGAAGACCAGACCACTGATTCCATCTTCAGTCGCAGACGTAATAAAATTATGAGCAAACTTCTACCGTTCTACGTCCTTAATTTTGCTGACTATCGTCACCCAGTTCCAGAATTAGGCCTACGTGCCATAATAATAAAAGTTTCTAGAAGTTTGAGAAAATGGATCAACAAAGTAGGCTAATCATACGCGGTGAAGTTAAGAAGTCTATGACCATGAAAGTAGAAACCAGATACAAACACGTGGTCAAACCACGAGATAATTTAGCCACACCTTATAGTTTTACATGCCTATTTGGCTCTGAGTCCCATGAAAAGCTTTGAGCTTAAGCTTACTTAACCCACGCCAATTTCCTAACAATGATTACTGAATTCAGCAAAGGTGGGTGTAAGCTTACATGAGCCTACAATTAATTAAACCATCCGCTGGCATACATGAATCTTCGAACAAGAATCGGCTTGTAAGTTAGTCTATCAGACATTTGTGCGTTTGTTTGACTTTGCCAAAGGATTCACGCACTGTTTTTTGTGACGTTTCGCTCATTGATTTGGGATCGCTCAAATAGGCAGCAGGAGGAGCAGGAGGAGCAGGAGGAGCAGGAGGAGCAGGAGGAGCAGCAGTGGCATCAGCGGAGGGAGTCAGCGCAGCCGGCGTAATATTCCATCTCGATCGACTGGGGAGGAAAACGTCGATTGGCAGCATGGGAGCGATTTTCTGCGTCTGGGGCGTTTGCCGGTCGTGACCATTGCGGCGGCGGCGGCGGCGGTGGCGGCGTTCGACTGCAGTCAGTGGCAGTGGCGTCTTCTGATTACGAAGGGAACTGTCGACAATCGACTGACGACTCGACTGACATGATGCACTGCACATTAGTGTGCTTCACCGGATCCATGCAGAATGGCTTTTGTCTGGTTAGAGGAGACACCGTCTATATCCTGATGTTTGCACGTGTGTGTGTGTCTATGTTTGAATGTTTGCATGAATGGATGTAAGTATGTACGTATGTATGCATATATGTATATATATCAGTGGCGGATCCAGAGGGGGCGATTGGGGCGATCGCCCCCCTAAGAGTCCAAAAAATAATTTTTTTATATTTAAAATTAAAAAATTTGATAGACGATATAGTGTACTACAGGATAAATGTCATGTGATTATTATTACGCATGTACAACGCCGGACTGCAGTTTGAATATTACTTCTACACGCCCTTGCTTTAATCATGCTTTAAACTTGATAAGTAATTTTAATTCCTTTGACCTTGGACGTCCATGAAATCGCCCCCCGTAAAGTAAAAGTCTAGATCCGCCCCTGATATATATATATACATAAGTGTGCACATATGAATGCATTTATGTATATGAACATATCGTTTAGAAGCTTTATAAAGGGGAAGTGGAATGTGTTTCTATATATCATTACCTGTTGTAGAGCAGAATATCAGGATGCCATATTTTGGAAGAAGGCAGTCGGATGCTGGCAACACCACCGTATTCGCTTTCGTTCCACGACAGCTTATAATCATTCCACTGCTGTTGACACAAAAGCAACAAAGACGAAACTATCAGAAACGCCTCTGACACCGGATAAAAATCACAGTGCTCATACTCAGAGGCGGTTCCTAGTTGACGAAAGTAAAAGAAGCAAAACCACTTTGATCCTTTGCTCTTGAATTTATTATTAGAACGGTTTGAAGTTGCAAACTCTTCTTGTTAACATATATCCACTCATAAGATTTGAGATTCGCTCAGGGGATGTACTTCGTTGCAAGTGCAATTTAGAGTTACATGAGCGTTTATGAAAAGAGAACGTGACTCACACTATGTAGTATAGGCCTAAAATATTTCATACTCACATAGTTTAGCCACATGCTTGTGTGAAGCATTTCATTCTTTTCGTCCTAAAATACGAATATTACAGTGGGATAAATTCTACAGTTTGTAAAGAATATCGTGTGTTGAAAACTGCATTTATAATATAGTTCACAAATCGAAATATCGTCTATAGCTAATTCTAATAGCTGAAGTGGAAAAGTAAGTAAGTAATTATTGTAGGCGAACAAAATAGCATGTAACAAAGGGGCAGGTGCAATGCAAGAGCAAGTGATAAAAGAGTAATAATAATAATAATAATAATAATAATAATAATAATAATAATAATAATAATAATAATAATAATAATAATAATAATAATAATAATAATAATAATCTTTTCTTTAAGTAAGCGCCTGCAAACGCACTGCGCTGTATGTACATTGAACATACATATAGTAGAAACGGCAGTCACGCAGGGCGCCTTACATGCATGTATAAGTAGAAGCACACATGATAACAGTTTTACAGGAGTCGAATATAACTGCTTATGCGGCTGCCACATACGGCGCCAAATCACGGTCTACTATTCATTTAACCACCGCCGCCGCCTAGCGAGTGGAAGGCAGAATTGACCTTAAATTAATGGATGTCTACGGGGTTCGATCTTGGTACCTTTAGCTCTTCACGCCGGTGTGTTATCCATTACTGTACGCCCCCCCCAATGATAATAATAAAGTGAGTAGACCTATGATGGATGTAATAGAAAGAAGTAACAAAGTCGTTAATCAAAGGCATAAGGTATGACATATATCAAGAAGAAAGCTTTCCGGAAAATTAATTTACATAGAAACTTAAGACGGACAATTTACCAAGTTTACTGTTAGCCAGGAAATTAAACAGAAGGCAAGGACAATAATACGGTAAATAGGCTACACTTCGGTTTTAAAAGCCTATTTTAAACAAATCTTCTAAACAATTTGAATCAAATAAAACGTATTCTGGCTCATACAATCTCATTCCTACTTTCGCCTAGGTACATTATTTACGAATCGACTTAAAATGGGACGCTGTAAGAGGTCTATGCCCTAAATGCCGTACTCAGGTGCCGGGCGCTCTGCTGGAATATCAGTTTCAGAAATGCCAGTCCTAAATCCTCGTAATCAAGAGACAAGGATCGACGATCTGACCTCTGTCAAATAAATCAACCGTTGTTGTCTTCGATTCTGTTGATTACATTGTCTTCTCGTTCGAATGCTTTCCTTGTATTGTGCAAAGAATTGCTTTCGGTCTTGCTTCCAGTTCGCTCATCCACCCGTAGCCATTCCTTGCCAGACCACGAGATGAGTTCACGCATAACGAGCATACAATGCATCATATCCGAAGCTCTGTCTTATCCGTAGTTTATTGCTTATAGCAGTGCGATCAACACGTAAATACATATGAGCTCACATGATATTAACATATATGACATGATCTTTGTCACTAACCAGAATAGAATAGAATAAAATAAAAGAAGAGAATATAATAGACAAAGAAAAGAGAATAGAATAAAATATAATAAAGGATAAGAGAATAGAATAGAACAAAATAAAAGAAAAACAATATAATAGAAAAAAGAGAATACAATAAATAGAATAAAGGATGAGAGAATATGGGAATAAAATAAAAGAGAATACAATAGAAAAATTAAAAGAGAATAGAATAAAATAGAATATGGGATAGGAGAATAGACTAGAACAGAATAGAAGAAACTAGAATAGAAGAAAATCGAATAGAATAGAACACAGTAGAATAAAAGAAAAGAATAGAACGGAACAAAAGAAAACAAGAATAGATAGAAATAATGGAAGGAGACTAGTATAAAATAGAACTTAAGCCTATTTTCTTTTATTCTTATCAAACGTTGACTGGTGGTTCGTTTTTCAAGGAAGCACTGCATTTCATTTTGAAATTGTTGCAAAGTTTTAACGTGCTGGTCGCGTTTTTCGGGTGTAAAACGCCGAAGAAATGCAGAATTTCTAATTACGATATGCGGATTTCAATTTTGGTTTCTCACAAACACAGTGAAATTCTGTTGCAGACGTAACGTTTAGCGGTTCGAGCCATTCAAAGTTTTAAAAAGGCCAATTTAGGCATGAATGACTTGGTAAAATTTATTAAATTAAACTCAGTTAAGATTTAGGTTCACGCTGGTGCTGCTACACTTGAGATAACTCTGGACATTAACATCGCATTTCGACCCCATAATAGCCTACGTCACATCAGGTCAGCTCTGATCCTTCAGTGAGACGAAACAGCACATGAATAAAAGAGTAGTCAATATCTTGTATGAAAGTAGCTTTTATTAATGCAAACAGACGCTGACATTTTACAAATCAGACAGTTCATGTTGCTGGATCAGGAAAGTCCAAAACTACCAAAGCTGCTGGCAGCTATGTACTCTGAGCTCTTCTGACTCTCGCTTCACGATGATAAATGTTCAAGGAATGGCGAATTCAATGGTAGCCGATGCTGCAAAGTTTACATATTTGAAGTATAGTGCCCGATGAGACTACATCTGACCAGTTCTGAAGGCTCACCGGAGAAGCACGCGAAAATTATGGACTGTTCGTTGTTAGTTGTCATCAAACACATACCGGCTGCCATGCGGCGATGATCATATATATACATAGGCGCCGACTTCTTGGGGGCCTTGGGTGCCAATGCACCCAGAGAAAAAGTTCAGTGGGGGCCTGGCACCCAGAAGAATTCGGACCTTAAATTAAATTTTTTGGGGTATTCCTAAAAAAGGTCGTCACATTTTTTCGGGGGAATGAATTCCTAAAGAAAGTCGTCAAATTTTAGGAGAGAATTATCTTAAAATATGGACTGGCACCAGAGGTGGATCCAGGGGCAATCCGGCCATCGTCCCCCATTTAAAATATGTTTATGTTTACACACGTAGTAGACGACGAAATAATGCATAATGAATTTTTCCGGATGACTAAAAAAAGGTCATCAGTTTGATAAACCTTCTGGATCCGCCCCTGACTGGCACCCACAGACAAAAGCAAAAGTCGGCGCCTATGTATATATATATATATATATATATATACATTATTGCGCTCCTAAGTAGATAACCTTGAAGGGGCGCTATATAAGACCTCTGTAATATTATATATACTTTTATACATTGAAAGAGGGAGAGAGAAAACGAGAGATAGAGAGAGAATATGATGAACTAGCATTTGTTGCTCTGTCGAATTCAAAAAGCAATCCTATCGCATATATATGAGAGAATGACACATGTGTTCGTTGTGCGTTGGCAGAGCGTATACTAAGAAGAGACACTTTGTCATAAATCATCGACGACGACATTCGTCCATAAAACGGCCTGGATCGCCTCCGCTGGATTAAGTGGCTCTAATTGGTCTCTTGTGTCGTCGCATTTCTCGTTCTTCTGCTCTTCGCTGATTCATCTTCGTATTAATCGAAATGCATTATTGCTCCATATACATTCAATTAAGAATGCAAGGAAATCGTCGGAGAAAATTCGTTAAATCGTTGCTTTCTTTTGAGAAAAAAGCAATTTGTCCACCCATTAAATTTCTAGAAAAATACCTGACAAGTCTTGTGTATTTATTACGAAAATTTCCACGTTGCACAGAAATGAAAAACCTGAGTGCTGAGGTCTTTTGTCTCATCACTGCATGGTGGATCGCGTTCTTTGTTTTAAAGCGCAATATCTTAATGAACTTAAAGAAATCTGTTAGCATTTGCTTCGTAATATTTCTCTACTTTTATCCAAATGCACTTAAAGAAAACTGTATTGTTTCTTTCGTAACATTTCTCTACTTTTATTTACCGCGTCGTATCGTTTTGGCTCAACACCTCTTTAAAATTTGTCACTATTTCTATCATCCATCATCTGATTAACTCAGTTTCCACAAGCAGCTATCAGCAAAACAAAAGAGAGGAGAATACTTTACGCAATAAAGTAAATACTCTATTCTTCTCTGATCTGGATAGATGATTATTTTAGACACCAGAACTTCGGCTGAACTACCATTTCGTCAAAGCCTAAAGCAAATGACTTTCGTATTCTACCCATGTTCAACGAATTTTGTGCCATTGCATCTTCTCCTAAATATAGGTCTTACATTTTTAACTTTACCATTAAACTCCATGTAGTTTTTCGAAAATATTTCACTATAAAATTACTTACAATTTACCAAGTATGTGGATGTATATCTGACAGAAGCAAGCTCTTCTAAATATACAGACCAATGGAACTTGGCTCCTCGTCCTAGATCTTTCAAATGCGCAACTTATTGAATCGCACGGTTTTTCTAGGACGTTTAGACATGGGCTAAACATGAGTAAGCCGTCCAACTTGTTAGTGAGCGAATGAATGGATATAATTGATTTGCAGCCATGTGACTGGTCTGGGGAACGGTTATTGATGAGAAGGAGAATGACGATATTTCGCTTTAATCTAAGTTTAGCCCTTCGCTTAAATTCACGTGGAAACACCGTTACAAACTGCACTTCGAGAGATGTGACGATCTCGCTTAGGCCCTATAGGATGGCCTAAATAACATTCTAGAAACGATCAGCGATGTAGGGGCCTACATAAGTCTGTGGGTCACGGAGTACCCGATTGGTTAGGGCGTTGGGTTTGTACTCGAAGAGTATGGGTTCAAGCCTCAACTGAAAGCAGTTACGGACCTTGAGCAAGTCCCTCACGCAGAATTTCTGAGCGTCATCGATTTTCTGTCGTATATAGGTGTTTTTGCACTTTGAACTTTGGGAGGACAATATTAAATACAGTTCCATTCTATTATACAATGCACTAAGTCTGTATACATACAACTTCGATTATCTGCTGGAGTTCAAGACCGAATCGGACGATGAGGTTGTCCTTCTCCTGGAAGACAGGCCTCGCCAGAGGCTGGTACTTCCGGTTCGTGAAGATGTCGTCGATCAGGCGTTCTTCGTGAGGACCTTGTATAGAACCTGCACAAGACAGCATATCTTCGTATGTATGTATTGGATGTATGCATTGTATTGTATTGTTCGTATTTCAAAACTTATATCATTGTATGTATATATGTATGTGTGTATGCCTGTACGTATGTATGCATATATGTACGTATATACGTACGTACGTATGTATGTATACGTACGTATGCATGCATGTATGCATTGTATTGTATCTAAAAAATTATAAAGCACCTTTACCCAGCACACTGCCATATGGAGCAGAGACGTGGCCAATGACGGCAGCGGACAGGAGGAGACTGGAGGCGGCACATCACAGATGGTTGAGAAGAATTCTTCATATATCATGGCGGGATAAAGTAACAAACAAGACCGTAAGAGAAAAGACAGGACAAGAGACCATGGAAAACATCATCAGAATGAGAAGATTGAGATGGATGGGGCATGTCCTCCGCATGGATGACGGCAGGAGAGCAAAGCAAGTGATGGAGGGAAAAGGAAAAGAACGAGAAAGAACTGGCCGGAGACAATTAAAGATGACCTGAGATGTCTGGAGCTGACATGGGAGGAGGCGAAGAGGATAGCGGTGGACAGAGGAGAGTGGAGGAGATGCGTCGCCCGATGTGCAGACCTGCACCGGAAGAACTAAGTACTAAGTTTACCCAGTACAAATCCAATCAGAGGCGCTCCCAGTGCGAAAGTCCTAGGGAATAAAGGCAAGGTTTAAGACAACGAAATGCTGCGGCAGGACCACCAGATGTATTTATAAATGCATATACGTATATACGTAGTATGTACAGTATGTACGTATGTATGTATGTATGTATGTATGTATGCATGTATGTATGTATGTATGTGTGTACGTATGTATGTATGTATGTGAGTTTTGTCTCAAACATGCTTCCAATCGTTTTGATTTGCCTATTTCAGCCAGCTAAATCCGGTTCTCTTGTCTCTCTGTATCATCGGATTGACCTAGATCGGCTTTAGGGCATTGATGTCCGGTCGACGTATGTATTACACATCATTAGGCCTACAATTGTGCTGTACAATGCTATGATGGAAGATTAGGCATTTGTGCAAGTGTTTGTAGGGCCACGAATAGGTCAATATATTCGCATTTATATAGTTAAATTTATACTTGGTCTATTAATTCATTGGTTAAATGAATTACTTTTTGCATAAATTACGATCATGATAAAATCAAGGTAATTTTAAATGCTAACGTCCTATCGCCGAGCAATATATTCTGAAAATTAAAAGACACATTTTGTCCAGAAATACGTTGATTTCCTTGAACTATAAACCCGAATGACGCAGCGGTTATGTTGAAGGGAACTGGCAAAGGCAGGTCATACACAGTTGAACAAAGGACGAGCATAATTGGCTGTCCCAGAGATATCTCGTCCGATCTAGAGAGAGTGATCGGAGTGGTATCGTATGAGAGAGGCAGGCTGGAATTAATGACGACCGAATACGAATGAAACTCAGACTCAGTCAGTTTAGTGCGATCGCAAAACGATCACCTTTCGCCAATATATCGTCCGGGCGATGGCTGCATCAGAGCCAGGCGTTACGGTCTCCTGTCCGACAGCCAGCCAGTCACTGACCGACCGACCGCCCGACCGACCGCCTGCCTCCTCACTCGCCACCCGCATCGATCGATATAAACGACCGTACCGCTTGCAGGGCTTTGCGGATGTGGTGAGGTACAGAGGCTGAGCGACTGAAGATGACAGAGGATGGAGGGAGAGTTGCTGCGGATGACGCGTAGATGCTGTCGCTCGGATGACGAGTATAGATCGTAGATGCCGTTTATGGTTTTGCTGGAGGTGGAGAAGACGTTTCTCGTTTCATCAACTTCCATATCTCTGTTGCGGCCTGTTGAGTATTCGGTCAGCAAAAGGCAACTGTGATGACTTCAGTAGAGCGCACAACTTACGTCATTTTTTATGAATTCAGTCTTTAACCGAGATGCTGTCCATTGCCTGTCCATCTCTATACGGCGTCATATTGCACAGGAAGTACTAATGTTCGGATTTTATAATAAAATGATTTTTCTTATCTCTTCCTACTTCCTTAGCATATTGCAATATGTTCCTAAAAGCACCAACTCCACTGGCTTTTTTTCATTGACCAAAGGCGCTTCTGAAATACACCTCGGTTACTTGGTTTCGATTATTCAGATTTAAACTTAAAATGAATCCTGAACATTTATTCCAAATCAGTTAGATTTGATCTTAAACTCTCTTGCTTTGAAAGTAAATTATTAGTATTTGAGGTCCTGCCTGATGATTCTTAAACCACTTATGCCTATGGTCTTGGGTTCCTTTGTACAGTTTTATAGGAAAGAATCAGTGAATGATAATCTTCCAAGCTCCTATCGTCTTCTGCACTTTCTTTTTCCTATGTCCAGTGTTTCACCTTTCTCGTCTTTCTTGACACCTCAGATCATTATTACCCCCAATAATTTTCAAGCTTCCGTGTCGTTTTCATGTATGGTTCCGCACTTAGTTGGAGTATTGTAAATTTGACCTGACTGACCATTTATCTGTAGGACTGAGTATTGCATCCCTGTCGATTGTTATGTTGCTCACATCGCAAAACATTTAGAGAAATCTAGATCAACTTGGAAAAATATGTTCGCCAAACTGAAATCCAATACACGACGAAGTTTAAGGATTTGTACTGACCGAATAGCCTCTCAATAATAAACTATAGACTCTCCATTAATAAAAAAAAAGGACAAACATTCACTAGTACTCTAACCCTAGATTTCTAGATAGGCCTATATCCTCCTATACTAAATTATTTCTGTGTAACAAGTTGCGTTGTTGTCAGCATGATGCTTTGATTAAACGAAATTGATTGACTGATCGATTGAAGAGAAGAGTAGTAAGCAGATACTTCTGTCCTCTTAATCGTACATTGGATTTAGATTTTTCTAAATTTTCTGCAATGTGAACATCGTAACAGTCTACTTACAAAGGACAGTTGTATTTGTAAGCTTCCTGCAGGAGCTCCGAATGGAGGAAGGGAGATGAAGCGAGTGGGTCAAAGAAGTACAATCCTCCATTATATCCTTCTGTGATTCTTTGTGTTCAACACGCACTCGTCATGTAGCGAACCCTGATTAAGGCATTCGTTCATATACATTAGCTGGACTTCAGCCAAACCAATAGATTAATCGCATTATGGACATGAATACGTGCGGGTCCCAATAGTTTAACGCAAAAGCACGAGAGAAGTACAGATGGTTGTGCTGTAGAGACGGACTTCGAATCAATCGTTAGACTTAGTCTCTAAAATCGACGTATCGTGAGGAAGGTTGGGGGGGGGATATCTGTCGTCTGCTCTGACCAAGGCAATGGTCGTCCAGGACTAGAGTGAGGGCTCTGATGACGATGACGACAACAACAGACAATGATGGCTGATTGCTATCGACAGTCGAACCGGTCTTTCAGCAGTGTCACGTAACGTGACAATTGGAGAATGAGAGAGACGACGTAGAGCTATGAAGCAATAGATACAATGAAAGAGATAGAAAGATGGAGCAAAGCATTGTTAACTCAACTGGGTCAACCGTAAATGCATTCTTTTGTAGCATCGTTTTAATTCCCTTCATTCGGCATGACTAACAGAGACCGAGTTTTGGCACTACAACAACGTACGTCTTACTTATCGGGCATAATTATTAATCCTATATAGATTACGATTAATTAATCCTCAATTAGAGGAAACTGCATCAGACCGATCAGTGATCAAGAGAACGAATTATCGTTTCAAAATTTTCAGAAAACTTGAAACGGTTCTGGAGCAGAAACCGTTGTCGATATAACGAAGGGTTAACAAATTGATTGATTTTGAGAGTCATTATTCAGCATTTGCAATGAATATTTAAAGTCACTGTGAACATAGTGGAACCTTCCACCATGTTACAGTTAAGCCCCGATCTATCTTACGAGGCCACACAATGTCTGCGCCAATCCTTGGACTTCTGTTCGATGGATCGACAGTCTCAGTCCGCTCTCTATACTGGAATCGTCATCTCGGATTTGTTCGGGTTGGTTCCGTTCAGACACCTCTGTCCAGCTGAGGTTGCTGCAGCAGGCTACAATTCTGCGCCTCATGAGCTTGGTCATTAGACCTTACAGCTCTATCCGTCGATGGATTTCCCTTTTTCGGCCCAATGACAGTAGAAAGACGAGATGAAGACGAGACGAGTATAAAGACAGTTGAACGAAAGAAGTACGCAGAAGATCCAATTGTATTTCTGTTGAGAGGTAAATATCAACTATCTTAGGACCATTATTAGGCCTATGTATCTCGATCGCTGTCGATGTATATTTTACATAGGGCCTACAGTCCTACACAAACCCCAAACGCACCTAACAGAATAAACAAGAGTAACAGTCCTAACGGGAGTTTGAGGTAAGTTGTGTGGCAGGCTGTTCCCGAAATAAGGGCCGATCAGAGTGACTTGTGTGCATCAAACGTGTCCTCTTTAGAGTTTTATCTTCACAATCTTTAGACCATTCGTTCTATCTTTTATTTTCGAAGCTCCTCAGCAGTAAAACTCCTTGAAGTCAAACAACGAGTTAAGGACCGTGGTGTGTATGGGGAAGACAACATATGCCTCTTATTATCTATCCGTATACTTTAATCCAATGATGGCGTTAGACTCATTCATTTTATAGACCTTTTATATCGCACCCAGCAGAGTTTGGTGATAAAGGAGACGAGTATAAAGACAGTTGAACGAATGAAGCACGCAGAAGATTCAATTATAAGAATATGCGATATACATGTAGACATTTCTGAGTTGGAATTTTATGTCATATAGCCGCTAATTAATTCTCCATAGTCGATTTGCATATGCGCTGTGTCAGTTGTTCGTTATAATTAAACTTGTAGCATTCTATCGAAAACAACACGCGTGTAACCCCTTCACCGAAAGCACTAAGCAAGCTCGCATAAACGGAATGGACTGTTGTGTCTCGGTTGTAAAAGTTGGTCGGAACCAGGATTCAAAGCTTGTGTTCAGTAAGGTTTATGCTTCACGTTTTGTTTGCTGATGATGATGGCTTGCCGCAGTGCGCAGTTCACGATGGCTTGGATTTCAATAGACTCCGTCTCAGCGTCCAATATATAGACTGTTTATCAACAGGTGTCCGGCCGACCCAAAATATATTATCGATATTTCGCTGCGGAAGAAACGCTGTCAGGCGCTATATATATACCGGGTCTTGTATAGTAAAAGTTTCAGTACGTTTACTTGTAAATGGATATAGGCCTACTTTTGCTTTTAACGAAGTAAATTTAACCCATTTTCAGTAATTTTACTTCGTTACAATTTACGTAGTATTCCTTACAATGTTTTTTGCTAAAAATTGCGCTAAAACATGTTTTTGGAAAGGGTCGCGCTGAAGGAGGTAATATAAATTTGTATGCAGGCCCGGCTCAAGACATTTGGCGGCCCTGGGCAAATCGGCAAATCGGCGGCCCTAAGCACAAAAAAGTTGTTATTTTAGTCATTCACCTCTTTTTTAGAAATAATAGTAAATATTTTTGTCGAAAATTGGAAAATTGGCGGCCCCTAAAAATCGGCCGCCCTGGGCGGCTGCCCACTTGCCCATATGGACGAACCGGGCCTGTTTGTATGTAGCCTATACAGCGCGCGATTGGAAATCTACTTATAGACTCTGATAATTTCCAACTGTGACCAATAGACGGGCTTCACCTAAAACACGTGACTCGTGGCGGCAATCCCTGCGTAGCTTGGAAAATAAGTGCAAAATTTTCTTAAATATGTCGAAAAAGTGGACATAGATGTGACTTCAACAATGAACCATAAATGCACTCGATTGAATGACAAGTTTGAGAATTCAATCTTCTTGAAAGTAAATGAAGTGGATCGAATTATAGAAACTAGACTCAGTACTTTTATTTTTTACTTGTAAAGTATTATTTAGATGAATATCTTTTACTTTTACAAGAGTGAAAGTTTGTGATGAGTAGGCCTACTTTTACTTTTATCTAAGTACGTAAAATCCTATTTACTTTTACTTAAGTAGGTTATATATACATTCATCCGATACTTTTAACAACACTACCCCTCTGACTCATCTCAGGACAATTGCTCTGACTTGACGAAGCGCTCGTGAATAAGCGGGTGCTCTGCGCTTAGCTTTAGACTAGCGATTTAGAAATATGAAGATTACGATTATGATTACCATACATGCATACATTAGTAGGCCCTGCATGAAGAAATTGGGTTTGATATATATATTCGAAGGCATACATTGGTTCATGTAAGCATGAGTTTATTTCTTAAGGTAGCAAGGAAGTCTACAGTCTATTCCCATAGTGGCTCTATACACTTATCTCTGACAATATTTTTGCGTGAAGCCTACATAACAGTATCAAGTTTAATGTTAAATTCTGCAATTCTGTGGACACGGCGTAAATGAATTGATTCCTTTAACAGCTGCTGCTGCAAATGGAACGCATTTTCAGAAATCAATCAAACAAGAAAAATCTTTAGATGAACAAATTGATTGATCCAGATGACGACCGTACGGTGCCGAGAAACACACAGGTGCAACACCTGCAATCGTTCAATCGTCAAGTGCAGACGATATGAGTATAATTAGCCTACATGTATATATGTATCTATCTGGATTGTACTGCATCTGTATGGATTGTATCTATATGGACTGTATATATATATATATATATATATATATATATATATATATATAAAATATATATATATATATATATATATATATATATATATATATATATATATATATATATATGGATTGTACTGTGTATGGCCTGCCTCGACACGAATACAGTGGGGCGTGGTGGCTCAGTGGTAAGTTCGGCGCCTTGTGACCGGAGGGTTGCAAGTTCGAATCCCACTCTAGCTGCTGCGTACGGACCTTGGGCAAGTCCTTCACTCGCGATTGCTCGTGGCGCTTCGGCATGAAAATTCCGGCACAGTATCAAATGCTGTAGTCGGGAGCGCCTCTGAGTAGTAGTTGACTTGAGGAGGTTCTATAGAAATATCCGAAATAAAATAAATAAATTGTTTAAAATTATCTGAGTTAAGTCCTTCGCTATTGCTTCCGAATCGATTAAGCGCCAGGCTAATCTATGTCCCCCGCATACACAGGGAGAAAGAAATTTTTGGAATTCAACCACGATCGCGGGAACCAACCCGAAGATACCTCACACGATGGATTACCGGCGTACACAGTTCAGCCACAGTAACATCGTTTCTAGACAGCACATCCATACATTTAGCCCAATTGTGATAAGAAATAGTGGCTCTGTTGCAATTTTACATAGACCTTTTATGTGTTTATGATCATTTGGGCATACTTATTAATGTGGCCAGCTTCGAAGGATTTCACATTTTAGCCTGATATTGGCGCTAGAAAACTATAACTGTTTAATTTTACAACAGTAAAATGCATTAATAAGTTAAATGTTGATATCCTAAGTTCGTTGCGTTCTTCTTCATCTTCTGCCTTTATCGGTTTCCATCTCTTTGAGATGCATGCATGCATGTCTAGATGAATCACCTAAGACTAGCGGCCAACTGACCAGTCATCTGTTCAACTGCCATTCATCATCTCTTAAACTGCCATTCATCATCTGTTCAACTGCTGTCCGTTATCTGTTCAACTGTCATCCATCATCTGTTCAACTGCCGTTCATCATCTGTTCAACTGCAGTCCATGGCAAAAGCGCTTACAATGGCCAACCATGCACTTCGCGGCCATCGTCATCCGCCGCACTATTTTATAAAAGATGCTATTTCCGAATATTTTCACGTCGAACCAATGCATCCTACGGAGAACCGGAGCGCCACGATATCTGGCCGCGCAGTATGCAGACGTATGCTAGGACTATATATATGCAGACCCACGGTCCAAGCGCAGCACCGGGAGACTTCGCCAAGTGATTTACATCGCCATAAAAATAATGTATGCCGTTGTCGTTCTGAGGTGGACTCCGAATCCGAGAAAACTGATGGAAGTGTCACAAAAGCTGAGTCATCGTGGACGTGTTCGGGGACAAGATATGCTTGTGTGTTTTCATGTGTGGGTGAGAGATTGACGAGGATTAGCAATAAATGGTTTTAACTGATTGATAAATCTCGTCTTAGGCGGCCTAAAAGCGTTTAAAATCAGACGTGCCTCGTACAGTTACGAAGGTGATTCGGACTATTTCGTGTTTCAACTGCGAGACTTGAAGAGATTTTGAATAAAAGAAAATTATTTAATTGTAAACGATCATCGTTGATCAACATTATGTTTGTAATTATTAATTTTTTCTTCCCAACTCGCTAAGGTTCTTGTGGTTTCGGGCGTTTGCGCTGATACTCGTTGTTGGTTTAGTAGACATAGAGACTATAGTACGGTATTGAAACACTTTTAGTGTGGAATTATCAAAGACTGGACAACAGTTTGTTTCATAGTGGATTGATGCTGTTGGTTAAGGTCATAAGGTCATAAGGTCATAAGGTCATAAGGTCATAAGGTCATAAGGTCATAAGGTCATAAGGTCATAAGGCCTAATGAGTATCCTTTGATTTGGGCTTAATAAATTTGAATTGCCTTAGGATATATCATTGGATGCGGTGGTGTGGCGGTGTATTCTGTGCTTTTTAACCGGAGGGTCGCAGGTTCGAATCTACCCCAAGCCACTGCTTAGAGACTTCGGACAAGTTGCTCACCCAGAATTATGAGGAAGGGCAACGGGTAACCGCCTCACTCTGCTCATCCCCGGGTGGCATAAAGTAAGTGGACGTGCCTTTGTGCAGAGAACTCATCATCATCATCATCATCATTATCATCATACCATGCTACAAAGGCCTACTTAGACAAACAGAATTACATGACACAAAATGACACAAGTTCATCTCGATGGACCAGTTGGTATAGACAAATATAGTGTTCTGAAGTATGTATACGTATTGTAGAACTTTCAGGACCTAAATCTGACAGAATCTATTGTAAGTTAATTATGCAAACGCCTTATCTGCAGATCCCACGCAGAGGCGATGATAAATCAGAGGAAGCAGTTTATTTACTGCAGTCTCAGACAAAGCGAAAGAGAAGAGATGAATGGGGGTTACTCAAGTACCAGGGCAAAAAAGGTCTAAAGCCAGATGGATGAGACATGTCATTGTCGACCGAGGCCAATCTGAATGCCGTATATCATCGAAACTGACAATATATAGCAATTCGCAGCAACACGCATCTCTTGGCCAGTAAGGTGAAACGAGTTCAGTCGGGCAACTCAACAAAGACCAAGCGAAAATTACTGTGCTTGATATTAGAAAAATTGAAATTCATGAAATTACTACCGACCGAATTGTGTGGAACATAAATAATTATAATGTCGTCAAACAGAAATAAAAATTTCTTAACTACTACAGTTTGTGAATTTTCCAAAATTACAAATTTGGTATTAAGTGAACCTTTGTTGTGTTGTGCTTTGTTACTGTTTAGATATATACATACATACACGCATATGCAAGCACGCATATATATAATATATATATATATACATATATATGTACAAATGCCTGGCGTCTGCACACACATACATAATATAGTGTCACACCTAGGCTTGCTGCTTCCGTGTGGTTTTGCTGTTCTGCTGGTTGTTTTGTGGCGTCTAAGTGAAAGGTATATTGTTCTTCGCTGTACATAGGCAATAAATTTGATCTTCTATACCTTCCTCGTATCTCCCTATGGCTTACAATATACACATCGCAACACATGTATGTGTCCCCTGCAGATTTCAACAGGGAATTGTGTTGGGACCAACTCTGTTCCTGCGCCAACCGGTTGTCGTGATCACCATCGCCACCCACCGATGGTGTTAGTGTCAGTTTACCTGCTGATGACACACAATTGCATCACCACACAGATGCTGCTTCTCTTCCTGTTAACATGCATCGCGGATCTGATCAACGATCGTGTTATTAAAATATTTAAAATATTAAAATATTTTCATGCTATCATTTTGACAAAAGATTTAATCGTTTGGACTTCCCCTTGGAGTAAATTGGCATATCTCACCCAGGACGTCTGTAATGGATTGTGTTTGGATACATCGCCTGTTTAGCTGTTGCTTTGTTTACGTTGCAAGTGTTTTGTTACCCGAGTTGATTTCAACCCTCCTCCTATATCCTGGCTATGGGACAGGCTCAGACTTTCTTAGATAGTCAAACAAAACGATGGCCCGGAATTCTGGAGGGAGAAGAATGAGTGGAAGACCACGGAAGAACTGACCGTAAACCACCAGAGACGACTTGGGATGACTGGAGATGTTATGGAACGAGGCCGAAGAGCTGGCGATGGGCAGAGACGCGTGCAGAAGATGAGTTGCCCGATGTGCAGACCTACACGGGAAGAACTGAGTACTAACTAAGTATGTGTACAATAGATCTTTAAATCGCAGCATACTCGCATCATATATTATTGCCAGTTCAATATTCCGGTGTGTGCAAGGCGGACAGGAGGAGATAGGAGATGGGGCGTTATTCGATCGACATGACATCATCTGACCTCTGATCGAGTGGATATTCATTCGGTGCACCGCTGACTAACAGCGTTCGCGGCCGGAAATGGCGTTGGCATTGAGCGACAGGCGCATGCGCGTCTGTATGGATGGACAGGAAGTGCAGGCCACGGCCGGCGAACGCCCCCGCACTTTGTTGATGTTATTTCACGATTAAGTTATATGCCCTTCAGCGGAACAATTGTCATCAATTTATCAAATATCCTTGCAGCTGCTGCTGCTGGTGCTGCTGCTTATGCTGATGCGACGACCGCCGTTTCCGTGGCTGCTGCAGCTGACTGTATTTCTTCGGCGATGGAAATCCAATCGACCGAGTCACCATAGCATCCCGTTGGCCGCGACATTTGTCGGCGGCGCAGTTGAAGCTCGACTGGCCAACGAGGTTCTGGATTAGATTGATGTTAAGGCGAGTGACCAGCGTTGACCCGTGCCAGGGAGCTCTGATGCGGCCGCAGCCCTCCATCAAGGCCTTGCATGCCTATACCTATGAAACCATATAACTTCTGGGGCTGTCCGAAGGGAACTTCAGTTGCAATTCTTGACATGTGAGAACTCGGAATCGCGATTTTAAATGCCTCTGACATCTTTCCAAGTTCTGCGTTCGCATCTACGCTGACGCCTGTCATTTTATAATGCGGAATCTGTAGGCCTACTGTTAGTGACTGAAGGCAGTCATACGTAGATCACGCGGCAGTTGCATGTATGTATGTATGTATGTATTTCTGCGTTTGCATCTACGCTGACGCCTGTCATTTTATAATGCGGAATCTGTACTGTTAGTGACTGAAGGCAGTCATAATTATGTAGATCGCGCGGCAATTGCATGTATGTACGTATGTATTTTTGTATGTATGTATGTATGTATGTATGTATGTATGTATGTATGTATGTATGTATGTATGTATGTATGTATGTATGTATGTATGTATGTATGTATGTATGTATGTATGTATGCATGCATGCATGTATGTATGTATGTATGTATGTATGTATGTATGTATGTATGTATGTATGTATGTATGTATGTATGTATAACGGTTAATTTTCAATTTGTAACTTCTATCGCGCCGATTTACAATACAAAAGGCATCAACCAAGGGAGCATCTAGACGAGGTCATAATCAGGTCAATATCCAGAAGATCGGTCTAATAAGATAGTCTGTGGTAGATAGATTCCGGTGTTCAAATCAAGGAGCGTATCTGGAATAAGACAGTTCGTTATCGAATTGTGTCGTGTAAGTAAGTAAGTAATCTTATTAGCGCGAGACAAATGTCCAAATTTTACTACTGACAAACAATGCAAAATAGTAGAAAAAGAAAGTAAAAAGTCAGTGAAATCTTAAATTTAACCTCATATGCTGCAGTTCGAGAGAAAACTAACAGCATAAATCTGACTTTATATAGGGCCTATAGTTTGAGAACAAATAGCATTTATATTGGAAGAATCATCAGAAATGATGTATTAAACAATTTTTACATTTACAATTTATAGTGAGCAAATGATGTAAGACTTTTGTGTAGCAAAGGTTTTTTGTGCCCATAGTGTCGTCGACCTACCTACCGATCGGACTACTTCTGTAGACTCGATAAAGAATACCTTTCTATTTTATTATAATTTATTTAAATCAAACAAATCCGTCGCCAATATAAAATTGCAGCGCGCATAAGTTTATAAATTGGTCGCATCAGCAATAATCAACGACATTTGCAACTGTAACAATCAACATGCGTATGAGTAATTGATGACAGTCATGATTCATTGCGCGCGGACGCCCGACAATCTCAAGCGCATATTAAACGGGTCCGGACATAGACCCTTTGTGACGTCAGCTCAACAATCACAACAACCCGATGACTCATCGATGCTACGTCACGAACATTTCTATTTAAGCGGCCGCTCAAAACATGCAGACTCGATCATCAGCGTGAAATTACGTCCTCACCATGGATATAATAGTGAATGGATTAGTATGTCTATGCTTTGCTCGTATAATCCTTTAAACCCGGTCTCTGAGACCTACAAATCATAGGGACGAGTGATAGGCCTAAATAACATAGAAGTGACATAAGGTGTGGCGGAATTGGTAAACGAAAATGATAGGATTCAGAGCCTTTAAAATTGATCACATCTATAGGTCTACCCAACATATGTGGTGCTGAGCTAAGAGGTATTCGGAAATAGAACATGAAGGCTTCTGCTTTTCCACTGTTCTTTCATCCGTTCTTGCCAAACAGTTAAGCAACACAGCTAACAACATTCAACCGAACTTCACTTGGACAACGTCGCTTACCTCAGCATCCATATGCTACCTATTCCTAACCGCCCACCCACCATGAACAAACCGCCGACTCTGATTGTGCAGATTGACTCTGATCTGAAACAGCCAGAATTGATTATTCGCCGAGATTCGAGACACAATGAAACACCTCGAATTCCCTCATTATTTATGGATGCTTTCGAGCTTTGCTATGACAACCACTTTGCAATAAAGCGTCCCATTGACATAGAGTATCGTCAACCGACCAACTTTGCATAAAATTCTAAGCCATATTGAACGGCGATAGCTACGTAATTCTAGCACACATGCACGGCGTTGTACGCATGAGTACATGAGTACTGCATAATGTACAACCTATCTTGTGCTACTTGTCCTAGGATTCTAACATCTTAGTCAGTCAAAATATTGAAAACGCAGTTGAAGCCTCCGCTTGGAACGTCTGCCTGGCTTACCAACAATTTGCACAACGTAATGAAAATGGTGCAATGTGTCTTGATGCAGTCTTGTTGTCAAGACCTTAAACCTCAAGACCAAGACCAAGACCAAGACCTTGAACCTCAAGACCAAGACCAAGACCAAGACCTTGAACCTCGAGACCAAGACCAAGACCAAGACTTTGAACCTCGAGACCAAGACCAAGACCTTGAACCTCAAGACCAAGACCAAGACCAAGACCCAAAAAATCGCAATCAGGTCAAGACTTCTAAAATTGTCAAGTCGGAATATTTGCTATTTTAATGAAAACATGAGTCTTTTTATTTTATTCAAGCAAATTAACTTTAATTGCAAACTGCAGAGAAATCCAATTGTATTCAAAAGTCCTTCATGCAAACTATTATACCAAATGCCTTTTGTATTTTATAAAAAACCAATTCGCTCAGAATTTTCTGACCAAGACGTGCCTGGTGGGCCTCATAAAAATTCCGCCATGTGAAAAAATACGTTCTACAGGTGCTGAAGTCGCTGACACACACACACAGAAGCTTTTCAAGCACTGGATGTAAAGATACAGATAGTGAGCCCGTTTGAAATCTTCCTATGGTTTATCATACCGTCTGATACAGAATAACTGTTGCTGCTGCCAATGGGTTTTCCTGACCAACAAGACTTGTATCCATCCATAGATATTGGTCGTATGATGCAAGCAGGCTTGATACAGAATTCTTGAGTTTTGTTAAATGACTGTTCATATTGACAGCCGGTCTTGGTCTTGCGAGACCAAGACCAAGACTTTGAACCTCAAGACCAAGACCAAGACCAAGACCTTGAACCTCAAGACCAAGACCAAGACCGAGACCTTGAACCTCAAGACCAAGACCAAGACCAAGACTTTTAAAAACGAACTCGAGTGCACTCGAGACCAAGACCTTGGTCTCGAGGACAACAAGACTGTCTTGATGCAATGTAAGCTAAGCCAATGTTAAAGGGGAGTATGCGACGTGATGTGGAGTGGTATTTATGATCTTTGGTGTTCTAGCGTGTCTTGCTGCGATGTAATAAGGTCAGGCGGAAGTGAACCGCAAATGTGATACTGTGCATACGAACAGGAACCATGATCAGAGTTGTAAACTTGGATCATATATATATAGCCTATATATATATGATCCAAATATAACTGCATTTTCAGGAGCAGTACAAAGTCTGAGCCCTTCTGTAGTGCTTGATACGAAAATGTGAGGCTATTAAATTAAATGTTCAAAAAAGCAGTAGGCTATAGACGCACAATAATGCCACTGAATTCGTCTAGAATATTTTCTGTGAGATCCAATCTATTCTGTCTGTCCCGATAAGAACAACATCGTCGACATACAACTTTAAAAAAAACAAGCAATAGTTCCAAAATCTCGAGGAATAAAGTATACGGCTCTATCTTTGTCGATGGGGTTGGGAGATTGTCCACATTTGGCGAACGCTGATTCAAACAGCACAGTATGAAACAATGGTGGGTCGATTTAAACCGATACAGAACCGTTGTCGCGAGATTCAAGAAAACGGAGGTTGACACCGAAGTTGGTATTCAGAAATGCGAAAAACAAAAACCGAAGATAAAAACTGACAAAACCAAACATCGACATACACATACTGTAAATATCAAAATCTTAGTTTCCCTCGCAGATAGGGGCCTATTGTTTTCGTTCAATGAACATTCTTAAACATTGTTGAGAGTATGCCTGTTGCTGGGTATACTAGGCCTACTGTGTGTCCCGTAATATACCTTTTTACTGGAAAAATAGCAGTATGTCTAATCTCCATGCATGTTAGAGTTACTACATAATGGAAGTCGTGACATCGTGCACTTGGACCGCGATATGGCAGTCACAGTTACTTCACATCAGAGTTACTATAGCAAAATTTGTGAGACGACGAATTAACCAAGGAGTTGTTTTGCAAACATTGGGCATATAATTATTATAATGTAGTATTAAGCACGATACTTCAATTAGTGGCTTAATTTTTTTATGAAACGTCGTGTGCACAACTACAGATACAGTCATCGAGAACAACTTCTAACAGAGGCAGCTGAACATATAACATAACGGTTTTTTCACGGTAAAAATATTGTTGCAGTAGAAAAGCACTGTACAGTGTACAGTTCGAAGTGCACACTGCACAGCATTAAATCGGACTATAAACTTAAGGCATAAAAAATACATATAAAAAACAATAAATCAATGCCGATATTGGCATTTTTGAGAAAAAAACGAACCGGCTTTTAAAAAAGAAAACCGAAAGCCGATGCCGAATGAAAACCGATATCGACTGAGCTCCAATATGGTATCGCATCATGAGTTACGTTTGAGTATTTAACCGAGAAGCATACTCGTCTCATGCTTTATTCAGCAGGATATGTTTGCTGATGTATCCGATGCATGAGCTGATGGACACACGCGTCCGTCAAATCACGAATCTGTGTCCATGTCTCAGGGTGCTTCGTTTTCAGCTATATTCCGTCTGCTATCTCTCTCTGCCTCTGTAACTTCAATGCACCACAATCATCCACCATCTGGGTCCAGATGAAATCCAGTTTTAATCTAGCGTTGTACTGTGGCCCCGCCGAAGCCAACCGTCTGTCACATTCCGCTGTCGTTAAACTCTATCATAATATGAGCGCACTGCAGTCTTTCGGGAATTTCGTCTAGTCATTCTCTGTCTGTCTGTCTGTCTCGCCCGTCTTGTCACTCTCTCTGTCTGTTTGTCTGTCTATCTGTCTCTGTCGCTGAATATTCGGCTTCAGCGAAATGGAATAAAGACGACAGAAGGAGTGAAAGAGCAAAGAAAAGGAAACGTCTGTCGCAGCAGAGTTTTGATTTATGTACTTGACCAGTTTGCAATTTTCAGAGGTTTTGAACAGTTAGTTTCTGAGCATGCACTAACTGCTGACGTGGACATGAATGCATTCAAATGCGCAGCAAGCACAGAATGTCTACATTCCACCGTTCTCAATAATCTCAAATTCAGCCACTTAAGTCTAATAATATAGCAAACACTGAATTGCTATGTGTTAATTAAGTATAATATTTAGAATACACCATACATATATCAATACATGTAGCTGTTTTTGCGTGAGGCCTACGGGCTTTCATATAACCATGATGTAGTCGGCTGGTGTGTGGGTCATTTTCACCATCATCCTTGGAGGATGATTGTGCGCCGAACTCATCGGTTCTCGGACGGTTTCAACTGCCTTCTGACGAGAGTTACAATCTAATATCGACGGGTCGAGAGCAAGGACTCTCGTTGTATCTGGTCTAACCGCATCTTATGCTTTACATACTACGCTTCGGGATCCTGAGATATCGCAGGAGGACTTTCGATAGATGTTGAAGACTCATTTGTTTTTGTCAGCTTACTATAACAGGAGATTAGAACATTTAGTTAGACAATCTCTTGCGCTATACAAACTGGCTTGTAATAGGCTAGTAACTCAAGACCGATCGGATGTTTTGAAGGAAATTAAAGTGAATGAAGATGCAGACGAGTTTTCTGTGACTGTGTGAATTTTAAACAAATCAGGAGGAGGCCAAGTAGCCTAAAGCCATTGTGTGTCTCGTGATTATGATGGTTTTAATATGTGAATCCTACAATGTACAACGACGTTTTCGATATAAATTAAAGAATTAGGCTACCTCTGCCGCTTCACGAACACTTGAAAGCGTTCTACATCGGTTGTAGCGAAGCCCATTGTCTGCCATTTAGCTACTGACTCAACTCTCCTAGGATCCTTGTCATTCTCTCTCATCGATGCCATCCTTTCGTTTAGCCAATTCCGACAGATTCCGAGGCTAATGATTTTTTGGTCAATACAACAAGCGATAGAACGATAGAAGAAAACTTCATTACTTAGTCTTTGCGAAGCCTGCAGTCACTACACCATCCGTCTGATCCGATAGGTCCGTCGACTGCGTTCTAGCATATAGAGCAGCGGCCGGCGTAGGTGCTTCTGACCTGAGTCCGGATAGTCGTGACCCGGCTGTCAGCACCGACCATCCATCTACTTCACTCATCCGTTGCAATTAATTTCCGACGGCGTCGACTCTAACACCCAGATTGACTGCGAACCATACATTAAGCTGGAGTCGACGGCCGTGATGACGTCATCGCAACGTATCGTGGATCCGTTAACGATTCTCCGCGGATTCCCTGGCGGCGTTATGCCAAACGATAGACACGCAACGAACCAACGAGTAATCTAGTTCTCTATAGCCGTTTTCAGATTTTGCATCTGAAAGGGCTTTTAATGTACTTCAGATCATTAAGTTCCTCCGTAAAATTATTTATTCATGCGATCTAGTGCTATGGACATTCTGATTTTGGAAAAGCTGAAGGAAAGCTTTACAAGAAAGTCAATAAAAACAAGAACATAACTCTAGAAGCATTGAAAATATCCTTTTATATTTTCTCGAAAATTCATTTCGTTTTGCGTGCTAGTCTAATGTCTGTTTATTTTTATTGATCTGTTTTCTTCTAAAGTAAGCTATGGCAAACCAACCTTATTGCATAATATTCCGGTCGCTTGCTCAGTATTAACGTCTAGATCGTAGTTAGGCCTAGGCCTATAGCAATGCTATCAACTCGTAAGCTTCCATTTTCTTGATCAACAACGAAAAAACATTTTTTTTCGAAGCCAAATTTGCGACAATTTGTCTCTGCCTTTGAAAAAGGAATTTCTGTGGTATATTAGGAAAGACGAAAGGTCTTAGGGCCACGAAAAGGATGGAATTTCGAGCAAGTGTGAAACTGAGGTCACCTTATGTCAATATCAATTTCATCTCTGACTGGTTATTAGGCTAAATCTCTGATCTGGCTATTAAAATCTGGCTATTAAAATCTGGCTATTAAATCGCCGACTTGTTCATATTGCAAGAAATATTAGGTTACATAGTGTTATTTCATGTAATCACAGACACGCGCCAAAGTCTAATGTTTACCGTACTGGATTATCAACAAAGAGATTAGGTTAAATTCACTGCAAAGGAAACATAGAGCTTGTTCCATTGAGACCTGTCAGTGAATTTAGCTGCAAAACACATCGATTGCATATTGTCTTTGAGAAGCTCAGGCAGCGAAAGAGAAGAAGACAATCGCCTACTGAAACCAAAGCTAAGAAGAAATCGATAACTTTTTTACCCTATGTGTCTTGGAAAGGCAATATCTCTGACCAAATTCCAGACAATATCTCAACAATGTAACTGACTGCAGTTATGCTCGGTCATATATGTACTTGCATTTCTCGTTCACTGTGATCCAGCGCTGCAATTACCCCGTTCATGCTTTCACCAGCAGAAGATCTGACAAGAGTAACTGCAACGTAATCTATACGGTCCTCCTTTTTGGTGTGCTGGATGCAGCGAGACTTGGCGACATTTCCAAATTTTGATCAGATATCACATTAATTGCGTTATGTCGACCTGCTTCACTGGAAGTAGGCTACAGAGAGGACAATAGCGATCCATTCCATAGCCTATTCATTTCATAACCTACAGGACTATATCTATCACATAGCCTATCCAATCCGAAGCCTATAGGACTATAGTCGATTCATCCATAGCCTATAGGTAGCTAACTCTTGAATTTTCGGAGATAATAGGAATAATTCAATAATGCCAGGAATTGAATAAAATAGGCCTACAATATTCGCAAATGTTTAAGCCATTGTCACACTTCTTTGAAATCGAGTTAAAACTGGGGAAAATACGAATAAACACTTATAATATGCATATTTGTAATATTAAGGTTTAACAATGACATCATCCACAATAATTAACTTCACCTTTGTTTACATTTTTCATAGCACCTACCTCTGAATTCCAGAAGTAAAATGATCATCTGGTGTAGGGACCAGTTCAACGAGAAAATCCTCTTAAATGACGTCATTTCCTCGCTGACTGCTGCTGCTGCAATTTAATTCAAACAATTATTCCAGGCGAATTTAATTTAATTTAATATCACAAGTGTATTTCAATTTAAAGTCCATTTTCGCACAGAAAGAATAACGCATAGTTTGACTAATCTGGAGGAAACGTAGATTATTAACTATCATAAATATAATTCTTCTGCCATTCAAATCTTACCCTGCTCCCATAAGAGATTAGGTCATTTTCCGTTGAAATGATTAGGCCCTAGCATTTGTTCATTATGTTACCATATAGTCTGTTGCTAACAACCACACCTATGGCGCTCTTGCGGAAAACAAACGTCGAGAGATGAGCTATGACTTATTGGGACAATCTCCTATGCGCAGTCAGCCGCTCAATCTGCGCAATGAAATCACATCGACCAACGTGCATACACACTGCCTGGCTGCCAATGTATAACCATGTTCACGTCGGTTGAATCCAGGCGTTCTTAAAGATGAACAATACTACAATGAATACTTTCCAGTTAATGAAATCTAAGCCCTCACTAAATTGTAAGGGACTTCCACAGCCACGTTCCCATGTGTTGAATCTAGACCCTCATGCAGCATGGGGAATTCTACAGCTAACAACTTTCACGTCAGTAAGATGATCTAGGCCCTATACCCGAACTGAATCGTAAAAGACTTTCATAACCGCATTCCCCGAGGACTGAATCTGTAACCATCATGAAACATAAGCGCCTTTTATACAAACACGTTCATATATGAACGGAATAACGGTTATTAAACGAATTATAATCACCGCACATGGTCGCAGCGATGACCTTCCATTGTCATGTCCATCGAAAGACGTGCAGCCCGCAAACCTCTCTTATCGCAAGTTTGCCATATCTAACGTCGTATGTAGAATGTATAGAGTCCATCTGATATTATTCCAACATGGCTTCATCTGTCATACATATGGTCCATGTGATTTAATATGTAAGAAATGTGAGGCAATATGGGAATGTTTTCATAGAAGCTTCACATGATGTACATAATTATGACGATCCTGTTCCGGTGGATTACTGGGAATTTGCGTAATGACCACCTAATTTATTGCCGCGTACCATTGAGTAGAAAAAACTACTTACAAAGCAGACGACCGGATCATACAACTCGAATGACATTTCTAGCTAAATGAACAACTGAGTAATACTTTAATCTTACTATTAAGCGTTGTGACTCTCAGCTTTGAACGCAGATTCCGAGAGCAACCCCGTCTTTGCGGTTAAACGATCTTCATCGTATCTGGCAAAACTATCGTCGATTCCGTGTCAGCCAATTCGGGCGTCGTCTTATTATCTGAACGCAGAATGCCGCCAGAATAATCCACGACTGCAACGAAGCTCAATTCAGACATGGCATGCAAACGCTGCGGCGCCTTCGCCGCCTCTGGATTAGACGCTTATGTCTCTGGTCAGGACAGCGGCGTCTCCTTCTCGTCCGTCGCTTGCACCAACCCCAGCGACACCAGCGCCGCCTTCGACGCCGGTGCGATGCTGCGTGGTGTCCGGGGTGAAGATGTGTCCGAAAATGTTATCATTGGTTCGCGTGACCTATGACGTCAGATAGCAACTGTCACGCTCAAACATTAATAGGAATGCAAGATCTTGTCCGGTCTAGACATTAAGTACACAAGATAATTAATAGGAATGCACGATCTTTTCCGGGTTAGACATTATTAAGTAGGGCCTACACAAGATAATTAATAATATTCTCATATTCCAAAGATAGACCGATATCATAGAGTGTAAGTATGTATGGAAATCCGGTGGCGCGGAGTTTTAAAGCATGTCAGCACAATTTCCGTATACATAATTTTATATAGAAATAAATTAGCACAAATGAGTAAGCAAGCAATGTTGAAGAGCCTAAATTCCCGCCACAATTACGATAATTATCTGATCCATCCTCCGAACTCACCAGAATCCTGACCTCTTGCTATTTCTTCACGGGTATTCACTCAAAACTGAAAACACCTTTCACGACCGATATTGTCCAAAGTGAAACAGGTAAACAATAATTCACACATTCGCAAAATGCGAGTTATACCATTGTGAAGAGCCTTTTCATGACACTCTGTGACGTCAATATGGGTCCACATGGAATGATGGTATAGAAAAATTTGCTCAAAGCCACCTTCTCCTGTCTTTAATGGCAGTAGGCCTAGCATAAACAATAATAGCGTAATAGAACTGCCTAACTAATTTCATAGTGTGTGGGCTTACTAGAATTCTTTTACTAGCTATAGGGCCTAATATTCTCCCAAGTTGGCGTTACTGTCGGGGTTCATATTTCGCGGAATTTATGGAGCTACTTTGTGAGGCTCGTTTGTATTGGGCGTTTTTGATGAGTTACGCGTTTTCCGTCATTTCTGAATGTCGCCGTCCAGCTGATTGGTAAGTCTACACGACTTGGGATTGGCAATTGCAGCGATCTTCTAAGTTGAAGCAACATACGCTGACAAACATTTGTGAGAAAATCGTGTTGAAATTTTGACCGTGTCTGAGCGAAACCCTCACAAAATCAGAACGTTAATATTTGCAATGCGTTCAGAAGGCAAATCTGCATGAAACTTTGTCAAAGTGGGTTCTGCACATTCCTCTTACTTGCTTTAGATAGGCTATCAGCAGGGCTGTAGTGGTAAAATTAGAGGTGAATGCACGCTACCGGCTAGTTTTCCGAACAAATTAGAGGCGAGTACACGCTACGGGTTAGTTTTTCGATATTAATTAGATATGACTAGGCTACAAATATTTGTGAGGTGAGAATACGGTCTCTAAAAATCAAGAGCTTTACAATGTCATCTACTAAAAACGAGATCATCATTCAGCGACTAAATGCTGGAAACCACTCAAAATTTCCGTTTATAAAGAAACAATCTGGCAAAATGAGACAAAGTCAGTGGTGCTCCCGATCCGGACCAGTCTCATCACTGACAAACAGGAAAGTTTTCAAATACTTGCGGACCTGAGGAGGAGGAAGACTGAGGAGCTCTATGCTAGCCGAAAGGTCCTGATGAAGACGATTTCAAATGGAAGGGCCAACGAAAGCAAAACTTCTGGTCTGGACCGTAGCGGTGTGCATACGGGAAACCACCAGGAGGCCACGGGCAGCCGGCAGAAGGGAAACCAGACCAGGCAGAGCGGAGATCAGACTGCAAAAGTCGTCGAACAGGGCAGAGAAGACCCGATAATACAGTTCGCTTGAAGGTAAGAATCTTAAACTGGATGCGTTGGTGGACAGGCAACCCACGAAGGTATAGTCTCGAATGAATGTGGGTATGTGGGAAAACCTCGGGATGCCACCTATGAGACGGTCAAGCGGCGCTGAGGATAGACTGAATACTGAATACTTCAAGATATTTAAGGAGGAAAGGCCATTGTAAGCGGCAAAGTCGACCCTAATACAGATCAGGGCATGGGCCAGAGTGGTAATTGCTTGAAAGGGAAGCGACTGGCGGACGGTGTGGAGTTGACGCATGTGGTAAAGCATGAACGAGAGACATAGTTTACATGGTCAGTCAAAGAAGGAACTAGATCCTAGACTACTGCGAGGTAACAAACTGAGGTAAAGACATGTATGTCGGGGAACCTGACGGCGGACATGTTGGCTTCATGAATGTCGTCAATTATCCTTAACGTCTGCTGCAAACGACTGACCTCACCGACCTTTCAAATGCCTATTGATACTGCTCGATCGGATCCTTCTCTCTTCATTGCTGGTGTCCCTGGGGGAACTGTTCTCGGTCCCCTACTATTTACAATCTTCACTTAACCAATCAGCCGCATGGCCAATAACTTACAACAATATGCTGATTATACTCAACTTTTGATACACCATCCGATCATTACCCAATTTTTACATGTCTTAAGATACTACCTATTCCATGTCCTTATCCTCAGGGCCGGATTAACCAGTATGCCATTTATGCCATGGCGGGGGCCCCCCGTCGTCAGGGGGCCCCCCGCGTGAACAAGAAGAATTTTTTACTGTGCATTTTCACATTTATTCAGATTTTCTCTTCAAGGGCAGTGTAAATTTGCGTCAGGATCGAGTCAGTTGTAAATTGGTGGTTGATTCTTATGATGGCGATCAATGGCCTCCTATATATCTGTACCAGTTGTAATTATGATTTCGTCTTCGTCTCAAAAAACAAATAAACAACCGTGCTGGATAATTATTACATAACTATATTCATGAAAAGTGAACAAAACCAAAGAATAACATAGTTCAACTTTCCGGTGCTCAAAAAAGGTGAGTAGCTAAAGAACGTACACGTATAGGCCTACTGACAGGGACAGAAATAGCGTTGCCTCTGTTCCGAAATTGGAGAGATTTTTCGTAGGCTACACTCCAAACAGACAGTCACATCAAATGAGCCAGACGAAGGACAGGATCGAAATGTTGGTGGTATTTCAGTCACAGTGCGAAACTGTGATAGCCTAACTATACGCCTTGCACTGAAAATTGTGAGTCTGGTAAGTACTGCATCTTGCACTGCTTTAGTGCCTTTAACGGTAACAACTAGGGCTGTACCGAATACGAATAATTGGACCAACTATTCGGCCGAATACGAATACGAATAGTGTACAAAATAGGTCTACCGACAACATTCAAACTTTCAAATATAAGCAAAAGTTTCAGTTCAGTAAATTTAATACATAAACTAAAAGTAAACAGTTAACTACATGTAATTTTTTGCATCCTTCTGCCAGTCTCTGTAAACTAGGAATGGAACTAATTTAACTAAACTTAGAAATTGTCACTCAACGTTCACTCCACTCGCTATATCAGCCGCATATGCAGAAACAGATGTCACGTGACCACTATTCGTATTCGGTCCGACCGCTACTATTCGGCCGAATACCGAATAGCTATTTGGCCCACTATTCGGCCCCGAAGCGAATACGAAGTGAATATTCGGTACAGCCCTAATTTTAATACGTTTTTTGGTATTTTATTAGGCTACACATTATTAAGCTTGAGTTATAGTCAATAATATACCAGCATTAAAATTTGGGAAGGGAAGAAGTGGGTATGGTGAGGGAAGGGGTAAGAAATTAAGGGCCCCGGAGAATTTGGCGAGGGGCCCCCCGAGGGCTTAATCCGGGCCTGCTTATCCTGTCTCTCAATCTCACTGCCGCATCAGTTCCATAAACATTGAAGCCTTCACACAAGATCTCTCCTCTTCAGAATCATTTAAAATCCTCCCTCCTCTCTTGACGACCTTCGAAGATGCCAACTACAGAAACTTTTGTTGTGCACGTTAAACTTTAAGCTTCGTATACTGCGGGCTATACGGAACTGGATGAACTTGAGGCATTAAACGCTCGTGTATAGATCTGTGAATGACTGAAGCGACCGATAGCACTACGATGCTGATATTGCACAAGTCTACCAAAGTATAGGGTATACGCGTCTAGAGTCCTGACCGTTATGAGTTAGTCTTCGGCCTTGCGGAAAATGTCCACTGATGTTGGTGCTCTGCCCTAACCACCTCTAGGGTAGCTTAACGGTGCTTCCTCAGACCTCCTTGCCGACAGTTTGAGGAAGAATGTTCAGTTGATATTTCTGAGTATTTCCGCGTCCATCTCGATTGCATCGCTGGTCTCCTATCATCCTCCTTCTTATCCCTCGGCTCATTACAGGGCAACAACAAAATAAACAACACAAATCTACCGACAAACTATGGGCTTACGGGATTTTAAGCCACGCCAGAGGCCCAGCAGGTCTACTACCAACACACACACACACACACACACACACACACACACACACACACACACACACACACACACACACACACACACACACACACACACACACACACACACACACACACACACACACACACACACACACACACACACACACACACACACACACACACACACACACACACACACACACAAACACACACACACACCTACACACACACACACACACACACACACACACACACACACACACACACACACACACACACACACACACACACACACACACACACACAGAGCGACAGTGCAACCGTAACATGCATCAGCATCCATCCCATCGCCCCTCAGGCAGAACACTCGCCTCCAGCAAATCCACAAGCACCTATAGAAACACAGTAAAACCATGAAGATTATTATTACACGTTACAACAGATATAGTATCATGAAAGGAAAGAATAAAATACAATTCTCATTCTGGGTCGGGGGCCCTGTTGGTCGGCACCGCACTGACATACATCAGGAAGCTTGGATCCATTGTATCTTGTCATGGCTCGAACCTTCCTCTACGTTTCACTTACTTACTTACAGTCTTCAGCTTCACACTTGTGCTGTTGCATTCAGTTTCGTTCAGGAAACATTTTCAAAATGTCTTAAATGCACTTGACTGTCTAGGTGAGTTAGATTGTCATGCGAGCAGCGCCTTTGTGAGATAGCAGACTAAAAGGCGCTATAGTAGGTGTCTTAATATTAATACAAACATACATAGCTGACTAAAAGGCGCTATATTAAGTGTCTTAATATTAATACAAACATACATAGCTGACTAAAAGGCGCTATATTAAGTGTCTTAATATTAATACAAACATACATAGCTGACTAAAAGGCGCTATATTAAGTGTCTTAATATTAATACAAACATACATAGCTGACTAATAGGCGCTATAGTAAGTGTCTTAATATTAATACAAACATACATAGCTGACTAAAAGGCGCTATATTAAGTGTCTTAATATTAATACAAATCTACATAGCTGACTAAAAGGCGCTATAGTAAGTGTCTTAATATTAATACAAATATACATAGCTGACTAAAAGGCGCTATATTAAGTGGCTTAATATTAATACAAATATACATAGCTGACTAAAAGGCGCTATAGTAAGTGTCTTAATATTAATACAAACATACATAGCTGACTAAAAGGCGCTATATTAAGTGTCTTAATATTAATACAAACATACATAGCTGACTAAAAGGCGCTATATTAAGTGTCTTAATATTAATACAAACATACATAGCTGACTAAAAGGCGCTATATTAAGTGTCTTAATATTAATACAAATATACATAGCTGACTAAAAGGCGCTATATTAAGTGTCTTAATATTAATACAAACATACATAGCTGACTAAAAGGCGCTATATTAAGTGTCTTAATATTAATACAAATATACATAGCTGACTAAAAGGCGCTATAGTAAGTGTCTTAATATTAATACAAACATACATAGCTGACTAAAAGGCGCTATATTAAGTGTCTTAATATTAATACAAACATACATAGCTGACTAAAAGGCGCTATATTAAGTGTCTTATTATTAATACAAATATACATAGCTGACTAAAAGGCGCCATAGTAAGTGTCTTAATATTAATACAAACATACATAGCTGACTAAAAGGCGCTATATTAAGTGTCTTAATATTAATACAAACATACATAGCTGACTAAAAGGCGCTATAGTAAGTGTCTTAATATTAATACAAACATACATAGCTGACTAAAAGGCGCTATATTAAGTGTCTTAATATTAATACAAACATACATAGCTGACTAAAAGGCGCTATATTAAGTGTCTTAATATTAATACAAATATACATAGCTGACTAAAAGGTGCTATAGTAAGTGTCTTAATATTAATACAAATATACATAGCTGACTAAAAGGCGCTATAGTAAGTGTCTTAATATTAATACAAACATACATAGCTGACTAAAAGGCGCTATATTAAGTGTCTTAATATTAATACAAACATACATAGCTGACTAAAAGGCGCTATATTAAGTGTCTTAATATTAATACAAATATACATAGCTGACTAAAAGGCGCTATAGTAGGTGTCTTAATATTAATACAAATATACATAGCTGACTAAAAGGCGCTATAGTAAGTGTCTTAATATTAATACAAATATACATAGCTGACTAAAAGGCGCTATAGTAAGTGTCTTAATATTAATACAAACATACATAGCTGACTAAAAGGCGCTATATTAAGTGTCTTAATATTAATACAAATATACATAGCTGACTAAAAGGCGCTATATTAAGTGTCTTAATATTAATACAAATATACATAGCTGACTAAAAGGTGCTATAGTAAGTGTCTTAATATTAATACAAATATACATAGCTGACTAAAAGGCGCTATAGTAAGTGTCTTAATATTAATACAAATATACATAGCTGACTAAAAGGCGCTATAGTAAGTGTCTTAATATTAATACAAACATACATAGCTGACTAAAAGGCGCTATATTAAGTGTCTTAATATTAATACAAACATACATAGCTGACTAAAAGGTGCTATAGTAAGTGTCTTAATATTAATACAAATATACATAGCTGACTAAAAGGCGCTATAGTAAGTGTCTTAATATTAATACAAACATACATAGCTGACTAAAAGGCGCTATAGTAAGTGTCTTAATATTAATACAAATATACATAGCTGACTAAAAGGTGCTATAGTAAGTGTCTTAATATTAATACAAACATACATAGCTGACTAAAAGGTGCTATAGTAAGTGTCTTAATATTAATACAAATATACATAGCTGACTAAAAGGCGCTATAGTAAGTGTCTTAATATTAATACAAATATACATAGCTGACTAAAAGGCGCTATATTAAGTGTCTTAATATTAATACAAATATACATAGCTGACTAAAAGGTGCTATAGTAAGTGTCTTAATATTAATACAAATATACATAGCTGACTAAAAGGCGCTATAGTAAGTGGCTTAATATTAATACAAATATACATAGCTGACCAAAAGGCGCTATAGTAAGTGTCTTAATATTAATACAAACATACATAGCTGACTAAAAGGCGCTATAGTAAGTGTCTTAATATTAATACAAATATACATAGCTGACTAAAAGGTGCTATAGTAAGTGTCTTAATATTAATACAAATATACATAGCTGACTAAAAGGTGCTATAGTAAGTGTCTTAATATTAATACAAACATACATAGCTGACTAAAAGGCGCTATAGTAAGTGTCTTAATATTAATACAAATATACATAGCTGACTAAAAGGTGCTATAGTAAGTGTCTTAATATTAATACAAACATACATAGCTGACTAAAAGGTGCTATAGTAAGTGTCTTAATATTAATACAAATATACATAGCTGACTAAAAGGCGCTATAGTAAGTGTCTTAATATTAATACAAATATACATAGCTGACTAAAAGGCGCTATATTAAGTGTCTTAATATTAATACAAATATACATAGCTGACTAAAAGGTGCTATAGTAAGTGTCTTAATATTAATACAAATATACATAGCTGACTAAAAGGCGCTATAGTAAGTGGCTTAATATTAATACAAATATACATAGCTGACTAAAAGGCGCTATATTAAGTGTCTTAATATTAATACAAATATACATAGCTGACTAAAAGGCGCTATATTAAGTGGCTTGACACAAACATACTTACATACATACACACATGCATACATACATCCATACATACATCCATCCATACATACATACATGCATACATGCATACATACATGCATACATCAGTGATATTTTCGTTAACGAAAACTAAAATTAGAAGTAAAAATAAATGATTTCGTTAACGAAAACTAGAAGTAAAAGTAGGAATTATTTCAGCAGCAAGAACGAAATTAAGAATTGAATTAGGAATTATTTGCCGAACTAAAATTATGAACGAAATTAGGAATCATTTTCAGAAGTAAAATCATTTTACTTCTTGTGGCGCTTAAGTTGAGATGAAGGCGAGTACCGGTAAAATTGCACTCACTCCAAACAAAATCCATTGGAAAACTTCGGTTGAGATGAAGACGCTGGGCATACCATTCGCGATGTAGGCTCTAATCTACTATCTTTGGTCTTCTTTGTCTAATAATTATTGTCCCCACTTAATTGCGAGATAGCCCAATTTTGGGTTTATCATTTCGACGAAACTACACCTGCAGGCAGATCTACATGCCAAGTACTAAACGGGGAAAATGATGGAATTTGTGGAACAGCACTAGATTGAGAAATACAAACAATATAAGTCTTGGAAGGGGATAGATAAATGGTAGGCTAACACGCTGGCATAGCCTAAGAGCATTAGATATTGCCGACTGACTCGAATGAATTCCATCAGCGACTGCACAGCATTTTGGATAGGCCTATGGTTGCCCACGCAGTAGGGCCTTCCCGGTTACGCCGATACCACATAATTCTTCGTTTCGTATTAATGATGACCACACGACTCTAAAATCAAATTACCAGCATTGTAAGACTAACGCTTCACCCCTTGTTTCACTTCAAACAGTTTTTTTCTTTCTCGAGACAGTTTTGGTGAGCTTCTCTCTGCAAGCGTTGCATACTTTTTCAGCACGGAAATTAATAATTATTTGGAAAACTAGTCGGGAGGTACGGTGGGTACCAGTAGCCCACTTGTTTGATAGGAGGGTACTGTACCCCCGACTTTTCATACCCAGAGCAAACAATGCCCATCAGTGGCGTGACGAAGGAGGGCAGCAGGGGCAACCGCCCCCGGGCGCTGCACAAGGGGGCGGAAAATTAGCGACGGAAATTATATCATGAAATTCAATAATTCAATATATTAAATTTATAAATATTTAAAAATAAGCCCAATCACTGTCGAACAGTAAGAAACGAGGTGAAATGACCAGTCGGTATTATCTGCCGACTCTATGGTCAGTTATCGGACGTAGACTTCTGAATCATCGACTGGCCGTAGCATCGCTCCATCTGTCGAATGTATTCGTAAGAATCTATCTGGTAAGTGGTAAGGTGCGGCACTACAACTAGTTGTCTGAACTTGCACTAAGGACCTCTCTCTTTCTCTAGCAGAGACGACTGGAAATAAAAATGCATTTAGAATACAACCATATGAAGACCATATTGTTCGCCATGGTGTCGTAGCATACTTTAATTGTGCTTTTCTTTCGCCTCTGCGTACGGGTTTAGGATCCTGGTGGGAGGTTTGTTTCATCAAGCTATAGGCATAGGCGTAGCCATATTGAGACAGTTGCCTCCTCTTGCTTTTTTAGATTTCAAAAATTTCCCATGGGTTATACCTCCGCACCCCTACTACACCAGGATGTCTCTCGGAGTTGCCTCCTCTTGAATTTAAGTCTGGCTACGCCACTGGCTATAGGCATTCGTAAGGAAAGGTTTTCAATTTTGAGCTTCAGCGGCAAGACCCAAAACCACGTACAGAATTTGATGTTGACAGGCGTATGTAATATGTGAACCACTCACTCCCCTGCCAGCATGCCCGCATGGAGCCCATATAGGACCCATATTTTTTATGGGACCCGTATAGAGATCACATGGGTCCCATCTAGTGCCCATAGACATACTATAGCGATCAATTCATTGAAACAATGAGCAGGATCGATGCAATACGGTCGCTATATGTAAAAACGCTTACATTTACATTTACATCTAGCGGGTATCAAACACTTGCACGATTCCTATGACATCTCTTGCATTATCTTCATTCTCGGCTTAAACAGATACTTTACAAATGTTTTAACCGTAGTTTGTAATTCAATGTATTTCTGATTCATGTCGTTTTAAATTTATACGTTTTTATTCGTCGTCTAACATACAGGTGTGTATGACATGTATGTATGTACAAATATAGGCACTCAGTGTTGCTTCCTTTATGTACTTAAAAAGGACCAGACACGATTCATGTACATCTTCATTCTTCACTATCCTGCCACCACCAACCGAACCTATCAAGTGTCATGTTTAGGGTATCCTTTTCTCTTTTACTTTCATACCTTTAATATTTATAAAACATCGACGTGTATTGTACGAATAAAGTATCCAAGCAACTGAACTCTAACCAGTGTCACGACTCTTTCTAGAATGTATAACTACCCCAAGGCAGGTCATATGATCTTTTGGTGGACAAGGACGAAATGCGCGGAAGAAATGTATCTTCGACTAGTGGTCTGAACCACTGGGAGAGTCCTTCTAAAACCTTACACAGTAAACGTACGCCAGATGGCATTGAAATGCTGAAACTTACTCTGAGTTAGTTTCAGTTATTTTTGCGTCCAATATAACCGAAAATCGTTCATCCTTCCTGCTATCCATTCATCTTTCCAATATTTACCTATCAATCGACCCTCATCATTCATACTCTCATGGAGATATCCGCATGCATTTAAACGGCACTGCTCAAGTTATAACGCTTTCATCTTTTCAACCCAGCTTTTGAGCAGATCCAACGCTCTTAGCAGGTTACTTTATGGAGTCATTTATTGTTTAATTCTTAGTAAACTCTGTAAAGCACCCTGGAAGTGGTTCGCCAATGAAGATGCTTTAATTGTAGTTACATTGCTGTGCATTACAACATAATCGCAACCTTCCTTGCAAGTGTTTACAGTAATGTTAGTGGTAATGTTAGTAGCCACTAACATTACCAGGCTGTCTATGCTGCATTGCATTTGTGCGTTTCCCTCTTGCTCGATCTATGCCTATACTCTTCGGCCAGTCCTTCGATATCCCTCGGCTTTCACCACTCATCATTCATTCTTTAACCTTTTCATGGCGCGTTTTCCCAACTCGCTCGTCACGTTTACGACCCGAATTCAACCCTTCATCCACGACTGCACACAAAAACCTAGTCATATATATAACTTATATATATATATAAATTTTAAATATATATTTATACATAGCTGTATGTATTGATTGATTGCATATGTGTGTCTTTTTGGAGAGCACTGATACTTATATAATTTCAATATGTATAATGTATGTGGTCGTGTGAGATTCTTGACCCGTAGTCTTATGTGCAAATGCATATATTGATGCAGGACCCTTAAAACAAATATGGTCATATTCGTTAGTGTGAATAGAAATGCCTTTTTTGTTTCCAATCCTCTCTGCAGACGTCATCGTTTTACGCTCGGCTGACCCTAGCTCGACCATCAGCGAGAACGAACAGCATTTTCAGATAGCCTTTTCTTCTTTAAAATAATGCCTATATATAGCAACATGTCAAGAAACAAGACTAATAAGACAATCGAACACAAGGCTCAGCATGCGAAACTATAGCCGTCAGCTGTAAACGTCGAAGCGGTGAGTTCATAGAAGTCACTTGGAGTTTCATGTTAGCAGAAAAGCACCTAACAACCAGAGGAAACACTTTAATCAAAAATAAAATGAGCCTCGTATGTTAAAATATTAATAGATTCGTTGTTGAACTGTGTACTATCTCGGGAGGCATTGTTTATAATTTATGAATATTAGTTAGATAAGTCTGCTGATGCAGGCCTGTATGTGAATGTTGGTTCTATGGTAATAAACCCGTGGAAAGCGCCCTGCCAATAGGCCTACCGATAGGCGAAAATTGACAGCAGCATATGGTTTTATTGGTGGTCGCATAGTCCTGTCCCGTCACTAGTTAGTTTCATCTAGCTTGCTGGCTCCTCCTTTGCAGGTCGTTCAAATTTCGCCAGAAATTCAAATGGTAGATATCGTTGCCTACTTTTAGGCTGTAATACCATTCTTCAGTCGAATTGTTTATTCTCAGCAGTTCACATCGGCTTCAATCGAACATGGTTCATCCTGGAAATTGAATAGCGTGTGTTAATTGCACATTGGTTTTCCAATGTAACTAATCAAGAACAAGCGTAGCAGCAGTGGAACTCGTGCTTGTAGTACTTCAAAGATAGACTTCACATGGAATAAGACAAGTGCTGCAATCATTGGAAGTTATAAGGACATATTTATAGGCTTACGGTATCGGTAAACCGTAGCGTTGAACTTGACGATACAGGCATTGGTTTAAATAAAATAAGCAGCTTTTAATGTCAGCGTTGGAGAAAACTATGCTTTTGCGGTTGACGACGACCACTTCAGAACCAGTCAAAACAGAGGATGGATTCAGACCACTCTCTAGATGCACGACTTCAGTGAGCATCTCCTTGTATATGGCCTGCTGTTTGCTGGACATCAGTCAGTATAGACACAAGGAACCTTTCGATCTGGAGTCGATGCACGGGTTGTGTACAGTTGCTTAAAAAGCATCGGTGTCGTTTCGAGGGCTCCATAATAAAAGCAGTCTGAGGAGGCGATGAGCAATTTCATGTTTGCAGCCGTTCCAAAGACTGGCATCCGGTTTGGTCCCGGCCTACGGTCCATTAAAAGAAAAGCGTTTTCTTTGAGGATTGTCTCATGCTGGTCTGAAATAATTAGATTTATTTTGTTGACCGGAACCGGAAGAGGATTTTCCGCCATCTGTGTCTGCCTTCTATGAGTCCGTCGAACATTTGGCAATCCAACAACCAGCCGTGGAAGGTGGGGTTGCAGCGGCAGGAATCACATTTCCGATGTTGTTGAGTAGGATTTGTTAAGTAGGTTTTACCGTAACCAGTGCCTGTGTATCATCATTTGATCATAAAACTGCATTCTGTCGCATTGAGTTTCATCTGGTGCATGAGTGTGATCAAGCAAACAACTAATAAACCAAACATCCATCAACTTCTAATTTTTGCTTCCAATCTGTTGCATTTCGGAGTTTTTCTCGTACTCATAGGACACAACTCTATCCATTTGCTAAGTCCTTCTGATTAATGTAAACATGAACTTCGTAGAGAATTTTGTTTTCACTTTTATCTTGTTTCACTATTTTAATTTTATTCCGTTTTTTCTTTACACAAGTCACTGACCTGTATAAACAAAATATCGGATATAATAAGCTTAATAAATAATCAGTGAAGTGTAAAATAGTGTCTTCAAAATAGTTTTTTGTTTTGAAAATGCAAAATAATACTTCAGTTTTTATCTGGAATATATTTTTCTGGGGTATTTTATTATAGTATTTTCAAATGACTTCGTAAGAAAGTATTTTAAGAAGTTGAAAATATTTTTCGCAAAATTCTTTTCAGTTGGATATGATAAACTGAAACTGACAAATTCACTTTTTATCATTTCCTTTCACCATTGTTCTGATACATAGTCACTTTTTAGTATTGCACTTTCACCATTGTTTTGGTCTGACCTAACTTGTACCTAATGTCACTACTGCGCGGTTCATTAATCTAACAGTGCGAGGTCATATTAATTACTTAGCAACATCTAGGGGCCGATGACGCTGATGTGTAATGCACAAGACCTCTGCAGATGTCGCATCAAAACCAAAAATATCAATTAGCGGGCTAATTAAATGCTAATTAAATTTCTTGTGCAAACATTGATTCTAGATAAGCCTGGCTTGACGTCAACCGAAGGAACACCTCATATGACAACGTGAGGATCAGATGCGGTGAGGATCAGATGCGGTGAGGATCAGATGCGGTGAGGATCAGATGCGGTGAGGATCAGATGCGGTGAGGATCAGATGCATGTCCAGCATAAGAGTGAAAGAACGTGAGAAATGGACATTTTTGTTGAAGATATTTGACACGGTGGAATTGTATTCGGGCAAGAGACCAGCAGGGTCAGGTAGAGTGAGGTTAGGGGAAGATGCAACATGGAGTTTGAGTGCGTCGTGGTCAGTTGAGCTGATGTGATGGAATGAATGTGGCTTGGGTGGTTGAGAGGAGACGGAGAGATTACTCGATACTGACTTTTGATTTAGTTGCAATAGGGTAATGATCAGAGGATATCTCTGCTAATTGTTCACGACTAAGGATTGGTAATAAGTTATTAAGTTATAACCAAAGTCTAGAGTTTGATGGTGAGTGGGAAAAGAGACGTGCTGATATTTCATTTCAATCAGAAGACTCATATAGCGCCCCTACAATACAACTACTCATGGGCGCTCCCAACCCAACTTCGGCGATAAAGAACAGCTTCCAGATGCTTGTAAAAGATACAATTCATTGAGGAAGAAAGAAACTGGGATGCAGGTAGATTCAAAAGCGCCGTCGACTTGGAATTTTGAATCCACACTAAGGATAAATACTCATAGGATGTGTGACAGCAATAGAGAGAAAAGAGTTAATTTCCTCATGGAAAGTGCTTGGTTTAGCACTTAAGATGATGACGTAAGAGTTTGGTAGATAGTTTTGAAGTAGGCAGTTGAAAGTGACAGATGACGACTTGAACGAGTAATAACTGTAGATGGGAGGCGATCAGAGGGGCTGCGTGGTTCAACGACGAGGAAGGCAGTGCCGCCTCCGAGATTGGAGGATGAACATTTTGGTGAACATTTTGACTGGCGATGTGAGCTGATAAATGAATAGCCGTCAGGTCTGTAGCTAGCAAGTTGATATAGAGTGGCTGAGGGAGAATCTCCATGTTTCTGTTGGGCGATTACATCAAACCGGTGTTTGGAAGACGGTATTAGTTCATGGAGGGGAAGTTTAGTGCTTTTCGTTTAGGAGTGAGCGGATGACAAGTGTGTCGAGATGAAAGAGGATGAGGCAGAATGGAGATCCAGACGGAATAATTTATTAGGATGAAAGTGTTGCGAGGTGGTGTCTGAAAATATGCAAGTGGAATGACTAAGGAGTTGCCGTGTTGGGCTGTTGCTGTTACGCATAGTATGCGCACTGCGTGGTGTTTGGCTCTCTATGGAAGGCGATACTGCGTGGAGTGAAGAGGAGGAGGATGTTTGATGTCGATGGATGAAAGGATGCGGTTAAAGATGATGTCTGGGATGAAATCAATGACGGACAGGCGCGGAGACGGGGAGTTGAACACATGGTTTGGACTGTAGACAAATATTATGCATTAAAGCCACAATGAAGAGTTGAAAGATTAGGAATTAACTCATCAAGTCTGAAGATAGACCCAGGTAAACAACTAAGCCTTTGATTTCAAGAAGAGACGAAAAGAATTAAGAAAATAGATCTAATGAAAAGGCGCGCCGCACATCTGCTGACTCCCACCTGAACTCCGTTTCATGATAACAGAAGGAGAAGGAAAAATATTGAAAGTTTAGTGTTTTTCATGCAGCAGTCAGCGACATCACATATACAGAGATTACAAGAGGATGAGCAGTAGAGCCTGGGTTTGAGTTTATTCATACTCTGACGCATAGGCGTAATTTGTGGGGGTACGAGGGGTACCCGTACCCCCCACTGTTTGAACTGGGGGGTACCGTACCCCCCACTTTTTGAACAATGCCAAGGACTATTTTATTATTGTGCCTTCCCAGAGATCGCAGTCTCAGTCTTGCTTCGTGTATGTAAGAAATTGGTACCCCCACTTTCTAGACTAAGGTTACGTTCCTGCTCTGACGCAGGTAACGATTCCTAGACATGTCAAATTTTAGAAAGCGAAACTATCGACAGAGAAGTTACATGCGCAATACATGTAGTTTTCCTCATTTGCCTGAAAACGTACCGCAGTTTTACACCAGAAACGTCTGTTTGAATAAATTGGTCAGGAAACTTATTGAGTACAATTAGTTCAATGCAATTTTATACGCAGCTAGTAAAACTAAGTTGACGGTTTAAGATAGATTTTTCGTCGTCTGTTAAGAGGCACACGATAGTCGGTCATAAATGTAGCATGACTCATGTCAATGTCAGGAAATGAGCTAGACAGTTACAAGTGTGCGTGTAGGAGATAACCAGCCGGGCGTCACATTGTGCGTGTGTTTGTGTTTGTGTGTGTATGTGTGTGTGTGTATGTGTGCGTGTGTGGGCATAGACGGAGAGGCTGGTCATGATATTAGTCGTTCTCAGCCTAAATTAAACGTCGATAGTGTCGGGATCGGAGTGATTCTTTCAAGCGATACATCTCCTGCGGTAACCGCCCAGCCAGTCTGCGACGAGTCTGCGACGACAGCAAGGCAAATAATACAGATGCTACGGAAGCACAAGGAAGAAACCCGCTACATCACTCTCGCATCGATGGCATGATGGGGCTGCAGAGGCAGATGCAGACAATTCAACGCCATAAATTATCATGACCCAAAAATACAGGCAAACACATACATCAAACATTTGTTTGCCTTCATGATGTGCGCACTTACACTTGCGGCGCCCATGCACACGGACTTTCCCAGTTGGTACAATCTGCAGTGTGCGCGCGTCCCCTTCACTGGCGGGCAATTGACGCTCTGGAACCTGTCATTCAATTTTTAAAATCTTCTAAGACAGATCTGAAGTTGTTGACGGAGTTCTTTAACCTTTATCTGAATCTGCATATGAGTCGAAATTATCTAATTGACTACATATGCTCCTTTTAATTAGCGCTTACGGATAGACTATAATTAAACGGCCAGCGATTTGATTTTAGTTGGATTTACCGACGTCTTCGGTGTTTTCATATGCCAGTTCAGTCGACTACAATAACCTGGTATATATACTACATTATTAAGCCCGCATTCCATCTTAAGTCTAAGATCGTTTCCCTAGATATACATCAGCGCATTTTATACCGTTCTGGAGCTACACAAATGAAGCTTTCGAATAATATATATATATATATACATATCTATGCATATATATAATTATGACACTGTCGAGGACTTCCGAATATTTGTAGCGTAGCGTTAACTCGATATAATAGCCTACACACAAACTTTGGTTTTGCTACATGTAGGCCTAATTAATTAGTAAACAGTTAAATTACAACAATGCTTAAAAGTTCGACATAAAATTATCTAGACACAAATAATATCGCAAAATAATTTTTTGACGTCAACGGCCTTTGTGGCCTTAAGATGTCGTGAAATCCATCTAAACGCGTAATCTACTGACAACATTTTGAAACTTAAACTATCAAGAGAATCTTTTCGCGTTCACTTAAAAATATGTTTGGGATTGCCCTTTACAGACTCTTCCGCCAAAACATCAGACCAGCTCAGACTGATCTGACTGGTTTATGACTTTTTGCCACTGCTTTCCAAAATGTTGCGTTATTGCGCAAGTATAGTTTTTTTTCCAAAAACCCCGCGTGACTTCTCATGACGCATGCTTGACTTTTTCCCTCCGAGCGCCCACAAGAAAAATTGTGCGCCAGTTGACATTACAACACCCCTACAAACATTCGATCTACGGCCGCTAGAGGCAAAACCGAGGCACGTAATCTGTGCGTATCAGCTAGGCCTACAGAGTAGCCTCTAGCACGTTGGTCAACACCTGCGCAAAAAAGTAAACAACCCGACCACTCATCGGTACAACGTCGTAAAATTGTCCAATACAAACACAAGCTTAAAACTTGTCGATTAATCAGCGTAATATTATTTTTACGGACGCATTCCTATGTATTTGACATCACAATATGAACAAGTATGTCGTCAGTGTATTCTGTTACGTGAGAGGAAGTTGTTCGCCTTTGGGAGCGACAGAAAGTGGGAGGATGATGAAGATGATGATAGGGATGTCGAAAGGCCCATCATCATGCGCCGACGGTGACTGACATGATGTCGCCTGCTGACACAGAAGCAGGCGTCGCTGCCACAGCCGCTGCTGCAACCCAAGACGCCTGGGCAGCTTTATCGCCACCCTGTTGTCCATAAAATTATGTGAGACAAATAGACTGTGCCGTTGAATGCGACCGGATGTTGTCCGATCATGGCTACGTGCAGGGAATGGAGAAAGGGAGGAATAATGATAGGCAGGGAAGAACAGAAGGAGTGCCACGAGGAGGGCAGGAAGGGGAAGAAATAAGCAGCACGAACATCAGGCAGGAGTAGGAGTACGTACGGGAAGGAGAAGTTGGAAAGAGGAAGAAATTGTTTCAGAGATTCCTTAAGGGAGTCAGAGAAATAGGTAAATAAGAAAATGAATATAACATGAAATTAGAAAATATTTAGCCGACAGGAGTTGACGTTTAAAGCAAAAGAAGACTCTTGCTTTACGGTAATTGTTATAGGTTCCGTTGTATAATTTTTATAAAGGTTTTTGTCTGAAGACTCTTGCTTTACGGTAATTATCATAGGTTCCGTTGTATGATTTTAATAAAGGTTTTTGTCTGAACACTCTATAGCTTCCTCAATATTTACCCTCTGTCAACTAACCATCGAGCCAATTATTTGTTTCGCCAAACAACTTAATCATAATTGGTCTTGCACATTTGCATAGTACGTGTTGTTCAGGAAAATCCAACAGAAACATTTTCGATGTATTTAGGACGCGTCTCTCGACTTGCAACTGAACACTGATGCTACTGCTCTGTAGCACAGAAGAAGAAATAAAAGAATAGGAAGAAAAGAAAAGAGGAAAGAAGAAGTTCTTGCTTTACTGTAAATGTCATAGGTTCCGTTGTATAATTTTAATAAAGGTTTTTGTCTGAAGACTCTTGCTTTACGGTAATTGTCATAGGTTCCGTTGTATAATTTTAATAAAGGTTTTTGTCTGAGGACTCTTGCTTTACGGTAATTGTCATAGGTTCCGTTGTATAATTTTAATAAAGGTTTTTGTCTGAGGACTCTTGCTTCACGGTAATTGTCATAGGTTCCGTTGCATAATTTTAATAAAGGTTTCTATCTGAGGACTCTTGCTTCACGGTAATTGAAACGAACTCTGATAGGTGATGCACTGAGTTGTCGATTGGAAGTCTTTCCTCAACGACAATGTATAGTATATATTTACACCATACAAGTTCCAGGATTGAACACTTGACAATCGACCAGCTTTATACATTTTTTGGTAGCTTCGTCATCATCTTCTTCTTTCCTCTTCTTCTTTCCTTCCTATTTTTGTACTTCTTCTTCTTTGCTACAGAGCAGTAGCATCAGTGTCAAGTTGCAAGACGAGATATATCGAAAATGTTTCTCTTGTATTTTCCTGAGCAACACGTACTATGCAGATGTGCGAGAACAACTATGATTAAGTTGTTTGGCGAAACAAATGACTGGCTCGATGGTTAGGTGGCGGAAGGTAAATATTGAGGAAACTAGATGTTCATTACACGAAGAAGGGATGTGATGGAGTTATTAACCTGTTTACTATTAGTCGACATACGGCATCCTACAAGAGCACAATGAGAGCAACATGCAGGTCATGCGAAGACTGAACTGTCTGTGAAAGATCCCAGCGAGTGTTTTGTAAACACAAGAGATTTCGATTAATTTTCAATTATCCGTTGGCCCACGAGTCGTGTTCTCGACGCCTTCGAGGCAGATCGATCTGTCATCGTTCAACAACGTCCAGTCGTGGCCGCCAACGGCCGAGCAGAGAGGGTTGCATCGAGAACGCCCGGTGCGTTGCTGTACCAAGCACTCGGCCTGGTCCGCCCCCCAGTGCTCGCGGGTCCTGCTTTGTAAATATCTCGTCATGCATGGCCTTCGTCTGATTAATGGCCAGCTGTCTTTTTATCCGTTGTCGCAGTTTCCTTCACACAAGCTTGGCTTCTCACGCGCCTTCGCCAGAAGCATTTATATCACACGTCATTAGGCTATCTGCTGACGTTCAGCTCAGAGTAGAAGGTACACTTGCAGTAATCTGGCGTCGTATGCTTTTCCCACATATACACACACAGACCGTTGCTTGTCTTGTTAGTACGCTTCGACGCCCTTTCGCTCATGTTTTCCTCGAGATATTGACCGCCGCCTTCTTCATATTTCACGCGCTCAGCGTCTCGCAGTCTACGCGTAATTGGTCAATTAATGTGTCGAATTATACGTTGCTCTGCCTGGTTGTTTAAACCACTCTGAAACTTTTGATCTCGAACTAATTTCGCCTGAGTAATTACTTCGTTCAGGCTCACGTTTCGATGATTCGTTCGCAAGAAATGCTGCGCTTCGTCTTGCGTGTAAACTGCATGGTTACTTTAGCATACTACCGTAGAACTAGAATATTTGCCCGTCATATATGACGGGTTGTCTCGGCTTCGTGAACGCGACAATGCAACATAACCCTGTAGGTTAGGAGGGCCCGTGTGCATGCATTCGCCCTATGCAGGCCTTAGACAGCATGAGTTACATTTCACAGCGCAGCCCGTGTCCCTGCATTGACCCGTGCCCCTGCATCGGGCTCGCCTGATGCACATTCAACACATTCCGTTAGCGTTTATCTTACGATGGACACACAGAGCTGAGAAATTATATATAGGATGAATGCCTTCTAAGAGATTTTGAAGTGAATAGTGATGTCAGAATGCTTATAGATTATAGTCATTATTATGTTTCATTAAAGCAAATCAACCTACATATTGTATTGTATTGTATATGGGCATTTATAAAGCGCCTCTCGCGGTATATACCATTCAGAGGCGCTCCCAGTGCGCGAGACCCCGAGAGAAAAAGCAGGATTTAAGGTGAGAAAAGGAAGAAGCAACGCTACCAGAGAGAAGCAACGCTACCAGCTACCATCGTAAGAGATACTATAGTTAGGAAGTTGTTTAGCTATTTGTATTGACCTCATACAAATGTATGGTAGAAATGCATTCCTGAACAGCATTACACTTCTACTGCACACCTCTAGCGTATAGCGACATTAGTTTTTAACATTATCAATCTGGAAATCCCATTGAAGAAAAGCAGCTACATTATACATTCGGTTTCGTTCGTCTTCTGCAGAGTTGTTGGTAAACATTATTGAAGCAACTGGGTCTGCGTCAAATAATATATCAGTCTCAGGAACGTGGCAACTGCTAGCGTTGACGCTGGTTACGAGATGGAAGACTCCCCGATGACTTGATGAGCGTCGACTGCAGGTCAAACGCGTTCAAAATACGTAAACAGGCAGAGTTTATTCATGCCTTACAGTGTGTATGGTTAGAGTGACATTCGATGTCCCAAAGGGCTTCGTCTTCGACCGCCTCTGCACACATTGCACTTAGCGTCTCGGTGCCAACCCAGGTCATCGGTGACGACCAGCTGTAGTTGACAGGTATCCACTTGAGCGGCCATCTAAGCTTATAGACTGGGATATCGGCAAACCTCAGTTCATATGGCCTAGCACGTCACGAGCGAAGATGGACAGAGAAAAATAAAGAAGCTACTACTAGATTTGGAACCACAATTCATAGTCTGTGACCTTGGTGCTCGTCTGGAGTAGAGGGTATTAGCATGGCTGATCATATTAAGGCCCTTTGGCATTTTCGCCGATCCCAGGTGAGTACAGCAATATGGACCGATATCCCATATTTGCTGTACTGGTAAACGCGATAAATAATACAATAATCATCCTTCATCCAACTTCTAGTTTTAGTTATATGTTTATCGATCACCGAGCTTCTAGTTTGAGCAATATTTTCACCGCTCATCCAACTGCTAGTTTCAGTTTTAGTAGGCCTATGAAATGTTTTCATCGTTCATCCACGGCAATAATTTCGGCACAAAAACGATATATTTTCATCGCTCATCCAACTTCTAGTTTGAGTCTTATTATTTAATATGTTCATCGATCATCCATCTTCTAGTTTCAGAAATATTTTCATCAATCGTCCAACTTCTGGTTTGAGTTTACTATGAAAAGTTTTCATCGCTCATGCTATGTAAATAATTTCCGACGCTAAACTACAGGTTTTCCGCTGTGTACTCTCCTGGGATCGGCGAAAATGCCCGCCTTTTGACGGGATCAGCGTCATAATGGTGACGTGTATTGCTTGACGTCATGATGCATTACTCTTTCTGGAGCAACTGGGTACGGCAACGCTGTCCTTGCAGGCTGCCAAGATTCAACTGTGGTCCTTTCTCAATTCTGACATTTTTAGGATTACGTGCGAGAAACAATGCGCTGGCGGTCTGCTGAGAATTCAATATCCTCTCTGTTGGACGAACGGCAGTGGTCAGAACGGTCCCATAGAGGCATAGACCATCACGGAAGGGGGGATAGAGTAATGGTAACACTCATGGCCAGGAGAGCATAAGGTACGCGGATCGATTCACGTAACCCCCTCTAGGGCGGCGCCTTGCATGGCTGCCAAACCGTGTGCTTAATTAAGATGTTGATTGTACTTTCAAGTTTCAATGTAATCTTACTGCGTCTGTCTATTTGAAATAATCTATAGGGCCTACATATAATATCCATATAGTGTCCGTCCGACGATAAACGCTACGTCACAAACGGTTTCTGTTCTAATCGCCGTCTTGACGACGGCGATTAGAGCATTTTAACCAACGATACGTATAGGCCTATAATATGACGTCATAATATGACGGGCAAATACTCTAGTAAAGAATATAATTATTATGTCTTCCTGATAGCTTGATAGACAATTACGACACCCAGCAGGTCAGAGGTCATCGATCCACGCACCTGTGTTACGGATTGGCCACGGTGCGCTTTCTTGTGCATTTGGCTGTTTTTTCTGGAATGGTCTTCCTCTTAAAATTCGAACTATTGCACCTGTTGTATTAGCGTGAGGTTTTGTGCCCTTGTGAGGTTCTTGCATGCATGCCACAGATGCCCAGCTACATTCATTCACATACATGAGCTACCTCTTCTCCGTAAAGATTCGGGCTGTGTCGCGTGAGGAGATCGACAACAACGACGAGATGGCATCATCATTATGATGTAAGCGTCGTTGCCGGTCGAGATAGGATGATGACGGACGAAAAGCCAGTCTCCACTTGGGCAACAATGAAGGCAGCGAGGCCCAGGTGTAATCGGACACCACACAGCCAAGGTGTAATAGGACACCTCGCGGCTATGGTGTAACCAGACACCGCCCGCGCTGCAGGCGAGCGACGACCCGCGTATCGAGGAGCAATCTGACACTAATTGACGATAGCTTGACGTGGGGAGGGGGGCTGACTGATGCACGCTGGAGTTCCTACTTAACAGAAGGGAACGGAGAAGACGGGACTTGTACTGCTGACGAACGCGACGTGTGAACATCGGTCGAGCGAGAAACATCGGGAGGAACGACCAGCGGGGCGGCAGAGTATAGTCCGTCAGATTCAGAGACTGACGCGAAAGAACGATCTGTAGTTAGGCTGTACGAAGCAACATTTGAGATAGTCCGATTTAATATCTAAACGCTTTAATACTACGTGGAAGTTCCCGTAGAGTTAGTGTATATATATTTGTTTCTTTAATTAAATTCATTTATTAATTAAACAAAGTTCGTCGTGAATCTTCTATAGAAAAGTTAGGCACGTTAAATAAAAGTGCAAGTAAAAGAACAAGCAATCGAGGGTCGACATCAACACACGGCAAACACACGACAGGGCGACCTTCGATTGCGACAGTGGCGCAGTCGACAGGGTTTTTCAACTGAAGACGTCACGACGAAGAGCGGAAACGGAAACGGAAAAGAGGAATCTCAACAGATCGGGACCAGCGGCGAATACAACCCTTCGCAACTGGAGAAATCGAGTGCCGGACTCCTGAGGACGAAGGACTCGAAGGAACCGACAGCAACAGGCAAGGACGAGGAACAAGAGCGCCAACGGACGACCGACCATCGCTAGCAACGACGGACGGGAGTGGCAACGGAGGACAGCGGATCAGCCAAGATACCAAAAGACGGAACACGCTCGACGTATCAGAGGGTAAGTCCTTACTGGTAGTCGTGGTAATCTGTGAGGTTGCGGTTGAGGTCTGGATGAGGATTGGTGTGCGAATAGCCGAGGCTTTTGCGTAGCTCCTTTTGCTCAGTTCTGTTCTTGTTGTATTTGTGGTAGAATTTTAGGACGTTGTTTTCTTTGATTTCTGACCAACGGTGACTCTCCTCTAACTTACTTATCTTTTTCTATTAGTGAGCGGACTGTTGGAAGATGGATAAGTTGTCGGTAGGGAAAAGAGTGAGGGTGCAGAACATGCCCCGTCACAGACTAGTCGCATATCTGATAAAGATGGGACTAGGAGAGGAGGAATTGGGTTCCATGAGTACGGGCCAACTCCAAGAGGCGAGTGCTGAAATAATTGTGTCTGGACGGGAAACCCCGCCAGAAGTAAGTGAGGAAGTAAGCACGGGTAGCATAGAAAGCAATATCGATTCGGCAGCGAAAACGCCGTTATACGAATTAAAACGCTTAAAATACGAGAGAGAGGAAGCCGCGAGGCTGAGAAGAGAAGAGAGAGGAAGCGGAGAAACTGAGAAGAGAAGCGAGAGAGGAAGCGGAGAGAATAGAAAGAGTGAGAAGAGAAGAGAGAGAGGAAGCGGAGAAACTGAGAAGAGAAGCGAGAGAGGAAGCGGAGAGAATAGAAAGAGTGAGGAGAGAAGAGAAAGAGGAAGCAGAGAAACAGCGAAGAGAAGAGAGAGAGGAAGCGGAGAGAAAAGAGAGAAGAGAGGAAGAGAAAGAGAGGAGAAGAGAAGAGAAAGAAGAAAGACAGCGAAGAGAAGAGAAAGAGGAAACTGAGAAGCTCAGGCTTCAGGAGGAGAAGCGGGCTGAGAAACAGAGGAAAGAAGAGAAGGAGGAGGCTGAGAAGATCAGGCTTCAGGAGGAGAAGCGGAGGAGAGAAGAAAAGGAGGAGGCAGAGAAGAGAGAGAAGGAAGGCCGAGAGGAAAGGGACGCAGAGAGGAGACTCAGAGACGAAAGGGACTATAACTTGAGGCATTCGGTCGTAGGACGAATGAAAACGTATAGTGAAAGCTTGCGAGGACTCTTACCGAGATTCCCCAGCGACCATGCGCAAATCCCTGGTTTCTTTGTGCATTGCGAAAGGTTATTCGACTCTTGCGCTGTCCCGGACGACCTTCGAAGCAGATTACTCTTGACCTGTCTAGATAATCAGGCCAGAGCACTGACGGCCAGACTCACACAAGAGGAGCTTGATAATTACGGGAAGCTAAAAACCTTCTTGTTGAAAGAGTTCAAAGTGAGCGCAGTCTCTTTACGAGAGCGATTCATGAACGCAAAAAAGGCGGTAGATGAATCATACACAACATTAGCTTCGAGATTGCATAACTTACTTTCTTACTATTTGCAAGATCGCAAGGCAATGACGTTTGATGAGGTTACGAGCCTCTTGATTGCAGATAAGATGAAAGAAATGTTGCCCAGAGGATGTTTGAATTTCATCCTCAGTCAAGAGCAGCAGAAGTGGTTAGGGCACAAAGAGTTAGCCGAAGCGGCTGACACTTATGTCGCTACACACCCTTGGGAAAATGACTATACGAAGCATAGTCTAGGCACGGGTAAGACGGAGGCACGCTACGCGAAAGCGCCAGCACATCCTCAGACGACAGCTAAACAGACGGACACGTGGACTGACCGACCGGGAGGGACACAGACAAATAACAGGACAGACGGACGTCCAACCCCCGACGAGATTAGAAAGCGTGGCCTTTGTTTCCTATGCTTTTCTCCAGACCACAGAGCTAAACTGTGTTCGAAGAACAAACAAACTAAAAGCAAGCAGGTGAGCGCGTGTGCGGTCCAGCCAACCGTGACCAGAGCTCAAGACAGACAGGCAGACAGACAAAGCGAGACGCGACAAGACGGACCGCCATTGATACAAGAGATAGACCAGCAGGCATTGCCGACAAACCCGGATTGCATTGACGTGGAGGAGACTTATGTAAGAGAGTACATGAAAGTGTATATTACAGGGCTCCCTGTGACATCGTCTCTAATAGATAGCGGGGCCGAATACAATTGTGCGCGAGCAGAACTAATCAGGCCGCTCAACCTACCTGTGGTCAAGCAGATAGAGGTGAAGGGGCTGAACGGTCAATCAATGATTGTGGACGTGGTGCGGCTGAGACTAAAGGGGTCTCAGGCCGGCGAGGACAGGGAGGGGGAGGTAAATTACGCCCCTGATGTTCGGATATGGGCGGCACTCATTAAAGACCTTAATGAACCGTTAATTATCACGCCCACTACAGCCGACTTGCTGCGCGAGACAGCGTTGTATTCGAGTCACGCGGCCAGCGCTCCTGAAATAGACCAAATTTCAGAAGCGCAGGCGGTCGCAAGGACTGAGACGAGTGAGGAAGAGGAGAGAGGGGAGGAGGTAGAGGGACTTAGGGCGCTGATAGGCGAAGATTACTTCACGGTCGCTCAGGCAGACAGTGAGAGTGTAGGAGAAATCAGTCCCGAAGAAACGGATACTGAAGAGCAGTTCTTCAATCCTGAGATACCACCCCCACCCAAGGAAGACACAATAGTAGGCAGAAGCAAGATGGCGGCCGAACAAGCACAATGTTCGACACTAGCACCATTCTTGGCCCACGGGAAAATTGGGGCGAAGAACTTCTTCTTTGAAGACAATTTGCTCTTTCATAAAGACAAAATAGCTGGGCATTCTGTAAAACAACTGTGTTTACCTAAAGAAAGAATAGACAAGGTCTTAAACTTAGCACATGACGCTGCGTTCGCAGGTCATATGGCGTTGAAAACGACTAAGGACCGAATCAAACTGAATTTCTGGTTTCCCAACATGGAGGATATAGTGAAGGAATATTGTGCATCTTGCGACATTTGCCAAAGGCATGCGCCGGGCCCCCATAACTCCTATCCCTCGCAACGACGAGACCAGATTCGGCTGTCTAGTGGCAGATTGTATAGGGCCTATAGTTACCAACGTAGACCCCACAAGCCCAAAACCCGAGTACAACTACGCCTTAGTGGTAGTTGACCAATTTTCAAGATGGCCGATGGCCTATCCTCTGAAATCATTAACGGCAAAAGCGACATGTGATGCATACATGCAAATCTTCACGACCTTCGGTTTTCCAAAAACGATTAGGTCCGATAACGGGTCGAATTTCAACAGCAAATTAACCCAAGAGTTTCTGCATCGTATGGGGTGCTCACCACGCTTTGGGCCAGTCGCACATCCTGAGTCACAAGGTCTAGTGGAGCGCTGCAATGCCACACTGAAGACCATGATTCATAAATTGGCAGAAGAAAACCCGAGGGGATGGCATAGACTGTTACCTTACGTGCTTTGGAGCTTAAGGGAACGCCCCTCGGCAACCACCCACGTGAGTCCCTACACCCTGGTGTATGGTACCCTGCCTAGAGGACCTCTATCTGTCCTTTCTGAGGAATGGGCGGGAGAGCGGGATTCTCCATTAAGTCTGGGCACAGGCGCCGCAGCTTACTTGGACCAATTAAGGGATAACCTTGAAATGTCTAAATTATATGCCGAATATTATTCAGACATTGAACAGCAGCGCTATGCTACTCATTACAATTTAAGAAGCATGGACAGGCGTTACGAAGTAGGGGATAAAGTCATCATCCAATCACCGGAAGCGCGAGGAGCAAAGAAGGAGGGCCAATGGCAAGGCCCGGCCATCATCGCTCAGGTGAAATCGCCCTACACATACATCGTGGAAATAGGGGGCAAAAGCCGCTTATTACATGCAAATCGTATTCGCAAATATAACGAAAGAATACAGCAAGCATTGATTAACAATTGCTCCATTCTGTTCGAGAAGGACGAAGACTTCGGTCACGTGGAAGCGGTGGGTAGCGTCGTCACGAGTCAGACACGGCCCAGTGAACAAGTAGACCCTATTGCCGTTGCACACTTAACGGTACCCGAGCGGAAACAGCTGTTTAGTCTGTTAGACAGATTTCCAGATGTGTTCTCGGACAAACCAGGTTTCTGTCCCGTCCTAGAACACACAATCACTGTTAGCGCGGAGTTCAGGCCGAAGAGTTTGCGAGCCTATAAGGTGCCGGAACTGCTCAAACCGGAGATGGAGAAGCAGATCCGCGAACTTTTGGCCCTAGGTATCATCACTCCCTCACATAGTGAAATGGCTAGTCCCGTTGTGTGCGTTGTGAAAAAGGGAGGTCAAGGCGGTTTAAGACTGGCCATTGACTACCGATATGTAAACAAGTTCTCGGCGGGTGACGCATACCCCACCCCCGACATCCAGGAAGTGTTACAGAAGGTAGGAAGTGCAAACTTCATATCCTGCTTTGACGCACGTCAAGGATACTACCAGATTGGACTCCACAAGGACTCTCGTTGGTTATCAGCCTTCGTATGTGACGCTGGCCTATTTGAGTTCGTACGACTGCCCTTTGGTTTAAAGTCAGCCTCAAATTCTTTTATCCGATGCATGTCAAAGGTCCTTCATCCCATTCGCGACTTCACTGAGACGTTTGTGGATGACATGGCAGTACACTCGATGACGTGGCCGGATCACATGAAACACCTAGAGAAATACTTAATGACTATTCAACAGTCGGGTCTGACCCTCAACATTAAGAAGAGTTCGTTTGCTAGGCGACAAACAACGTTTGTAGGTCACCTGATCGGATCAGGGAGCATTGAACCGGATCCTATGAAAATCGCAGGGCTAGGGAAAATCCCTCAACCCGAGTCCAAAAAGAACATACGGAGATTAATTGGCTTCTTCAGTTATTTTAGGAACTTCATCCCTAACCTGGCTGAGACAGCCAGAATTCTCACTGACTTGACCCAGAAATCGGTGCCTGCTAAGATACCCTGGCGAATTGAACATCAAAATGCGCTAGATAAACTTACGCACGATTTGAATAACGCTGTATGTTTGCAGACAATTGACTACGGCAGAGAGTTTGGTTTATCGACTGACGTTTCAGACAAAGCAGTCGGTTGCTGCTTATTCCAAATTCAAGACGATGGAACAGAGCGGCCAATATGTTTCGCCAGTTCTCAATTAGATGCTACGCAAGCGCGTTGGTCCACTGTGGAACGCGAAGCGTATGCTGTAATCTTTGCGTTGAAGAAGTTTAGGAATTGGATTTTTATGTCAAGGACCACCCTCTATTCTGATCACAATCCCTTGACTTTCCTAACTGCTTCTACGCCCACAAGTGCTAAACTTGCGAGGTGGGCTCTGGCACTCCAGGACTTTGATATCGCTTTTAAATATCGTCCTGGGGCGCTGAATATTCCCGCTGATCTTTTGTCCAGACTATGATTGAGGAAGAAGGCGGACTACCATGTAAGGCACCGCGACAACTGTAAATATAATTTCTAACTGTGCTGATATTTTGTATTTTCATGGGAACGACGAGGACATGGTCTGGAGGAAATCGATGGAGGGAACGACATCATTCTCAGCCGGGAGGCGAACCAATGACTGGCTTTGTCCTCCCCCGGGAAGGGAGGTGTCGCGTGAGGAGATCGACAACAACGACGAGATGGCATCATCATTATGATGTAAGCGTCGTTGCCGGTCGAGATAGGATGATGACGGACGAAAAGCCAGTCTCCACTTGGGCAACAATGAAGGCAGCGAGGCCCAGGTGTAATCGGACACCACACAGCCAAGGTGTAATAGGACACCTCGCGGCTATGGTGTAACCAGACACCGCCCGCGCTGCAGGCGAGCGACGACCCGCGTATCGAGGAGCAATCTGACACTAATTGACGATAGCTTGACGTGGGGAGGGGGGCTGACTGATGCACGCTGGAGTTCCTACTTAACAGAAGGGAACGGAGAAGACGGGACTTGTACTGCTGACGAACGCGACGTGTGAACATCGGTCGAGCGAGAAACATCGGGAGGAACGACCAGCGGGGCGGCAGAGTATAGTCCGTCAGATTCAGAGACTGACGCGAAAGAACGATCTGTAGTTAGGCTGTACGAAGCAACATTTGAGATAGTCCGATTTAATATCTAAACGCTTTAATACTACGTGGAAGTTCCCGTAGAGTTAGTGTATATATATTTGTTTCTTTAATTAAATTCATTTATTAATTAAACAAAGTTCGTCGTGAATCTTCTATAGAAAAGTTAGGCACGTTAAATAAAAGTGCAAGTAAAAGAACAAGCAATCGAGGGTCGACATCAACACACGGCAAACACACGACAGGGCGACCTTCGATTGCGACAGGCTGTAGAATTCTGAAACCGTCGGAGCAGATAAATGAGGAACTCTTCAGCATAGCCAGTGGTGAGTGTCCGTATGTTGATCACAAAGCGCTCACACAAGACTGGAAGTGTCCTTATCATTTTAGAGTTGGTTACTTTTCGAATCCTATATGTCTGACCTTTACCAAAATATTTGAATTTATGTTAATTCACCACACCAGCTTCAATTTAGCAGTCTTTCTGACCGACTGCTAAATTGAAGCTGGTGTGGTGAATTAACATAAATTCAAATATTTTGGTAACACAAAACTTGCACAGTTATCTATGTTAACACTGGACATTAGCAACAATATGCAAATAGGTTGTAGCAGTAGAAAACAAGCTGTGATATGTGTGCATATCAGTTCATTCTTTATGTTCATAAACAACGTGCGCATGAATAAACATTGAACTGTCAACTTGATGATGGTACAACATCTATGACATGACAGTTAAATGCGAATCTACTATATTCATATTCTGAAAATCGGTCTACACACACACACACACACACACACACACACACACATACACACACACACACACACACACACACACACACACACACACACACACACACACACACACACACACACACACACACACACACACACACACCTACACACACACACACACACACACACACACACACACACACACACACACACACACACACACACACACACACACACACACACACACACACACACACACATACACACACACACCTACACACACCTACACACACACACCTACACACACCTACACACACACACACACACACACACACACACACACACACACACACACACACACACACACACACACACACACACACACACACACACACACACACATATATATATATATATATATATATATATCTGAATCGGAAATAAACACGGAGTTACAAAAGCCCAGTTACACACTGGTTCCAAAAAATCCTGTTTTCGCTAAAGTGTTTGCGGGGAATGCGTCAGTATTATTCAGCTGCATCGATGCCTCCTACGACAGCAACAGTCGTCGCGCTGCTGCTGCTGCTGCTGCTGCTGCTGCTGCTGCTGCTGCTGCTGCTGTTAGGGCAGAGGCGGGTGCGTGGGTGGGGAGACTGCAAGCGATCAGCAGCGACGCTAGAAGCGCGATGCGAGATTCAAGTTTCATTCAGCGTCGACTCTCAATTCGTGTTTATCTTCGAACGGACGGACAGTTGTCGAGGCATATGTCCAGACGGGGAGAGGCTGCTGAGGCTGAGGAGAAGGCGCGATCTTCATTAATTTTAGTCGACTGCCTTCAAACAGTAACATATAGAACTTCACCATTCCGTCGTCTTTAACAGGTCAGTCTCGCTTCTTTCACACTGACCGGCGTCTGAGCACATGAGCTACTACGCGTTAAGCCGCCGGGTTAAGCGATGTGGATAATTCAGTACAGTTTTTGCCACAGACGCTTTAAGAAATTGTACAATGTCAGCTTGTAAAAGTTAAAAGTATGCGAGCTCAGCCAAGCTTCCCAATGAATAAGGTCAAGGCTTACAATTTGACATATACGAAGTCAATATGGTTTAAGTTCGACTTCTTGCAGGTCATCCATTGCATACAGAGTAGTAGTTTAGGCCTACATTTTGTCTACAACGTAAGACTTGTAGAAATTATCCGATAACCTTTCGGCAGCGCCGCCTATTGATCCAGCTTTAAGCTACACAAGCTGTAGTTAGATTGAGATGCAATAGATCTGCCTTAACGTAATGTAATGTCACACATAATTTAAAATGAATGTATGTGTATACATCTATGCATGTATGTATGTATGTAAAACTATGTATGTATGTATGTATGTATTTTTTAAATAATCTTCGTTTAATATCTTCAAACTGACAATAACGCAGTATGATTACAAATCAGTATGAACGGATGATCAAAAGTTATTACATGAGTCGAATTTAACTGTACACGGCAGCCATGCAAGGCGCCCATCACGTCCTACATCTCATTTTAACAACGCGCCATCTCGCGAATGAAAGGCTGAGTGGACCTAAATTTGAGAGGGTTCCGGGAAGCGATCCCGCTACCTCTTGCTCTTCACGCCAGTGATATGTTGCCACTACTCTATGGACCCCCCCTCATATGCATGCATGTGTGTATGATTGTATGTATGTATTTATCAGAGCACTTGTATAACTCACAAGGGCGCATCAATCTCTTCGGGTTCAGTCAGCTTTAGAGTTATAGTAGAGACAATCTGCAATGAATAGGACATACACTGATAAGAAAGGAATACATCATTAAACAACCTCGGGTGTATTTTAATAGTTAACGAAGTTGCCTGAATTAAAATTTAGATTCTCCGTTGGACTTATCCATCATGGGTCATTTCAGACTGCCTCTACTCTATGTATATAGCTAACTCAACCCGAAGAGAGACTGAGATTCACCGTATAGACTCGTCTTCTTTATCGGGATTTCGTTGATTGTCTTTGCGCTGCAGATTTCCTCTGGAGTGCAATCGGAGTGGACTGCTGGGAACTCTATCTTTCGTCCGTCCGATGGACATGAATAGCGTACTGCAGCTTATCAACGATAAACTAGCGAAAACGGTGCTGAGTAACCAGACCCCGTTTACGGTCGCTACGAACTCGGCCGCGTCGGCCGGGACGTCGGCCGCTGGTCCGCCGGCGTCGACGACCGGACTGCCGTGCAACCTTCCGCCTATGATCCCCTTCTCGGTCCCGGCCTCGTTTCGCTTTCGGTCGAAGGAAGAGACGACGATGCACAGACTCGACGGGGCTGAGGCGACCTTGTGCCTGCAGGGGGAGAAAAAGGACAGGGACGAGAAGGGAGGAGACGGAGGGGGACGAGCACCTGTTGTGATGATGAACGGAGGACCCAGAACATCGATTACCACCGACAACGCGAGGAAATACAACACTAGGTTCATGGAATATTACGGTATGTGTCGGATCAAGTTCAATTCTCTCGTAATGGGTCAATGGCATTGATCGTGGCACTTATGAGCGCTCGTGAGTAGGCTGGTGCCCTGCGCTTGGCCTTCGGGTGGCGCTTTAGAAGTTTGGAGATCACGATAACGATTGGTCTGTTTCTGCGAACACATGCAAGCATACTTCCAAAACAAAACGAATTGAATAGTTTCCCTGCCAGCGTGATCATGACCATTTCACGGGAACCATATGTGCCCTATAATTGTCCCATGTAGGAATACGAATCCCATTATAGGCTCCGTGTCGGCATACTCAAGTCCTATTACCATGGTACTCAGTTTAATAAAATAACAGTTTGTGCACTACATTCCAGCGGGGAGTATTTTAATCGGATTGCTGAGGTTTTTTCGGATCTACTGTGATTTGATGCGAGTTTGTTAACTTGACTGTAAACAAATGTATATGTAGGTCTTATATATGTATATATATCATATATATATATATACCTATATATGTGCATATATACATTTTTTATATATATGTATATATATTTAGTCGTACCTGCTGGGTCCTAACTCCTAATGGGTAGAATGCAGAATGGGACTGTCTTACCAGGTTGATGCCTTTGGCAGCAGCGTCCCAAGGTAATGCAACGATACCCTGTGTATCCAGTTTGGGACATGGCTGGGAAATTATTCCAGCCAGAAGGGGAAGACATGAAGATTGACCAATACAAGCGTTTACATAAACTGTTCACTTAATGTGAACTATGCTTGACTCTATCATAAAAATTCTACGAAACAAAGTTAATTATACAGAAAATACTACATTAGGTCAGTCTTAGGCAAATAAGTTGCCTAAGACTAACCTAGTGGAGGAGATGCCTTATCCAGGGTAAAAGAAGCCGCTGACCGATTAAACTGATCTCCTGATCCTCAAACGACACTATATATATATATATATATATATATATATATATATATATATATATATATATATTATATTTTTTTTCACAGCGGAAAGTCCATAGAAAAAGACAGCAAAGAAAAAAAATAGCCAGACGACAATTTGAACTGAGAACAGTGACAAGAAAAAAGAACACAGAGCCCGTTTACCGCATTTCAGAATTTCAACAGAAAATAATTCAAATAATTCAAATAATTAGACCAGTATAAGATGTAAGCGGAAAGACTGCATATAGACGCAGTCTACTTGATTTGAATTCACATAAAATATGTAAATTAAAACGCTTATTTTAGAAGATGAGAACAGAATAAGAAGATCAACATCAGACTATGGAAGAACAACGTCATAACAAGTTAAGATCTTATATATATATATATATATATATATATATATATATATATATATATATATATATATATATATATATATATATATATATATATATATATATATATATATATATATATATATATATATATATATATATATATATATATATATATATATATATATATATATATATATATATATATATATATATATATATATATATATATAGAAAGGTTGTCATTACTAGAAGTAATGCCGATCTTTTGAATAAAGTGATCGTATATAGATTTTTCTCAAGTCGGGGAAAAATCAGAAAAATCATTCTACATCGGCTTAGCATAGTTGAAATGTCAGGAATCTATTTCCTTAGTATATATATATGCACACACATACATGTATTTGAATATATATGACTCATGCACCATTGAATCATCGGACAGTTAGACATATATTTCTGTAGACATAATATATAAGCGTAATTATACGATCTCATGATTCCTATCGCAGTTATATTGTTTGTTGTACAATTCTGTGTGTTGGAGACTTGACATACAGGCCGTGAAATGGAATCGGAATCACGTCCTAACAAAATTGTTCCCTCCTGTCATCAAACGAACTTACAATCTCAGAAAGAGACCACATGAATATGAGTTACCTGACAAGGACATGCAGCATGAACTTTATCCCAAGGGTGCTCTATAAGTGCATGTTCTGAGCCCCAAAATGATTCCTATCTAGAGCTTGTGATAACTACCCCCCATTAGAATGACTCAAACATAACAAGCTTGTACCAGAACGATTCTAACAACTATCTGTAGATTACGTCTATGTCATCCTAGCCCGAACGAACGATATTGTACCAGAATGCGGTGTGTCATCCTGATTCTAATAAACGAATATATATATATATTATACTCTTAATTATAAACTAACCTTATCACGTCCTAACATGATTCACGGATTTGCCGCAGATTCAGCCAGATTTCTCTGAGTCGTAACAATGCGTTCTCCCTTAATAATATTAAAAAGTTTCACGACGACTGCTCTCAGCGGGTCTGTTCTGTGTCGACCTGACAAAGCATTGATACGTGTGGCACAAAATGCAAGTGTATCTTTATTTCATAATTGAAAACCAGCTGCAGTGAAACGCCATGGCAGTTTGGTCTTACTTTTGAGCTTAAATCAATGGACTTGCTTCGATTACTTGTTTGAAATTGCTCGTAACTGGTAAATGACCTGTCTTACAGAGATGTGGATATCGTATCGTATCGTATCTAGTAATTTATATGGCGCCTCTCGCAGCATAATCTATTCAGTGCAGGAGCCCCGTGGATACAGAATCGTCTTGAGCGAGCGAGTAGATGCTGAGGAGATTCCCGTCATGAGCTTAGTTCTTAATGGAGGGGGAAAACCATTCCAGGCAGAGGGACCTGTTACAGCAAAAGCTCGACGTTGGGCCAGAGTGGTCATAGTGCGAGGGACGAAGAGATCAAGACGGCCAGTAGAGCGCAAAGGACGAGCCGAAGTTGCAGAGAGAGAGAGAGACAGAGAGACAGAGAGAGAGAGAGAGAGAGAGAGAGAGAGAGAGAGAGAGAGAGAGAGAGAGAGAGAGAGAGAGAGAGAGAGAGAGAGAGAGAGAGAGAGAGAGAGAGAGCGAGAGGTTGCCGCATAAGGTCCGATAAGGAGAAAGAGAGATAGATAGATAGATAGACAGACAAACAGACAAACAGACAGAGACACAGACAGAGAGACACGAGAACAAGAACACACAAGACTAAACACACAAGACTAAGAACTGAACAATTTAATGGATGGAAAGCAGATGCGGTCGGTAAGGATATAAGATTTTTGGACAGATAAGAATGAGTGATGAGCGACAGAAGAATTTCTTCTCAGAAGAAGGCCGAGCTCTGTAGAGCCGCGTACACCACTGAAACCAATAGCGAGACATACTTTGCCTTGTTTGGGGGTTGGTTCTCTGCCATTACGAGAGACAACGTGGAATAATGAAGACGTTTATGGCGTATTCTAAGACTTTGTTTTGTTACGATTGGAAGACAGAAGGTCATTGATGATAATATTGATTTTGCGATACACGTCATTTGATGTTAATTCTGACCGTCTTAGACAAAATTTAGCCTAGGTTATTTAAACTTAGATTTATTGTATTGGGTTATTCTCTGTGCAGTAGAATCAAAACATTTGGAATCCGCAAGTTAAACCGATTATTAGTGAGCGCGCTGGTTAGTCGAAGCAATGTTAGGCCCAATGTGGCCATATGTTTTAAATTGATGCATTATTCCTGAAAGCCCATGCATCATGCTTGCAATGTTATCGTTGAAATTAAAGTTAATGCATTCAACATTTATGGAAAGTACTAAGGTTTTGGAGAAAGCAGTTTAAATCCTCCTGATTTAAAAATAATAATAATCTGAGAAATTGTATAGCGCCACTGTATTAATGCTCTAGGTATCAGGTGCAGTCGATGGTCGCTCCTAAGCTAAGTCAAAGCATGCTGAATGCTGATGCATGTTCTGAGCTCAAGCAAAGCAGACATTCTACATCAGATATATTGTGCACCGTAAGACATTGGTCCAGTGGTTTTACTTCAGCGTAGGCTCACTCACCGCAGCGCTATCCAACGCATCAATATGTATCCGAAATCTAGGTAGAATCTTCTTATGCTGAATTTCATTATGTTTTATACGTCCCTACCACATTCATCTGTATTCGACTGCAAACTTCGTTATATGGTTTATCTTCTCTATCACGTATTCCCATAAATTCCGAAGCTATCGCAAACCTCAAGCTGCATAGCATCTTTGATAGAAAATGTATACAGGCTTTGGCCGTTAACAACAAAACAATGCTTTCCATCACTAGTCACGAACGACCGTATTTCACCTAACCTGCTCTGTGGATTCCAGGAATCGAAAATGATCATATCTTAGCTTTATCTTAAATTCAGTGCTTAGCTTTCGGCGTTTTCTTTTGCTGAAGGGCTGCTACGATATCCACATCTCTGTAAGACAGGTCATTTAGGGTTACGACTGAATTTTAATATCGAAATCCTTTTCGTATCAATTTTGAAATTAACTTGATTGTTCTTGTGTTCTGAGCATCTTTTGAAAATTTGGTCGGGCTTTGGAAGATCATGGCTAGATGGAATAAGACGCCTCTGCGCTATCGTTTTCATTTTAAGATAATTGCGATTAGCGAATAATACATTGAGTAATTTTAGTTGTAATCTGTTTACTTTAACGGAAGATGACATCATGAGTTGAGCAGACTAAAAATCTTTATATAAACCTATGCATGTGTCAACATTGTTCCAGCAACCTTCTTAAGAGTGCATATTTATATATAGGCCATACTGAATATATGCCTATGCGTGCATAAAACTATGTTTATAACATCATCGAGAGTGCGTTAAGTGATGTATTTGGAGCTAAGAGTTGTACTTGATAGCGTTGAAGCACGGAGACTGTAGAATCCGTATCTGGAATGTTTGACGTTCAGACAATAAACGCCTTATCGCCTAAGTGCGGACAAATAGAAGGAACCGCAATCGGTTTTCCTCTTTGCCACTTTTGCTCTCTCCTGTGTGTACGCTCTCATTATTTTACACACAGCTTCGTCTAAATAAAGTTTGCACTGATTAGCCAGACAATTGATACTCGACCTGTGCATGCGACAGCTCTTGAAATTGCACACAGGAGAGCTCTACAGTGAGCCAATTTCGAAGACTGGCAGATGAAGTCTTCGAGATTACTAAAATATCAGCGAAATAAATTCGAGGCTAAACTACTGTAACACCTTCGTTCCTTCATTCAGTTACTGCCAATTTCTTTACCAATCTCAGGATACCACCGGCTTAAATGTCGATTTGTCTATTAAAGTGTAGAATATGCAGCATATTCTAGAAGATCCTTTTAGTGTGTTCCTCTCAGTATCCCGGTGCTTTTTATCATCATTTGGCATGCCACATTCTGGTCTCGGCCAGTGGGAGAAACATCCGTTAAAGCAAGCATCTAACAGAGGCTCATGGGTTCGAGTCGCTTAATATTATCCAGACATAAGCCTCGCTTCCTTCTCTGATTGTCGATGTTATGGACTCGTGAATGATAAACGAGGAAGTACTTGACTGTTGTCATAGCAACAGACTCTTTAGCTTCAGCATAATGGCTTGACCCTCGTCCAAGTTATGCATCGGAAGAATAATAAGATGATAGTAGAGCACGATCTCTTTTTGGCTGTATGTACATATCCAGGCATTTATATACCGCATTTAGAATCTTATGAAGACGCTGCAACGTGGCCATCTTACGGTGATAAAAATCGCGTCTGTAAGGTAAGCCCATAATGCTCTAGTCATGTTCAGTATTGTTGCTATATTTTTGGTCTCTGCAGTCGTTAAGCAGAGGGACCGTGCGTTAAGATCATGCTCCAATGCTCAGTTTGACAGAGTCTGGGTATAGGCCAGATGGGCATGCTGTTAGCCATGAAATCACTCACCCGTGTCAACTGCGAGATTCCATGGTGCAGCATTAGATATATGATGTTTGTACACCGGAATCCGGATTAGCAGCTGGTTTAATAAAAAAAATATACTTACTTACTTAGGCGGAACCCACATACTCTGATAAATTACAGTGGTCAGGCTTATAGTTGTCAAACGGCTTGGGTGCAATGCTGAAGAGTCGATTCCAAACTATGGCATGCGTCATTTGTCTATGCTGAGTGGTATGGTATGGTATGGTATCTGAGAATTTATAAAACGCCTCTCACAGTGCGAACTATTCAGAGGCGCTCTCAGCGTGTGAACCTCGCGGAAGTAGGTAGGTAAGGGAGGAAAGAGTAATTGTGACAACTAGTTACACTCACGTGCTTCAAACTGTCTTTGTCTCACACTAAACTGCTATGATTTCTTACCGTATTGACTACTTAACTCACATCTAATTGGTTTTGCTAAAAGAGATTTGCACAACTACAATGCTTCTAAATCGCTGGCAAGAGCCTTAACACGAACCCTGATAAGAAACCAAAATCATATTCATTAATCTAGCTGCCTACTGAGCAAACATTCAGTTTAAAATCTATCGTACAGTTTATAAAACATTTCATTTAAACCAGTCGGACTACCTCCTCCGCTCCTTGGTCATCCCACATTCCATCAGATAGGGCCTGTATTGCATTCGATCAACTAATACCCTGACTCTCGCTGTACTTTGCACCAAATCAGTGCTGGGATCTCGGGAGTTCCACTCGGTGGGTTCACCGAGGCGTCGGAATTCATTTGCATGCACGTTCTCTCAGTTCTTTAATATCAATCAGAACTAAAGTTCAAACACATTTTGCTTCAGCTTAATTGCCCATCAGTGATTGACCTCTGATTTTACTCACTTATCGGATATCGCAATTGACTTCTCTGGTGAGTTATGACTTTGAAAACGGTTGCACTTGAAGCCGAACATCGATTGATGCTGCCTGCATCAAAATAAAGGAGCTACAGAAGTCACAGGGTTAAATTAAACTAGTGCTATTGTCACCGGCTTCACTGTAAGATCGTCATTGCAAAATCGATGAATTTCTGAACGGCCCAAAGCGTTATTTTTTGGATACCAGTTTATTCATTCAGGTTGCTAAATCAAAAACAGAATCGGTGAGGCAGCTTTGGCCAGGTTTGGTTCTATGCAGTCCTTTTTTTCTAGAAAAAAAGATTCCGGAACTGAGCAATAGGTTCCGGAACTGAACAATTTTGAAAAGACTAAAATCCCGAGAGAAACGGGATTAGGGGTTGAGAAGGGTCTCAATAAACACTGAAAACAGTTTACAGCACTTTAATTAAATTAAAATGACTAAATTATTGTTATCATTATTAAAATAAATAAATAATTTTTTAGTAGCTGAAAAAAGCACTGGTTCTAAGTCTAAATACGATGGGATGGGTAAACAGTCAGAATGCTGCCGTTGAAGGTAATGAAGCGGCGAGGGAGTTAAGGATTAGAGAATAGAATGATCCAACTTAATCGAAAATGGAAGCGCACGGTTTAGCGTCGCCTAATGAGTTTTAGACTGAGAATTTAATCCATGGGTCTTGAGGTCAATTTTCGTGCATTTTCATATTCAGTCGATTTTGTGCGGAACTGTGACTCGTCGACGCGGAATATGCGCTAAAGTTTCAGTCATATGCATCCTGCTAAGCTTCTTACACTATTGCTTTTCGATGAAAGACCACACGCAATCTCAGTGTTTACGATAGCAACATAAATTCGTTTGGCTTAGAGTTGTTTTCAGGAACGGTTCACTTTAAGAGAGCAAACGTCCTCGAAGATGTGCTTTAGGGCTGAATGTTTTTACAGCCGATGAGTAAATCAATCCCTTCAGCGCTCTTCATCGACTGAACTTCACACTGAGCGTGGTCTCGTATATATATATATAGCACCCAGCATGCATCGTATTTTATGACGTTTCTGGGCCACTGCAGTTGCTATGTATACTGTTCAAGACTACACCTACCAGCTGCGTGTTCTCATATTCTCTCAGCCTAATCTCAGCCTGGTCTTCGGCGTCCTTGTTGTGTGGGACTATCGAGTGTTTTTCCTGTTTCGTGTGGACCACACTCCTTCCAATAGCAGTTCTTTCGATTCCACTCAGCGAGTGATCCACCACCTTTCTATAATTGTAACGAAACGCTTTTTGCATCTGAATCTGAGTCTTCTCTTTCTGCGTATATTAGCAGTCACGTCAGTCGTTGTGTCATTTCTTTGGGCTATTTTTCCTAGATACAGAAGTTGTTCAGTGATTGCTAACACGCTGTCGTCTACTGTTGCTCACTTTGCGTATTCTTTACTTCTGCTGCTTGTAATTTTTGACGGTATTTTCTTCGCATACCATCTTAGACTACGTTACTCGTAGTCATAGTCGTAGTCTCGAAACTTCTAAAGCGCCACTCGAAGGTCAAGCGCAGGGCACCAGCCTATTCACGAGCGCTGATGAGGTGGGATGGACATCATGATATGCGGTCGAGTCTTGTATCTACGGGCCTGAATACACCGCCTGTAGCCGGGTAAGTTTCGTCTTGGAGGAGTAGGAGCGACCTCGACCGGTACAAGTTGCGCTTCGATATACCAACCGGCGGTCGACGAATACCTACGTGCAACCGGCGACTCGAAGGATAGCTGGACCTGCGTCATCTACAACCAATGAGGGACCGCTGGGCGGTGGCGTTGACGTGTGCTGCGGACGCTATCACCTGTCGCCGCTCCACACTATCGACGCCACTGGGTCCAGAAATTATGATCATGATGTTATCTGTCAACTTTGGACATATGAGAATTCGTTGGTTGGGCTGTTGGTGTATACGTCAGTCTGCCACTTTCGTCTCTTCTTGTTTTATGTGCATTGCTTTGCTTACTGATGAAATTTCCATCTTTATTGACGTTTAACATTGTTTAGGCTAGCGTGGAGAACACCTCTGAATAGGGTTCCTTGAAATGGTAATATTGATCTTTTAAAACCAAATTACATTCTATGGAGGAAATCGTGGAAGCCCTTTTGCAACTTTGTATATTACACATTATGAATACCCGCATTATTCATTCAAATGGATAACAGAAGGTTCTTTTTACTTTTCATCTTGAGGCTGCTGCGGTTTCTCTTTGAATGAAAATGCAATCGCTGTTGATGTACCCCGGCTCTATAACCTCAGACAGCGGAATAGAAACGATTTCAAGATGGGACGAATACATTCCTTGCTCCTATAAACAACCGACATCAAACACAAACTGCATCGTTTCGTTTTGTAGCAGTTACGAAGCGATATACTCTGCCGGCAAAATTTCAAAGAGCAGCGTTTGGCAGAGGACTCGATTTTGTATTCCAGCTGCCTGGCCTTGCGATTAGACGCACTCACACACACACCCCATCTGGCTCTGTCGGCGGTCCCTATGCATTCTACAGATCTTCCGGGTCCTGGATGCAGTTCAGTCTGGCCATATCCTAGTTCGTATCGATTCGTCGTAATAAGTTCATTTAACAGCCCGTGCATAAACGCGTCCAACAGTGCTGATAAAATCTCGGATCAGTTGTTCGCAGGACAGGGATTCGATGGTCGGATCCAATTAAAAGCGGTACATTAAAGACAGGAAACGTTCAAAGTTCAATGGTTCAATCGAGACATCGTCCTCTGGATTTATGTAACGTCATTTCTGATTGACTGAAAGCTGAAGCATTAGGCCTACTTATGTTATGATCGATTGTGAACAAGATCACTATGCTCTTTGTATTTCCTCAGTAGCCTATCACTTCAGGATTACCAGTCTACACTAATTTCTAATCATGACAACAATACAGATGTACAAGTAGTGATTTTTTTGCTAAGCCTTTTGGTCACACTATGACTTGACACTTTCTTTTAATCTTAATGTTCTAGAGTCTAGACCACATGCATTCCTACCAGCACGCTAAAACGAAGACCATTTAGGACCAGTATGCTCATATGGAATCCCTATAGAGCCCATATAGCTCCCATCTAATGCCCATGGAAATGCTGGCATGAGGACTGACTTGTTACAAGCATTTACTCTATGTAGTCCGGTCTTCCTAGGAAAGAGTGATTTTGATGAATGCATTTATCAAAAACATAAAACCAAAAGTTGTTTTAATTGACAAAAGTGATCACTTTCACTTAAGTCCTCTGTGCAGATAATTCGATCTTCTTACATATTATTTCGTCACATCACGCATTCTCTGCCCTATGATGTGGCTTAAGCAGATGCTCGTGCCCCTCTTGGTTCTCGATCAGACCATTCAAACGCACGGTTGTATTGTAAATCCTATTTTAATCTTATGAGCTTCAGGTGGTTCAAAACTGTCGTTCGTTTGTATTCTATGTTCTCATTCGCGCATTGATTGTGAATTACACTGCTTTCCTGTTAAATGGCGTATTTAAGTTTATGATTGCATGCCTAACATGATGAAATAATGCATTGCTGACTCCATGTTGCCCCCAAAACTTTTGCACTCTTCCGAAAACTGGTTGTTTCTGAACCTAGGTTCAAAACATTTGTAAGACCACGTGATTTCAGCTGCTGCACCTCTCGTATTTGGAATCGTCTACCACAATCAACCCGACTTCCCAACACGTTACCATCATTTTATTCAGTATTTATTTATTTATTTATTTTATTTATTTCGGTTATTTCTATAGCGCCTCCTCAAGTCTACTACTACTCAGAGGCGCTCCCGACTACAGCACTGGTATACTGTGTCGGAGTTTTCACGCCGAAGCGCCACGAGCAATCGCGAGTGAAGGACTTGCCCAAGGTCCGTACGCAGCGGCTAGAGTGGGATTCGAACCTGCAACCCTCAGGTCACAAGGCGCCGAACTTACCACTGAGCCACCACGCCCCAAGACTCAGTATTTTACCCTGGCCTTTGCATACCTCCGTCTGGACCCCAGGCCTGCATAAAGGGGGTGCTAATGGTGCTGTGCCCTAGTTAACGCACAGCCGCACCCAGATACAGATTTAATGACCTTGCACGGGTTAAAAGTGTTTTAGATAAAAAATAATTAATTAATCAATTAACAATGACTGGTAGAATTACTGCGGATCAAAGATCACGCAACAACAAATTACGCTGCATGGATATGATGCCGGTGGTTGAACTAAGAGGCGACAATATCAGTAAATTCTGCAGTCTTTTCTTATTTTAACTAATTCCAGCCTATCGCAGCATGTGCGGCTAAAGTGTCTAGAGATTAAGAGAAACCTGTGGAATATAGGGCTTACTCTTGCAATGAGAAAAACACGACAAATCCCCGAGCTGGGCTTAAAGAATAACCCGCTGAAAAGACGCAATATTGCTTTCCGGGCGACCTTAAGCCCCGGGGAGGAGACGCCGGTCAACCAAGTCTGGCCGGACGGTGGGACTAAAAGACGAGACGAACAATGATAAACTCGCCTCATTTCAGTCGCCGGCTAAACAACCCATGTCATTGAGCTCACGTATTTCAGAGTGAAGCGAATTAATGCAGTCTGAGAGAATGCCAATGACGACCGCAACTGTCGAGACCGGATCAATTCTCCTCGACTTATCGTGGTTTATATGGTGCGTAAACCATCACTTCTAATATGGCGAGGTCCAGCGAATTACGGAGCACGACACAAGATTGCCTTTTCGCTGAGGTTCACATCAGTTTTAATAGCAAAGCCACTAATTTATTAAACAAACAAATCTTTGAAGTAGTGTCCAAAACGACAGAAATTCGATATATATTCATCCAGAATGCTCACAGATTGTAGCTGTGATAGGAAATTTGTGTAGAACCGGTTTAATTGTAATTATAATTAGTAAGAAGTGAACAGACTTTCTTAAAAATTGTTTCATCTACCGAATCTGCATATATAGGCCTATTACTAATTAACCGCTGAAAGTTCTGCATTGCCAAGAAGCTTATGGTTAGCCTTAAATAAGTTATTACATTGGGAAAATTTAAGACTGTCCCTACCTGCTGCTTGGCTACCTAGCATGCAAGTATATTCACTATTTGCATGCAAAATTTCTGGAACATGATTGACATTATTTTAGTCGGTTATAATAATAATAATAATAATAATAATAATAATAATAATAATAATAATAATAATAATAATATCCCGGTAATAATAATAATGATAATGATAATGATAATGATAATGATGATGCTGCTGCTGCTGCTGCTGCTGCTGCTGCTGATGATGATGATGATGATGATGATGATGATGATGATGATGATGATGATGATGATGATGATGATGATGATGATGATGATGATGATGATGATGATGATGATGATGATGATGATGATGATGATGATGATAATCTTTATTATTTCAAACTGACGGACGCAGTAAGATTACATTGAAACATGAAAGTACAATCAAGATCTTAATTAAACACGCGGTTTGGCAGCCATGCAAGTCGTCGCCCTAGAGGGGGTTACGGGAATCGATCCGCGAACCTTATGCTCTTCTGACCATGAGTGTTACCATACTCTATCCCCCCATCTTATGTCTTCCTTAGATCTTACCTAAGACTAGAACTCTTCTTAATGCACAAGCTTTCGCTTTCTAGAGGTAGATTTGGATATATATCTCTTTCTTCTCTCTCTTTCTTTCTCTCTCTGTCTCTCTTTCCCTCTCTCTGTCTTATTATGTCTGTCTGTCTTGTCTGTCTGTCTGTCTCTGTCTGTCTGTCTCTGTCTCTGTCTCTGTCTCTCTGTCTCTGTCTCTCTGTCTCTGTCTCTCTGTCTCTCTGTCTCTCTGTCTCTCTGTCTGTCTCTGTCTCTGTCTGTGTCTGTGTTTCTGTCTGTGTCTGTCTGTCTGTCTGTCTGTCTGTCTGTCTGTCTGTCTGTCTGTCTCTCTCTCTTCTCTCTCTCTCTCTCTCTCTCTCTCTCTCTCTCTCTCTCTCTCTCTCTCTCTCTCTCTCTCTCTCTCTCTCTCTCTCTCTCTCTCTCTCTCTCTCTCTCTCTCTCTATTGTTGGTTCGTTCTGCTTAGTCAGTCGCTTATGTAATTAAATTCTCAACTTAGGATAACTTTTCTCAAATTTTTTATCTATCATAAGCTGCCTTTCTGTCTTTTTGAACCGATCTTCTGGATATTGACCTGACTTACGTCATGGGTTTGTTGCTTTGTGCATTAGACACTGGCGTGATAGAAGTTACTAACTAATAATAACACCTGTGTGTTTTGATTGATCAAATTCAAAATAGGATGTTGAATTGATACTAATTGTTTGGTAATGAGCCTCAACCAATTTCATCTGTAAGAGGCCTATGTAGTAATTAGGCTTAACTCTGGCATTAGGAAAGAACGAATGCGCTCTGGCGGCTAGCCTCAAACATAAAGGCCATCTGTTAGTTTAATTTAGCCTACTTTTGCTTTTATAAAGGGTGCAATTACTTAAATTATGGAAAAAATACTGAAGAACTGTTAGGATAAGAGAACATATTGAACCTGTGAGCAATTGACTTATAAAAGCACGACTGCTGCCGTTCTGAAACTATTTCTGCTTCCAAGAGACATAATTATTTGCTGCTTTCAAGAAACATAATTATTAGGCCCTAACTGTGAATGTATGTCAACAAGTAATTATACATTCAGAAATATTATGTACTTTTGCATCCTGTTTATGCTTTATGCTTTTGAATGTGTACGTGTATGCGTGCTTGATGCAAAGGCCTACATACACCAACCATATATATATCTGTAAATCTGTCTGCATGTGCTTTTGTATGTGTTTATTGTGTTCTGCTATTCCACTCGAGGGCTTGGTAATAGATGGTCACTGCCTGCACATCGGCCTCTCATACCTTCCAGTACATTGACGAGATATTATGCAGGGCGTTCCTTAAGTTATTAGCGAGACGCACCGATGGTCCAAAGGTTAACCGCCAGATTGAAACAAGTGCTTTTAGGGGACCTGAGAAGGAGAAGAGCGTCGACGCGTGGGCTGGCTGTCGTTCTTCAGCTGTCGCCGGTCTGACACGGTCGCTGCCACCGCGTCCAGAACCATCGCAGTCAGGACCGTTGATCAATAGACCGATCGGAGGCCACCGTCCCTCGGCGAACGATAGACTGACATATGGAGACACAGGGACAGACGAGAAAGGGAAGCAGACGGACTAACTGACTGACTGACTGGCTGGCTGGCTGGCTGACTGACTGACTGACTGACTGACTGACTGACTGACTGACTGACTGACTGACTGACTGACTGACTGACTGACTGACTGACTGACTGACTGACTGACTGAGTAACTGACTGATTGACTGACTGATTGACTGGACTGACTGACTGTCTGACTGGCTGGCTGGCTGACTGACTAATTGACTGATTGACTCACTGACTGACTGATTGACTGGCTGACTGGCTGACTGGCTGATTGACTGATTGACTGCCTGACTGGCTGACTGACTGACTGACTGACTGGCTGGCTGGCTGATTGACTGCCTGACTGGCTGACTGACTGGCTGATTGACTGCCTGATTGACTGATTGACTGATTGATTGACTGACTGACTGACTGATAACTGACTGACTGACTGACTGGCTGACTGACTGGCTGACTGACTGGCTGGCTGATTGACTGCCTGACTGGCTGACTGGCTGATTGACTGCCTGATTGACTGATTGACTGATTGATTGACTGACTGACTGATTGACTGACTGACTGGCTGACTGACTGACTGGCTGGCTGGCTATTTGACTGAGTGACTGACTGACTGAAGAACGAAAGGACGGACGGGTGGACTAAAAGAGATAGCGAAAGAATGGGGGAATAGCGAGTAACATATTGATAGAGTGTAGATGAGACAGATAGAAAGAGACAGAAAGATTATGCATTGATACCCATAACCACAAAAATAATGATCTTCTAGTGCATGAATTGACATAACATAACTGTCTATTTTCTAACTCATTTCTCAACCTTTACCAATCTGGTTTCACTAAGCGCCACTTCGGGCTAACTGAAACTCTGCTAGTCTATATGTACAATGAACAGTTCGCCGTCAGTTAACAACATGTATCGTGCCTCTGTTTCCTGAGCATCTCTACCTTCTCGTCATCTCTCATGCTTTTGATATAATCGAGCATGGCTACTACTTCAACGACTACCTGTTTGATTTGGTATTTCTCGTATCGCCTTACCGTGGTTCCAGTTCTACTTGTCCTCCCGTTCCTTCTTTTTTAATATTTGTGCCTCAAACTGTATTTTTGTACGACTACTTTCGCAACCTGAGAGAACATGTCTATCTGTATATCTGTCTTCCTCCTAGAATCTCTGGATCAGCAAGTGAAAGAGTAGTGCTGTTTTGTCTGTGAAGAGTGGTTCGGATAAAAAAGTCAGTCAAATAGGTTACTTCTATCATGGTAGAACAATCGGAAGACTTTCATTTTCAAGGTTTTTTGGCCTCTATTATCTCGGCATCTAGACGAGTATTAAAAAGACATTATCAGTTCAAGATAAGTTCTCTGGAGTCGTGAAAATTCTACAAAATTTTTATCAAAAATCTATGATCATCGTATGATCATTCATCGCATGACTTTGTATACTTCAAGGCCACTTATCCTGTTGTGGCTAACATTGGTTTCTCAGGAATTGCAAGTGATAGAATTTTGTTTTTTTGTGGTTTCTGGAGTCATCAATTTACATCATCAAATGTAAAAACAACATATTTATTTATATGTATGATGCACGGTGCCATGCACCTGTATGTAACTGCATGACAAAACCCATGCATCAGCAGCATCACATCACAGTGATTCTGGCTATTAGCTTACATGTTAGTCATCTGTGTCATTTCTAAAATAAAAGTTGCCTGAATACTCTTCGATGAGGAATTGCAGTCACTGTTTTCATTCAAATGAGATTAATCATATCACCGTTGTGATTCAAACAAAAGAGGTAGATTCGACTTTGTACAAAAATCGATGTACCTTTAATTACATGTCAAGGTCATTTTGAACTTATTTTAGACCAACTGACCTGTTACTTGATTTTATAGATAAGACAATGTAATTATACTGAAGAGTGTCGGGCAAAGTGTTTTCCGCACTCCTTGTAGCCGAAAACCCTAGACTAGACACAGATAGGCCCTTTCACTTTTCTACGGGCTGTGGATATTTAAATGGTCACTTGGAACGTCACGGTGAGCGACGTCACGTAACGCGATCACCGGAATTAAATTACCGCACAGTGTCAGACTGGGTTTTCTAAACTTTCTTTTCGTCGAAAACCCTATTCTGGACACCATATCAAATTTCAAAGACTCGATTTAACAATGATTTTAACACTATTCCTTTTATGGTGCATGTGCTGATATATGCCTGAAAATGGCAGTTATAAACTAGGCAATATAAAGTAACAACACTTCACCAATAGTCTTAAGCTATCACTGATTTTGGGTGATAACCCTAATATACAAAAATACGATAAATTTAAAGCAACAATTGAAAATCTCCTTCCGTCTTTAGATCAGACTTCGAAGCTTCAAAAAGTGTCAGTTGACGTTGTTCTTATTATCCTTTCAGTATACTTCGCCTGGTGCGGATAGGTCTGTTAAATCTGGTGAGCTAGTGCTAACTCCTAATTGCCAAAAGGCTCACCTAAATTAGCATTTGAAAGTACAATACCCGGTAGTTCTAAAGTAATATTAAGTAAATAAAGGTTATCAAGTTGTAGACCATAGTAGAAAAAGAAAAGCTAAAAATAACGAAATTAACAATCACCTATTTTACCGCATTACGTAGACTGTTGACGCGACTGTAAGTTATCTGTTCTTCCCAATCCCAACACTACATGCCATGGCGCACGATCGAGGAATATTTATGCTCAGTCGATCCATTTGTAACGGCTGAAGGTCACTTCAGTCTGTCCAACATTGGCCATTTTTCTCCAGATTGATAGAGCACTTCTCAGTGGTTGTTTCTGAGGAAAAGTGCTCTGTAGGCCTACAAGACCAGCGTCGGTCCATTTCTCGGTTTCGTCATAAAATATGGTTTACAAGTAGCAAACACTCAGCTTGGGTCTAAGGTCAATTCCAGGGATATGTACTGGACCAGATTCAAAACAGGTACAGGTATAAGAATGAAAACAAAATGACCAATATAGCAGACGACAGACAATAATAGGCCTATAGCAATCCATGTACAGTTCTGTGGGTCTACAAAGTATTCATTGCACTGCCTAGACAGTCTATATAGGGGAGGACGGGGCAAAAAGGGTCAAGGGGCAAAACGGGAATTGATGTTTTTGGGCGAATCTAATGGTGTCATAGATGTCGCCATGATTGAGAATGAATCTGTTGGCTCTTGGAGTGATATGTCTTCCGCGAGGTAGTTATAAGTTGCGTCGGTGCACATTATTTGAAGAAAACCAATAATTTTAAATATCAAAATAATTAAGATCATCACGGAAATATTTAATATTTCACTGTTTTTCCTATGGTAACATTTTATATTAAATTTTTGTAGAGTAAGTGGACATTTAGACAGCTTATTTTATCGCAATAATAGTGTTCCCGCTTTCCTTTAAGTATAGATGAAGCGATCGCGAAACATGGTGATAGTGAGGCAAAATGGGACGTGTTTGGTGGGGCAAAAGGGGACGTATCTGAAAGCGGGAAACATAGGCCTAACAAGTTCACCATTCAAGATGAGCCTTATGGATATCTAAAATTCAAGATTGAAGAAATCCATGAAGTCACAAGAGGCAGTTGTTGAGTCAAAGGAGAAAGAAGCAGACAAAAAGAAAAAAAAACAAGTCAGTGACAGGTATGAGAAGGAACTGCAAAGAAATCAGGGAATCGAAAGACTAACACAGTCAATGACAAGAAACAACAAGAAATTATAAATCAAAAATCAGAAAAGAAAACACAGAATGATTAGGCCTAGGTCTGAAAGTACGACAAAGAAACCAATCAAGTGTTACTGCATTATGTGCAATGTACTTTTCGTTGAACCGGTGACTGAAGATTGGATGCAATGTTCAAAGTGTAGACTATGGCGCCATGAACAGTGGTCTGATTACAGTGGCTTTAATGAGTTCATTTGTGATATTTGCAGACCATAGTAACAAGGCATCGCAATCAGAGCATTGTTCCTATGAATAGGAACATGTTCCAGTGACAAACAAACTTAAGCTTAAGCCATAGATCAAAAAGGGACTGAGCATCCCATTATGCCCCGACATTGGGGTAAAACGGGATGTTCAACTGCTAATAGTTTTCAATTTACCAACATTTAAAATACAGATTTCTAACAAAACTTTTTTCTTCATTAAATCAACCATACTTTCGCCTGTTCTCACAAATATTTTCAGATTTTTATGTTGAATAGGTAGCATGCAATGCGACGGAAACTAAAACTGGGTCCGTTTTGCCCCGTCCTCCCCTATCGTTGGGTGTACGGCTAGAATTTCCTGAGGTTTCGGGAATGCTTTATCTCCAAGTTACAAGCCGATTTTCTAGTCTTAATGCAAAGTTCTGTGTGTAATGCTGATTTTACTTTGAAGAAGAAAAAAGAAAGAAATAATGATACCCTGGCAGTCCTCTTTCTTGTCGCTAGTGTACGGTCGAATGTACTCATTCTAGTATCTCATGTCGCTAGGGAGAGTTAGTGAAAAAGAAATCGCTAAATATATCTCTCTGATCTTGGTGAAATGTGAACCTCAACCTTCGACCTCTGCTTTGACTGTCCAGCACGGTATACCACAAGAGTAAGACTATCGCCCACGCTTTTGCACATAGATCACCATATAAACGTTGAATTTTCAAAAGAAATGCTCAACTGACACGCTCTTTTTTGAGGCCTGAACCCAGGCTATAGGCAGCTTACACACACACATCCACATAGACACTAATCACCACTGACATACACCAACGAACGCACGCACATCTGCCACGCTATGGCGCTTGTTAGAAAGAAAACATGTTTGACAACGGCTAAATTATGACACAGGGACGTCATTTCAGCTTTTTTCAGTAGAGGCAGCGACATCATTTGAGTATTTTTCCGGGGGAAATTGGCAAGCTTGTTAAGTTTGTATTTAGTCTACATGTGCAAAACTGTCAGCAATGCCGCATGATGTGTGCTGCAGTGTGCATATTGTCGCTTAATATAATTAGGTTTCGATTAATTTATTTGTAGTTGCAAAAAATGTTTAAAAAGCTATGCAAACTTTAGTTTTGTCAACCGTATATAATAATTCTAATAAAATGTTTTGCTAAAACAAATAATATCAAAAATAGGGAGGGGGCAAATGACGTCCCTGATATAACAGCTGATGCTAATGTAATCTAGAACAAAACAGTAAAGGGAAACTAAGAACAGCAGTTTTTGCAAACTGATAACACATATCCTGATTAAAACAGAATGTTACGACGAAGGCAAAGTAAGACTCAGGAGACCTGACATTGGTAATCTACCAATTAAAAAATACCTGCGAGTTCAGACTAAATCTTCTAGAAGGTAGGCCTATTACATCATTTGGCAGCGCAGAAACGATCCATGATTGACGAGTCTGTGTGCATTATGCAATGTACGTAATGAAGACTTGAAAACTACCATGCTTACTTGTTACTGTGTTTTGACAATGTATATCGCTTTAGAACGTGGATGTAGACATTATTAATGGGGAAGACATAGCCTACACTGGGAGCTTGCTGCAGGTGGTTAAAACTAACCCTGGGGCTCATTTTCTTTACCTAAGCTGAGGTAGTTATAGCGTAGCGCTCAAGTCGCCAACCCTTCGGCAAACACAACATACATGTATTCGAATCACGACACTGCAACTAATTGTTGCGAGTGAGAAAACCGTGACATGATTCCGCAGTCCTTTGCATCTGGACTGGTAATTGCTGTCAGCTGTTGAAAATCTCTTCCGGATAGAGCCACTTTCAGAAGAAGAAGCATACATTATCCGACTTACCCGTATATATGATGCGTATGTATATATATATATATATTATAGTAGAGGTCGTCGGAAAACCTTCTGATTCATGAACATGAAGAAAAAATGGGAAGGATGGACAAGGAAAGACTGGAGTGGCGTCCTCGGCCATCACGAAGGTTCTAAGTCTAGCTGGATGGCCATCGACGAAAGCTTGTATTGCAGAGCTCTCCTTGTACGTACGATATCTTGACGCAACGTCTTCTACCATCTGTGAGAGACTGTTGGACGATGAGGCTACAGTGTCTTCGCTTGTCGATGTTCATTGTCCGCGATTCCTCGCGGTCCTGGAACTATGAATTTGAGTCCAAATCCCAACTTTGGATAGGAATTCGTTGGTTAGGTTCTACGTGTGCGCAGAATCTCACCATTGGTGGTTTTTCTGTTTATCTTAGCATCCTTGGCTAATCGATGAACTCTTTGTTGATGAATATTCACTTCAATTAGACTAACGTAGAGGGCACCGCTGTTAGATTATCTTGAAATCGCACTATAACTTTTTTTATTGCAGATACAATTGCAATCAATCTCAACCGTATTTCTGGTTTTACAAATTTCGGACTAGCAGTGTCCGAATACGAAGATCATAAATTGGCAGCAATGCTGGAGGATTTTATCTCATAAACTCATTGAAATTAGTCTGGGTAGAGGCAATATGGAAAAACAGAAAACATGTACAGGTATACTGTCGACCGGAATTACTGAATTTTGCCACGTGTTGGTAAGGTTTCGCTGATTGATGAAGATCAAATAAGTAAGTGCATAATAATACTAATTATTAGTTTTGTACTGTCTCAAAACTACAGACTAATTTGAAATTCTCCCTCTCTGCAATTACATGCACTAGGCCACCCGTACGACATTTTCAGCCCATTAGGTTCCTGCATTCAACCGTAAACCATATTCTCGTCTAGGTTGATGATTATAATTATTACAGCGCCAGTGCCAATCCGCGACTTTTCAGTCGATGGTTTTGAGCAAACACAAAGGGCGAATGTTTTGTAAACGCCGTGTAGAGTGAGACTTGTGCTGGTAATTGGATGCCTCCGCCGCCGTCGCTACAGCTCGTCCTTCGCTCGGCGAAACCAACGAACGATTCCTGTCGTACACATTTATTATCACCGGCATCGACGCCGTGTTATACGAATGCGTCAGCACCAGAGATGGTGGCAGGCGACGACGTAGACCGCTCGCTGAATCTCGCTCCACTGGGACGAACAGCAGGAGAACAGGACAGACGGACGGGTGCACGGAATGAAGGACGGGTGAAGGGAAGGGAGGACTGACCGAAGCGGACAGACGGACGGACGAACAGAGGGACAACATGTCGGGAAGGAGAGACGGATGGAGGGGAGGACCGCAGACAGAGGGAGAAATGACGAGTGCACGGACGGATCGCGGACGGATCACGTCAGCGTGGAGAGAGAGAGAACACAAGGAAACGTTGTAAAAAGAATCGTCGACGCTTCGTTTTCAGCGAGACGTATGGAAGCACAGAGAACAATTTTTGCCAATTATTTTACATCCAGCCGATTGACGCCAGACGTATTTACCAAGTCGCAATTTGTCGTAGTTTGTCTCTTCGGACCATATAATTAATTTTGTCTCGGTCTTCAGGTTGTCGTGACGCCAGGCTTCTGTCCAAGTGGTGTGAGATCTGTTTGTCTGGCTGTCTGAAACGAGCGGTTTTCGTTGCACTATGTTTATATTTCACGATCGTATAATAACTGTTTACATTCAGCGCCCAACAGAGACTCGGTGAGCCTTTCAACATAGTCTGATGTTATTGACGCATTCTGACGGCATCAGAAGATGCACAGAATTTGAAATCGTGTTAAAGACAAAACCTAGAATAGATACATGTATGATGTATCCCGTTAAAATGTTTCTTATAATAATAACATTAGTGACCGTTTCAGATATTTCTATCTCTGTTAATTAATATTTAAGTCCCTGAGGAATCATATGTACCTTGGGCAATAAAACAACAACAACAACAACAACATCATCAATAACAACAACAACAACAACAATAAAAATAATAATAATAATTATAATTATAATAATAATAATAATATTATTATTATTATTATTAATAATAATACTAATAATAATAATAATAATAATAATAATAATAATATCTTGCACCTGAGGGATCATATATACCTCGGGTAAAAAAATAAAATAATAATAATAATAATAATAATAATAATAATAATAATAATAATAATAATAATAATAATAATAATAATAATAATAATAATAATAATAATAATAATAATAATAATAATAATATTAAGGAAACACAAAAAATATTCAGAACTCGATACGAGATATACCTTCGTACATATCGCCGTTGAAACATTGGGCCCTACCAACGAAAAAGGTCTCGTTTTCGTTTCCGAAATCGGCCGCCGACTGACGGCAATCACTAGCGACGCCCGCGAGACAGCCTTCCTCTTCCAAAGCATATCAGTAACAGTTCAACGCTTTAATGCAGTCGCATACCAGGGCACAATGTCAGGGCTGCCAGGGATCGAGGACCGGCGGGCCCATCCAAGCTAAACGTCATAACTCAATTGCTTTAATAGTTGTTTTAAAATAATAATAATAATAATAATAATAATAATAATAATAATAATAATAATAATAATAATAATAATAATAATAATAATAATAATAATAATAATAATAATAATAATAATATTAAGGAAACACAAAAAATATTCAGAACTCGATACGAGATATACCTTCGTACATATCGCCGTTGAAACATTGGGCCCTACCAACGAAAAAGGTCTCGTTTTCGTTTCCGAAATCGGCCGCCGACTGACGGCAATCACTAGCGACGCCCGCGAGACAGCCTTCCTCTTCCAAAGCATATCAGTAACAGTTCAACGCTTTAATGCAGTCGCATACCAGGGCACAATGTCAGGGCTGCCAGGGATCGAGGACCGGCGGGCCCATCCAAGCTAAACGTCATAACTCAATTGCTTTAATAGTTGTTTTAAAATAATAATAATAATAATAATAATAATAATAATAATAATAATAATAATAATAATAATAATAATAAAACCATCTGCGAAACATCTGCGAAGACTAGACTGTAATTAATGTTGAAGTCCCTGAGGGATCCTGTATACCTCGGGGCAAAAAAAAATAATAATAATAAATACGTGAATAAATAAATGAATAAATAATGCGAAATACAATCAGCTCATGGCTACTTACCACTTTGTCCCCTTGGCCTTCGAAACCATGGAAACGAAACCATAAATAACGACGGCCTGGCCTTTATCACGGCGCTTGGAAAGAGCCTGAGCACCATCTCTGGTGATGTACGAGAAATATGATACCTCTTCCAACGCCTGATGTTGACAATCCAACGCTTCAACTCAGTAGCTTTTCGCAGCACTTTCCCTGTCTCGAATCCTGAGGAATAGAGGCCGTTCCAGATTATTTACTTATTTTAATTAATATTTAAGTCCCCGAGGGATCATATGTACCTTGGGGCATAAAAAAATAATAAGTCCATGAGTGATCCTGTTTACCTCGGTAAAGAAAATAATTATAATAATAGTAACTTAATTTATCAATAATTTCAATGGTGCAAGGTGTTTCTCAGCTTTATGTTCCACCTGTAAATGAATAAATATTTGCAGCTACAAAATGAAATTATTTGCCATAATAATAATAATAAATATTTTGGTCATATTTAACTGGGGCGCTGCTATGTCATAACAGGAAGTTGAGTCTTATTGTCAGTGGAATTTAGGCCTACATTATGTACAGAGATTTACATTTTGCTTCGGTGCAGCATTTGTCATCAGAGTCGTTGGAAACTGTTTTTATGGACATGTTTACAGATGAGTTCAAAATACACGAAGCAAGAAATATGACAAAATAGCATCTTCGTTCGCTTAAAAACTTAGAAATCTGATGTTTTTCTTTGAAGCACGTAGGCCTAATATGTTGTTACGTGATTAATTTAATGTGATTTGTAGGCTAAATCGTGACATGAGAGCGGTATGATACATTGATGATGTCGTGTAAAAAATATCTTTTTAGGAACCTCTTGATGAGGTGCTTTGCATGCATTGCATGAAGTCTAAGTTGTTTATAGCCACAGTAACAGTAAATTACATCCGCTAAGATGGTGCAAGCACGACAGTTTATCGAGCATCGCAACTAGCCAGCTATTTACAAAGCGCTGCATAAGCGCTAAGCACTTTATTGAAGCAATAAACTAGACTTAACAGGCTTTCATATTAAGACTCTCAGTCTCTCCCATCGACGAAGAAATGCTTTTGCTAGCGGCAAATACTTGAACATACAATGGCAACGACTAACGAAAAAATAATCAACGATTGTATCATTTTGTATGCATGTCGTCGTAAAGTGGTAGACAGTGAGCAATGAATAGACACAGTTTTTGATTTAATTCCCGGTGTAAACGTTATTGCTGGTGAATTTGAGATGAAAATGTTAATCAGCGTTTCAGACGTCATATTCTGGCATCAAAACAACGAGTTAATCCAATTATCACTTTAATAGGCCTACGCACCAGAATTTGGGCGACATAATATTATTAGTTTGGTTTTAAATTCTGCTGCTCAAATTGGCTTTAAACACAGTTTCAATTTAACTTAAATTTAAAACTTCTTATTAGTTCCTATTTTATCGTTTATCAAGAAATTTTCGTACTTTTAACTTCAATCATTACCCTGCATGCAATTTATAAAGCAATTTTACGGCCTCTTGTTCTCCTCCATTATCGCTCATTCGTTCAAATACCTGGCATTGTTTATTCTGCGTTTTCTTCCTTTTCTTTTAATTAAAATCGAATAATTATACAGACCCGCATGGCACCTTTTAATTACACTACGCTTATGAATCGTTCCACAAGATGCAGACTTCTTGACATGGCTGCTGTAGACTACCGTATATATATATGCTTCGTCTGTGATACTCTGTTCGTTGTTTGAACTGGTCTTTTAATTAAAATCTAATACAATTTTTTACTGCACTTCGTAGCTCTCAAGTAGGCCTAGCCTACAGTGCAAAAACAACCATATAATAATCCGTAATCTAATACAAGACTTGGCCTCTATTTCCAATCAACAAAACTAATTGCATAGGCCTATGCTTCTTAACTAAATACAATAGTATATATATATATATATATATATATATATGGCCTAGTATCTACACCAGTTAATAAGTAATACTAATATTGATAGACTAGAATAATAATAATGATGACTGTTGTAAATAATAACAATACCAAAATGGTAATCGCTTCGAAAATTGCAGTAACAGGAAAAGCATTAAATGAAAAAGTATTAAAAGGAAGAGTTTCATTTATTTATCAATAAACTTTATATAGCTCGTCGCTAGAAACATGAATATTAGCATAGCTTAGATATTGATAAAATAGATGAGAAGGAGGGTACTCAAATACGTGTGCAGCGCACGTTTTTCAAACGTCAACTATACAGTATTTCAGTAATAGTGAACTTCTCAACTTTGTTTAATAATAGAGATTATTTGAAATAAATGGATTGAGGTACCTTTGATGTTAAGAGTGCACAATGCTCTACTAGTTGACCAGTTAGGCCCTTAATTTTATGCCATTGTGGACGATTTTACTGCTGGTGTGAGCACACGTCTTTTCACCAGTGATAGCATTTAAAGTTCCGAACATGAAACAAGTTGTTTTGCAACATCATGTCTGAACTTCATTATTGACTCCGTGGAGAGATTTGTAATAAACGGTCATTTCTTTGAGCCCTTTTATCATAACCGTCAAACTCTAAGCTTAACTAATCGACCGATATATCAACCGATTGGCTGCAACCGGCATATCCATTATATAAGCAATTACTAAACTAAAACATAAAAACCACTAAACAATTTAAACCGCACAAAAATTTGTAACAAAATATTTCGTAACTCGTGCAATTTCAAATTCGACAAACAATTAGCGAACCTCTGTGTAAACGCTCGAACGAACCCCAAATCTTCACGTTGTCAAGGGATACGCAACATTACATCGATTTTAGGATAAAATATATTTCATTCTCAAGCTATTTAGAAGCGCAGCATGACTCGCACAAGCCCTGTACCAACAAAAAGACGTCAGTCTCAGACAGCGAAAAAACTAGCAAAAAACTCATGAAGAGAACCACACGTCCGCCAACAACCGGTGACGGTTGACTGACTGTTGAGGAAGAAACCAGACGTCATCGACGCAGACAGACTACAGTCAAGAGACCGGCAAGGAAACGGTCACGCAGGACCAACAACCGAAATCCGGTCTCAACACAAAGTACACACAGTGCATGTTTTATAACGTTGACATATCCCACCAAATTTACAGAAGGCTTACAACGTATACAATAACTCTACACTCCTACTCCGTTTGTAACTGTATACATTATGTATATAACTATATATGTATATATGTATATATGTGTATATGTATATATATATATATGTATATATGTGTATATGTATATATGTGTGTGTATATATATATGTGTATATGTATATATGTGTGTGTGTGTATATATATATATATATATATATATATATATATACACACACACACATATATACATATACACATATATATATACACATATATATATATACACACATATATATATATATATACACACACATATATACATATACACATATATATATATACACACATATATACATATACACATATATACATATATATATACATATACACATATATACATATATACATATATAGTTATATACATAATGTATACAGTATACCGTATATGGCGGGAAGATTGCAGACGAGATGAGAAACCTATAGATTGCCACAGTATATGGGGGATTCGTCGTCGTCCTCGGATGATCGGTTGAGTAGCGCGTGCTCTCCAATTGAACTCTGCGCTCTTCTTCTCGTTCTTCTTCTTCTTCTGCTTCGACTCAGGTGATTTATCTTCCGGGTGTCGTTGCGTAAATAACGACGACGTCTCTGCGCATCTTATTTGTTGCTAGACGACCGTTGCTGTCGCCTTCCGCTCTGGCTTGGCAACAGTGTAGCCACTTGGTGTTCATTAGATCTGTGTGCGTGTCTGTATCTCTCTATATCTCTCTGTCTGTGTGTCTGTCTGTGTGTCTGCGTGTCTGTCTGTCTGTATGTCTATCTGTCTGTCTCTGATTGTTCGGACTCTGCCTCATTTGTAAGTTCCCAGTAACCTTTGTCCTCAAGTTGTCTTCGAAGATCACGGTTCACTTCTCATCTCGTTTATGCTGTTCATTTCTGCCGTTCAATTTAGTCGTTTGATAGATATGCTGCTGACCCATGACGGCACACTGAGTTTTAGGATACTGTGTTTCTAGCACAGAACGTTTGAAGGATTCCTAAAGGTGTCATATCAATGCTCGTATAAATAGGACTCATAACTGATGTAAATTTGTTAGACGTTGTTTATTTAGCCCAACAGTGGGTCAATTTCTTGCTTCGTTAGTATTCTAACATTCTAGCTGTCTAGGTCCGATATTACGTTTCAGTAGAATTGGTATAATAATATTATAAGGAGTAGAAGAAGAGCATGTCCCTTGAGCAAGCCCATAGGCAGCCATGGGTATGAGGTGCTAACAACATCCTTTTCTTAACCTCGGCACATGAGAACGGGTGGCCAGTCCTCTCCCTCACCATCTCATCTTCCCACCGACCGTGTACGGTCAGTGTACTCGTTATAGATGAGTTTGTTTGGGGGCGCACTCGGAGCAGAAATCTCGAACCATATTTCTGCCCTGCTGGGGATTTGAATCCTTGACCCCTCGATTGACAATCCAGCACGTTAACCTTTAACCCATATGCACCCACATAAATATATAAACGTTTAATATATATATATATATATATATATATATATATATATATATATATATATATATATATATATATATATATATATATATATATATATATATATATATATATATATATATATATATATAAGAGCTTAACTTGTTAGGACGTTGTTCTTCCATAGTCTGATGTTGATCTTCTTATTCTGTTCATATATCTTCTAAAATAAGCGTTTTATTAACATATTTTATTATGAAAAAAAAAATAAAAAGAAGAATATCCATGGGAAAAGATGCATTTTACAAAAGAGGAGAGCTGATGAGAGGAACCTTAAGCAAGAATCTAAAGAAGAGAATGGTGAAGACACTGGTGTGGAGTGTGGTGCTGTACGACTCCGAGACATGGACAATGAGGAAGGACGACATAAAAAGATTGGAGGCCTTCGAGATGTGGGTGTGGCGCAGAATGGAGAGAGTTAGCTGGGTGGAACGGAGGACGAACGAGGAAATCCTGCAAATGGTAGAAGAACAAAGATCACTCATAAGTACTATACGCGGACGACAAAGGAAATGGATCGGGCACATCCTAAGGAGTGAGACACTGCTAAGAGACATCATGGAGGGAAGGATGGAGGGGAGAAAGACGCGAGGAAGACCGAGGGCAATGCTGCTAGACTGGATGATGACAAAAGAAGAAGGATACAGTGGACTGAAGAGAAGAGCACAAGACAGAGAACGATGGCGTCATTGGTCATACGAACCTGCCAATGGGCAGAGAACATAAAGATAAGATATCTTCTAAAATAAGCGTTTTATTAACATATTTTATGTGAGTTCAAATCAAGTAGACTTCGTCTATACATGCAGTCTTTCCGCTTACATCTTATACTGGTCTAATTATTTGAATTATTTGAATTATTTTCTGTTGAAATTCTGAAATGCGGTAAATGGGCTCTGCGTTCTTTTTTCTTGTCATTGTTCTCAGTTCAAACTGTCGTCTGGCTATTTTTTTTCTTTGCTCTCTTTTTCTATAGACTTTCCGCTGTGAAAGAGCTGCACGTTTCTATAAATATAATATGTATGGTTATATTTGTATGGCGACTGTTTTGCTCACTTCTCAGTTTCCGGTTGTTGTTCTTATCACTGTTCTCTGACATTTAATTTCCGCAGTGTTCGTTTATTGGCTCAGACGAAAGCCACTCGCCTGCTTCTAGATTATTAGTCACCTGTTAGCTGCCACAGTCGCCAGGACTTGTTTGACACAAGACAGACAGACTCTCCCATTCACTTGCTCACTCATTTACTCACTTGCTCAATTGGTCCCACGCACCCACCCACACACACAAACACACACTCGGTCACTCACTCACTCATTCTCTTAGAGCAACATGCAGCCAGAGGCGTCTACACCGTAGAAACCGTGGAGTAAATGCTCCATCCAAGAAATAGGGGGAGATCTGTCAGTGTGTGTGTCACCATTTTAGGGGGAGAGGAAGGAAGCGGGAGGGGAAAAAGAAGGGGAAGAGGGGAAGTTGCTCCAATGACTTAGGGGGGGGAAAGACGCCCCTGCATGCAACCATCTTTGCTCCATGTTTCTCAAGCGTGTCAGCGAATACTTATTAACCAGATTTGCGTGCAGAGCCGTAGACGTGTTCCGTTGACGTGTTGGCGCGCTTGCTTTTTTATGCTGAAATCGGCGGCAGTATTTCTAGGAAGAGAGCTGTAACGAGTTTCGTTTTGTAATTGATGTGAATCAGGTGACAGTTGATTGTCCGAAGATGTGGGTGAGTTGGAAGACCATAGACATGGGACGTCCGCCACTGAACCTCCTAGAAGTCGTCTCTCTCTCTCTCTAATTCTATTAAGCACCTATACGTCACGCGATATTAGCCGCTGTGCATCGTCGACGTCCGTCTTTATTACGCAAAGAATGCGACGGAAAGGGAACGGTCCGGCTTCTCCAGCTACGATATCTGACAGAATGAAGATTTACTCCGGAGCTGATGGGAAAAAGCGCCACCGTCGCCGCCGCAACCCATGGCAAGGTGGGGGACATGCCGACGGTCGGTGGGTGGGTGGGTGGGATGTCAGATGACTGCGCACGATAAATCGTTCCCGATTGCATGACGATAACGATTCAGAGTCGAAATATACTGTACGATGTGTTCACACGTAAATGCCTCTAATCCTCTGCAATGCTATGATTCAAATAATGTCCGTGGAAACCTCAGCAACGCAAAAACATATCGACGCGTGTATATGAATAGGCATGTGTGTTTGTGTGTGTGTGTGTGTATGTATGTATGTATGTATGTATGTATGTATGTATGTATGTAAGTATGTATGTATGTATGTATGTATGTATGTATGTATGTATGTATGTATGTATGTATGTATGTATGTATGTATGTATGTATGTATGTATGTATGTATGTATGCATGGATGGATTGATGGATGGATGGATGGATGGATGGATGGATGGATGGATGGATGGATGGATGGATGGATGGATGGATGGATGGATGGATGGATGGATGGATGGATGGATGGATGGATGGATGGATGGATGGATGGATGGATGGATGGATGGATGGATGGATGGATGGATGGATGGATGGATGGATGGATGGCTGAATAGATGGATGGATGGATGGCTGAATGGATGGATGTATGGATGTATGGATGGATGTATGGATGGATGTATGGATGGATGGATGGATGGATGGATGGATGGATGGATGGATGGATGGATGGATGGATGGATGGATGGATGGATGGATGGATGGATGGATGGATGGATGGATGGATGGATGGATGGATGGATGGATGGATGGATGGATGGATGGATGGATGGATGGATGGATGGATGGCTGAATAGATGGATGGATGGATGGCTGAATGGATGGATGTATGGATGTATGGATGGATGTATGGATGGATGTATGGATGGATGGATGGATGGATGGATGGATGGATGGATGGATGGATGGATGGATGGATGGATGGATGGATGGATGGATGGATGGATGGATGGATGGATGGATGGATGGATGGATGGATGGATGGATGGATGGATGGATGGATGAATGGATGGATGGATGTGGGTGTGGATGGATGGATGTGGGGGTGGATGGACGGATGGATGGATGTAACTATAAATGTAAGTCTCCGATATTTCTAAGCGTCACACAAAGCAGCGTCGGAGAAACCAACTTAAACACTAGCGCTATATCAAATTAAGTCCTACGGAACCAGATTGTTTGTTTGGTATCGAAGCCAGGTGAAAATCTGGAGGCGACAGCAGGGTGAGAATTGTCAGGGTGTTGGGGAGTTCAACCCCCTAGTCTTTCTTAGGACTCCATAGTAAAGTCTTCATTGCACACCCCAACTCCACATGAATCAAGGTCTAACCCCCCCCCCAGTCTTTTTTCTACAATTCTCATACTGGGCGACAGCACGGGTCAAAGCGTTCTGGGTTCTTTTTTATTTGCTTTATTCGAGATGAGACAATGTTATAGAAAGGAAGTTGCAGTTGTAGTCGAGTTTGGAGCGGTCCACAGTTGATGGGACTTTTGCGCAGGTACTTTTTAAAAATAAGTATGGATCGCAGTGAACGGTGGTCATGAAGATGCATGTTGCAAGTGAGTGATAACCGAGATCCACTGTAAAAGACCAGAAGGATTAAGTTAGTTTGCCTGATCATTCTCGGAGGTCACTATGATCAACATTATGTTTTCAAGGGTTGAGCCAAAGAAGGTTGGTTGTCACCCAGACTGATGTCTTGGTGATGATGTTACGGCGATAATGAAAATGCGTCTGAAGAGGAGTTAAGGAGGGAGGGGAGAAAGACCTGAAGAGTTGTGTGTCATCAGCGTGGAGGATGTCATCAATAGACGATGAGCAGATGAGTCCTCTGTTCAAATTGGAACTGCGTGCCTCTCAGTAAGCCTCTGCCTTGGTGCTGCTTTTGACACTGCTGACCGCTGATAGGCCTACTATACCTCATAGGCGCCGACTTTTGCTTTTGTCTCTGGGTGCCTGGGTCCCAGTGCATATTTTAAGATAATTCTCTCCTAAAAGTTTTGACGACCTTTTTTTTAGGAATTCATCCCCCCAAAATATGACGACCTTTTTTTAGGAATACCCAAAAAATTTCTGTTGTAGTTGTACTTCTCAAGTTGTGAGATTAGCTAGTTGTAAAAAAAATTGAATTTAAGGTCCAAATTCTTCTGGGTGCCAGGCCCCCACTGAACTTTCTCTTTGGGTGCATTGGCACCCAAGGCCCCCAAGCAGTCGGCGCCTATGCTATACCTTCTAGATCAACCGATCCGGTAATAAGAGTATACGGGACAGGAGAAAGCTACAGGTGAAGGAGACAAGATTGCAGCACGACATAAATTTCATCTGCAGCGTTATTTTTCAGATGGCAGCAGCCAGAGCGGGTGCTGGGATAAATGCTGTTCCACTTAGCGACCGACAAATACGGACAGCTGGACGGCGAGCATCGGGAGACGCATGTGATGATCCAATTAGCTTGGATTTCCTGTCAGCGCAGCGAGATAGGCGGGCTAATAGGACGACTTACACCTGTCCGCTTCAATTCCATTCTAATGGATTGAAATAACGAAAGACGTTCTTCACTTGCCCTTCGTGTTTAGCTCGGCTGGAAATGTGAATTATAGTCTCTATAATCCGGTTATAGGGACATCGCCTTGACACCGCGCTGACCTCGTGATGTGCAGCTGTTGTGGTTTAAGCGCAGTGCGTCTCAGCTTATTACTGCCTGATGTTGCCCTCAATTATATGCCCCTTCATCCATTATACAGTCTGTTCTTGCGTTCCTTTGACTAAGTAAAAATTTATAGGGCATATAGAAGCGCTCCCGGATTGTATTGTGAAGGAGTAAGTAAATGAGTCAAAGAAATGACACAAAAAGGAGATAGAAAAATACGAACTGACAAACAGAATGATCGATAGTAGGCCTAATTGAAGATAGAAAAATACATCCAGAGGCACAAGGACAACAGTAAAGCATGTTTTTTTTTCTATTCTTCTATCACGCCTATAGTGACGAATATATACACTGTGCCCGGAAAAATGGATCCCTTATGGTAATGTGAAAACGGCTTTAGAGTTTTAAAAATCGATGAATATTTACTAGTTATTTTTATAGTACCATAAGGGATCCTTTTTTCCGGACGCAGTGTAAAATCAGACCAATATATCAAAACATATTGCAAGAGAATGTAAAGAGAATTAAGAGAGTGTGTATAATGTTTATGTTTGCGTGACAATTAGCCACAAAGGCACACGAACATAGGCTAACCCAGCGCAAAGCAAAGCTCATTGGCAAACAAACAAACATAAAACATGGACAAACAAACATACAGACGCAGACAAACATACAGACGCAGACAAACATACAGACGCAGACAAACATACAGACGCAGACAAACACAAAGAACAAGAAAGAACCAGAAAAATACAGAGAACAAGAAAGAACGCGAGTTTGATTTTGTTGGTTGTGCTATGCAGGAATTTCAGCGTGCTCAAGAGGTTGCGTTTCATCGATGCAGCCACCTGACGAGGTTATAATAGAGAGACTGGCTTTGGAGAGGTTAGCATACACCAGTGAGAAGCTTTAAGAGATTTTTTACGACCCGCTGGGGACAACGGGTGGGCGAAATATGATATCCTTATAGATGCAAGAGAGAGGAGGATTGATGGACATGTTTGTATGAGAACGTCGTAGCATAGACTCAGGCTCTCGGCAGCAGAAAGGAACCGAATTGTCGTGAGCGAGACGGGGTTACAATATGTCACCGAATTCCAATATCCGCTGGCGAAAATTTGATTAGAATGAAGATGATCCTAAATCAGGTCGACTTATAAATCGAATATTGCATTCAGTGAGAGGAGGATTACTCTCAAGAACGCCACAACAGAATCGAAAAAAAAACGATGAACGGATTTTCGATTTAGGGAGAAGACTTAACGAAGATTTAGAGATAGAGGCAGTCAACTGACAATACTTACAGATATAGAATTATAGATGCAATATAATACAACATAATTCAATAAGATACATTGTAATGCAATACGATATGGTACAATAAATATGTAATACAATACAATGCAATACAACTGCATTTAATATTTTGATATTTCCCGCCTTCAAAAGTTTAGAAGTGCACGTACGATAGCCTAATACGATAGAACATCGGTCACGGTGGCTCTGAGCAACTGTCAGTGAGGAACTTGCTCAAGGTCCCTACCCAGTGAGCGTCTAGGTGGAGGCTCGAACCCAACCCCTACGCGTTACAAGACGAGCGCTCTAACCTATCGGAAACCCGTGTAACGAAATGTATTACAGTACAACACAATAAAAAATATAGTGCAATGCAATACGGTCATTATGGGGCAGTACAGTGCAGCTCAGGGCAATGCGGGACACTGGAGTAGAGGAGGCCTAGTCTACAGGGCAGTGCATTGTCTTTTTACAGAGCAGTAGAATACAGTACAATGGCGCATAGCAACGGAAAATCGGTCTAAAGAAGGAAGATTGGAAAGAGAACGAGACACAGAGATACATAACCAGAAAGAAAGATAGACGGACAACCCCTGAACAGGACGCAGCGCTCGTGAATAAGCCGGTGTCCTGCCCTTAGCTATTAAATAGAGCTTTAGAAATTCAGCTTACGATACGATACGAGAGAAAAAGACATCGAAAGACGGTAGACCTACCGCAGACACATGCGGATAGCTGCATTAAGCTCTTTCTAAAGACGACAGGTAGATTTGGGTATGTTTGCACCTGCAGACCTGTACCAAGAAGACCAGACAAATAGCTTATATAGGCCTAAGAACTTAATTATTCTCAGACGCACCTGTAGTCACACCGAGAGAAGATGCGCCAACTGCAGATGTACTTCTAAACGTAAATAGATCCATGGCTGGCGTAGTTTAATCAAGCGCCATATTTGTGTTTACGGGGCCAATGTTGATAGGTAAGTAGGCCTAGATTAAAGTAATATTCGGTACAATCCATTTAAGTAGATGTATACTGCAATCAGATGCGCAGTCCTCTGGTTTCTGATCTCATGAATCGGAAACAAATTGTGCTTAAAATTTAATTAGCACTTCAAATAGACCGATCCTCAACAGTCAGTCACATGTTATAGCTGCGACTTGGTCAGATTGTAGCAGAAACATAAAGCACTAGGCAGAAGATCCTAACAAGCTATCGTTCAGTGCTGTTGACATGAAAATAATATCATGAAATTAATCGGTATTTTCAATTTCTATTAATAGTACATCATAAAGCTTTAGGTTAATTGCAAAGGTGTTTATTTATCTCAACTGAAGCCTCCCAGAAATGTGAACCCGATGTCGTAAATATAACAAGTTTATTCGGGCAGCCAATCAATAAGTGCATTCTATTGTCATTTTGAATAAATCGATTAATCGAATTAGCAACGAATCAAGCGTTTAGGCCTACCTCAGGACTTAGTAGCCTAAGCCAATCAATTAGGAATCCACCAATTAGGCATTTAAGCGTCGTAATTTTTAACTGCAGTAGTATGTTTGTGGTAACGCACCGGTCAGCAGGAACTGTTTCTATTAAGAAGACGCTTAGAGGTTTTCTCAAGCCTTGACAAAACGATGTTAACTTTCAGTAAGTACAGCAAGGTCATCGGTCAGACTATATGGAAACCATAATAGTGGATAATGGATCCACACGTCTCTATAGTTTTCATATAACTGATGAAGGTACTAAAAAACGTTTTATCGCAACTAGTTAGATGCAAATCCTGTATCGTCATTCAGCCGTCTGCAGCAATCGATTAGGTCGTATGGGCGAATGAATCCTCTCCGGTCGACCTGTCTGGCTTTGTCTCTCTACCTCCCTGGTCACCAGATGTCGCTACTCCAGCGATAGCCGCCTGAATATGAGCGCAATATATTTCGCCAAAGCCCAGTAGAAGCCGTTTTCAATAAGTATTTACGATGAGGCCTTGAATGTTAATAATTTCTCAAGGAGGAGGATTGACGTAGACAGCTTTTTATGACGCCTGTTAGCCTTGGTTCGTTGCCAAATATCAATTCTTTGTTTTTATTAGGAAGACGCTTATCACTGTCCCAAATCACAAGACGGACTAAGATAAGGTGGCCTTTATACCCTATTGTTGCTTCACAGAGGCCCTCGTATCTTATTATAACGAAAGACAAGTTCAGCAGCTCCACCACCCGACACCGAGATTGTGGACAGATAAAAGATTACTGTGACCGCATGCCACATTTCATATGAGACTGCGGCGTGAAAACCACAAAATAAAGGTGGTACTAACAAATCTCTTACTATTATCTATTCTCTATAAAGATCAGCCCTAGCAGCACCCGCATACGGATCACATTGGAACCTCAGTAGAACGCATATGGATGCCATCAACTGTTTGTGGACATGCTGATGGACCACCGAGATGGCTCTGTGGTTGTCTACCTGGCAGGGAGATGGCTCTGTGGTTGTCTGCCTGGCAGGGAGATGGCTCTGTGGTTGTCTGCCTGGCAGGGAGATGGCTCTGTGGTTGTCTGCCTACAGTTGCTATTCTGGTCACAATAAACGACCTGCACGCTCGACTCACTCCAATTCTATTAACATACTTTGCCACATTTAATATTGCCGGCACCTAGTAATAGGCCTATAAATCAACTTTATTCGTCAAAGCAATAATGTTAAGTTTCAAGTGATAATCTTTATTTTCGATTCTTAGCTTTCACTTGCCTACTTCCCGTCCTTCCTGCAGAACCAGTCCCACCTTAATTACATCTAAACAAATAACAATGTAGGCCTACTTCCGCTTCTGTGGCAACACGTTATCTGTTCTGACCCGATGCAATTTTCCCTGACAGGCACTTTGTCGCTCGGAAGAATAGACCCACGCCTGTACAAGAAAACGGACGATGAAGACGACGACTACGAGGTGCCGGATAATCACGTCGGACGCATCTGGTTCGGTGTCGAGTATGAACAGCAGACGGAGAAGCTGATGGTTACCTTAATTAAGGCCAGGAACCTTTCTGGTCGACTGGGCTCTACGAATCCGTCCGGTGGAGATCATTTCGTCAGGTAAGACAGACAGACAGACACAAAGACAGACAGACACACACAGACACACAGACACAAATACACTTAGACAGACAGGCAGACAGACATACATACACATAAAAACACACACAGACACATACACTCAGACAGGCAGACAGACACCAGACAGACAGACACATAGACAGACACACATACACGCAGAAGACACACAGACATACACAGCAACAGACAGACACGGGCACAGGTACAGAAGAGATACAGAGACACAACAGACGCGCTGAAAGAAAGGTATACCCTATTAGACGTGCACGAAGAGAAAGAATAGGATGACTCGCGAAAGTAAGACAAAGAGAAAGAGATAGAGGGACAAGGAGAAGGCGAGAGAGACACTGCAATGGAAAGAATTGCACTGGAATATATATAGAGCAAGCTGTTCGTGCGGAAGAACCGCTTTTGATAATCCTCGTAGTGAGAAGCAACTAAGGATGCCGATAAGTTGGTGAGTTATATTATCTCTTGGAAAACTGTATTTGAACCCTTGGAAGCTTATATTTAGCCTTTAGTTGGGTCTTAAAAGGCTATAATGTTATATCTAAATGCCCACGCGCATACGAAACTGTAGCCTAATTGTTAACCTTTAGCAAGCACGCTGAATAATGGAGGTCTATATATTCCTGATAAACGGTTGTATTAGCCTACGCTTCACCCTAACATCCGTGTATTTTCAGTTTCATATTCAATGCAACCAAAACATTCCCTTTAGTTCATTTAGTGTAGGTCTACGTTTTATGTTCATTTTCAATCTGCCTACGTCAAGTAGCCTACTACTATTTCACTGAAACGGCACTACATTCCATTTACAATCATATAATCATATAATCACATGTAATTTCCTCTAATATCATTTTCTAAATCTGTCCGGAACCTCGGTGTCATTCTTGACCAGGAACTAACCTTTACTAAGCACCTCTCTTCTCTGTCTCGCTCCTATTTCTACCATCTCCGCCAGCTTAGGGTTGTTGCTCGCTCTCTCTCTCAGCCTCTGCTGCTTCAACTCTTATCCATGCCTTTGTTTGCTCTCGTTTAGATTATTGCTCTTCTCTCTACACCGGTCTTCCTCAAGCCCGACTGTCCTTCTTTGAGAGGGTTCTTCGGTCTGCGGCGCGTCTTGTTGGCTCCATACCTCGCTATGGCAGTGTATCCTCCTACATGCATCATACTCTTCATTGGCTTCCCATCCGGCAGCGTATCCCGTATCGGCTTTGCTCTCTCGCCTGGCAATGTGTTTTGGGTATGGCTCCTTCCTACCTATGCTCCGTTTTTACTCTCTCTTCTTCTCTTCCGGGTAGCTCAGCCCTCCGTTCCTCTTCTCGGGGCGACTTTATAGTCCCATATACCCGCACTGCTATAGTATGCAGCGCCGAGCATTCTCTGTCGCTTGTCCAACTGCGTGGAAGGACTTACCATCTCTCCTTCGCCTATCTCCTCGTACTCACCCGTCTTCTTTTTACGCTCTATTGAAGACTTCTCTGTTTGATTAGGCCAGGCTTGGGAGTGCCTCTGAGTAGAGCCCTTGAAGAGGCGATATATAAATTCCATGAATGATTGCTTGATTGATTGATTGATTAATTGATTGATAATAATCAGCTCCATAGACAAAGAGAAAGTAACTGCCCTCGTTCTTCTTGATATATTTGCCAGTTTTGATAACAGAGATCATGAAATATTCCTTCACTGCCTCGAACTCTGATGCGGCCTTTCTGCTCTCGATTGGCATACATCCTACCTGCACGCTCGTACTCAATAAACTCGCATCGATCATTCGATTTCTGCGCCCATAATTAACTGAAATTGCTGTTTCCCACGAAGTTCTGTACTGGGCCTGCTCCTGTATACGATGTACATCTCCCCTCAGTTCATTATTGATGGTTACTTACTGATAATTAAATAACCATTTGTATGTTGCTGATACCCAACTATTCCTATCATTTGACAATTCTACATCTGATCTTGCTATTCAGCTGCTTTCGTCCATTTTCGTTAATACCGATCTAGTCATGGATGACTAATAACAAACAAATCCTTCTAAGACCGAATTCCTCCTCTCAAGCACAAGTCATCAACTCCACAAATTTGATTGATTCACCTAACTTCACTTGGATGGATTCCTCGTTGATCGCTCTAGATGTGCCCTTAACGTGACTTACTGAAAAGGCGCTATACAAGTGTTCTGCTATATAAATGTGCTCGAAGTTTGAGGAAAATCTTCGACTCCCCCTTGTCATTTTCCACAGTGTTCAAGCAATAAGCAAATCAGTCCATTTTCTCGTATACGTTATAGGCCTATTCGTAAAACCGTATACAGGCTATCTTACTGTTCTTACACGCCTCAAGCTTTCTTGGTTTCACTGACACATATCCTGATTTACAGTCGATTGGATTATTGTAACTCACTTTTCATGGCATCGCTAACAGTAATTTGCACAAAATCAAAATTCTATGGCTAGAACCATAGCAAAGAACACTAAATATCAGCGTATCACATACCCTTCTTGCATTCATTACACTGACTGCCTGTAGGTGAGCAAAGAATCCATTTTAAAATCTGTCTGTTATTGTCCAAAAGGCATTACATGTAAACCAGCCGACCTCTCTGTTCCTTGCTCACCCCAATATTGTACTCTATCCTTGATATATCAATTAAGAATGTATAACAGGACTTAGCGAAGGTAACGAAAAATTTGATGTAATTAAGACATGAAGCTTGCTTAGTGCAAATGAATTTATTTTAGAAAAGGGTGGATTGTGGAATTGGACTCGATTTGATTACACATGGAAGGGTTCATCTAGACTCTAGAGAATGGATTAAAGTCACCTAATGTGAATAAACGACAGTCGGCACCAAAGCACACGTTTCTTTCAGCTAGCTCTGCTAGTGATTTGAATACGAAATGGAGCATCTTAGCTACTATGCTGCTGCTTAGAATCAGAAATAGGTGTGTCGGGATTGTCTAATATTACAGTTGTATTTATAAGGGCAGAGGAACCGAGTCGAAAGACTGCTTAGAATCGGAAACAAGTGACAGATTTATAGACCTATATACGCATGGGCGGCGATCCCGCGGGTCGAAGGGGACAAGACCCCCACCTTTAACAGTGGGGGACGGACACACTATATATATATATATAGAGGTGGCCCCACATTTTGAAGAAACACCATAAAAGGTCACCAAATTCGCGCTGGAAAAAATTTTCACCTCGGTTTTGACCAGATCAGTTCAAAAGTGTCGCGTGTCTCCCACCTGTTAAACAAGACCACCGCCTGTGTATATAAACGCACCTATAGGCCTATAATTATAGTCGCCTGTATAGACCCTATTTACTAACGCAAAGTGCTATACTTCGAATGGAAATCGTTGTCGTTAAACCCTAACGGTTATACTTAACGGTTATTTACGTAAATCAAGTAAACCTTTATATGCGGCGCAGTCAGACTTCGTCGATCGGCGAGTGATCTGCGAATGTCTTATGGTTATGTAGAACACCTGTTCTGAATGCATCGCATTTGCCCATAATCGTTCGTCTGCTGACCTGCAATGCTTTTCTCGTAATTGGAAACGCCCAATCAGCGCCGCGTCCTGGAAGTCAAGCGAAAGACAGAGTCAGTCAGTCGTGTTAGAGACGCAATCAGTCCGCATGCATAATGGGATTGAGCGTCTACGTCGCCACAGTTCAACGAATGTCGACACAATCCACCACCACCGCCGCCACCACCAAAAAGAATGATGCAAAAGCGTCGGAATAACGGGGAGGGGCATCGTGCGTTATGGGATCTCGTCCAAATAATTCCTCGCGTCTCCACAAGAAGAAGAAGAAGACATGACGAAAGTGCTAAAGACGGCATTTGCAATTCGTAAGAGCGACGAATCGACCGCTTGTGAACCTGTTTACGAGATTTAGACGCCAGCGATTACCGCGGCCAACGCGTAGGATGGGCGCTCAAAAAAGACGACTGGCCGGCGGTCGGTCGAGACGGGCGAGCGGGCGAGATAGAGTCGTGCGTGACAGACGGACAGCCGTCGCCTGACGGGCAACTGATCGGGCGTTGTATACGACGCCAGAATGATTCTAACTAATCGAATAAAACAGAAATGATTTGATCAGCGACCGACGCTAACGGTGAAATACTGCATGCAAATGCAGTGTCTAAGTTGAAGGGGTTTTGCAGAGCGACGGACGCGGCAACAGGGAATGCATGCATGGAGCAGGAGAAGTAGGAAGAGGAGGGTGGATGCTGATTGGATGGCGACGAAGGGTCAGCAGTTCAACTGGAGGAAAAGCTCTCGCTGGGCGTCCTCGTATTCTTTATAAATCATGCATCGTATAAAAAAACTGTTGTCCTTGGTGAATGAGGCGATTAGAAGGAGTCACCCGCAGTGAATCTGTAGGTGTCTATAATCACCATCTGTCTCTGTAGCAGTCCGTGTCCGTTTGTCTGTCTGTGTCTTTATCTCAGACTGACGCTGTCCGTTTCTCTTCGTCTCTGTTGTTTCTCTCCGTTTAGTCTCTGTGGAAAAGCAGACGTGTGTTTAGACCATGCCCGATTATAATAACAATAACATATATATATATATATATATATACCAGAGAAAAACGTGTACCCGGTACATGTTTGTTGATCGGTCGTCTTCCATTTCAATCTGAGGAACACGTTAGACGGATCGGTACATTTCTCTGAAAGTACATTAGGCGTCGTTTTATGATCCATCTAACGCGCTCTTTACTCATTTATGACTAAGAAGACATTGACGCAGTAATGGCATCCGTTTAACACGTCTTAACGGCCACAAGTGACAACGACGATGACATCGCCGACGAACACCCGCATGCCTTGCATATGGAGCGACCCTTTCGGGTGAACTGTATGTCCTGTCAGAGGTCTGATGTATAGATGAGCATTCTATATTTTTCTTGCAATGTTTCATAGGGTCTATTTACTACCAGACGAAAGACGTTATCTCCAGTCGAAGTTTAAGAAGAAAGCCTCCAATCCGCAGTTTGAAGAAAGTTTTGTTTTCCAGGTACTTAGGCTAACTATCTATCCAAATCGTAAGCCTTCTATTACACGGGACTGATTCTTCTTAAGAAACTTATGAACGGCTATGTAGCATTTTCTTAGACTTACTTAACCTGAAAAGTCTTGCTTCCAATTGATGCTTCATAAATATCAGGCCTTATAATGTCTTCAGCTCATTAAGAAACGCACTATGCTGCTAATTGAAGCAGCTCATATTTCGCATCGTTGCCATTCGGCACAATTAATAAAAGTCTACAATTGTGCATTATCATTTGGCTTATAATTTTGTTTTTCCTAATTTTGTTGGCTACTTCTTTGCTGGTAACCACGGAGCTGGCAGAGTCAGGGTTTAATCAAAGAAGCATAAGGCCGTTTTAGATATGCAAAGTCGAAACTGCGTCTTCCCTGTGCGGATCTTTCAGAAATCGTGCATATATGGTTCTGGAGTGCCAGTTGTTTACGTGTGGCTTAGGCCGACATGCAACAAACAGCAAAACTGACGGCAAACCGATTTTAAGTAAGTAGGTAAGTATATTCTTTATTAGACCAGCTGCCAAACAGCACTCTGGTGAACAACATCTGTTAAATAGATCTTCTAAAGTTAATAAACAAACATACATTGGTATATATATACATAGCATTAACCATAATATGTATAGGGCCTATATATATATATATATATATATATATATATATATATTACTATATAGCATAAACACTTGCTTTACCTGATATGTTTAGCGCCGTTCTGTTAACATACTTACTAATTAATAGAAAGTAGGCGTAGGCTATACTAAGTAAAATTCCTATTTTGAAATCTGTTACTTACGTTGCACATCGGTACTATTAACATTGATGTGTGCAAATTGCGCCGTTGTCTAATGCACAAGTCATCAACTGATGCCTAGTGCAACTTGTATTTTGTCCAGACATTTTTCGTATATAGATTAGACATCATTGGCAAATTCCAGAAGTATGTGCCTTAATAACCTAAAGCAGTACAACCATATGTTCCTATTAGCCTATGCAAACTTAAGCTACTGCTGCTGTTGTTTGCTTTTTGGAAGTAAAATTATATATTTGTGCTTCGATCATTCGCAGGTTTCAAACAAGACCTTGGAGGAGCGTGTCTTAAAGCTGACGGTCTTCGAAGCAGATAGACACAAACGTAACGTGGTCGTAGGTCACGCACTCTACCCAATGAAAGACCATTATGGAAACGAGAAAGTCGTACTCTGGCGAGACTTGGAACGAGAACTTACCGAGGTTAGGTCTCCGTGGCAATTTGCGCTCATCATAAACGGCAGCAGGCTCGATGTTTAGTGTTCACGTTTCTTTACAGGTTGTCTTATTATGATTATAACTCCAAATTCCGAAAGGGCTACTACTTAAAAACTATGTGCACAATATCCGTTTATTCAAGTCAGAATGGTTGCCCTGAGTTCGCTTGTGAAGAACGATATCCAGTTTCCTAGAGTCCAACAACGCTTCAGTGAGTTAGCTGAGGTGTTTAGGCGCTGCCTAAATATGCCGGCGACAGATGAAACGAAAGATTTGGTACCAAGCACTTGACCAAGTCACGTGCACATTTGCACAACAACAGAGAGCAACAGAGAGCAACAGAGAGCAACAGAGAGCAACAGAGACAACAAAGAGCAACAGAGAGCGTTGAATATATTTCATTTGCCCTCAGGCAACTTCCTTCTCCAATCGGCACTGCATAAGTGACTAACTTTAAGTTAATACTTAATTAGCGTAAGATATTTTACTTCCAGAAATGTTGAGCACTGATAGGATACGGCCTGTTAAAGTGCAGCTCGGTCCCGAGATACTCGTGTCCGCAATGTTGAATGCAATTAGCTTGAGCTTGAACAGTAATCGTCTTACAACGTAAGAGACACAGCAAGACGTTCTGAAAAGAAAGTAGTTACATTCTATGGACTTAGGGCTTAGGCAGAAGCCTAAGAGCTTAGGCAGATGCCAACATTTTGGGCTTTATATTTGCACACAAATTTCAAATGCAAGGTAAAACTGTCTTGATCGTCTCTACACTGAATTAGAACAGCATAGGCCTATATCATTATACAGTAGCCCTGTAAAATGTATTTGGGAATATAGCAATTTGATAATAAGCATGGCGATGATTTTAAGTGGTGCCGTAATTCAGGTAAACATCCGGTCAATTGCATTGATCGCTTGTACTTGCAGAGGTGTTTTGAACAAACTGAAAGAAAACAACAACACAAGCTTTGGAATGAGCTCGCAGTAGAACACGGCAATAGAAGCAGTCTTTCCTAGCCTTCAGTGGCATAACGATTGCCTCTGCGTGCTTGAATGCCCTTAACAGGAAATATCATATGCACTGTGTTGATTTATACACGCCGTGAATAGGATTAGGCGTGTATGCATTTTGTATGATATTAAGCATTGCTCTTCCCTTGGCGACTCCCCAATTATGCTTCACCGGCGGCAGCACTATGAAACGTTTTCAAGGCCCGTGCTAATGGACAATTGCTAAAACAGACTAATGGACAACCGACGCCATCTTTTCGCCTATATGCCTTAATGCCACCACATATCTAGACGGACTGCATTGATGGCCTATGCTGTTCCTTGTGCCAGCCCTGGTCTTCCTATATTCAGCAAACCAAATGATAACTCGTTCCTGCTCTAGTCTTGTCTCTCATTTTATGTTAGCTTCAGTGTCGTCACTAGGGCTGGTGTCACCCGGTGCGGTAAGTCATGGTGCCATCCTCAAAAAAAGTGATGACCTTTTTTAGGAATTCGTCTCCCCAAAAAAGTGAAGACCTTTTTTTAGGAATTCATCTCCCAAAAAAAAGTGCTGACCTTTGTTAGGAATTCGTTTCCCAAATTTTTAGGAATTCGTCTCCCCAAAAAAATTTGATGACCTTTTAATAGGAATTCGTCTCCCAAAAAAGTGATGACCTTTTTTAGGAATGCGTCTCCCCAAAATAATTTGATGACTTTTTTTCAGGAATTCCTCATCTTGCAAAATTTCATCATTTTTCTCATGTTGGGTATCACCCCCTCTGAGGGTGTCACCCGGTGCGGTCCGCACCCCGCACCCACTCGTGACGCCACTGGTTAGCTTTCTCTTTGATTTATTTAATTAGACCTGTACGTAATTATGACTGAATCGCTACACGTCTGAACTGCTTAAAAATTAACTCTGCCATGGATTATTCCCATGTGCGCATTTCCAAAGTGTGTATATCAGGGGCAGAGTTGTCATATCTTTAAAGAAACATGCTTGATGTACTTCGAGGTTTAGAGGTTCTATTAAGTTTCGCATTCCAGTACCACTGTATAACGGCAATGATTCATATAAATGTTCGTCACAAATGTGGTCAAAGTTCCTGAAAAGTGACTGTCAAAAGGTCCGTTTGAACCCTCACGTCTGACTAATATTAAAATAAAATGTAATTTAAATTCGAAATTTTTTTCACCACAGCCCAAAACCTGCGTGAGATAGATCAGCCTTGTTACCGGCGCTATATGAACTTAAGTTCACAAGGGTCGCGTACGTTGCTGGGTGAGTTTTGGTGCCAGCCTTCCAGGCCAGAAATTGGGGGAATCGGGCCGGAGAAGATAGCTCGGATCCTCGTAATGATTCCACTGTGCTGTGCTGTCTTTATATAGGTCTACGGGTAAGCCGTCATATGGGTATAGCGAAGTTCAAGATTCGTATTTAATTGTCGTTGTTTCGTTGTTCACGCAGACAACACTTGAAAGCGGAGAGATTCTTGTGTCTCTCTGCTACAAAACTCATCTGGAACGACTGACGGTTGGCATTTTCGATGGCAAAAACATAAAAATGACGGACGACCACTCTCTTCCAGGTAAGCTACGCAAGTATGACGATAAAATTTCTGCTGAGCAAAGTTGACTCCTAGATAAGTGTCGACTTGTAGCGGATCAATAATTTTATGTTGCGGTCCACGCGATATGAGAGTCTTGCAAAAGTAACCCTCTCAAGTTAGTGAAGTTTAGAAGCATGAGCAATTATGTCCTACGTTTTCATGAATGCTAACACACTGGTAAATACTTTCAAGTGCTTAGAGTTGCTGGAAAATATACCACTTTTCCTCGTCATTATCTTTGCATTTTGCTACGTTTCCAGTATTACTTTAAACAGAAGTATCTAGATAGAAAGTTCGGGGATAAATAGCTGGTTTACATTTTACAGTTGCAATATTTTTCTACGCTTCTTTCGCGCCACAGGTTCGTCGATCATATTGCGTCATAACTTATTAATAAGAAATTGAAGAACGAAAACCCGAAGACCTTAGGAAAGCATTTGAAAAGGTCATATATGAAACAAAGAAATGTATTTGAGCAACATGTTCGTTCCAACTTACTGTTATCCGAGAACTTTATATCGGCAGCCACTCGTGCATGTGATGCCTGACAAAGCAGCTTAAATTGTCCATAAAGCTATGATGAACCCTGGATTTAGTCGTGCTATACGTCATTATCTCTATCCTTGCATGCGTGTGTTATAGGTCTGTCATCTGTTTTTCAGCGTCTTATTGGCTTTTGGATTAATTTGATATTTTATACCACTAATAATGACACGTGTATTATTAAATAAAGATTTCATTTAGGTCTGCATGCATATTATTATTTAGTATCAGATATACAGCAGAGGAAAGCAGAGGCTATATCAACGGCTGGCTTCCGTTCAGATACTATTTCCGTCCTCACAATAATTAATTTCCTGGTGGAACCGACTGCAGCTGCGTCTCAGCACGACGTGTCAAATAAAAAGCAGATCAAATAAAGTATATTTGCATAGACGCATGTATTTAAATTACTTTAATGTCATACAGTAGGCTTTCACCAATGCATTTCATTTCCTTGCATGGAATGAGCTGTTATGTGCGTTGGTTGCAACGCACACAACGGAGTGATCGATCGAGTGACACTCATAAATCCGTTGTCTAAATTAGAAAGCCAATGAAGTTGTTAGTTAGGATAGTCGCTGGTGTTTACTCCTCACTCCATGCAGCAATTCGGTTTGTGTATGGACAACTCTGGTGGCTCGGGGTTTATTGCTGAGTACGAGCATCTCTTGTGTTTTCACCAAAACCTGTCGTCAATCGGCTCTGAAGTATCATCTGCGTTGTGGCTGTATGTCGCCGCCTCAATTCTCACCGCGTGCTGGAGAATTAAGCCTCCGAGACTCTAAATCACGGTACATATCCGCGTTAATGCGCGTTGCGCTCTGTGGAAACCGAGTTATTGCAAGTGGCTGTGTGTCAATAGATAAAAAAACAAATAAAGCGACAATATGGACCCGGAGAATCGAAACGTGCACAATCTGTAAATCAGGCACGCTTGTGACTGTTTTTCCCCGAACTCGGATAACACAGATAATTTATTTTCCAAGTGCGGTGCTACACAGCTCGAAAACAGACTGGCTACATTAAGCGAGTCTGTATACAGAAAAGTCTCAGAATTAACTGTTTATAGCCTACAACTCGTGCGAGTGTTAAGCTTCAGACGACTGTTGTGCTGAGTTGGATGATGATTTTGGATGACATTAGAAAATTGTTTAGACAGGATTAGCGCCCCTGAAAGGCAGATAGAATTCTTTTCTTGCCGGCTAGAAAACCAAACGATTGAACGTGTTCTTCTTAATTGCCTAAAGTTAAACAATAGAAAATCTCCCGAAAAAGCGACACGCTACAGACTGCGAATTTCTCCACACCAGCGATCCAGTAAAATATCTCAGATCATCAATGTTCATTTCTTTAATTTCTTTGAGGTCGTGGTTCCACAATTTGTTTTCAACTTTATTTAAACATAACGAGTGGCCTGTCTGCTTTTTTGATGACAGATGTTTACGTAAAAGTGAGTCTATTGTTGCAAAGTAAGGTCATTAAGACCAAGAAAACTGAGGTCATCCGTCGATCTGTCAATCCGTCATTTAACGAATCTTTCACGTTCAAGTTAGCTCCAGACAGCTTGGATGCCGCCAGCATCACGATCACCGCCATGCAGAACAACACTGCTCACGTCAGAGGTAAATCAAACTTACGCGACGCAAACGCACACACCCACGCACACATACAAGACATTGTGGACAGTTTATTTCTCCTTTAGCTCTCCAAGAGGCACAAGTGTCTGACAAACAATCCCCGTTTCTGCTTTTCGTTTCTGAATAAATAAATGCTTTTTTTATCTCGAACGAGAAAAATCCTTCTGTGTGTTTTGTCCTTTTATAAGGCACGTCCTTCCTTTGGCAGATTATATATTTCGTATTTTTCTTGGAATTAAAACCTGTCTGACATTACAAGAGCGAAAATGATCGCTTTGCATGCTCGTGTGCCTATGTGCATGTGTGAGCGTGAGAGCATTTAGCCCATGCAGTGTGTTTATGAGTCTGTTATTACGTGACTGGATATAGAATGTACGCCATGGATCAAAGAAACTGTTCCAACCGTTTCGACTATATATAGGATCCAACGCAGCCTCTCGCGAGAAATCGTGATGCATGCAGCGCAAGAACCATAAAACTAACATTGCTTTGTAACATTACCATTCAGCGCTTTGATGGGGTCTTAAAACGCACTTTACTAAAGTCAGGAAGAATACATTATTATTATTAGTAGTAGTAGCAGTATTATTATCATTATTATCATTATTATCATCATCATCATCATCATCATCATCATCATCATCATCACCACCACCACCACCACCACCACCATCATCATCATCATCATAATAATAATTAATAATAATAATAATAATAATTATTATTATTATTATTATTATTATTATTATTATTATTATTATTATTATTATTATTATGACGTATTCATGAAGCGCCACTATCTATCAATCGACGGCGCTGAGCAATTGTGAGTGAAGGACTTGTGATGTAATTGCTACTTTACTTTTTATTCACATGTCAACATTATGAATCATTAAAGGCGTGGTTCTGGTGTTTAAGGACATAATGCTTAAGCACAAGATCCAACGTATAAAAGGTCACGGCTTGACAACGTGTTGCCAATTTCGTTCGATGCGGATGTCAAATGGAAATGCATTAGCAATCATACGTACAGTGCCAATCGTATGTCTTAGTCTAGAGTTGGCGGTTCACAGGTAAAACTTTAATAACATCGAGTTGTTTTATTATGATGTTCTGCAGATCGAATGATTGGACGAGTGGTTGTTGGATCTTTCATGTTTTCAAGAGGCAAAGAACTTGATCACTGGAACAAAATGGCAGCCAGCTCTCCGGAACAAGTCCTTCAATGGCATCACCTGATGTGATGATCACCGCTTGCCAGCAGATCGCCGTTGTTCAGAGCTGATGAGAACACGGTCTAATGCCTTAATTTAACTACCGTTGTGTTGTAATCAACTTATTATAAGCTATGATTGCATATGGATTGTGATATATAATTTATGTTTCAACTTTGAAGGCATAGTACATACATCTTAACGAGCGAATTCTCGGGTGTAACTTAAATGTTTTTCTAATTAATGTACGAAGGGAATAAGAACGGCCTAAAATTTTGTGCATTGAACTTAGGCTAGGCGTAATATGATTATCCCGAGGTGATTGTTTCTTACGACTGTTTTAAATTTTAACGATTTCTTGATGTTCCACAGGAATGGCCATTAGGCCATTAGGCCTTTGTGACTGCCGACAACAGAACTAAACAAACTGATTCCATGGCACTGATGAATGATTGAACGAATGAAAGAATAATTGAGATTTACTCATGAAAAACAGTTATAAATAATAAAATGGCAAACCTAAATTTAAGATAGAATGTGCATGTTAACGTATAGGTTTCTCTATACTATTTCTATAGCGATCGTATGACCTTGACATTGCTCATTGTGATTGAATTGAGATGACTTTCACCACCGCTGCCCGTTTGAATACATGTAGGTGTCACATCATTTAAGGTCCATGTGCACGGACCGTATTAGCCTAAATCTCTTCAATTAGCCACCATCTGCATGCGAACCGTTATCCTCGCTCAAAGAGGCGTATGGAATGTTTACTCTAACTAATGACTGGGTCAGATGAAGAGTTGGCTGGTACTTGCCATTCGTCGTTCAAGGCTAACTCTAGGGTTCTTTTAGGTCTGCTGGATAATCGGAAAATTCTATTTTTATAGTAGGCCTACGCGTCTGTAACTATAAATTTCAAATGTGTTGTATACTTTGTGCTGCTGACTTCAATGCTATGCTGTTCATTTGTGTTTATATTTTCATGTCTGTCTAATATGTTGCTCTAGGTACATATTTTATTTTTTATATATTCGCTGCATTTTGCGACATCTACAGCTACAAATAGTCTTTGTTGATTTTATTCAAAAGTCGAACTAAACCAGGCATGTGAGGCGCCCATGTCTGGAGGACTCATCCAGGGTTAGTGGGAGGAGAAGAGATAATGGTGCTAATGATTTCCGCCACTCATTCATATTTCTGTGTAACCTTGCGAACGTTAACATTTTTCGTAATAATAATAGAAATAATAACGTCAATGATGATGAAAATGATAACGACAATGATAATGATAATTATGTTGCTGTCAAACACCAGCTACAACCTTCTAGACAGAGTAAAAGCTTCGGTATCTCTGAGATTGCCTTTAACTGGCTAGCGTCTGACAGAACATCCCTCCCAGTAGTGTGCGAGCTTCGGGTATGGGTCTTTGGTTGAGCCTCGATGTAGCACTGTAATTGGCTCTTGTGCATTCTGTGTTGCTACCCCCAAAGGAATGGAATCGACTACCAGTGTTTTATTCGATGCTCAAACTCTTTCTCTTCCTTTAAGAAACGTCTCAAATTATTATTTCTCATTGGCTATCAAACATTTGGCTATCTATCTGCACTTCACCTGGCGACTGACTAACCGCGCCTCGAGAATCGCATTTCTGTGTAAGTTGGCGCGCATTGAAAATGTTTGTGACAGCAGCAACAACAACAACAACAACAATAATAATAATAATAATAATAATAATAATAATAATAATAATAATAATAATAATAATAATAATAATAATAATAATAATAATAATAATAATAATAATAATAATAATAATAGTAATAATAATAATAATAATTCCAGACACTTAAAAGTTTTAGTAATCTTGAAGTCCCTGAGGGATCATTTCTATCTCGGGGCATAAAAAATATAAAAAAATTAATAGGGCAGATCTGCTAATCTGCGTCGTAAGGAAGCCAACAGTCACCATTGAATAAGTTTATGGGCAACATGCTGGAGCGCTCTGATTCAGTTGTCATACAACAACGATTCCTACTAACAACTTACAAACTACTACTAGTAGTAGATTGTAAGTTGTAACAACTTACAAACTACTACTAGTAGTAGATTGTAAGTTGTTAGTAGGAATCGTTGTTGAGTCTACTTCTATGTTACTACTACCATTACTACCACCACCACAACCCCATCCATACACGCATACATACATATATATACTTGCATGCATGCATACATACATGTACGTACATGCTGTTACACCAAGTTAAGTCAAGACAGATCATATACTTTACTTTGAACTATAATAGGAACAGTGGTTGTCATACAATATGTTATAAGGGATTCATTGAGTGCAGAGCAGAGAGGATTTACATTACATTACATTACTACTACTACTCCCACTCCCACTCCCACTACTACTACTCCCACTACTACTGCTACTGCTACTGCTACTGCTACTGCCACTGCCACTGCCACTGCTACTGCTACTGCTACTGCTACTACTACTACTACTACTACTACTACTACTACTACTACTACTACTACTACTACTACTACTACTACTACTACTACTACTACTATTCCTCTTAATAGTACTGATGCTATGATCAGTTAGCAGCACAAAGCTCAAACAAAAGACCTTCGATCAAAGTTCAAGTGCCAAAGGTCAAAGGTCAATTCCAAATGTGAGAGATCCATCACTACGCTTTGTTGTTGTCTCTTACATTGTGCCCTGTTTTAAGGAATTTGGATTGAGTAATTCGTTGACGCCGTCAAAGAGGTCTCTAAAATATTCATCAAGTTTGTTGTCGTTGAAAGCTTTTCTTTTAACCGCGAATCTCTGTCAGGATATGAGACTTATATTAGCAAGGTGCTGCGTCCTTTGTTCTTTCTTTTCATCGACCAACAGCTATAGAGACTAAGAGCATCTCATCAAGTTATTTATTCTCAGTGTTTCCTACGTTCATGTCAGTTTTATTGAGATTTACACTCTCATCGCTCTCGCACTGGGTGCTTCCCGAATCACCTTCGCTTTTTCCTCAGAGGGGACCATCCTGATATATTGCAGTCATCGTAGATATATGCATTAAATTTAAGGTGTAGAGTAATGCACAGGCTACTAATGGATGCAGGATGGCTTAATACTCACATATCAGCTGCAGAACATAACATGGTTTAATTATAATATTTATTATGAAGTACAGGGCCGGTTTAACCACTAGGCGAACTAGGCGGCCGCCTAGGGCGGCACATTTCTGGGGGCGGCAGAAAAGCTACACAAAGAAATATTTTTGAAACCACTGCCGCCGTTTTGCCAGTCCAGGGGCGTAGCCATACAAGGCGCTTAAGGCGCATATACGCATCCCCTGTCATATTCTGCTTTAGGCCCTATTCTTTCATTTTCATCCAAGCGCGCAAATTTTAAATTTGGTTAATGTTCCATCGGCATCTGCCATCTAGTGACACATATTTAGCCGCTGCCTACGGTGTTCAAAAAGCCCGTGTACTGCGTGTATGTCTCAGCCTCTCTGCAGTCTGAACTACACGGTGAGTCATTAAAAAACGTGTCCCTACATAACTTAAAATAATTCATGCAAATAACCATCAATTTTAATGAAACTTCATAATAATGAAGCTTGATAGTCCAGCTAAGTGCTGTGTAAATTATTTTTTTTATAAAAAGCTGAAGTTGCTGAACCCGCCTAAACTATAATTATGTCACGACAACCCTCTGAAAAATGGTGTTTACCGAGGAGATAAACATTTCATAACCCCAAAAGAATAAAAAAAATGACGGTGCGAAACGTTTTTTTAAAGGAATTTTCAGATAAAGGGTTGATTCGTGGTAGATTTAATGTTCTCCTTTCAAAGATCGATAAAACTGGTTCTTTTTTATCGTCGACCAGGTAGAGGCCGCCCGCTAACGGCCAGAACGTTTGACAATGAGACTTTTGAGTTACCAGGGTACTGCAAACTGAAACACATGATTTCATCCCACCTACTTTGTGGCCATGGGCGCCCGCAGGAATTTTTGCAGGGGGGGCACAACCATGTAGTAAAAAAATTTTTGAAGGGAGCAAAAAGCTTGTTGGCATGCCCATATTTCCATGTGGGACCCACGAGGCCATATGGAACTATGGACGAACGTTAATGGGCATACTTTGTAAGAAGTCTTAATGGCACCTATATCTCATTTTAACAACCCGCCATCTCGCGAATGATAGGCTGAGTGGACCTTTGGGAGGGTTGCGGGAGGCGATCCCGCTACCTTCTGCTCTTCACGCCAGTGATGTTACCACTACTCTATGGACCCCCCCCCCGAATGTATAGATGAGCACTTACAATGACAATTACATGTACTTGTCACACACAACTTAGGTCCCACATAGTCCGTACTTGGTTCTCTATATGTAGCTGCAACCATGAAGTGGTTAGAACTGTAAACGTGAGTGTAGGCTCGTTTCAAAAATCAATTCATTTAGATAGGCCCCTGTCTTACTCAACATTTGCGCAGACAGTAGATTTATCCATTTCCAATTAGGCTGTATTTTGATCTCGGCCATTGCAATTAAGTTCTTGACATTCTACTGATATTAATTTAAGCAATTGTCGGGAAATTTGAATTCTTTCTTTGAATTTCTGACACAAATTCGTCAAACAAACAAAGAGCTATGGAACCTAAGAATAAATCTAAACAAAATTAACTCGAGTTTTTTTAAACTAAATTTCAGTGGTGAATAGAGATGTGCATTATTCAAAATTGTAACTCACCATAAAAAACGTTGCTGTTGCCGGTAGCCTAAATGTACTGGTAATATCACAAAGCATGGTGCCCACAAATTATGTCTATGAACCCTCCGGTGTTCGGGTGTTGAGACTTCCAGCAAAGATTAATGACTTTCGCTGTTACAGAATACTTTTACAATAAATGTAACAAGTCAACGGTATGGTGAATATAGTGCATCGCCTACATTCAACTGTCCTTCCAATAACAAAGAGCTATGGAACCTAAGAATAAATCTAAACAAAATTAACTCGAGTTTTTTTAAACTAAATTTCAGTGGTGAATAGAGATGTGCATTATTCAAAATTGTAACTCACCATAAAAAACGTTGCTGTTGCCGGTAGCCTAAATGTACTGGTAATATCACAAAGCATGGTGCCCACAAATTATGTCTATGAACCCTCCGGTGTTCGGGTGTTGAGACTTCCAGCAAAGATTAATGACTTTCGCTGTTACAGAATACTTTTACAATAAATGTAACAAGTCAACGGTATGGTGAATATAGTGCATCGCCTACATTCAACTGTCCTTCCAATAACACGTCACTACAGGCACACTAAGTGCCATGGTTCTGTGTTCACGTTGTAATTGGCCCAGTGTAGTCACTTGGAAAGAACGGAGAACAAAGAAAGGAGCCACCACACTGTCTACCTCCCCACTTGTCCTATCTTATCAGCATATTAATGCCAAGTCTGTTGAAGTGTCAAAATATCCAACTGGATTTCAACCCCAAATGTGTATGTCATTGATGTACCATATACATTAGGGTGGAGTGAAAAAATTTTTTTTTCGAATTTCTAATTCTAATAGTGATTAAAAGTTGCCTATGGTAACACAGAATTGCTACAAAAAATTTGGCATTCCTATGTTGACGTCTTCTGCCCTCTACCGGCGGTAAAATATTTACCATATAAAATTCTTTGAATAACGTCAATGTGTTGCATTATTTTTCTTTTTCTTGAACTGACTGTCTTCGAACGGTTACAATTCATGAAATACACGTTCAAATCAGTTGCGGAAATCGCCTTTGGTGTGTTACAGGATTATATAATTGTAACCAGAGGCGTAAATTTGGTCTAAAAAGTGGGGGTGTACCAATTTCTTACATACAGGAAGCAAGGCGTTGACTGCGATCTCTGGGAAGGCAAAATAATAAAATATTGATTGGCATTGTTCATAAAGTGGGGGGTACGGTACCCCAGCCCAAAGAGTGGGGTGGGGGTACGGTTACCCTCGTTCCCCCGATAAATTAGGCCTATGATTGTAACGCCTAATGAATGCAGCGACATTACTGAAAGGAAGAAAATTAGGAGAGTACCAAAGCTCTGTTCAAACAGGATGCGCCAGCATACGACTGTGACTGTTGAGGGGGTTTTCCAGAGAATAATCCAAAAGAGGTCTGAGTCTGGTTGGGGGGGGGGCAGATCAAGAGAGGAGGCAGAGCAGCTGTGAAGGCGGGTGTTATTTAGGGCGAGGAGAATTGGAAGGTGAGACTTCAGTTTGGAGTGGAAAGCCCGGAGATAGATCTATAGAGGAACATGAGGAGAAGGATGGAGGACGGGTTGGAATGATGGAGGAACCAAGAATCTGCGGAATTCAAGAGGGAGATCGTTCCAGAGGCGTGATGCTATGTTGGATATGCTGGGTTGGAGAACTTGAGATGAGTAGTGACCGGAGATCGAGAAATACTGAAATAGGAGGAGGATCGGGTGGAGCGGGTTGCCTGGGTGGTGAAGAGACCACGGAGGTACTTGGGCTGGATAATATCCAATAATACAACAGAGCACCACGCCTCTGGAACGATCTCCCCCTTGAATTCCGCAGATTCTTGGTTCCTCCATCATCATTCCAACCCGTCCTCCATCCTTCTCCTCGTGCTCCTCTATAGATCTATCTCCGGGCTTTCCACTCCAAACTGAAGTCTCACCTTCCAATTCTCCTCGCCCTAAATAACACCTGCTTAAAAATTAACTCTGCCATGGATTATTCCCATGTGCGCATTTCCAAAGTGTGTATATCAGGGGCAGAGTTGTCATATCTTTAAAGAAACATGCTTGATGTACTTCGAGGTTTAGAGGTTCTATTAAGTTTCGCATTCCAGTACCACTGTATAACGGCAATGATTCATATAAATGTTCGTCACAAATGTGGTCAAAGTTCCTGAAAAGTGACTGTCAAAAGGTCCGTTTGAACCCTCACGTCTGACTAATATTAAAATAAAATGTAATTTAAATTCGAAATTTTTTTCACCACAGCCCAAAACCTGCGTGAGATAGATCAGCCTTGTTACCGGCGCTATATGAACTTAAGTTCACAAGGGTCGCGTACGTTGCTGGGTGAGTTTTGGTGCCAGCCTTCCAGGCCAGAAATTGGGGGAATCGGGCCGGAGAAGATAGCTCGGATCCTCGTAATGATTCCACTGTGCTGTGCTGTCTTTATATAGGTCTACGGGTAAGCCGTCATATGGGTATAGCGAAGTTCAAGATTCGTATTTAATTGTCGTTGTTTCGTTGTTCACGCAGACAACACTTGAAAGCGGAGAGATTCTTGTGTCTCTCTGCTACAAAACTCATCTGGAACGACTGACGGTTGGCATTTTCGATGGCAAAAACATAAAAATGACGGACGACCACTCTCTTCCAGGTAAGCTACGCAAGTATGACGATAAAATTTCTGCTGAGCAAAGTTGACTCCTAGATAAGTGTCGACTTGTAGCGGATCAATAATTTTATGTTGCGGTCCACGCGATATGAGAGTCTTGCAAAAGTAACCCTCTCAAGTTAGTGAAGTTTAGAAGCATGAGCAATTATGTCCTACGTTTTCATGAATGCTAACACACTGGTAAATACTTTCAAGTGCTTAGAGTTGCTGGAAAATATACCACTTTTCCTCGTCATTATCTTTGCATTTTGCTACGTTTCCAGTATTACTTTAAACAGAAGTATCTAGATAGAAAGTTCGGGGATAAATAGCTGGTTTACATTTTACAGTTGCAATATTTTTCTACGCTTCTTTCGCGCCACAGGTTCGTCGATCATATTGCGTCATAACTTATTAATAAGAAATTGAAGAACGAAAACCCGAAGACCTTAGGAAAGCATTTGAAAAGGTCATATATGAAACAAAGAAATGTATTTGAGCAACATGTTCGTTCCAACTTACTGTTATCCGAGAACTTTATATCGGCAGCCACTCGTGCATGTGATGCCTGACAAAGCAGCTTAAATTGTCCATAAAGCTATGATGAACCCTGGATTTAGTCGTGCTATACGTCATTATCTCTATCCTTGCATGCGTGTGTTATAGGTCTGTCATCTGTTTTTCAGCGTCTTATTGGCTTTTGGATTAATTTGATATTTTATACCACTAATAATGACACGTGTATTATTAAATAAAGATTTCATTTAGGTCTGCATGCATATTATTATTTAGTATCAGATATACAGCAGAGGAAAGCAGAGGCTATATCAACGGCTGGCTTCCGTTCAGATACTATTTCCGTCCTCACAATAATTAATTTCCTGGTGGAACCGACTGCAGCTGCGTCTCAGCACGACGTGTCAAATAAAAAGCAGATCAAATAAAGTATATTTGCATAGACGCATGTATTTAAATTACTTTAATGTCATACAGTAGGCTTTCACCAATGCATTTCATTTCCTTGCATGGAATGAGCTGTTATGTGCGTTGGTTGCAACGCACACAACGGAGTGATCGATCGAGTGACACTCATAAATCCGTTGTCTAAATTAGAAAGCCAATGAAGTTGTTAGTTAGGATAGTCGCTGGTGTTTACTCCTCACTCCATGCAGCAATTCGGTTTGTGTATGGACAACTCTGGTGGCTCGGGGTTTATTGCTGAGTACGAGCATCTCTTGTGTTTTCACCAAAACCTGTCGTCAATCGGCTCTGAAGTATCATCTGCGTTGTGGCTGTATGTCGCCGCCTCAATTCTCACCGCGTGCTGGAGAATTAAGCCTCCGAGACTCTAAATCACGGTACATATCCGCGTTAATGCGCGTTGCGCTCTGTGGAAACCGAGTTATTGCAAGTGGCTGTGTGTCAATAGATAAAAAAACAAATAAAGCGACAATATGGACCCGGAGAATCGAAACGTGCACAATCTGTAAATCAGGCACGCTTGTGACTGTTTTTCCCCGAACTCGGATAACACAGATAATTTATTTTCCAAGTGCGGTGCTACACAGCTCGAAAACAGACTGGCTACATTAAGCGAGTCTGTATACAGAAAAGTCTCAGAATTAACTGTTTATAGCCTACAACTCGTGCGAGTGTTAAGCTTCAGACGACTGTTGTGCTGAGTTGGATGATGATTTTGGATGACATTAGAGAATTGTTTAGACAGGATTAGCGCCCCTGAAAGGCAGATAGAATTCTTTTCTTGCCGGCTAGAAAACCAAACGATTGAACGTGTTCTTCTTAATTGCCTAAAGTTAAACAATAGAAAATCTCCCGAAAAAGCGACACGCTACAGACTGCGAATTTCTCCACACCAGCGATCCAGTAAAATATCTCAGATCATCAATGTTCATTTCTTTAATTTCTTTGAGGTCGTGGTTCCACAATTTGTTTTCAACTTTATTTAAACATAACGAGTGGCCTGTCTGCTTTTTTGATGACAGATGTTTACGTAAAAGTGAGTCTATTGTTGCAAAGTAAGGTCATTAAGACCAAGAAAACTGAGGTCATCCGTCGATCTGTCAATCCGTCATTTAACGAATCTTTCACGTTCAAGTTAGCTCCAGACAGCTTGGATGCCGCCAGCATCACGATCACCGCCATGCAGAACAACACTGCTCACGTCAGAGGTAAATCAAACTTACGCGACGCAAACGCACACACCCACGCACACATACAAGACATTGTGGACAGTTTATTTCTCCTTTAGCTCTCCAAGAGGCACAAGTGTCTGACAAACAATCCCCGTTTCTGCTTTTCGTTTCTGAATAAATAAATGCTTTTTTTATCTCGAACGAGAAAAATCCTTCTGTGTGTTTTGTCCTTTTATAAGGCACGTCCTTCCTTTGGCAGATTATATATTTCGTATTTTTCTTGGAATTAAAACCTGTCTGACATTACAAGAGCGAAAATGATCGCTTTGCATGCTCGTGTGCCTATGTGCATGTGTGAGCGTGAGAGCATTTAGCCCATGCAGTGTGTTTATGAGTCTGTTATTACGTGACTGGATATAGAATGTACGCCATGGATCAAAGAAACTGTTCCAACCGTTTCGACTATATATAGGATCCAACGCAGCCTCTCGCGAGAAATCGTGATGCATGCAGCGCAAGAACCATAAAACTAACATTGCTTTGTAACATTACCATTCAGCGCTTTGATGGGGTCTTAAAACGCACTTTACTAAAGTCAGGAAGAATACATTATTATTATTAGTAGTAGTAGCAGTATTATTATCATTATTATCATTATTATCATCATCATCATCATCATCATCATCATCATCATCATCACCACCACCACCACCACCACCACCATCATCATCATCATCATAATAATAATTAATAATAATAATAATAATAATTATTATTATTATTATTATTATTATTATTATTATTATTATTATTATTATTATTATTATTATGACGTATTCATGAAGCGCCACTATCTATCAATCGACGGCGCTGAGCAATTGTGAGTGAAGGACTTGTGATGTAATTGCTACTTTACTTTTTATTCACATGTCAACATTATGAATCATCAAAGGCGTCGTTCTGGTGTTTAAGGACATAATGCTTAAGCACAACATCCAACGTACAAAAGGTCACGGCTTGACAACGTGTTGCCAATTTCGTTCGATGCGGATGTCAAAATAATGGAAATGCATTAGCAATCATACACGTACAGTGCCAATCGTATGTCTTAGTCTAGTGTTGGCGGTTCACAGGTAAAACTTTAATAACATCGAGTTGTTTTATTATGATGTTCTGCAGATCGAATGATTGGACGAGTGGTTGTTGGATCTTTCATGTTTTCAAGAGGCAAAGAGCTTGATCACTGGAACAAAATGGCAGCCAGCTCTCCGGAACAAGTCCTTCAATGGCATCACCTGATGTGATGATCACCGCTTGCCAGCAGATCGCCGTTGTTCAGAGCTGATGAGAACACGGTCTAATGCCTTAATTTAACTACCGTTGTGTTGTAATCAACTTATTATAAGCTATGATTGCATATGGATTGTGATATATAATTTATGTTTCAACTTTGAAGGCATAGTACATACATCTTAACGAGCGAATTCTCGGGTGTAACTTAAATGTTTTTCTAATTAATGTACGAAGGGAATAACAACGGCCTACAATTTTGTGCATTGAACTTAGGCTAGGCGTAATATGATTATCTCGAGGTGATTGTTTCTTACGACTGTTTTAAATTTTAAAGGTTTCCTGATGTTCGACAGGAAAGGCCATTAGGCCTTTGTGACTGCCGACAACAGAACTAAACAAACTGATTCCATGGCACTGATGAATGATTGAACGAATGAAAGAATAATTGAGATTTACTCATGAAAAACAGTTATGAATAATAAAATGGCAAACCTAAATTTAAGATAGAATGTGCATGTTAACGTATAGGTTTCTCCATAGCGATCGTATGACCTTGACATTGCTCATTGTGATTGAATTGAGATGACTTTCACCACCGCTGCCCATTTGAATACATGTAGGTGTCACATCATTTAAGGTCCACGTGCACGGACCGTATTAGCCTAAATCTCTTCAATTAGCCACCATCTGCATGCGAACCGTTATCCTCGCTCAAAGAGGCGTATGGAATGTCTACTCTAACTAATGACCGGGTCAGATGAAGAGTCGGCTGGTACTTGCCATTCGTCGTTCAAGGCTAACTCTAGGGTTCTTTTAGGTCTGCTGGATAATCGGAAAATTCTATTTTTATAGTAGGCCTACGCGTCTGTAACTATAAATTTCAAATGTGTTGTATACTATGTGCTGCTGCTGACTTCAATGCTATGCTGTTCATTTGTGTTTATATTTTCATGTTCGTCTAATATGTTGCTCTAGGTACATATTTTATTTTTTATATATTCGCTGCATTTTGCGACATCTACAGCTACAGATAGTCTTTGTTGATTTTATTCAAAAGTCGAACTAAACCAGGGATGTGAGGCGCCCATGTCTGGAGGGCTCATCCAGGGTTAGTGGGAGAAGAGATAATGGTGCTAATGATTTCCGCGACTCATTCATATTTCTGTGTTACCTTGCGAAGGTTAACATTATTCGTAATAATAATAAAAATAATGACGATAATGATGATGAAAATGATAACAACAGTGATAGGCCTATTGATAATTATGCTGCTGTCAAACACCAGCTACAACCTTCTAGACAGAATAAAAGCTTCGGCATCTCTGAGATTGCCTTTAACTGGCTAGCGTCTAACAGAACATTCCTCCCCGTTGTGTGCGATCTTCTGGTATGGGTCTTTGGTTGAACCTCGATGTAGCACTGTAATTGGCTCTCGTGCATTCTGTGTTGCCACCCCAAAGGAATGGAATCTACTACTAGCGTTTACTCGATGCGCGAACTCTTTCTCTTCCTTTAAGAAACGTCTCAAAGCATTATTTCTCACTGGCTTTCAAACATGTGGCCATCTATCTGCTCTTCACCTGGCGACTGACTAACCGCGCCTCAGAATCGCATCTCTGTGTAAGTTGGCGCGCATTGAAAATGTTTGTGATGATAATAATAATAATAATAATAATAATAATAATAATAATAATAATAATAATAATAATAATAATAATAATAATAATAATAATAATTGCTAAGCGCCTACGATCGGGCACGCCTAAAGGCCATAACGGCCTCACACGCCTCTGACTGGTTACATGCTCTCCCGCTCACCGCATTCGGCCTCAGACTGAGCAACGAGGCCGTGCGCGTGGCGGTCGGCCTGCGGTTGGGCGCACTCATATGTGAGCCGCACACTTGCGCATGCGGCGCCCTCGTCTCAGCAAATGGCTCGCACGGCCTCTCGTGTTCGCTCGGTTTCGGTCGACAGGCCAGACACAGCGCCATCAACGACATTGTTCACCGCAGTCTGAATAGAGCGGGAACCCCGGCGATCAAGGAGCCATCAGGACTGACCAGATCCGACGGAAAAAGACCAGATGGCCAGACTCAAATCCCTTGGAGCAGGGGTCTCCAAAGTACGGCCCGCGGGCCACATCCGGCCCGCTAAGGTCTCTATTCTGGCCCGCGGAACTGTCCTTGAAAAAACAAAATAACATGGGAAGCACTGTGTGGAAAACATATGGACCTGTCATCTGTCCTTGAGCCTGTTGTTTCCACTGTTAACTACATTCGATCTCATGGACTCAATCATCGCCAATTTCGTGACCTCCTGCTGGAAATGGATGCTGTGTTTCCAGACCTACCTTACCATACTTCAGTGAGATGGCTTAACTGTGGAAAAGTTCTGGCTATATTTTTTGAGCTTCGAACTGTGATTGAATCATTCTTAAATGAGAAGAACCGTCGACTTGTGTTGCTCACAAACAGTGAATGGCTCTGGAAATTAGCCTTTTCAGCAGATTTAACCATGCACCTGAATGATTTCAATCTACGAATGCAGGGTGAAACTTCACTCATTTGTGATTTGTACTACAAGGTGAAAGCTTTCCGTTAGAAGTTAACATTATTTGATACTCAGTTAGCAAGAAGCTGCTTATTTCACTTCTCACGCTGTGACAAATATAGCCAGGAAGCTGCGACTCCGTTTCCAAGCTTGTTTGCTCAAGATGTCATATCCATTTTGTAACAACAGTTCCAGGAACGTTTCTCTGATCTCGATGCATGCTCCTCGAAAATAAGAACCATCGAAAATCCTTTTGACTCTGTCATTGAAGACTTACAAATGGAAGTTATCGATTTGCAATCCAATGACATCCTGAGGGACAAATTTAAGGAAGGAAATTTGATTGAATTCTACAAATGCCTTCCATCTGACCAATATTTTCATTTAAGAAACTTTGCTCGTGAATTCATTTCAGTTTTGGGCACTACGTATTTGTGTGAGAAGACTTTTTCCAAGATGAAGTACACGAAATCCTGCTAGGCCTACATCTCGCAATTGTCTGATGAACATTTGAATGCCTTACTTATGATTGGAACCACTCACTTTGAACCGCAGTTGGATAGAATTATTTCAGAAATGCATCAATTTCATGCTTCTCACACTAATCAGGACTAACGAAAAACCATCTTAGTTGTTATTGATATCTGCATTGAAATTCTGCACTGCATCAGACCTCAGGAATAAATAGTCTGTTAACAGTTATTCATTCGCGTTTTTTTCGTGGTTTTGGCCCGTGGAGCTTTAGAAAGTCAGCAATGTGGCCCCCCGCTGGAAAACATTGGAGACCCCTGCCTTGGAGTGGCTGACGCCCTCTGATATGGGACGCGACCGTGGTGGATACGGTAGCCGCATCGTATCTCCCTGAGACGGCGGTCGCGGCCGGAGGAGCAGCGGAGAGGGCAGCCACAAGGAAACACACAAAATATTCAGAACTCGAGACGAGATATATTTTTGTGCCTCTCGCCGTTGAAACATTGGGCACTACCAACAAAGAAGGTCTCGTCTTCGTTTCCGAAATCGGCCGCCGATTGACGGCAATCACTGGCGATGCCCGCGAGACAGCCTTCCTCTTCCAAAGCATATCAGTAACAGTTCAACGCTTTAATGCAGTCGCATATCAGGGCACAATGTCAGGGCTGCCAGGGATCGAGGACCGGCGGGCCCATCCAAGCTAAACGTCATAACTCAATTGCTTTAATAGTTGTTTTAAAATAATAATAATAATAATAATAATAATAATAATAATAATAATAATAATAATAATAATAATAATAATAATAATAATAATAATAATAATAATAATAATAATAATAATAATAATAATAATAATAATAATAATCATAATAATAATAATAATAATCATCATAATAATAATAACCATAATAATCATAATATTAATAATAATGAGCCAAGGGTATATCTGCTGATCTGCGTCGTAAGGAAGCCAACAGACACCACTGAATCGGTGGATGGGCAACAGCTAATAATGCTGGAGCGCTCTGATTCAGTTGTCAGTAGGAATCGTTGTTGAGTCTACTTCTATACTACTACTACCGTTTCTACCACCACCACTAGTCTACCGCATCCGTCCATCCATACACGCATACATATATATATATACTTGCATGCATACATACATGTACGTACATGCTGTTACACCAAGTTAAGTCAAGACAGATCATATACTTTACTTTGAACTATAATAGGAACAGTGGTTGTCATACAATATTATGTTATAAGGGATTCATTGAGTGCAGAGCAGAGAGGATTTACATTACTAATACTACTCCCACTCCCACTCCCACTCCCACTACTACTACTCCCACTACTACTACTGCTACTGCTACTGCTACTGCTACTGCTACTGCTACTGCTACTGCTACTGCTACTGCTACTGCTACTGCTACTGCTACTACTACTACTACTACTACTACTACTACTACTACTACTACTACTACTACTACTACTACTACTACTACTACTATTCCTCTTAATAGTACTGATGCTATGATCAGTTAGCAGCACAAAGCTCAAACAAAAGACCTTCGATCAAAGTTCAAGTGCCAAAGGTCAAAGGTCAATTCCAAATGTGAGAGATCCATCACTACGCTTTGTTGTTGTCTCCTACATTGTGCCCTGTTTTAAGGAATTTGGATTGAGTAATTCGTTGACGCCGTCAAAGAGGTCTCTAAAATATTCATCAAGCTTGTTGTCGTTGAAAGCTTTTCTTTTAACCGCGAATCTCTGTCAGGATATGAGACTTATATTAGCAAGGTGCTGCGTCCTTTGTTCTTTCTTTTTATCGACCAACAGCTATAGAGACTAAGAGCATCTCATCAAGTTATTTATTCTCAGTGTTTCCTACGTTCATGTCAGTTTTATTGAGATTTACACTCTCATCGCTCTCGCACTGGGTGCTTCCCGAATCACCTTCGCTTTTTCCTCAGAGGGGACCATCCTGATATATTGCAGTCATCGTAGATATATGCATTAAATTTAAGGTGTAGAGTAATGCACAGGCTACTAATGGATGCAGGATGGCTTAATACTCACATATCAGCTGCAGAACATAACATGGTTTAATTATAATATTTATTATGAAGTACAGGGCCGGTTTAACCACTAGGCGAACTAGGCGGCCGCCTAGGGCGGCACATTTCTGGGGGCGGCAGAAAAGCTACACAAAGAAATATTTTTGAAACCACTGCCGCCGTTTTGCCAGTCCAGGGGCGTAGCCATACAAGGCGCTTAAGGTGCATATACGCATCCCCTGTCATATTCTGCTTTAGGCCCTATTCTTTCATTTTCCTCCAAGCGCGCAAATTTTAAATTTGGTTAATGTTCCATCGGCATCTGCCATCTAGTGACACATATTTAGCCGCTGCCTACGGTGTTCAAAAAGCCCGTGTACTGCGTGTATGTCTCAGCCTCTCTGCAGTCTGAACTACACGGTGAGTCATTAAAAAACGTGTCCCTACATAACTTAAAATAATTCATGCAAATAACCATCAATTTTAATGAAACTTCATAATAATGAAGCTTGATAGTCCAGCTAAGTGCTGTGTAAATTATTTTTTTATAAAAAGCTGAAGTTGCTGAACCCGCCTAAACTATAATTATGTCACGACAACCCTCTGAAAAATGGTGTTTACCGAGGAGATAAACATTTCATAACCCCAAAAGAATAAAAAAAATGACGGTGCGAAACGTTTTTTTAAAGGAATTTTCAGATAAAGGGTTGATTCGTGGTAGATTTAATGTTCTCCTTTCAAAGATCGATAAAACTGGTTCTTTTTTTATCGTCGACCAGGTAGAGGCCGCCCGCTAACGGCCAGAACGTTTGACAATGAGACTTTTGAGTTACCAGGGTACTGCAAACTGAAACACATGATTTCATCCCACCTACTTTGTGGCCATGGGCGCCCGCAGGAATTTTTGCAGGGGGGGGGCACAACCATGTAGTAAAAAAATTTTTGAAGGGAGCAAAAAGCTTGTTGGCATGCCCATATTTCCATGTGGGACCCACGAGGCCATATGGAACTATGGACGAACGTTAATGGGCATACTTTGTAAGAAGTCTTAATGGCACCTATATCTCATTTTAACAACCCGCCATCTCGCGAATGATAGGCTGAGTGGACCTTTGGGAGGGTTGCGGGAGGCGATCCCGCTACCTTCTGCTCTTCACGCCAGTGATGTTACCACTACTCTATGGACCCCCCCCCGAATGTATAGATGAGCACTTACAATGACAATTACATGTACTTGTCACACACAACTTAGGTCCCACATAGTCCGTACTTGGTTCTCTATATGTAGCTGCAACCATGAAGAGGTTAGAACTGTAAACGTGAGTGTAGGCTCGTTTCAAAAATCAATTCATTTAGATAGGCCCCTGTCTTACTCAACATTTGCGCAGACAGTAGATTTATCCATTTCCAATTAGGCTGTATTTTGATCTCGGCCATTGCAATTAAGTTCTTGACATTCTACCGATATTAATTTAAGCAATTGTCGGGAAATTTGAATTCTTTCTTTGAATTTCTGACACAAATTCGTCAAACAAACAAAGAGCTATGGAACCTAAGAATAAATCTAAACAAAATTAACTCGAGTTTTTTTAAACTAAATTTCAGTGGTGAATAGAGATGTGCATTATTCAAAATTGTAACTCACCATTAAAAACGTTGCTGTTGCCGGTAGCCTAAATGTACTGGTAATATCACAAAGCATGGTGCCCACAAATTATGTCTATGAACCCTCCGGTGTTCGGGTGTTGAGACTTCCAGCAAAGATTAATGACTTTCGCTGTTACAGAATACTTTTACAATAAATGTAACAAGTCAACGGTATGGTGAATATAGTGCATCGCCTACATTCAACTGTCCTTCCAATAACACGTCACTACAGGCACACTAAGTGCCATGGTTCTGTGTTCACGTTGTAATTGGCCCAGTGTTGTCACTTGGAAAGAACGGAGAACAAAGAAAGGAGCCACCACACTGTCTCCCTCCCCACTTGTCCTATCTTATCAGCATATTAATGCCAAGTCTGTTGAAGTGTCAAAATATCCAACTGGATTTCAACCCCAAATGTGTATGTCATTGATGTACCATATACATGTATACATGTATACACATGTGCAAATATTCTCCTTCCCAACAGCTTAAACACGCATACCCTTATGCTCTCAGTCACTCCCCGTAACCTATGGACCCCTGATATTAGGACCAGGTCCAGATGTCGAGTTGGCTTTCCCCGCTATATGGTCAGCCTTTATGCCCCGGTTTCTCGGGTCAGCAGTGTCAAACCCCGGCCTTCTAAACAGAGCCATCTAGAAGGCCGTGGTAAACCGGCCGTCACTACACGCTATAATTAATCAATGTCATGTTGTTTAACTTATGATCCGGTGTCTTTACTTCGTAGGCCTAAAAGAGCACCTTTGTATAAGTCACCAAGCAAGCACACAAAATGTCAGAATAACTATATTTATTTATTTAAAATTAATAATATTCTTAATTTTACATATTTTGATTCAAAATCCAGGGGGGGCAAGTGCCCCCCTTGCCCCAACGTGCGGGCGCCCATGTTTGTGGCCACCTAAATTACCTGATTTAAATCCGGTAGAGTATAAAATATGGAGTGTCGTGCAAGAAAAGGTGTACAGATATCGAATACACGATGTCAACGAGTTGCGTCATCAAGTTTTGGAGGAATGGGACGAATTGGATCAGCGCATCATTGAAGTCAGTCAAGCAGCGGTGCATGCGTCTTTGCGCATGCGTGGATGCCCAAGGATGTCAATTTGAACTTAAACTTTAAGTTTCTTAATGCTCTCTAATAACTCCTCTACCTTTACTTAAAATTTGTTTGACATAGACTTAAATCTGAGGAAGTTATAGTAAAATATGTAGGGACACGTTTTTTTATGACTCACCGTGTACAGTCTGTATGATGACGGATGCCTCATGATATATGATAGTGATACACAGACGTATTGTATGTGTGGTATTTGTCTATACATGTATTAGGTTACCCTGATGTGTAGGAGTAATTGACCTTGTTCGACCCCTCCCCCCCCCCCATTGATGCGAACACCCAACTGCACATGACCCAGATTCTCCCTTTTAGATGTACAACCACGGCAAATACTTTAACGTTTTTATCTCTCGTCTGTCTCTCGCTGTCTCTCTCTCTCTCTCTCTCTCTCTCTCTCTCTCTCTCTCTCTCTCTCTCTCTCTTCTCTCGTTTTCTCTCGTTTTCTCTCGCTCTGTCTGTCGCAGTCTGTAGTCTGTCTCTCTCAATGTCTCTCTACAACCGTGTGGCCTGTATACTCTACAGTCTGCACTGTCTATACACAATTGCAGTATTCAAAGCTCTCTTGAAAAAATAAACTAAGACTCAACTGATGGCAAGGAACTTCTAAATTTAGAGTAGCAGTTCTTGTTGCTTTAATTTGCGAAAGAGAAAGCGCGAAAAACAATTTTTTTAAATTTAAATTACATTATGTTTGTATAGACTTCGCACGTATAGGTAGGACTATAGGACTTAGTAAACGTAGCCACAGGAGTTACTACATGTAAGTGTTCAAATGAAACTGTTTCATTAAATAATATTTACATTTTAAATTCCCATTAAACTTGTTAGACCATACAGCATAGGCTGCATAGCTGATGCAGTTCCAGACTATTTCTTTACTTATGGCTAACTTCAAAATTTAATTATTATTAAATGCCATAGTTTTGTTTTATTTAGAAGTAACAATGATTCTTCGATGATTACAATGAACCACGATACTAAATTAAAGATGCAGCATTCGGCTGCATTCCTATGTGACTGTGAAGGTTATATTAACTTGATTAATTTAATATTATTTGGCCTAGTTATCGCACTTGCCAGAGGCGCAGTGCGACAGGATCGCCTAGGGCGCCAAATACTCTGGCGCCGGCCCTGATGAAGTATACCTTCTTCCGCGCAAAGAGGAAGCTGCACTCTATTCGGCTAAATGTTTCTCCAATGAGGCATTTACAGGATCAGGTTCGGTTTCGAGAAAATTCCAAAGGTCAACAGAGGCAGTCGACCACGGTCGATGGTGCATGGAATTGGAGCAGCGAGAACGATAAGGAGCAGAGGAAAAGTTGGAAGAGGTGAGTCAGGTCATGGGTGAGGTAGTTGCTGTTGGTTTGGCGGGAGTTTGCTCCAAGGAGGTGGAGCAGCTTCAGTAAGGAACGATCACCGAATATTGCAGATGCCTACTTGAAAGGGAATGGCTCATGCAACTGTTTTTAAAGCATAGGCCTTACTATAAATCTACTTAGCAAAGTATGCAAGCTATATAAGCTTATGTTTTTGCTTTAAGGCTATGCCAAGGTAACAACAACTATAATGGCTGTTATAATGTGATGAAACTTTAAGAGTACACCATTGCAGAGATATGAATAGAATGTATTATTATTTCCTAAACAAAACTTTATTACTTAAATACGATATTCAGAACCAACTATAATGGCTGTTTCTGATCATAAAAGGCTACAAAATACCACAAAACTGTAATAGAGACACACGATAAATAACTCCACATGAGTAAACAAAAAGGCAAAAACCAGAGAGCGTGTAATCACTAAGCAAGCCAACTAATCAGTAGTAGAATGATGATAATGCACTTGATTGTACTCTATGACTGTGATTTAAACCTACCGTTCACCGTTCTATAATCTGAGTGAAGCCTTGAAGAATGCACCATCACACGCGTTGCATGATTGCTTCATTTGTGCTACCCCTTTAGTCGTTTCCTGGGAGTCTTAGCAACAGGAAATACCGATCAAAAATTTATCAAAATATAATTCTTTGACGATGTTTTGCATACATTTTCATCGTCGTTTTCTAACTTATTTCTATTCTTGCATATAGGGGTACGGTACCGATCGATTCGAAGCTCACACACGTACGGCCATTGCATTTTAAGATAACATCAAGTTTTCCTGGCATACGTTTTAGTCTGGTTACGACTCTAAGTGCCCTGATATATTGTAAGTCGCACTATCAGGCGCCAGCTACCCGCGGGCGCATCCTTGAGGCACTGCAGAGCTGTTGAGAATGTCAATTGGACTGATAGTGGCTTTCTCCCTATATCTAAAGACCTGTTTGTGAATCGCATTGTCTATAGTGCGCGTGTGCTGCATTCGCATGGGCAAAAGGAAGTTAAACCCAGGAATTACAATACATCTGCACCCTACTGTATGTATATTCTTTTCCTTATTTCTGACAGGAATATACTAATAACAATAGTTCAACGTAATTAGGAATTTTCAAAAGTCAAATTCAAACAAATAACAACAGTTCCTAAAGTGTCTGTCTATAGTTGAATTGAGAGATATTGCAGTGCAGTTATAGTTGATCGATTCAGTGCGTTGAGTTATCTAGCAGGTATCTGCTGATAAATTAGTAACTGAATCGTTTTCACCAGATTTGAACATTGATGCGTTGATGCCTAGCATGCGCTTAGTGTTCGGCTCGGAGAAATCTATAGGCTAATCATCCTTTCTCCACAGTGAACTTCATTATTAGCTTGTTGTCAACTTCCATATACTGCGCAAATACGGGAGTTTTCAGGCGCGCAGGACAGAATCAAGTCTCGAAGATGATTGAATCTAGGAGACTCCGGATGTTGGAATACTTCGCACGATGTGACAGCAGACAGGACCATGCTAAGACGCTCCAAGCCATGATTTCCGGCCTCCCAGTGTGCTGAATAAATTGTGGAGAAACCATAACATAAAAATTCCCACAAAGTTAAAGTTAAGGAAGACACTTATATGGCCAGTGATGATGTATGGCTGTGAGAGTTGGACAATCAAAAAGAGGGAGGAGGATAGAATAAACGCATTTGAAATGAAATGCATACGAAAAATCCTTGGAATATCATGGACGGAGAAGAAAACAAATGAATGGGTACTGGAGACGGCGGGGGTGGAAAGGAACCTATTGGAATCAATCAAAAGAAGAAAGATGTCATACTTTGGGCACATAATGAGGAAACAGGGGGATTGCCTAGAGAAAGAAATTATGCAAGGAACGGTACCGGGAACAAGAGCAAGAGGAAGACCAAGGAAGAAGTGGATGGACAACATTGGCGAATGGTTGGGATTATCAACAGAGAGGTTGCTGCGAGTAGCCGAAGACAGGGAAAGGATGGAGAAGAATCGTCTACAATGCGACCAACCCTCGTATCGAGGACGGTTAAAAAGAGAGAGAGTGTGCTGAAAAGACCAGTCGGACGACCAAGACACACACGGACCTATGTCTCCAGGCTTAGATACGAGCTCAACACCGAGACGATTCGCGAAGAGTCTTGGAAACAGCCAGATTCCGGAGAGGGGCGCGCCATTGGTGATGACGATGTCGAAATATGTTGAGCTGTAAAGCAACATTATTTCGTGCCGTCGTAATTTTGCTTTGACCCGATTTCAACATTGAACTTGATTCTTCAAATCTGCTGACTGCAGAACTTGCGAACTTCATTTATATCGGGCCTATACTGTAGGCCTACTGCCAAGGCCGTAGCTAGGGGGTGTTTTGGGCGTTTAAAAACACCACCCGAAATTAAATAATGTAAAATTAAATAGGGGCCTAATGCATTTACTAACACACGGTGTAAGACAACTCCCTTAGTCGGTTGACTCGGTTGCTTGTCGACTTGCTCAAGTACTAGTAAACACCCCGACACAAAATCCTGGCTACGGCCTAGCCGATTGCATTTAATGTTGAGGTCACCGGAGTTTCAGGATTTTAACTGCTTCTCAAATTTCTCACTGCCTAGTGACGATCGGCAGACATTTAAATTAGCTGGAAAATTTATTCCTGTAATACTATTGGTGTTTTGTAGAATTTTCTGCGAAATCAAAGGCATGCGTAATCCTTAGCCTATGTAAATTGTAATCGTAATCGTAATCTCCAAACTTCTAAAGCGCCACTCAGTCACTACTCATCTCAAGTTCTCCAACCGAGCCATATCCAACACAGCACCACGCCTCTGAAATGATCTCCCTCTGAATTCCGCAGATTCTCAGTTCCTCCGTCATCACTTCAAACTGCCCTTCATCCTCCTTCTCATGTAAAAACTGGAAAGCAGTTCACTAATTAGGCTATAACTTGGACGGGAATCAACATGGAGGCAATTTCTCTTAAACACTGCGTTATGATCCAACTAAAATTTACTTGTTCTTTCTGGGATAAGCGAAGAAATAGCCACAGGAATTACCAGAATCTTCAGAAACAACATTATTCAGTGTGGCCAGATAGTGTGTTTGAAAATCTGATTAATAAGCCTAATTGATTCATATTTAAGCTTATGTAATTAGGCCGACTAGATTGGCATTTCAGTATCTTTTTAGCCTCGGCCCTCTGGCATAATGTACCAACCATAACTTGTTCATTTTGGAATCTTTCCATCGCCTTTGTTACACAGGTCATCCTCAAACTTCACTGCCCATGATAGCCACATTCGTTGAGCCAATATTGGATTCACGTTAGTCCACCAGTAGCCAGATAAGGGACCATTTCGGGCCCAAAGAACGTGACTGTCTGGGATATGACAATACATTCCCTTAACGCTGAATTGGTGCATTATTAGCCTACATTTGTGCTCCTGATAGGAATCTGCAGTCGTCAGGTTTGTGTCGGATGATGTACGTGTATCCCCGGTCCTTTCTCGAAATGGAAAATGCTTCTCTGAGTGCAGATGTGTCCGGTAACACAACGATATCTGTCAACGTACAAAAGCCGATTGCTCAACTACCAAAAGGTGAGCTACATGTATACTATGCTATAGTGTATCAAACAACTGCACAGAAAGACTTTTGTGTTTTGTGAATTTTAGGGTCATAAGCAGTGGCGGTTTTAGAGGGGAGCTAGGGGGCTGTAGCTCCCTAGCTGGAAAGTTAGCCCCTTAGTTTTTCTTAGCTCCCCTATACATATTTTAGCCCACCAGTTTAACGTTTAATTAGCTATACATTTCATACAATGCTTGTTGGAAACAAAGTCTGGTTACAGTCTATGTGTACAATATAGTGTATACTGTATAATGTGTATAGCCTATGTGTATACAGAACAGGTTGTACTAGAATCCATTTGGAACCTGCACATGCATAAATTAATATAAAATCAATTCATTGAGAGAAGTAAAAAGAAAAGCTGATGAGTTAAACGATGAACTTTTCGACGGGAGGGGCTAAAGCAATTAAAGCAATTTTTATCCCCCCAAGTTCAAAAACTCTAGAACCGGCACCAGGGGCGTAACTTTGGTCTAAAAAGTGGGGGGGGGCAAATTTCGCATTGTTTCAGCTTCGCGGCTGTTAAATAATTATAACGCCATCGTTTTGTATTACATGCATAATAATTATAAATAATGATGATGCTATCGAGTCTTTAGTTAAGTATAATGTTACCATTGCAAATCTAATGGTGTTAGATCGACTGCTTTTCATCAAGTTGTAGGCCCTATTAGCCTACTACTCAGGTGGCCCTGGTAGTGGGGTCTAACGACCCCTTTTGGGTCTTCTGTGTAGCCACTAGCCAGATTATGTTAATTGATTATAAGCACTATATGTTTTGTTTATCCTTGCAATGTTTGGCTACCGAGCTAAAAAAATACAATACAATACAGTTGCTACCGCTAGTAATAAGCATTGTGGTTTCACAGAGGATACTGAATAATTGCATTGTGACTTCACAAAGAATATTGCTTGCTACCGCTAGGAATAATATTGCATTGTGATTTCATAGAGGATATTTTTGCCTTAGCAACCTCTTCTAACCTCTTGGAATAATTGCATTTTGATTTCATAGAGGACGTGTTGCATTGTGATTTCACACAGAAGTATGTTTCCGTGGCAACATCTTGTAATAATTGCATTGTGATTTCATAGAGAGCATGTTGCCGTAGCAACGTTGCCAACGATTATCTAACCTCTGTGATTTCATAGAGGATGTATTGCCTTAGCAACATCTTGTAATAATTGCACTGTGATTTCATACAAGCTATATTTCTGTAGCAACACCTTGTGATAATTGCATTGTGATTTAATAGAGTATTATGTTGCCGTAGCAACGATTGTCTAACCTCTGGGAATAACTGCATTGTGATTTCACAGACTAGAGGATATATTTCCGTAGCAGCATCTTGTAATAATTGCATTGTGATTTCATAGAGGGCATGTCGCCGTAGCAACCTCTTTTAACTTCTGGGAATCGCATAGTGTATGATAGTGATAACATTTTCACAGAGGATGTATTTCAGTAGCAGCCTCTTGTAATAATTGCACTGTGATTTCATACAGGATATATTGTCATATCAATCTCTTGCAATAATTGCATTGTGATTTCACAGATAATATATTGCCACCTCTTTTAGTAAAATAATAATAATAATAATAATAATAATAATAATAATAATAATAATAATAACAATGAGAGTGATGATGATGGTGATCACACTGATGATAATGCTCAGTAGGCCTAATTATTTTGAATCTTGAGGGCTTCCTCAGATAAAATAATAATGGCCAAAAACAATGGTTATGAAAAGTGGGAGGTACGGTACTCTCCAGTCCAAAACTGGGAGGCATACGGGTAGGCCGACCCCTCGTACACCCGTAAATTACGCCTATGACCACCACTGGTTACAAGAAGATTACAGACCTAGGTCTACTTCTGAGAGCCTAAAATGTTCAAGTGATAGAATTGAGGTTTGATCTGTGAAAATTTGGAAGTTAACTGCACTGAAATCACAGAAACAACGATACGTTTAAAGGCGAGGAGCTCCTGCATGCAATAGGACGCTTTCCGATTACCCTATAGGGTCTATGGTAGGGCCTATATCCGGGTCTCCAGAGGGTTCGTTTCGGAGCCCTGGTCGCTGACAATTTAGAGAATGTCTCGTGTGAATTTCTTTCTACTTTTTGATTTTTAAAGTGTAATTTAAACGTTTAACAACTGGGACTTGCCGTGGGTTAAACACTCACTCATTTAAAGGTAGGCTATTGTTGAAGGAACCAATGCGTAGACCCTATGCAAAGTCTTAGGCCCTAGAGTTCTAGACAATTTTAAATGACAAAATTATCTCAGTCTAAAATTGCTGCTTGTCACTTTAAGGGCTTCGTTCCTGTAAGCTCTTCATCCGGTCTACATGTGAGAAAACCCAGAGCCGTTATTAGGCTTATGGTGAACTGCAGTGTAGAATTTTTAGTCATTGTATCCTAATTAAGTCGTTTGTTAATTAAAAGATGATGTTTCCAACTTCTGGATGTATCTGGTTGTCATCGTCGGATCTGCCTTCGTACTGTTCGTAACCTTGGCCCTCTACCTTTTCAGGTCAGTATACGCTAGTAGGCTATAGGCGGAAGTCCATGCAGTCTGCATTCACAGTGGAATACATAAAGGCCCATGCACATGGGCGATCGTATTTTAGCACCTTTATTTAAACGTCTAGAAATGTGAAATTGTGTGTGTTATTGTAAAAAAAACCATGCCTTCTATTGTTGTAAAGCCTGCCAGTCAGCGGGCCACCAGACATCTCAGCAACTCCCTATCATGGTGGTGACATAGCCTACCATGAAGAACAGAACCTCAGTTCTGTAACTTAAAATTATTCAACGCAGGAAACAAGCACCCGCGTATAGTGTCTCGTGTTAGATGTATTCGTAATCGTAATCTCGAGATTTCTACAGCGCCCAAAAAAGCGAAGTCGCGGGAATTAGCTTATTCACAGGCGCTCAGTCAAATCAGAATCGATAGGCGGGGTGAAATCGGTTCCAGATCAAGATCCAAAGGGGTCAGACAGTCTGACGGTAAGGCGGGTGGTGTTTAAGACGGCTAAGGTGGGTGGATGTTGAGCTGAAGCACTACAGTATGCCACACAATTTGCCAGATAGGATACCACTCTTCCGGGCAACATGTAACTATGCGGCTGCCTGGGCTTCCTCTGTTCGGGAAGAGAACCTGGCTACTGTCGCGGACCGCGGCTAATCCCGGACGCCTATCCGTCTCTTTCCTGTCCGGAGTCTCTTCCACCTCTCCTCCTGACTCTCAACCGTTCTTCACCAGGATGCCTCGGTGAGGGCCAGGCAAGGAGACGCGAATGGGGGGGTGTAACCGATGAAAACTGTCCCGTGGGCCCGGCCTCTGTGATCTGCGGAGGACTTGTAGGTTAACTGATAGACACCAACTGCCTAAAATAATTAGTTGACATAATTAATGGACGACCCCTTACGCTTCACATCAAATCACAAATTGGAATGTCAAAGTTTCAAAGTTCTTCTAACGGCTAAATAACTGATCAAAACTCACTCAAAAAGAAACGATTCTCTCAGAAATACCACAGTATAAATAATTATTTATACTGTGGAAATAGTATACCTTTTTCTAATTCACTTGTCGATAATTGATCACCTCTGCTAAGTCACCCACACACCCACGATTCGCACACTTTTCACCGACGCCAACGAAGCCTGTCTAGCCCCTGTGGGCTGTGGCTAGAGGGCATAGGCGCCGACTTCTTGGGGGCCTTGGGTGCCAATGCACCCAGAGAGAAAATTCTGTGGGTGCCTGGCACCCAGAGGAATTCAGACCCAAAATTCAATGTTTTACACCTAAGCAGTAATCTCACAACGTGAGAAGTACAACTACAACACAAATACCCAACATTGCATGATCTCACAGTCACACTCCGTACATAAACTATAATTTATTTATTTATTATTTAAAATAAATAAATAATAACACTGGAACCCTTGACAAGAAAACACTTTTACTTCTCCGAAAATCCCCTAAAACTCACCTGGAGGGAGGACCCATGCACCCAGTGGCACCCAGAGACAAAAGCAAAAGTCGGCGCCTATGCTAGAGGGGCAAGAACGGCTAGAGCGGCAAGAGGGGAATTATGACGTCAGCATCTGGCTACGCAATATTACATTACGACGTCATATCTCAGCGCCAACAAACTTCGCGATACTACTCTAAGCAGGCCCTACATGTATGAGAGATACGCTGCACTGGCTATACCTACTGAGGAAAGAATTAAACTCAAGATCATGATTCTGGGTCGGACCCAGGGTGAGAATTGTCGGGGGGGGGGGTTCAACCCCCTAATCTTTCTTAGGACCTCCAGTTATGTCTTCAATTGCACACCCCATTGCGGGTCGTTTCCAACCCCCCCCCTTCCCAGTTGTGCATGGCTGCCGTGTACAGTTAAATTCGACTCCTGTAATAACTTGTGATCATCCGTTCATACTGATTTGTAATCATATTGCGTAATTGTCAGTTTGAAGATATTAAACGAAGATTATTATTATTATTGTGATTATATTGTGCATATATTTTAGCATTTTCTTTCACAATTCACTTTGTGGGTTACTAATAAAGTAATGCTCTGGTTTATTGTGGATTTGTGACCAAGTGAATTGTGTAACAAATTTGATGATGTCATCACTTTAAGGAGTTTAAGCTTTCTATTGAATTTTTGAATTTTCTCAGTTTGTAAAATACGGATAAAGTATTCAACTCCACATGGATCAAACTCATCAAAATCTAACCCCCACCCCAGTCTTTTTACTACAATTCTCACACTGGTCGGACCACGTCGGTCGGCTCCATCCCGGCATATAGGGCCTATAGGCCCTAGGTAGAGTTGTTTATATACCGGCTGCTTCGTTCAGCTGCCCGTGGAGATCTTTGGGTTCTTCATTTCCACACATCAGCACGAGAACACCCGCACTGTCCTGCATAGGTCCATCCCTTTGGATGTCTTCCTGTGATCAATACTGAGCAGGGCTTAACACGGAAACAAAATTTGTCTCCGTCCCCATCCCATCCCATCTCGTCACCATTAGGTGTGTTGCCGTCCCCATTCCAATGAAGCTAAAGAACAAAATACAACTGCTCCTGCACATTAAACAGTTATGTTAAAATCTTAAGTTTTTAAACTAAGCCTACAGCATAGGCCTACTTCAGAAGTTGAAAAGAAGTCGAGTACGGCCATGGGCGGCGATCTAGAGGGGACGGGGGGGACATGTCCCCACCTTTAATGGTGGGGGGACACTCCATGCATTTGTCCCCCCCCCCACCTTTTGAAGAAACACCAAAAAAGGTGGAGAAATGTAATTGCGCGTGAGGGTTTTCGGAGAGTTTGTGACCAGAGGAGGTAAAAATACAAATTTTGAGAAGTGCCCCCCCCCCAAAATGATGAGAAAGAAGACGTTGGGAACGGGAAAAAGTAGTAAAACGTGGTCTATGACTAAAAAAAGGTCAACAAACTTTTTTCGAGGTTAAATCGATGGTTTGCGGAGATAAATTGGCGAAAAATGAAAGTGGGAAAAAAAGTCAAGAAGTGGGGAAAAAAGAAAGGAGAGCGTAAGAAAAAGTTGTAAAAAGAGGTGGACTATTAAAAAAAAGGTCATCAACTTTTTTCGGAGATGAAATGGAAATTTTTCGGAGATAAAGTGGCAGAAAATTTTTTTGGGGGACAAGATTGTCCAAAAACGGGCGTCGACCAGATCGTGGCCGACTTTGTCCCCTCCCCCCCCCCACCTCTCAGACAAGATCGCCGCCACTGAGTACGGCCTATTCAATGATTTCACTTTTAAAGCTATAGCTTAACATTGAAATGCAGATCCAGTTACCCTATCAGATAGGCCCTAATTACCACAGTAACGTCTTGTGTACAGAGCACGTGCACATCATCTGCCATCCTGCTTATCTTCCATGGTCACATCTTGCAACTCTGTCGAAGGTCGCTCCTCTCTTCGATCAGCATCTGCTGGAAAGTATGTTGTTCCTGGTACGCGTCTTGTCCTTGGCCGGCGACGCGCGTTCATTCAGTTGCCAGTCCCTCCATCTCTACCTCCTCATGTTCGCAACTCTTAGCAAGACTGTCTTTCACTCTAAACTGAAAACTTACCTCTTCCAGTCTGCCTATGGCTCTTAATGGTTGCCTGGCTTCAATGTGCACTTCTGAACTTTGTAAGCAGGGCATTATCAAATTAGTTGTATTGTATTTGTATTGTATAAAGTTATAACCGTAACCACGGTGAATAGCGTGCTTGTATTTCCAACCCCACAGTGGTACGGTGGATTTTGCTGCAGTATTGCATATAACTGAGGACATAACATCACTTGGACTACCATTAAGGGGGGCAAAAGACTTGACAAATGACCGAGGACAATGGAGATCATTTATTCGTACCCATCGCCGCCAAATGGCTGGCGTCAGGAACTGATGATGATGATGATGATTGCATCTATCAGTTTGAAATAATAAAGAATATTATTATTATTCTTCCCCAACACCGTGTCACTGTCTACTGTGAACTTCCACACTAGGCCTATTCCTGTAAACTCAGCGCAAGTAATATTCTCCACTCGGACACCTGAGATAAAGACTCGAAGCCGATTGACATATTTCTGGGAAGCCCTCCCATAATTTACACAATAAAGCCCTATTTTAGTTAATTCAGCCAATCAATCAAGAACCACAATGATTCGGAGGAGAGATGTGTAGTGTGACAATAGTCCTAGGGCCTCCACAATTTACTGTACTTGATTTCTTTTTCATTTGTAGCAACTACATGCAGAAAATGAAGAGGCTGTTAGCCAACCAGCCGCACATATCCGAGAAACAAAGGCGCTGGAGTACCGTACCAATTCATCCAGGACTATTAATCAGACCTGGAAAACCTTAACATTCAAGGACGTCTTCTCACTCTGGTCTTAGACATGCAGAGGCGCGTTTACACGTAGACGCACTAGGCGCGCGCCTAGGGCCCCCAAATCTCGGAGGGCCCCCCAAACGATGGAAAATATTTTTTCCAATTATATAATTATCCAATACAATTTGTGATGAATTTGTCACAATAATGGGGACAATTTAAAAGTTTGATTTATTCAAGAAGTAAAAATGGCTACGTATTTCGCATTAATTGTTGATGTCAGTTTCTTTTTACTAAGATCATTAAATCAAATAACTTCACATTCCTTGAAAATAGCTTCTGTAACTAATCATAATTACAGTGAAGGTATCAATTAAACTCACGTAAACGGCTTCAGATTCAACTTCGTGGGTTTTTGCACATGATTGGCGAAACGCCACCAGAGTCTCAGACTCTCAGTCTACAAGTTCAGAAGGGCCCCAAAATGTTTGCGCCTAGAGCCCCATTTTCTGTAAACGCCCCTCTGTAGACATGTCAAAAACCAGTTCATATAAATCATTGTAAGGAACCTCTTCCGGTTGACCATTAACACGTGACCTCTCAGTACATTGTCAACTATCAACTGGATCAAGTCTTAGAAGAGCTCCAGTTCCCTGAATGGCTTTCGACTTCTAATAGAATCATTTGAAAAGAATATACTGTATTTTGAAAAGGAAGTTGAGGCAATGCTATTAAGCTGCTGAATGCAGACAAAGATAATGAGGTACACCTGTATTTTAGCTTGGGACACTAAAATGTTATAATTTGTGAATAATTAATGACACTAAAATGATAAGTTAGCAGCCTACCGTAATCATAACACACACACACACGCCCATGCGTATGCGTCTTTTATATAGGGTACGTCATGGAGCCTTAAGGTTTTTCTGGCTGGCATGTTTGTTATCTGTTGCCTAATTAATATGATATTCAGTCAAGACAGAAGTTATGCTCTGATTCTCTGTCTTTTGTCTTAACCAATTGACATAGAAAGAACAAGGTGCTTATGCCAGAGTTTACATGAAATCCAACCCAGAATGAGTGCCTGACGTAGTACGGCAAAGCTGTCACATGGCTTTGTCGAATCACGGAACCAGACAGCAACCAATCATCAAGGTGTCGGCATAGTGTTTTCACATGCTCGGAGGACAATTGTTGGTGAAGTGTCACACACACAGAAGTAGAGCAAGAGGGATTTGGAAAGGAAATTATGAAAGTCTACCTATTGCAACTGACAACAGTTACCATGCAGAGGGTTTTGGACGACTTTCGAGCACAATTAGCCCCACAGGAACAGGGTATCTTAATCTAGGCCCTAAAATTCCACTGAAGTGTGAACGTCTGCTCTGGGGATTGAGTAGGGTAACCCTAATTGATTCATTGGAGTAATAACTGTAAGCTAATCTCAACTTGTAGGACTGAATATCCTAAATGCTCTTCATTCCATTACATCCTGACCCAACTACCATGTAAACCATGTAAACCCTCAAACTTCAATACAATATTATCTACTATATAGAGTATAAAAATAAGCAGATTACACCAATGCTATACTGAAAAAGTACCTCAACTTTAGTCATACAGTCACAATATCTTCCTCGAGTCTTACAGTCACAATGCCATACTTAATAACTTAAATGTAAATGTTTGAATCACGAAACTATCATTTGTTTTGATCGGCAAAATGTGTGAAGACCATTAATGAATGAAGTGTCTTATGCACTTCTTTGATGAAAAGCCACAGAAGCATAGTTCTAAAGTTGAGCAATCTCTGTGAAGCCCAACTATGATCTTGTAAGATTTTCCAATGTTCAGTCAGTCGTTCCATCCATGTCAATGAATCAAAGACAATTTTACATATCATAAATCCTTGTAACAGCGTTTCATTAAATAAGCAGAATATTGAAACTTCATTGTCTGACCAAAGATGCTTTCAAATTTTCATGAACATGCTACAGCTACCAAAACTGAAAAATTTGTTACGCTTGAATAGCCGTGAATATAGAAACAACAGGGATTAGAGACTGAATTTTTTAAGTACTTAATCAGGTCTGTTGCTGTTTCATAAATTGTGATAGTTTTATTTTAACATGTAGACTAAGACATAATAACACTGATCCATCCAATTTCACTGATATTCTGCCCAAGGATAGCCAGCCGCTAGGTAATATGTAATGGCATTTTCCATGCTATGACACAGTAGTAAACTCACTAAGTAGGCCTTGAAAAAATTCAGTCTCTGTCCCTTTTATTTCTGAAATTGCAGCTATTCAAACACCACAAACAATTCGGTTTGCAAACTGCTCTGTTTTGATAACAAGAAATTTGAAAAACCATATCTTCATCATACAACTGTTTTACAACAAGACAAACTGGTAGAAACTTCACTTTTCACCATCACTTAGTGACGATTATTTTGAACATATATTATCTAAGAAATCTGAGATGGTGAGGTGCATAGTTCTTCCTGGTCCCATTTAGAACAATCCAAGGATGGTTCTCACCATAGCCAAAGCCAATACATGAACAATCAACTCTCAGTGTAACGACATTCACAGCCTCAGATTCAGTTGCATACATGTATTGGTTCTCTTGGCTAACTTATTGATTAACCTAGTCGCCAAAATGTTGCTGCTTCTGTTCAATCACTTGCACAGTCTAAAGACCTTTCACTAACATACATCTTCATAATAATTTAACAGCCAAAAAATTTCAAATTAAAACATTTTGGTCTTAAATTTAAGTGACACAGGAATTTAAGTTCACCTCTCCAACAGTCATGTTTTTAATAAAAAAAGACAAGAAGGTCGCGAAGTTATTCTATTTCTCCTCTTTCTAACATAGCTAGATAGTCTTTGTACTTTATCTTCTTTGGAATTATATCTGAAAAGCAAACACATAACAAACAATAAATAATTAGCGAGTCTATCATGCAATTAAAAAACAACTTTTCACAGAACTTTGTGTTAGTTATTCACCCGTTTAGTTAAAAACAATTTACTGGTTTGCAAATGACAGATATTCCTGAAACTTGCATGAAGAAAATCAACAAAGTTCCTGTTTTTCTGCACCTTGCTTTACCCCTTGCACAACAGTGTGCCATTGAAATATATAAATGTACCATCCACATAATGACCAGCAGGCAGCAAATGTTAGCAGAAATGTCCAGTCATTCAGATGCCTAACATCAAATCAAAAACACAATATTTCTAAAATACATCATTTGGACCTACATATTATAGTTAAGCATAAGTACAAAAGGTAGACGTTGCCGAAATTGACCAGCAAACATCACAGTCATATAGCTGAATGGGACATTTAATCAGACATTTGAATATTTCACAGTTGCTAGGCAATGGTTTACAGACGATGAAATTCTGCACATGCTGGAGGAATGAAAACATACTAGATGCATCCAATGCAGATAATGATGTGGTTGCAGAAGACGATGCAATGTGCATGTGGATGAAAGGTTGCTGGGATGGAAATAGAAGACTGGTGTTCTCATCATGCCTCTGTAGGAAATATTTTCTTGCCAGTAAATGGTTGAGAAAAGAGTTGCACCATCTTGCACCATGGCTATGTGGTAGGCCTAAAGCCCTATATCTACCCACATGTAATGCCTTTATTCAAATGATTCTCCAGAAAATGATCAAAAATCGGAAGCAGTTTCGTTGTTACAATAACATATAACAAATGAGTACATACCTCTTAAGAACTGCAAAGTCTCTTGGTTGTCTATAATTTCTGCCAGGTCATTATAATCGACATTCTGCTTGCTACTGCTTGCATTCAATGCCATCTGAGCCAGATCTTGAACAAACAACTCCTGAAATTGAAACGTGGTCGGTTATATTTCCTCACAATAACACAGTGAATAACAAATACATAAGATAAATATGAAGAATGGCAATTTATTGCATTTAAAATTTGTTTTATACAAATGGATACTTAAACGAAAGACTGGACAACATCTGTGCTGGTTTGATGTAGACAATTTGAAGACAATTCAGTTCAAGTTGTCTGTAACATATCTAGAGTGTTCTCGTAAAGCACAATTCAGCAAGATAACATTTTCATTTTTCGTGAAATAATAGTTCTTTCACAGGCGTTTGTTATCGTGTTTAGTACTCATATATTACTTACTTGCTTACGAGAAATATGCCGTTGAAAGATTGCTGTGCTCTATTCTCTACCAGTCTGGGGTGGACATTTATTTATATGTGATCGGCCACAGGTGAGCTGCAGTCCAATTTTACCCGATAGTCCTTCTGGTAGCATGCAGCACTCTAATTTCTCTCACAAACTGGGTTCCCATGTTCTTTACACATATGTATATGTACACTGCAAGTTGCCATATAGAAAATTACCAGGCAGAAATGATTAAGTATTCTGAATTATTCTGAATAATTTTTCTTAATGCATTCTGATGATTCAAATGTATCCATAGTTGGTAATTGTCAAGCGTGGTTGGCCCGTCACTAAGTAAGCAGTATGGCCACTGGACTTCAATCAAATAGAGCGCTGCTACCTACCAGCAACATCCCATAATGAAAATCACTAAGTAAGTATGTAAGTAAATGTAAAGAAATGAACTTTTATATTACAGACAAAGTAAAAGCTTGTTTCTATACATATTTTATAAGTTTTGCTCATATAAAAGTTTGTTTCACCTTCGTTACTTACTTACTTATTGAATTGCATTATGAGATGTTGCAGCGCCACCACAAACTTTTACTCAGCGCTCTATTAGAGCAAAATCTGAGGCAACCATATTGTTTATATACACAGGCACTCAATCTGAGTGATTACCAATTCATCTATCCCCTCCTTCTATCAGTTTATTGGCTTTATGGAGAAACATAATAAGTATTCTGAATAAAACTGGTAAATACCGAAAAGCAAATGTCACTATTCGGTATATCACAAAATGTTAATAAATTCAGCTAACCCACCTATAATCTCGTATTCTGTAAATCATGACGCGCTCGAGAATAGGCTCGTGCCCTGTGCTTGGCCTTCGAGTGTTGCTTTAGAAGTTTGGAGATTACGATTACTTCTGATAACGTCAGTTCATGTGAACAAAGGAATATATCATTAACCAACCACACGCCAGGACAATACAACGAGCGATAATAAGATATCTAAGTTTATACTTACAGTTGCTTTTGTGATTAAAAAGAGCGAGTCTTGGCCAACTGAAGACACATCGGGCGAACTCTTCATAATCGTCTTAACACGAGAAATTGGAAGCTGACAACCATCTACGTTTTTCTTTTTGGACATTGTGATTATTTTGTTCAAAACCGTTCAAAATCCCGTATCAATTCGAACAAACCCAACCATCGGCCGTCGAGCGTAAACACTGATTAAACGGAAATAAGTTATTTATAGATTTCCTTTCCAATCAGAAACACCCAACCTTGTCTCATCTACTTCCGGTCTACTTGCAGTGTGCTGTTTGTGCTATGGAACGCCTTCTTTCTCTTTTTCTTTCAGTTCATCTAAAAGCTCATCGTCATTGGTGACGAATGCGCAATTTATTTCTCCATTGGCTTTTTTGTATTGTATTCAGATATTTATAAAGCGCTTCTAGCGGGAGGGCCATTCAGAAGCGCTCCCAGTGCGAGACCCCGAGAGAAAAAGCAAGTTTTAAGAAAGGTAAAAGAGGAAGTGACGTTACCGGAGAGAATAGAAGAACGAACGAACGAACGGAGGAAGCGAGCTCATTCCAAAGAGCAGGGCCAATGGAGGCAAAAGACCTAGATTGAGCCAGAGAAGTCCTAACACGGGATCGAGGAGGTCCAAACGGTCAGATGAACGAAGAGGACGAAGAGAAGCAGCAGAGTGAGGGCGATGAATTAAGTCACATAAATATTTTGGAGCGAAACCAAGTTGAGCCATATAGAGACAAGGATGAGGACCTTAAATTGGATGCGGGCAGAAAGCGGGAGCCAGTGAAGCACTGTTTAATCTAGACGCCTTGGGGGGAGTGTCACCCCAGGATTTAGAGGCCTTTAGGGGAGGAAAAATCCCCCACCCAGGATACGTGCATGTGGATACATGTTCCCCCCACCGCCCGAGAGATGATTTCCTTAAAAAGGTCAACAACCTTTTTTGAGAGAGTATATTGCTGTAGAAAAAGTTACAAAATCGGACGAAGGACTAAATAAAGGTCATAAACTTTTTTTGAAGATGAAATTAGGAAAAGTCATAAACTTTTTGAAGATGGATGAAATTACAGAAAAAATCTTTTGTAAATTCCTTTGCCCCCAGAAACCTTGTTTCCTTTCCCAGAAGAGGGGGACTAGATTAAACACTGCCAGTTAAGTTCTTCTGCCATAAAGATGGTGATATGAGAGAATCGAGGAAGACGTACGGGCAATTAATCTAGCAGCAGCATTGAGAACGGACTGAAGAGGAGCAAGACGGACTTTAGGAAGACCAATGAGGAGGGAATTGCAGTAGTCAAGTCTAGAGCAGACAAATGCATGGACCTTTGAAGTGAAAATTGGAGATGAGAGAGAGCGACGGATAGCTCTAAGGCGCCTTAGGTGAAAATATGTAGGAAGTGCGAGTGATCGAGTTTGGAAATAAGTAAGTAAGTAACTAGCCTTTATTTGCACATGACAAGCGCACATGCATTACATGTATACAATGATTACATACATTTTGAAAACAAAACTATGACATGAAAACAAAACTATAACATGAGCAGCTTACAAAGTCACACATTTACCACTAGATATAATTAAATATGCATCGGTTAACAAAGCTGCTTTTAAACAATTTGGATTTAACAAGAGGCAGCATGAAAGGATGTCCTCTCTTGTGGAGTGTTCAAGTAGGCCTACTTAAATGTGTTCAGTAAAGGTGAGAGAATTGTCAAGGGTCACTCCTAGATCACGAACGCTAGACGAGAAAGTGAAAAACGGAAACCTTTGAGACAGCACAGCAAAGTCGAGTTTTTGAAGTTGCTGAGGAGTGCCAAACCAGATAAATTGGGTTTTGGACGAATTGAGGGAGAGGCGATTGCAAGACATCCAGGTATGATCGAAGATCATGAGAAAGAGCTTCGATGCGCTGAGCAAGAAGAAGTTGAGAGGAAGGAGGCCCATGAACATATATAAGCCTGGACATCGTCAGCAAAGAGGTGGCCTGAAGTCCAATGGACAGGGAGGAGAGAGGGGATACCGGCCGTGTATAAAATGAAGAGGAGAGGGCCCAAAACAGAGCCCTGTGGAACACCCAGTTTAACAGGGACCCACAGAGTTCTAGATTCACCCGAGATAACCATATCTGAGTGCGATTAGATAGGTATGACCGGAACCACTGGAGAGGAGGGCCCTTGAGACTGCAGAAGGGCATGTATAAGGTACGCCCATATTATATCTATGGGTACGCCCAGTACCAATCTCAGCTTTTGCACATTCTTCTCTCACCAATCCCCATAGGCGCAATTTGTGCGGGGTACGAGGGGTACCCGTACCCCACTTTTTGAACTGGGGTTACCGTACCCCACTTTTTGAACAATGCCAATCAATATTTTATTTTTGCGCCTTCCCAGAGAATGCAGTTTTCGCCTTGCTTCGTGCAGGCCTACTTATTTTTTAGCGCGCTTTTGAGGGCGCTGAAGAAATCTTGAGATCGCGATTACAATAATAATAATAATCTTCGTTTAATATTTTCAAACTGACAATTACGCAGTATGATTACAAATCAGTATGAACGGATGATCACAAGTGATTACAGGAGTCGAATTTTAGCTGCATTCGGCAGCCTTGGAACTTTTGCAAGGCACCCACCACGTACTCCTACATCTCATCTTCACACAAGGCGCCATCTCGCGAGTGATAGGCTGAGTGGACCTTAGAGAGAGTTGCGGGAAGCGATCCCGCTACCTACTGCTCTTCACGCCAGTGATGTTACCACTACTCAATGGACCCACCCAATCACGATCGATTGGGTGCAGTGCACATGAAGATCGAAGATGATCCATCGGGGAAGCTGAAGAGAAATATATGCATAGAACGATAATTGTCATCAGTGGCGGCGATCTTGTTTAACAGGTGGGGGGGGGGACATTTTTGAACTGATCTGGTCAAAAAAGAGTTTTGAACTGATCTGGTCAAAAAAAGTTCACAACAACAAATTTGATGACCTTTTCGGTGTTTCTTCAAAGTATGGGGACCCAATGTATGGCGTGTCAACCCCACTGTTAAAGGTGGGGGTCTTGTCCCCCTCAACCCCCCTGGGATCGCCGCCCATGATTGTCATCAGCACCGACCTATGATGGTTAGGCCTATAACTGCATGAGGATGCTTTAATGAGTGAGCTTGCTAGCCTAGCTGTGTGGTCCAGAAAAGATAGAGTAGTGGTAACACTCGATCATGGCCAGGAGAGCATAAGGTACGCGGATCGGCTCCCGTAACCCCCCTCTAGGGCGGCGCCTTGCATGGCTGCCAAACCGCTGTTTAATTAAGATCTTGATTGTACTTTCATGTTTCAATGTAATCTTACTGCGTTTGTCGGTTTGAAATAATAAAGAATATAATTATTATTTATTATTATATTAAATGGTGCACATCTGCAATAATTTTATAGCCTATTTCTTATAACCAGACAACAACAAAACTACATCAACGGCATTAGATGCCATATGGTCTAGGAAAATCTTGGAAAGAAGAAGATTTCTTATAATAGTTAGTGTTAATTTGACAATAATATTTTTAGATTTACGAATTTTGGGCTTGCAGCGTCATTGACTTACTTATGTCGTTTAGCGCTTCGATACATTTTCTGATAATTTGAAGGAAAGAGCATTCCATACCAAATTACTTAAATAGGCTCGGAGCGATCTGGTACTAAAAAATAGTGCATCAGTGATGTTTGGTGTTTATGAGAACTTTACAAGATGGAGTTTGTGTAATTCTTTACAAAATAGAGCTAATTGTTAAAGAATAAGATGGCTGAAAGTGTCAGTGATCTGGAGAGTGATGCCAGCTCAGTTGACGGGGGTTTAGACACCAAAGTGCCGTCTGCAGCTCTTGTTCAGCAGCTGAACAAGCGAGTGGAGTCCCTTCAACAAGAGAACCGAGTCCTGCGCATGGAACTCGACACCTACCGATACAAGTGTAAAAGTTTGGAAGAGGATAACAGAGAGCTGAAAAAGGCTCGCGTTACAATTGTAAGTATGCTAGACCGTAATTATCGTACAGATCTTATTGTCTTGTTTTGTTTTACTGATATTGCTGATTAGTCGGATAATTTGACCTTAGACTATGAATTGAACCACCCAGTTGCATTGCATCTGGAGTTCAGAGTTAGGTGTATAAAATTATAAGGCTTCCCAGTTATGTTAGAACTAGTAAAATTCAGTCTGAGACTCCAAATATAGGGCTACACTTACACTAGTTGACTGCGATTGGATAATCAGTGTGGCAGAGGTCTGCCCGAATCAACGAAAAGCCATTCCCTGAAAATGATGAAAATTCAAAATGAACTTGATTACCGAAAATAATTTCCTACCAAGGGTTCTAAATCCCGAAATTAGTATAGACTAGTTGGCCAATCAGTTGAATAAGCGCATTATATTATGAAAATGTCCCCTCTTAAGAGTGACTTGTTTTACAAGTAGTAATCTTGAGTGTTTTGACTTTGTTTCTTTCTAATTACCTTACTTAACACTTTTTTTAATTAGTTTGTGTGGCACAAAATATTTATGGTTAGGATATTTTTCTCAAACTTACTTGTTTGCATTCCAGAAACATATGATGTACAATAATTTAGCTTTCAAGCAATAAAAGTATTTGTAGAATATTCTTGTTTTACTTCATTCCTTTCCGATTACTTGCTTACTTTAACACCAAATCTCTCAATTTTAATCTCGTAAGAACTTGTTAGAAATTTCATTATATTGTAAAATTCGAAATTTAACGCCCTGTGACATTATCCTGTGTAATTGTTAGTTCTACAGAACACAATGCAAAGAATCGGCGAAGGATAGATACAAGTCCAAAGAGATACTAGTGTCGCCGAAGCAGCATTGCCTAATGTCACTGCTTGTATAACTTTCATTGTAATGTAACGAGACATTTATAGAGTGCCCTTTCAACTTTTCAAGCACCTCCCAAAGATGCTTTGTGCATTGTAAACGTTGGAAATATCAGTATAAATGCTAATTACACTACTGTTGGTGCTGGTCATGTGAAATTTGTAAAAATTAACCTCATCTGAGTCTTAATTTTTCTGCAAATCATGTGCCAGATTTGTCATCTTCGTTTGCCATCGCAGTTTCCTAATGTCAACGTTAAATGAAGCAAATCACTAACTTTTCAGGTCTAGAATCTCAGCAACTGTCCCAGTTGTGTGTAACCTGCCAATGGGAAAAATTAGATTATTTATCGCTGCTATTAATGATAAACATACTTAAGTAGGATGAACACTGATTCCATAACTTTTTAACCACTTTATTAACTTGTGCACCTCTAATGTCACAAGTTTGCACCTGTATTGCAATCTAGAAAGGTTTCTGATGTTGCAATTTTGTGCCTGCAGTATGCAAAGGGGTGTTAAAACTGTTAATGATTTAATGATCTTGCATGTTAATAAGAACGTTATGCTGATGATTGCAGCAACTGATGGCCGAACAACAAGAAGAGTATATTAGCAACACTTTGCTGAAAAAGATTCAAGCGCTGAAGAATGAAAAGGAGCAGCTTGCACGCAACTATGAGCAGGAAGAAGAATATCTCACTAATGATCTTTCACGCAAACTCTTTCAGGTAAGCTCGGCAGTTTTTATAGATTGGTTTTTAATTTATTGGTATTCTCTTGATTTTATTAGTAAGATTAAACATGCCAAAGTGATAGAATTGTGCTTGGTATCTAACCAGCTTCTTGCTTTCTTTCTTTGAATCTCATGTTTATTTGCTAATTTATTGATAAATTGTGGAAGTTTATTTCTGAGTCTGTGTATAAAATACACAGAGCCATATATGTTTCAAGCCCAATCAAAGTCTCATAATCTAGCTCATTCTTACCATACACTTTATGCCCTAAGCTTTTTCATCATGACCATACTGGTTCCGTTCTTGTGCACACAAGGTGGCAAAGGCACCTCACCTCATGAATTCTCAAGTAGGAAAGCTATCTTACACTAAGAACATTAATTTAACTGGTGTTTTCTTGAGTCCTATTATTAAGTGCTTGCTTTTAATTGTACATTTTGGCTAGCTTGTATTATTAGATTTATAAGCAAATATAAGACAGAGTAGCTGCATCTGGTGTTTAGTTTATTAAAATTAGTCAGGGCTTGTGAGTAAGCTGGCGCTTTGTGCTTAGCTTTAGAGTAGCATTTTAGAAATTTGGGGTTTACAGTTACGATTTGTTATTGTTTTAGGCTGTTGTTTTCCTGCTCTCTTAGGGAATTAGTTTTGGTTGATTTTTTAGTTACGTCAGGAGAAGTGTGAACTGGAGGAGACGTTAGAAAAGGAGCAAGAATATCAAGTTAACAAGCTCATGAGACGAATTGAGAAGTTGCAGGGAGAGGTTCTGAGCAAACAAGCAACGCTTGAACAGGTTGACTTTTATTACAATCTAATCCTGTATTTGCTATTTTTGTTGTTGAATGGTGCATTATTTGATGATTATGTTGCTTTTGGTTGTTATTTTGACTGATGAGTGAGCTGCAGAGGCCTGAGAATGAATGTGTTTAGCAGAAATTCCTGTCTTATCTCAACATATCTTGCAGAAAAAGGTTTAGAGACCTTTTCTTAGCCTAATATAAACCCTTTCCTTGATGCTTTTCCTGCCTCTCTTCTGAGGGAGTGGTATGATGTGGAGGATCCAATCAGTATGTCAATTATCAATTTCTCATTGAATGAAGAATTAAAGCTGTACCGATTTCACTTTCTGCCAATTATGCCGATACAGCCAATTATTAAATTACCGATAATGATTAGGAGATAGATTATTTCATTATTTCTTTAGTCAAATGTTCAGTTCTGAAACATAAACCCACTATTGCAATGCAAGCATGTGTTTTGCTGCTTGCGCTCGCCGTTATAAAAATGGCAGGTGGGTGGTTGTCAAATACTACAAACATAACTTAGCTATTTCACAATACTGAATAAATTAATAAATTATGACACATTTTTATTTTGTTTTGTTGCAAAACTTCTAAACATCAGTAGGTGGTATTGTAAATTTAAAAAAAATCAGCACCGATTATTTTTGCCGATACCAATTGTTTTAATAATTGGTACAGCCTTGTGAAGGATCCTTTCCAATCTGCATTTGCTCATGCTATTGTTTATCCTCTACTAAAGCCTTCTCTCAACCTTGGTGACCCCTTAAATTTCCGGCCTATCTCAGTTTTAATGTTGCATATGAAATTTCTGAACAGGTAGTTATGAATCGTATGCAAGGTCATTTATCTTTCAACTTGCTAAAGTTTTCCTTTCACTCTGCTTACTGAAAGTTTCATTTAACAGAAACTGACCTTCTTGCTAGTCATAACGATATCATGCACTCAATGGACAACGTGGAGTGACAGCACTTGTACTTCTTGACTTATATGATGCCTTTGAAACTGGTGATCATGCTCTTCTTTAAAACCGTCTCCAGTATTGGTTTGTGGTAGGGAATGCAAACCCGGGTTTTGCCTACCCGGGTAACCCGGGAATTTTTGGAACCCGAAAACCCGGGTTTAACCGCGATTGAAACCCGGGTTTGAACAATGACATTAAATTTTCATTACTATTTTATTATATTAAAATGTAGCCTAACAATATGAATGTAGCCTATTTCGGATGCATATCACTATCATTAATATACTACAAATGCAGCGAAACTCGAAAGATTAACAACAAGAAAGGAGGCCTGCGGGTGAAACAATTATGTTTGAGCGTAATACAAACTTTGAGCACCACATGAGCCACAACAGCTTCCACTCTTCCACCCTAGACGAAGACAGCTTCGGCTCTTGAGACTGGACGGAAGTAATGTCCCCTTTGTGACAGGTTGGACCCGCACGTGCAGTCTTGTCCTCTGCATCGAACGCAAGTATGGAGACCCCACAGCCAAAGTGAGGGACGGACATCTGCCAAACCTGTCTACGTCATCGTAAACCGCGGTTGAAACCCGGGTTTGTCGTGATTGAAAAGCGTCACTTTCATCGTCGTTCACGCCGTGAAACTCACAAATGCAGAGTAATGGAAATATAGCGTTAGTACTGCACTTGGTATTACATAATACTATTTCTACTTACTTATTTATCGGCTCGTTCCAATTGTTTATTCGTGACGTTATATGAGTGAGGCTTCACATTTCACACAACGAGTGACAAGGCCGAATGTTGAGTTTGTTAACTCGTGACACTACCTGTCTGAACGCATTTCAGTGTGGATGGCGTCTAACCGTTTCAAACTAAATCCAACGAAGTCCGAGTTTCTATGGTGCACCACCCTCCGGCGTCACCATCTACAGCGTCCTTTTCTTCAGCCTCGGCTGTGCTACAGCGCTATATAAATCGTCTTATTATTATTATTATCCAGTTCGCATGGTAGCGGTAAACTGTTCTTATATAAATTTAGTGACTTAAAAAGCAATTTAAAGCGCGGTGTTTGGGAACACTTTATCGTTCGCGATTCTGTGGAACAGACGGCTCAGTGCCAGTTATGTAAATCGAAACTGAAAATTGTCGGCGGTTCAACATGATGTATGCATATTCATCTCCCGCCCAAGCATAAGAAAAACCTGCTCAAACACAAGGACGTAGATGACCCTTGTCATCTGCAGAACTTTGGACTTTGTAGCTGCATACAACGATGTTGTTCTTATCGCAAAACAAAGTTCAACAATACTTATCATGTAAAGTTTGGTAAACCCGGTAAAAACCCGGGTACCCGGGTTTTTACTGACGCCAAAACCGGAAACCCGGGTTTGTAAAAAACCGTCGGGTTTGCATTCCCTAGTTTGTGGTGTCTGGTCTTGCCCTGAATTCGTTCATTATATATCTCTGTACATGTACTCAGTATATTATTATTATTTGACCACAACTATGTTAATGCGACCATGGTCCCATAAGATCAGAGCTTGGTCCTGTCTTGTTTACATTACTGATATACACCATGCCTTTAGTATGTTAGCTTGGTCAATCAATCAATCAGTCAATCAGAATTTATATACTGCCCCTTTAGGATCTCTTCTCAGGCAGAAGAGAATAGTCTTAAGTACCGGATAGAATGGAGAGGAAGGAACCCTGGGAGGAGGCACATCTCCAGGGCAGAACATTCCATGTCGATAGGCTGATCACAGAGAAACCTCTGCACTGCGTAGAAGCTGTATGAGCGAAAGGAACAATCAGGTGCCTGTGGACAATGGAATGGAGGCATGAGACGGAACAGGACCGCAGAGCTCTCAAAGATAAATGGGTGCCATGCCCAAAAGCCATCGCCAAACCAAGGAGGAAATCCTGAAATTTAGGGAAGTTGGGCCAGTGAAGCAATAATCATTCACTTACATGTCATTTCTATTATTGTTATTATTATAATTCGATTTGCTAACACAAGACAACATAACTACATTTGCTGCAAAATGCGCTTTTGCAGCTACTAATGGAGCTTTCTTATTGTTGGGCCAGATACAGTGAATGTCCTTGCTAATGACCCGCTTACTTTCCCCATCCATACTAGATTGTAATCACTGCAGAATGCAGTTGAAATCATCCCAGAACTGATGATGCAAGCACACAATTATGTGCCAGTTATGGAAGTTCCTGTCCATGCAGACACTTGTAAACCAATATGGCCAACTCAAAGGTGATTCATTTGTATGCAGATTTAAAAAAAATTTACATTTCATGTGACCGTGTGTCTTGTCAGTCATAGGTGCATCTGTTATCTACTAAGAGGTGCAGTCTTAGATTGCAGCTAATAAATTTCTTCTGATAAAAAAACTGAATTTCTTTTACTAGCTAATCTACAGCACCACAAGAAGTTGAATAGTTTAAAATTTCTAATATTAGGCGACTCACTGTGTTAGCTGGTTCTGCTCATAGCTTGAGTGTTATTTTTAATCTATAATTGGCTGAATCTGCTTGTAACTTCTGACTGTCTATATAGGATTTGTAAGTCTTTATATGTGCATATTCATGACTTAGGCCTAACACCCTATAGATGTCTTCAAGGATATCTCTGGCACGTATGTTGGTTCCGGTTGACTCTAAATTATTGTGACTCGCTCCTTGCTGCCATTACAATCTAAGTTGTAAAAACTACAAGGAGTTCAGGATTCATTGGCCAGAATTATGACAAATACATAGATCTAGATAACATAATTATAATTGCAAGTTTACATAGTGCCACTTCAGGAGAACTCGTCAACAGCATTCCAGACCTAATAAAGTGAAACCACGAATGGTCTTCAAGTGCTTGTGAAAAAGAGAGGAAGACAGACTGAGGAGCTGGCTGTTAGGCAACTTACTTCAGAAGGATGGGCCAACCATTGCAAAACTTTTATGTTGAACTGTATAAGTACAGACCTGTGGAACAGCCAAGCAGAAAGGAGATAGCTGCGACCAGGGATGGAAGAGATTGAGATGCAAAGTTCTTTGAAGATGGAGCTCAGTCTGCCAGACAATTGCGCATTTATATGCATCAAAATCTTAAACTCAGTGTGGTTTTGTATAGGCAACCAGTGCAGTTCCTCCCTCATGAAACTGAATATATGATCAAACGTAGGTTTGCCATCAGTCAGCCATGCTGCAATATTTAAAACTGATTAGAACTGATTAATGCAGGAGAGAGTTAGGCCATATGAATGGCAATGCCAAAGTGTTGCATATGAATGCATGTACCAGGGTTGTTGCAGCTTGACTTTTAAGCGAACGGCATATTGTGTGAGTCTGGCACAGGTGATAAAAGCATGTTCAATATTCATTCTTCACAGGCTTAGAGAAGGTTACTACTTCCTATTCCAAGGTCACCCATAACATGCACAGAGCTTAAGAAAGAGATATAGCGAACCAAAGCTGCAGATTAGGCAAGTGGAGTTTGAAATTTGCCCATGGCTACCAAGCCAGATAACTGTGTTTTCCCAGAGTTCAGCCGGAGGTGGTTGGATGACATCCAGGCACCAAGCATCTTCAATATCGAAAGCATTTTCTCCACTAATAAAGGGGATCGTTTTCTCAGCCACATATTGGACATGTAGAGCAAAATGCCAGTTGGTCGTATCCCACACAATGCACTGCATGCAAGATTTGAAGGAAAAAGAAACAAAGGCTTACCAAGACTATGCTGGATGGATAATATAAACGAGGACTTAACATAACAAGAACTAATACTAAGGAGGGCAGTGGACTTGACAAATTACCAAGGACAATGGAGATTATTTCTTCATACCCATCGCCGCCAAACAGCTGGCTTCAGGAACTGATGATGATAAAAGGAGATAGCCTCTACAGATATGAGCATGAAACCGCTGTACTTAAATCATTGCAACGAATTCCCTGTCAGAAGAGGATCTGGTTTTAATTGGGGCAAATATATAACACATTGAATTTTACCCATCCACAGTACATAAAAACAGTCCTAATATCCTAGACATGTAAATAACCTTTATTCAACCAGGCTGCCAGACTGTCTTTTCTGGTTGTACTGAGAACTAGCTCTGTTTTAGTGAATGATCTTTTTTGTTTGCTGGAGGATATTTAAAATATTCTCTCCCTACATCTCTTGCCTCTGGGTCATGTGATTCTGGTTCAACCATGTGGTCTTAGGTGATAGTCTTGTAGGGCATTTTTCTTATAGCCTTCAAGGTTACTAGTGATTAATGTCCTGTGTAGGATCTGTAGAACCATGAAAGAGCATGCTGGTAAATTGATACTGTGTCAACTATGTCAGATAATCCTCATGTTATTGATAAAAGTCCTCAGGGCACAAAATGTCTCAGTTGCTAACTTTCTAGTTCCGGACTATGAGTAGCTGTTTTTTATAGGGCTGTACCGAATATTCGCTTCGTATTCGCTTCGGGGCCGAATAGTGGGCCAAATAGCTATTCGGTATTCGGCCGAATAGTAGCGGTCGGACCGAATACGAATATTAGTGGTCACGTGACATCTGTTTCTGCATATGCGGCTGCTATACCGAGTGGACTGAAGTAGCTCTCTCATTAACATAATATATGCTGTGGTTGCAGCCAGGCGTTGCCTACTGCCTGGACCGCGGTATCGCAGTGTCAGTAGTCTCATTCTTTGTGTACAGTGAGTGAACGTTCACGTATTTTTGAATGTTGTCGGTAGACCTATGTTTTGTACACTATTCGTATTCGTATTCGGCCGAATAGTTGGTCCAATTATTCGTATTCGGCCGAATAGCGATGATCACCTATTCGGTACAGCCCTAGTTTTTTAATGAACCTTTCAGGAATACATCTTAATGAAAGGAACGACTTCTGTATGAAATTTTCTAAATGTTGGGCTAACCCAGTATATAACCTGCAGTGACGGAAAGGTGAATAAAAAGGGAAGATATTAAAATGGTTTTCCACACTGAGGATAACCAGAACTTTTGTAAATTGCCCCATTAATTATTAGACTCTAGATGCCGTTGAAAGTAGTGTAACCTTACGTAAATCTTAATGTGACCAGAAAGCTCAACAACTTAAGCTGTTCAATACGAAAGCACTTGTGCTATAGCCTGCTACCAGACGATAGTGTACAATTGCTTTTAAAAGGTCTCACTGCTATGTACTTAAGGAACAGAATTATTAGGTTTTAATACTTGACTATTTATCTTTCTGGCCTCATAGATATCTCCTATTTGCAGTATCTTACTTTTAGTCATGAACGCCTATTTGCAAATTGCTGTGGGAACCGCCTTTGCTGCCTGGGCTGTTGGTGACGCGAGGCTCATAGAGTAGCGGAATGCAGGAGGTCAATTTTCATAATTTATATAAAGAACAAAGTAGTGAACATGTGTGGTCTCTTTATTGCCCTATGAGCATGTAGTGTGTAACTATCATAATTTTACTAGAGGTGCAACAACACCCATGCTTGCACTTTGGCTGCATTGGAGTATGTCACATCCAAACAGAACTGTTAATATATGTATCAAACCACTTCCTTTAGCACATTTTAAGTACCTCACACATGACTATCCCAACTGATCTACATTTTAAGTCAGTTTAAAATGTTATCTGAGCAGAGGTAAATGCAACAGCACACATGTGCAACGTAAGACTGGTCCAAGAGGAAGGTCTAAAGCATGAGAAGGCACGATCGGCTCAAGTAGGTGTATGGAAGCATGACATATCTTCATATGTCCACGAGCAGCACAGCACAACAATTGCTGACTCGGTTAATTTGAGACTAGAACATAATGCTTCCTGATATATGACGATGTGGAGCCAACCAATGAGGCACATTCCAGAAGGAGAATCTTGAATTATTTTATCTCGTTGATAGGCAGCCAGTGAGGCTTGTAAGTAAGTAAGTTGGCAAGTTGGTACACCTTGGCTACCTCCTTCCCTCATTTCCTACTTTTGAGGAGCTCTGCAATAAAGCTGGTCATGGCCTCTTTAGTAGCATTCTTAAAACCCCAGTCACCTTCTACCACTTTTCCCAAGAACCGGTATGATTTGTGCCTGTGTTCACATAATCAGGTTCTCCCTAGAAATGACTCTGTTACTTGATGAGGTTTCCTGGCTAGGATACTGTACAGTTAGGTATCTGCAACAATTATTTTGCCTTTCATTCTTTTATCCTAATGTTATTATTACTTCATTGTTCTATTTTCTTTTTCTCTGCGTAATTTTGTATGCAAAACGCTGTGCGTTTATAGCGTTCATTGAAGAATGCACTTACTTATATATTTGGCAATATTCATTAACATCCTCGTATTGGATGACTTCAATGAACTTTATCAAATTGCTTATATGAAGCACTCTACTTCTATCTAAACAAACCCATACTTGTAAGGAGCTATTAACTTACTTACTTTACTGAGTTGCCATATATAGTATTTTTCTGTATTTTAGTACGTTCCATTAGGCTGGAATCATAATACTACAATATTGATGCCCACCTGTCAAACAGGAAAGCATTCAACACTAAGTGTTGCAAATCTTTAATTAAATTGCAACAAGTTTTATTTCAGCAGAATTTTACCACGTACATGTAACAGTGCATCTAAGAATTATGTAGGTGATTTTGCATATACAGTAATTGGTTTTCCGACCTAACAGAACATTGGCGCTGCAACTCCATAGAGAGTGTTTCCAATGTATATTGAATTTAGAAAAAAATTGCTCTTGCCAGTTTTGCATAATCTTGTTTTCGTGAAAGATGTGACTTGTAGTCCTCAAAGTACAGTACATAATTCACAACCACAGAGCAGCCACCCTTAATCTCTCTGTGCTTGTTAAGAAATTTGGCTAAAAGTGTATTGGTTGAGGTGATTGTGAAAAGTATAATTTTCCCTGTATGAATTCAGTTGAAAAAGGACAAGGTGGAATTGGAAAATCAGTTGGAACAGGAGCAAGAAGCCCTTGTAAATCGTCTGTGGAAGAGAATGGACAAACTGGAAGCAGAAAAGAGGTGATGTTCCTTGTTTTCTTTATATTGTCAATTTTTCTTAACTGTTTTCTCTATTTCATTAATTTTTCTTGACTGTTTTTGGTTAAAAACACGAGTTTTTTTCAAATTGCCACTGTTGATATAATTTACAAGATCAGGTAAGTGTGACTTCTCAACCTGGGTGACTTGCAATTAGAACAGTTTTATTAAGATTGATTTATTGTCTTTAGGTTAGTTGTGGTTATGTGGTTTAGTAATTTTTATATATGGTTGATGGTCAGAATTGTAGCTTAGAAACACTCTAAGAAGAAGATTTTATCATAGATTTTGTTGCTGTTTCATTAATTTTCATTTGGTAGATCTGTTTATTGTTGACAGAATGCTCCAACAGAAGCTTGATCAGCCAGTTTCTGCTCCACCATCACCTCGTGACCCTCAGGCAATGATTGTCGATGAGGACACAGCTGGAAACCTGGTTCAGAATATACAGGCACTCAAAGCAGAGGTTACGAGACTCCAGGCACAGTTGAGAGCCGCTCAGGCTGAACGTAAGTATTTGAAATGCGAAGTAAATTAGTTTTTCATCACTTGTGTAAAGAAAAGCTTCTTTATTTATTTATGGTAGATTTAATTTCAGAATCATTAATAAAGAAAGTTGATCTTTGCATAAGGCTTGATTTTACATGCAACATATTTGTAAGTATTGGTCCTGATACTGAGATATACCATGTCCTGTAACATTTGGAAAAAGTATTACAATACAGGATCGAATTTGGAATTATTCGACTCATTTTGCCTTATGATGAGTTTCTGTTGACATATTTTGACTTTCCCATGCACACTGCTGTAGAATTGTTGCTACTTCGTTTTGCTTTATGATGAGTTTCTGTTAGCATGTTTTGACATTCTCATACACACTGCTGTAGACTGCGTCTGTCTTATCCAAAAGTAATTTTTAGGACTACAACAATATTTCTCTGAAGCAGCCAGCTTTATGACTGGTTATGTTGATTTCTTGATCTGCTGTTAGACAAAGAGAAGATTGTGCAGTATGCAGAGGAAGAACGCCACATTCGTGAGGAGAACCTGCGTCTGCAAAGGAAACTTCAGATGGAGATTGAACGCAGAGAACAGTTATGTCGCCATCTATCTGAGAGCGAGTCTAGTCTTGAGATGGATGATGAACGGTAACTGCTATTTATGAGATGTGAAGGCTTGTGTAGCAAAGTTCTTTTATTTAGTTGTTTTGATACTTTATGTGAAAGATTTATTCAAATCGGAAGAATTCTTGAACAGAGACAGTGAAACAGTTTTTGCGGAAGCACAAAAAAGCAAGGTCTTCGTTTCTTGCACAAATGCGAATATGGTATGCCATTCACCCAGTGATATAGTCTGTGGCATATGAGATATACTGAGCTTGATGTGATTATTGATTGTTTTGTCAGATCTTCCAGTATAATATTTTTAATTTTTACCTCCAAATGGAAGTACATTTTTCTCAGTAACCATTGTATGATCTGCACTATGTGCTAACCTGCAATTTTTGGCTCACTGCATGTATGAAGTATTGTATTGGCTGCTAATTGAAGACACAATTGATAATTCCTTTCCATTTGTAGCATGAAATAAGTGGAACTTTCTGTTGGTGCCCAGGCACCCATTTACAGGATAGGCATTTTATTCTCTAATAATAAAGGTCTCTCGTCCGATGGGCCACATATTAGTAATTCCCTTTCATGTGTATCATGAAATAAATGAAGCTTTCAGTTGGTACCCAGGCACCCATTTACAGGCATGTAATTGCGTATATTGTTAGGTTTCTGGTTTCGGTATATCATTGAATGAAGCACCCAGTTGTCATTCTCTTCTTGCCTGGGTGCAATTTAAGAGTAGATAACAGGGCAAGGGAGGAAAATGGGAGTTATCTGTTGATTGTTTGAGAAGGCTGCAGATTATTTGACTGCATTTGTTATTTGTAGCCACTTCAATGAAATGTCAAAAGTGATAGGTGCAGGGTCTTGGAACCGTCCAGTCTCCAGTCCTATACCAGTCCAGTCGTCTGGTGCCTCAAGGCCAATGTCTCCTGGTGGGTTTTCAGATTCATGCTTGTGATTAATTAGTATCTGAAGAATTTACTGGTATCACTGCATTTTGAATTCTGTGACCTCTTTCACTTGAATGAATATGTACTTAACTTTTGTTAGAATTTTAGACGAAGCAGTATGAACCCTGTCAAGATAAATTACTGTGTGTTACAAAGTTGCATTACATTGAGGGGTCATGTTCTAAACCATATACAGCTGTGATATATTCTCATTATATAATGAAGTTGATTGTTATGGAATTTTAGTATACGGTTTTCTTTGGTTGAGATTTGGCAACTGATCCTTTTAGTTGAAGTTGAGAATTTAGTCCCAGTATGTATGTATATAATGCGTTTTAAGAACCTCGTAAAGGTTCTAAACATTGCTATCTAATAGATCTAGATGCAACTTAAAATAGCTTGAAAATGTTTTCTGTTCTGTCTGTGAAAAATAGTTCATATTTTTTATGAAAAGACTGTTCCAGAAGAATAGTCCAATGCATCAGAAAGTGCGGTGTTCCTGCATTTTTGTACTTGAGTGCAGGACCATCAAGTCTGTACTGATTGTCGTGAACAGGCTGGCTATAGACAGGAACACAGAGCTCTCTGATATGTTCTGGGGGCCACAGCAACTGAAGCGCTTCCCATGAGGAGGGTCTTGAACTTAATCCAGTCTTCAACTGGAAGCCAGTGCAGCGTCTCTCATATTTAGCTTGAAACATGTGAGACTTTTGGAAGGTTAGCAACGATTCGCGTGGCACAATTAAGGACGGGTGGACTGAAGCTGTCATCCCAGAACTTTGGCAAGCCTGCAAAGTGAGTTACAGCAGTCCAGATATGTCAGAATAAGAGTGGACAAGAAATGTTGCAGCATCTGGAGCAGCTGGGGAAAGCAGGACCTGCAGAGGGAACTAGCATGTTCCTTTGTGGAGAGGTCCTCATCTTGATGCATTCCAAGGTCCAGGACAGCCCACTATGTTTTCCGACCTGGAATACAACCCTCTGTGTACCACAGACTGTTATGCCACTCCCTTTGGGACATGAACTGCAAGTTTTCCCAATATTTTAACTAAGGAGGTCATGATTTTTTTTTCTAAATGTTTATCGAACTTTGACAGCAGTCCTAAAATTGTTTTTGTATGTCCAAGTTACTTATATCGGCTAAAACTGAGCAAATCCCAAATTCACACTAAAGGTGACATCGGTCAGCATGATTTACTTATTACTAATGTTTACCGGTAAGTTGTTTTATGTCAGTTGTTTACTGTATTGTTCAGATTTGTTTACTATCCTGTTTAGGATGTTTTGACTCAACAAACTTGCACATAAATGATCAGTTATATGGTACTACTTAAAAATAACTGCCTCAACCCAACAGCTCCCACCTCAAAACTGCTATTTACCAAACATCATTTAACAAATTAATGATTTTTAACTGCAGAGAGTATCCCAAAACATGGTGGCTTGTCACATGCCATGACTGTATTACGTGAAAAAGATAACATTGCAATTCAGATTAGGTCATTTCTTTAACCCTTTAACGACGAGTGTGTACTAAAATGCATGGAAAACTAATCCCTCTCATCGATAAAGGATTAAACAAGTGAAGGTTTTGTTACCTTGAAATTGTTAATTTTTGGCATGATGTGACTTGTGTAATATTGTTTAGGAATGCACTTTGGCTCTGCTACCTTTGGACCGTCAAGCCCAATGAGAAGTGGCATGATGAATGATCGACTCTACTTCCCAGCTAACATTTCTGGAACCACATCCCCAGTTCTGCCACCAGTGAACAACCAGCAGGTTAGTGTCGTCAGTTGAATCCATATCATGTGACGCATTCAGATTTCTTAAAGTCATTCAGTCTGAAAATGAGTGGGAACCTTAATGGAATGCCAGAGAGGCTCAGTTCACCATGCACCAGCCTGGCCTTAGAGGCGCCGGGATATAGCCGAGTAGGACGCGGGGGAGCTGTCCCTCATTCCTATAGCTAAATCTGCCACTGGGGAATAGGACTATGATCAGCACAATGAGGCTACGGTATAATAGTGAAATCAGTGTAAACATAGACTGACCCCATCCCAGTGACCAGACATAAATGTCAATCAGTCTTGTCTTGTATCTTAACTGGAACCAGTTGAGAAACAAAGCATGTTCATTATTCATCAGTAACGTACAACTACGCCAATAATATCGAGTTGCAGATTGGCTCTTTAACTTCGATGTAATTATCTGCAAGCCCACTGTTCATTAAGGACCGAACAGTGCATTCAAAATAAGTGAGACTTCGATATAAGCAGCTCGATAAAAGAGAGCTATGTTTGTATGTGTTTGCATTGATTTTGGCCGGACCCTTTACTGTTACTCTGTATAACTGGAATTCAAAATACAGAAGTCCGAAATACCGAAGTCTGAGATACCGAAGTTTGGTTGTATACAGTCACAAATTCAATTAATAATTAGGCTTAACTTCTTTGTTCTTGCCAATATCATATTTATTATATATTTATTGTGCTTTTTGTGAGCTATGATACACCTTTCATACATATGGACACAAGCAGTAGAGTCTGACCTGCTGAATGTCGGACTACACACGGCCTGGAGATGATCCCAGAATAGAGATGGCTAGCTACACATTGTGGAAACAGAAACAATTCAGAGGGGGCTGGGTTATTAACGATGAAACAAAATATGACCATTTCCAACTGGATGAGTGGATCCTGATGTGGAAAATAAACCAACATTTCGTGCTATCCGGGGTTACATACTGCTTTACTTCCACGGAATCGACACATTTTTGTGTTATACATTATTTTGGCATTTTCAGTTTCATGATAAAGGAACTAATTTACATTAAGAACCATTGATATTGGAATTTACTAAGCATTCTCGTTGTGTTAACCAATAGTTCATGTTACACATTTTCATTCTAAGTGTTTTCCACTGTATATAGGCAAATAAAACTCAAAATATGCATATAGAAAAATAGCACTTGTACACAATTTTCCATAAAGAAGTCGTTGAACTTATGTGCATGTGCATATTGTGGCAGTTTATTTTCACACAATTAGAGAATTTCACCATGTAATACTTGAGTAGGCAAGTTATATATAGAAGAGTAAAGGTACTTATCATTAATATTCATTATTCAGTAATGATAAGGATTTATGAAGTGATGATGCCACTAGTTAGTAGCTTAATGGCTGATGTTTTTATGATTTGTTGTTTCACAGAGAACTCAGTCTGGTTTGGACAAGTTTGTGAAACCGTCTGCCCCACCACCAATCAGTGCTGGACACCATTCTTCCTCAAGTGTACCCTCAGTTCACAGTCGCTCTGAAAGCGACAAACAGGAAGTGGGATCAGCAAAGTCTGATGCATGATAGCTGCTGAAGCAGAGAGGTTTTCCACAGTCTAAGATAAAGATGATCCATAAAAGCTCTTCTAAGTGTGGAACTTAACATTTTGCATGATGCTTCTAAGACTCTCATCTTGTGCCTCAGTTTTCTGTTGTGCACTGCTTGTGGAACTTGAAGGCCATGAGAAGTGGTTATTTTCTTGATCTGTGTTTGATTATCAGTTGAGACTGCACTTGCGTTTTGCCCTGTTGCTGTACAGCGCATCAAGTTTAGCGAGCACAGCTGCGTCATTTCGTGACTTGTCTTGCCCCAAGACTGTAAGGATTTTTCTTTTGCATTTTAGTTCACTTGCCGTTTTCGCTTGATTAGTGTGTAATGCATTTTTTTCAGATGCTGGTGGCTTTGCATTCCATGTTTTTACTTGGTCTTACTCTTTGTCTGGACAATTGCTATTTGTTCATGCAACCGTCAATGGTCGTAATGGTTCAAGGGTTGTAAAGAGTTAGTTTGTCTTTAGTCTTGCATGTACATAAATGTTTATTGTAGGACAGGGATCAAGGGCTAGATTGTGACATGGCTTCTTCTGCAAAAGCTCTGATCCTAGGACAACCTGTGATGCAGAAATAGTTTGTCATGTCGTGAAATGCTTGAGGTGAAGTGACTGTTTTCAAGTCACTTTTAAGCTGATAAATTTAGTGTGACTAAGTTTTTGAAGGTTTACAGAGTACTGGTATTGTTATATAGGATTACATTGCAATCAGAAATTGATACAATGCTTGCTGTACTGAAAACTGAAGTCAAAGTAAGGAAGTCCATGTTGCTTGAAGTGGCCTATTTGAAATGCTTGTAAATGGTTTTTGGAGAGGCATGATAGGCTGGCGATTATTGTGTTGTACTGTCAACCAAGAGGTCAGGGTGCAAATCCATGGATCTACTGCACCATAACCTCTGAATTGGCTAAAAATAACTACCAGCACATGTACATTGACTGTTCTTGTTCAGTGGGAGCATCTGATTGTAAGGGAGAGAATTGGTCATATGCCCACATACACTGAAGCTAAGAAAATGAGCTTGCTAACTCTTGCACCCATGGCTGCTTCGAGTTGTTGGCTTATAGGGACTAATCTTCTGTATTTGCTTTGATGCAGGCTGTGATAGACTAAGATAATCAAGGTGAGGTCATAGGTCAGGGTTTTTAATGTGTCACAATTATGGTTGCTAGTAACTATGTATGATACCGAAAACACTCATTCATTGATTCAGTAAGTTTACATATTGATGACATCTCTTCAAGGCGACTCTACTCGTATATCAACAGTTTTGGCTCATTTAACACTTAACGACAAGCCGATTGGTTTCCAAGTTGCTTTTAGTACACTCTCGTCGTTACATGGGGAGACTATTTTAGCCAGCATACTTTACATTTGTTTATGGTCCACTGTGACTGCATTTGAAGGGATAGGGTAGGAGTAAAAAAGGAATTTGAACTTTGCAAGATCGTTGAAGACCAGTGTGTATTATGTGTGGAGCGGTTGTCGGATTGCACAAAATGGATTAGAAAACGCTAATGCAGACATTTCTGCTGTTGAATGTAACAGAATAGAAATTGTGATGTTCTTTGGTGACAATAAAAATGTGACTGCAGGGTATCTTTTGGTAGCAGTTTCAGCAACAGTTTGACATTACTCGATAACCTTACTGTGATGCCTGTAGGTTTTGTAATGTCTTTTGTGGTTAAGTTATACTTCCCAAGTCTAATGTGACACGCATGTGCTATGATCTGCATCACTTTCTTTTGCACCAAATTTGTTAAGTATTGAGATTTATGGTCTTCACCAGACTTCGATTTCTCTGTCGGAACAGTTTCAGTGTGATCACATGTCTTGGCTTTCGTCTCTTTAATCGGAAAGCAGTTAAACCTTTTGAATTTTGTTGTGGAGTAAATTTTATAGTTTCAAATTTTGTTGGTTTCTGAAAAATACAATTGCCCTATCTTTGACAGGTATGTATGTACAAATGGATATATTTGTGTAGTTTCTGTAAAAACCTGACAGATCCTGAAATGTGGCTATCTCACAGATCTGTAGAGGTGTCTCCAAGATCAACTAAAAATGTATCTTGTACAGCATCATGCAGAATAGTGAGGATTTAAGTTAAAGTATAGTACGAATCTTTTGAACTTGTTAGGTGTTCAGTATTCAGGAACAATGCTCTATTGTTCTGGCTGGTGCTGATAGTCTTCGTGAACTAAATGTCTTGGAGACAAACTTTGAAGTGTTGTTGTTGTGATCTTTAACAAAACTTTGAAGACCAAGTGATCCTTGAAATGGTTCTGCATAATGTTAAATACTTACAGCTATAGTTTGCCGTTTGAAATGGTAGTAATAATAATAGATATAACAACAGCAGTAATCAAGCCTCCTCATTCAGCATCTTGAACTTGCAGTTCAGTGCTTTGGAGATGTAGCCTTCCAAGGCACATTTGCTATGCCTGAACTTGACAAGATGCTTCTGTTCAGATGATTTCCTCCAGACATTTTCTTATATCCTGTGGCCTCATATCTACTAATACTAATACTGTTAATAATAATAATAATAAGAAGAAGAAGAGAAACAATGAGATTAATTATAGTGCCAGGTGTCAAACTTTAATAAGAGGCAAATGCCAAACTGCTTACGTTCATTTAATAAATGTAAAAATCAACTGAAAAAGGATGTTTGTTAATGTGAATCATATAAAGCAAATGGGCGTGTGTTAATGTGAACCGTATAAAGATGCATAAAAGTCCATTCCTAAAGATTTTCAGCATTCCGGTGTTTTTTAAGTCCACAACCATAGCATTAGGTCATGTCATTAGCTTCACTTCTCAAGGCTTAAGACTTCGTTTATTTGGATTCTTGGCTTTTGGCATTTAATTTATAAGAAATTTTAAAATATTACAGACACTAGTGATATGATTTTTAAACAAAAACCATTAAAAGACCTGATCTAGTCATCCCCACTAAGTATTGATAAATTTAGGCAGTGCAACATAAGACTGCTTGGATTTATCAATTAGAAATACTTCAATAGGATTTAAATACATTTACAAACCAAGACATAAATTCTGGCATCAGAAGCCATCCATTTAGCATGTACGCTTGGAGGGGTTAACCCAAATGCATTTGCTTGTGGGGGTCTACTGATAATGTACACATGCATAGGAAATGGGGGGTTAAAATACACCTTTCAAAACAAGGCTATCATCGGTTCGACTGGGTTCAGTCAGCATTTGAGTCTTTTAACGGACACTAGACAAACTTTAAAGTTACGCAGCTTAATATTTCTTTGATGCGACTGAACAACGGCATTGGACTATCTTTTTTATTACACACATTTAATTAATTAATATTACTAATCCTTTATTGTTGCTGGGCAGATTAAATCTAGATTGTTCAATAGGATTCGAGATGCGTCAAACATATGTATGCAGGTGGAGGGTGTAAAAATGTACAAGTGGGTACATGGAGGGGACCAATTTTTCCGGAAATGTGCTTACATACTAAATAGGTGGCCCCTCAACAGAATCCCATTCTGCAAACTACTGATGTCTGTTATGAAGCTGTTAGAAAACAAAGCAATACCAACATAATCTATCTTCATTAGCAACAAAAGGAGACCCAGAAGGGATAATACTGTAATTCCGCTAGATAGAGTCGCCTAAGTATTCATTATCACCACAATAAATGTCGATGTAATAATCTTACAATCAATACTGTAATTGGTTACTTTGATCGCGAAAGTCAACAAGACAAATCTAAATTAAAACAATTTAATGGTATATATGGAGTGCAAACAAAGTTAATGTCACTCCAGCTGTCACAACATTATCCAATATCAAGTGAATTAAACACGTGTCCACGAGCAAACATAAAAAACACCAGCAAATCAAGGAAACGAATACCAACCTAAGCAAATAAAGAAAAGAAAAAAGTATCACAAGCCTAAGCAAGAAAACTGTTATAAAAATTGCAAAGACGACAACAAACTTAAGCTATGACTACAATAGGAGTGTGCGCAAAGACTTTTTTAATAAGTACAAGTTAGGCAGCTAATGAGTATTAAAAGGTAGACTGTTCCATGCAACATGGTCAGTGCATTTGATCGAGAATAGACGTGAATTAGTTTGAGCAAATCCTGCTTGATAATCACCTCTGGTTCTAGTATGGCGAGTATGCGAGTCAGACACACTAGGGAAATATTCTTTAAAGGTAGATGGTAGTAAATTATTAGCGAAGCGAAACATGACTTCACATAGGCCTATCTGTAATTTATTAATCTGGTAAATTTGTAAAACACAAAGATCTTGAAATAACTGTCCTGTGTGAGAGTTGTAGCAACAATACGGACTGCCCTCTCTTAAATAGTAGGCCTATATACAAGCTCTTCAGGAGGCCCAAACGATATTGCAAGAGGCTAAATATGGATGGATGAGGGAATAGTATAAATTAAATATAATATTCCGGGTAGCAGGTAAGATATATGAGATAATATCCCACACTCTTAGCAATTTTATTGGATATGTGTGCAATATGATCCTTCCAAATTGGGTGTTCATCAGTGTAAACACCATGAAATTTGGCAGACTACTTGCAGAATAGGTTTATTATCAATAGAGATAGTAAACTTTTGACGAGGTATTGGTTTTCTATGAGAACCATACTTGTAACCAAGTATACATTTCGACAACTACACATTGATGCAACAAATAACGGAAGAGAAATCACCGTCAGTGATATATCTGCCAACAAAGTTTAAGACTGATGCACAGGTTTTAACATTGTTGGCAGTGTTTTTGCAACTTTACCTCAAAAGAGTTAAATTAATACATGAAAAAATATAATGAGCATTTATCAATCATTCACATACACAGTTCTGTGCATAAATCCACACTGCCACTGTCTTAAGTTTAGTGTTAAACAACCAGAGTCTTGACTTGCACTGGAATGCCATCTCTCGTCTTTATTCGCGTGGAAGTCTTGCCTTACTGGTATGCAAATCTCTTGTTCTTGACTTATGCAAATGTAGTCAGATGTAGTTAGAAAAGATTGGATCTACAATGTTGTATCACTTAAGCAATAGATATCAATTTTCTTCCCATGCTGATGTATTACCAGTAACTGCTTTCTATCTCTACAGTACGATAGCTGGATTGGGTTATCAATGCCATGGTCATATGCTGAAAGAAGAACTTCGTAAGTGTGGAGCTGTGGATCAACAAGGATCACTTGACTGTTACTTTTGCTTGCCACCAACACTCGACCGTACGAGGCCATCTCCAGATACACTGGTTGAACCACTGGCTCTGATTGGTCTCTTGGATCAAAATGATGGAAATAACGTATAATGTCTCCGCTTCGCATCACTTCACTTATGCCACTTTCATTTCTGTAGCCATAGCTAATTACAAAATGTCCCTTTGCAGTCTCAATGGCATGATGAGGGTCTTTAATCTGAACTGCCACAGGATGAAAGCAACGCTGAGGTGGAGTGGCATGTGTGTCTCCTTTATAGACATCTAGATGACATAGGTTTGGCCTTGTGTGGCTGTCATATTTCAGAAGAAGCAAATGTGCTTTACTTGACACTGACAATGATATTATTTCTTCACATACATTGGAATCCTCTGAAACATCGTACAAGTCTGATTCATCCAACCAAAGAAAAACTTCCTTTTCAGTTTTATATATCTTCCAAATGGACCAGCTTTCGTGGCCGTCCTCATGATTATAAATGCCACCTCCATCAAGAACGTAGAGACATTTTGTTCTGTGGCATACAGCTAAGCATTTTGGTTCAATAATTTCTTCAAGATCAATTGGACTGATCCGTTTCTGATCCTGGTAGACTTGGATTGAACAGAAATCTGGAAATTTAATCAACGCATAGATTTTGTCGTCCAGTTGTGCTGCACCCAAAACTGATTGTTTCTGTCTTGTTGGAATATGCAATCTTGTTTGAAGGTGGATGGTAACTGGGCAAGTGACTACAGAGAAAAAAACCACACAGACAAGTAGCAAGACAGAGTAAGTAGCAGCTGAAATATAAACAAGGCCATAATGTGCAATTGTCATTTTATTGTTGCAGGTAGAAATACCTTCAAAGGACGGTTGAACTGCTTCTTCCAAGAGTTTCTGTTCATTGCGTGTCCAGTATCGAGCAGTAAACTAGAGTAACGAGTAGAAAAACTTGACTATTGAGTAGAGATTCTCAAATATAACAAACACACAAGGACTGGGTTGAGATTCTAACACACAAGACACATCAATGGCACACCAAAACCACACCATAGTCAGGTCACTACCCAGAAAGTGAGTCAACTAACTGAGACACAGGCAACTGAAAGGGGTATGTCTTAACAGTGAGACCGAAATGACATAATGACTGGGCAGAATTAGCAGACATGTGAAGAGTTCAGCCAAAATTGAGGTTCAGCAACCGAACAGCTCATTCACCACAAACAGTTCTACTTGTTGGTATAACCAGAGAAAGGCAATCATATGATTGGTTTAATAGCTGCATAGAGTGAGAGAGACACTGAAACAGTGGAGAGAGAGAAAGACAGAAAGAAAGAGAGATACACATACACATGGATAGATAGATAACTAGACACACACAGAAAAACAGACACTAATGACTAAAAACTTGCTGATGTAACAATCACTGTTTCAGCCTCTACTTACATCTAGAGTTTCTAGACTGCTTGTGTTGATCATATCTGATCTGCGAAAACTTGCACATCTTGTGTACCGGTACCATTAATTTAAACAGCAGAACACAAGTTTTAGATAAAAGTAGGCTACCATTCACTAAAACTTCAGTTACAATATTATAAAAATGCTATGGCTGCTCAGCTCACAATTTGGACATTGTGTTGGACTCAAACCTGTCATTCGGTAATCACATTAACCTTTAAGCAGGTCAGCCCACTACCACTTCCGTGATATCCATGGGATTTGATGCCATATGCAGGTCTGCCCACTACCACATCTGTGGTAATCACAGGATTGGATGCCATACTCCCTTTTCTGAAACATGTCATCAACTCGATTGGCAGACTGATCTTCTGGATGTTGACCTGATTACAGCTTGGTTTTGAAGCACCATTGCTTGATGCCTTGTGCATTAGACACTGGTGCTATAGAAGTTGCTAATTAATAATAAATAGTAAAGTTAACACTATTTTAACACTCACCAACTTTCCTTTCCAACTGTCTCAAATTTGAAGTGAACGGTGGATGATCAAGTACACGTAAAATTCTCTCCTTAGGAGGAAAGCACTGGAACAGAGCAGCGAACGTACGAAAAACAAAATGATTTTCTCTTAACTTCTGAAGACCAGCCTCTGAATGACACCAGAACCAAACTTCTATGCCTTTTGCTCCATTAGCTCCAAGAATCTCAATATCAAATCTCTTTAGACAAGAAAGCTCCATTTCCATTGGATGAATTATTTGTTTGTCTTTATTCTGCAGTTGGTTTAGACTTTTTACCAACTGCTGCTTTTTTCTTATCCAGTCTGAGTAAGGTAGCCTTGATAATTTCAACTTTACTGTTGCTAACAGAAATAAAACATCCTGTTACATAATTTCCATTAATAAACAACTAATTCTTATACATGTAAAATATGGTTATCATTCATTCATTTTGATAATTTATATAGCGCCTCTTTAAGAAGCCTACTCAGAGTCTCAGAGGTGCTCCCAGTCCAGCCACAATTAGACAGCAAAGACTAAAGGTGGAGGTAAAAAGCAGGTGAACTGCGTCATGGAAATAATGGAAAGAAGCGCAAATGTACAGGGGCCATCCACCAAGAAGGCACGAAGCTGTTTAACTGAGCAGCAGCACCGAGGGACCACCAGCTCACCTCCAACTGCAGAATGCAAAACTTGACAAGACATAATCAGGTCAATATCCTGAAAACAAGTGTGCCAAGACAGAGTCTATGGTGAATAGGAAATATTTTAAAAAGATAAGACTTAAGTAGAGAACAAAATGACAACAAATGAATGAGCAGAATATACAGATACAGGGAGAGAGTTCCAAAATCTAGTTATATACCTATCTATCTGTCTATCTATCTATCTATCTATAAGATTTATGTAGCGTCCCTTCAAGGAATCTACTCAAAGGCACTCCCGACCCAGACCCGATCAAAACGAAATGTCTTAAGAAGACCGTAAAAGGAACCAGATAGATCCCTTGGACATTGGTCTTCTGGAGGGATCCCTACATATATACACAGGGGTGTCTATCCCCCTAAGTCATTGGAGCAACTTCCCCTCCCTCCCTCCTCTTCCCCCTTCCCCTTCCTTCCCCCCAATAATGATGGCACATACACTGACAGATCTTCCCCCTATTTTTTGGATGGAGCATTTGCTCCAAGGTTTCTATGGAGTAGACGCCCCTGTATATACACATACAATATTGCCTAGATTACACAATATTATTATTCTGCTCCTATTTTAATTAGTGGTATTTTAATTAATGCAATCTCGTGGTATCGATTCTACTTTGGGTAAACAGTAATAATACTAATAATGATGTCTAAGTACCTCCTCCTTTTTCTATGACTCCAGCGACAAGGTTTTGTCTACACCGTCGTAAGCATTCAATGAAAGCCAGGTACCACTGGTCATCAAAAGACCTGATCAGACTGTAAAGTTCTTCATTTCTGTCGTGTTTTGAGCTCAGACTGTTGATGCATTCAGCTTCTTCACTTGTTAGGCATTTAAACGTCTGTAGTTGGTGGATGAAATTAACAGTCGGCTGAATGTGTTCTCTGAGAAACAGTCTGTTATTTCTGATAATTGTCCTTCGTTTGCCAATTTGCGAAAAGTAGACTATAGAAATACAAAGACAGAACAATATCACTGACTAATTCAAGACATAAATATTTTTAATCTATATAAATTTTCATTTGTTCAAATATATAAAAATTATATTATATATGCATAAATACAAACGTAAAAATATATATGTATGAATATAGAGTAGAAATGATATCATATATATGTATTAGAGGTGTACCGATAGCCTTTTTGCCGATTATGCCGATACTTCATATAGCCAATTATTGAAATAGCTGATACTGCATATGAGTCCGATTATTTTGTTATCGCCTAAAAACTAGGCACACAACGTTGTATAAGTGTTATAAAGGAGCTTCCAGTCCTGTGTGTAATAGGTCCTTGGTTTCTGCGGTGCCTAGCAAGTAGTGCAATTCTTAATATAAATCAATAATAAGAAACAAAACATAGATATTTGTGCTCATTTCTCTTTTTGTAACGATTATTGTGCAAAAAACGTTAATTATAAAGTAATTTGCATCGGCATCAATTATTTTTTGCTGATGAAAATTATGCCGATTGCTCTAATAATCGGCCCGATTATGAATGGGGTACAGGTATCAGTACAGCTCTAATATGTATATAGATACATACATGGTATCAGACCAGACCAGATAACCTTCGAATAGTAGTGCTCTCAACCAGTGATGTTATCGTTAACGAAAACGAAATAAAAACGAAAAAGAAAAGTCAATCGTTAACGAAAACGAAAACTAAAACGAAAAAGATTTTAGAAATGGAAACGAAATAAAAACGAAAACGAAAAAGATTTTGGAAACGAAAACTAAATAAAAACGAAAAAGAATGGATGTAAAACTAATAAAAACTAAAACGAAAATGATTTTTGGAACGAAAAGTATTGAAAATCCAACCATGTATTTTATTAAAAACAAGATTCGAAAATGAAAATCCAACCAAGGCGGCCCATCTCTTTTATTAAATTATCGGCGCGGCAGTTGAACGGCACATGTCTACATATCTAAAATTATTCCTGTTTGCGGTCTACAATTTCTGTCAAACTGTGGGTGCATGTTTACGAAATTTCTTATTAATAATGAGTCTAGTAAAGCTTTTATCCGGTAGGATACGCGAAAGTATTGTATGGGATTACTTTATATATGAAGAAGATAACGACAAAAGCCGATGTACAGTTCTGAATGACAAAGGAGAGCACGTGTGGTGTTCGCATAGCTGGTACGTATACCTACGCAATTTACGCATCATACTCGCTACTTTTTCCGCATCCGTCTTTTGGCTACACACCCTTACTTTAGTACGTGAAAATATAGTAATCACAATAAGAAACATATTTTGTAATTTTTTTATTGCAGGTAAAAATCCAACAAATCTTAAAACGCACTTAGGTCATAACCATGCCGAGGTTCACACACTCTTAAATTCAAAGGAAGGTAGAAACAAGAGAACACAGTCTAAGCGTAAAGTGGAGGATAGGGAGAGCCCGTCAATACAGACTCTGGATGCCTGCATTTCAAGAAAAGAACCTCATACACGACTGATTCTACAGAATATATAAAGCGATTAGAGTCTATAACCAACTTTATCATAACCATAACCACCAGTTTATTGGTCCATCAACACGTTTACAGTACACGTTATACATAAATCGTCTTACACTATGAATGCTCGGATGGGCACAACTGGGGCACCTGAACGGACCTAAGTCCCGCTAATAAGGGTCTCAAGTAATTTCTTCTTCATCAAAGGTAAGCTAACCTACTTTTTCAGAACTTACATTTAAAGTAAAATTATGTGAAAAACGAAAACTAAAACTAAAATGATTTGAAAAACGAAAACTAAAATGATTTGGTTTTGAGAAACTGAAACTAAACTAAAACTAAAATGATTTCAGGAATAGAAACGAAATAGAAACGAAAATGATTGAAAACTAAAAAACTAAAACTAAAACTAAATAGAAATGATTGACACCTGACAGAAATAGAAACTAAAACTAAAATGATTTTAGGAACGAAAATAACACTGCTCTCAACTCACAGGTGCTCTATCATCTGGGTACTTCATTTCATCTCAGTCATGACTTAAAGAAGTGCTTATCAAACTTTCTGATGCTGCAGACTGGTAATCGCTTTACTAGTACCTTACCATGAACAGGTGCTTTCAGCATCAGCTAACATAGATGTCATGTTATATTAAGACTTGATAACATTGCCACTGCTTTTGCATGTTTAAACCTGCCCATTAGGCATAAACACTGCGTCGTGTTATTTTTTATGTTTTACACTGAATACAATTTAATATTTTATTTGAGTATAATCAAAATTGTCATTCTGGTTAGTTATCATTCTGCAGACTAATCACTAGCGGAACGCTACCGGGCTGGTAGCACTGACTTATAACACCTCTTTCAACAAGCTACCCACCTTCTTAAAATTGATCAGATTTTCTGCTAAAGCTAAAAGCAGATCACCAGCTTATTCATGAGCACTGCGTCGTATCAGAGGGGTTTCAGGGATCGATGTCCAGGGAAGGTCTGAGTCCAGCTGCCAAAGAGACCACAGACAAGAGGCAGAGAGGCTGCTACTGCAAGTTTTGTTGCTCATGACGAGAAAACTTCAAAAGTGGAGGATCGGATGGATTAGGGTAGGAATTCTTGAAGAGGCGAGACTTTAATTTGGAACAGAAGGGCTGTGGGGTTATAAGTATAGTAGCCTGAGGCAAATGACTGTGGGTGAGTAGTGTTATTGGTGGAAGAACTCATGAATATCATACACTTATGCACATAAGTAAATATAAACTGATTGAACATGTTTACTTACCCACAAAACGTCGGTGCAAAAAATTCTTAAATCGCCGTCTAGCAATGGTTTCAAGCCAAAACCAACAGATGGAGCTCAATAGGTTAAACAACCATTTATCATCTTTTTTGTTCATATGATGAAAATAGAGTACATAATATGCCTTCACAAGTATGATTTCCAAGCACTCCATTGGCAAATCGTTAATCTGAAAATACTGCATGTTTATATGTACCCATATGTAGTGTTTCTACTCAGGGATTTGGCTAATCTGAATGAAAGCATCATTTCTGCCCTCAGATAATACAGGGGAAAGGTTTTTGAATTTCTTAGAAGTGGCTACAAGTGTTTTTTTTTGCCATATTGTCATTTTGTAACAAGTGCTGTAAAGCCTATAAGATACCTATAAAAGTTAACAAGTGATCAGAGGGAAAATGAAGGAGGAAGAGCAGACAAATTAAGATGTTTGAATTGGCTACTCGAAGAATATGTTAAAATTGGGATTAATTGAAGTTGTGGATGACAGAAACCATGTTGGCAGAATGCTGTAGCTTTGGCTACAGTAAAATTTCAGGGTCATAATAGTAAACTCTGCATTTCTTTAACACCTAAACAACCAAGTTGTGTGTAAGCTTATTCACAGGTGCTTAATCAAAAACAAATTATTACTGGTGTTGCAGATATGGCCAGGTTTAACTCCATTTCAAATCCAAAGATTATGTAACTAGACTGACAGATGGTTACAGTGGATGGTTTTTAAATTAGAGCAACAATAACAACAATTGGTCATCTGCAGAATTGTCAATAAGTAAAAAAATTCATATTCTATAAGTACTGGCATTTTACTACAGTGAAGATAATTGAGTATATGAGAGATGTCACGTTTAGAGGTACTAATTAGAGCACAGGCAACAGCAGTATGGATGGATTTAAGATAGTTGATTTGGGTGGTATCTAAGTTTTGTGCGAAACAAGGTTGATGTGACAGTGTATGGAAGTTCCAATGTTAGGCATACTAAAAATCAGTTAATATTAAGCTTTCCTCACAAATGAGAGAAAATGTTTATTAAATGCTCAGGTATTTCTAATAGATGATGTCAATTCATTCATATACATACTGATTTCTCTCCGCTCAGCAGCATTGTTATCATCGATAGCATGTGTTGCTCCAGAAAAACTAAAACTATGCAACAAGTACATGAGAATGCACGATGACCAAACCAATAAATTTTGCATTCGAAGTGTTATAAAATAAATATACTGGTATATCATAATTCAGGTGCATCAAAAGGGTTTGACCGAGAAGGTTCTGGGACATGTTTCCTTCTAATAGTGTCCCCAGCTAATAACCGAAATGCAATTCTATTTATGTTGTGGGCTGCAGTACAGGTCTCCCAACTTACCAGATGGCCAGCATAAATTTATTGTATGTAAAAGATGTAAAAGATCTAAAAAAATCATTTATTTTTTGAAGATTTTACAAGTTTGAAAACACTGAATATAATCCTCAATCAAAAATGTTATTCAACTTAATTGTGCCAGAATGCAGTCTGAGAAAGTTATTAACTGCAAACAAAGCTGGCCATGGTATTAAACAGACGAGCTCCAGAGCAGAACAATCTGATCTTGGTCACTGTGAATTAGATGATTTACAGAATGTCTTACAATGCGCTATGGCAGCTAGAGTGAGAATGCCACAAACGACACACTCTTGGACCTGGATGACACATTACCACGGGCAATCAGCAGACAGCAGTGCATGCAAATATGATATCATATATAGGTTTCACTATACAGATTGGCGTGAAATGTACAGTGACAGCTATGTGACAGCAACTGTAAAAGCAAATGTAAATCTCCGAAAATTCTCAGCGCCACACAAAAGCAACGTCAGCGAGGCCATTTTAACACCGGCGCTAAGTAAAGCTATAATCTGATTCACATTGTATTAGATTACAACAAATCAGGTCAATATAAATAATACGAAAATTATAGCAGCAATAATAAGCCGAATTCCCATATTATTTTTTACTTACGTGCACTACCGTATGTATGCCTAATATTTTCATGATAGCGGTCATAAGCATAGCTGCCATGTGTGCATTTGTCCTACATTTCATGTGTCGCCCGCCCGCGCGCATTTTCGCCGATCCAAGACCAGTACAGCAATATCCCATATTTGCTGTTTTGGTAAACGTGATAAATAATACAATAATAATCGTTCATCCAACTTCTAGTTTCATGTATATGTTTATCGATCATCCAGCTTCTAGTGTCAGCTATATTTTCATCAACCATCCAACTTCTAGTTTGTTTTAGTATTAAATCTTTTCATCGCTCATCCACGGCAGCAATATCGGCCCTAAAATGATTTATTTTCATCGCTCATCCAACTTCTAGTTTCAGTTTTATTATTTAATCTGTTCATCGATCATCCACCTTCCAGTATCAGTAATATTTTCATCAATCGTCCAACTTCTAGTTTGAGATTAAATTTTCTTCGGTCATGCTATTTCAATAATTCCGACGCCAAACTACAAATTTTTCGCTGTACTGGTCTTGGATCGGCGAAAATGCCGCCCGCGCATCCCTTAGAGAACCGAAACTGACGGGATTCCCCATCTAGGCACATAGACGTCATGAATATTCATAAAGTTGACGTCTAGACATCGCCAAAGAGCGTGCATATCATAGTCAATGTTTGCACTAGGTAAGGATTTCTCAAACTACGTATACGTACTTCGAAAATTGGGGTGCCACTCTTATCCTACCCTGCCACTTTAAATTGCACCATTTACCCCTAAATGTGATAGCACTCCAAGTTTTCTTTATAAACTTAGAAGCACCTGTAAGCTGTAGTAACGATAATACTTAAAGCTGAACAGTAGGCCTATATTACCGAATAGGCCTAGGAGCTAGAGTTAGGCTACTAATTTTATGCCTTTCCTCTTTACAATGAAACTTAAAGTCCTGTGCTCAAACAAAGGACGTGCACAATGCAAGCATTCGATTGCACCATTGTGGCGAGTTCTTGCACAATTGCACAAAACTGAAAGTTGGTACCTAAGGGTCTTAAACTGAAAGCGTTTGTGCGTGGGCAACCAATGCAGCCACTGGCGTAAACTTGTCCAAAATATTGTGGGGGGAGGCATTTGGTTATTCCCTCTACACTTGTTGCATTAGGTGTACAGTCCATCTCAATTATTGGGGGCACGTGCCCCGGCTCGGCGGCTCCCCCAGTCTACGCCTATGCAACTATCGTCCCGCATAAGGTTAGATTAGGCTACTGGGCCACATGCCCAAACTTGAATCCACTGTTGGTGTTCTTCATCGTGATCTTCTCATCAAGCATTGTCAAGCACTCGGCGTAGGCCTAGGCTACCAATTTTCCACCAGTAGTCGAATTTACCATACAGAGCCTCTCCCTTGCAATGTATAGTTTGTATAGGCCTACCGTACAGGAGGCCAACTGCATGTGGACACTTAGTAAAATATTTACCTGAACAAAACAGACAGCTAACTGCAGTAGGCCTATATCCTACATGAAGATGAACAGCGACTGTGAGTAGGCCTACCCTAATTGATTAAAGCCCGTGCAATCGTATCATTCAATTTATATTAAAAACGAAAAAGTGCTCAAGTTTGGGCCATTCACCATAATATTATACATACAATGCATAATATATATATATATATATATATATATATATATATTATAGGCCTATGTACATTTATATATAAAGCAGTAGATCTAGATTTACTTAGCCTACTTTACTAAGTCGCGGCATCAAACTATAGTCACCATTATTGACGAAGCGTGACGACCTATTACCCCAGGGGTTTATGAACATAATTAGGCCTATGTAGAGTAATGCACTATTTTATGAGGTTATATAACTACATATATATTTGAAGTTTATCTATGCATACACTATATAGGGCCTGTATACGTCTATTATGGATATGCATTTATACATATATCTGAAGTTATAGATGGATATAGGCCTAGCCAACTTTGATACATAACTGCACGTATGTGTATATAACCATAACCATAACCATTTATTTTATTGGTCCAGAATGAATAACATAAACATATTAACACCGTTGTGTACATAGAGTGAATATTATATTCATCTAGTGCCAGACTAGCGGCAGAGGCGCGTGTACACGTAGGCGCACTAGGCGCGCGCCTAGGGCCCCCAAATCTCGGAGGGCCCCCAAACAAATGAAAATATTTTTTTCAGTTATAAAAAATAACGTATTTCAATTTTGAATTATTTTAAATATAACCTATTTTTTTATTTTATACAGTTTAGCATTCCCATAAAAGTAGGTCCTATATTATTGTAATTTCCGCTAACTTGGCCCCCATGGCGGACAAATGATGCGTGTATACAACGTTCATAACAACTTAACATAGGCCTATCGTCTATGTATAGGCTACCTTAACAAACACATGCATTATATTTGAAGTACAATAGCGTTTAAAGTGGGTGGGAACTCGTGAGAACGGCGTTCCCACTGCTTTAGGAATTCTGCATGTGTTCCCAATGCTCGCAATGCAATAGAACCCTGGTAACATATAAATGTGAACTTCGGAGACCACACTACTTACCCAAACCACTTTAACCACTGACAATACGTGGATAATAATAACAGCTACGATGGATAATATGATACCTAAGCATAGAGGCTATATAGTATTCTTCGAAATCCAGCTTTCTATGTAGGCCTTAGATAGACCTATGTCGGTATATATATATAGGATTGTCTACGTTAAAGAGGAAATAGGCTATACGGTATAGGCTTGGGTAGGCCCTAATATTCGCATTGGCATAATTTACCTCGTGAGTCGCAAGCAAATTGAGGAACAGTTGAATAGCATCCAGATGAATTGCATGCTGTGAAATATCCAATGACTGATTATTTTAAAAATATAATGCAACTAATACAATATAACGGAATGTCACGAAAACAAGGTTAAGAAGTTCAGACAAACCATAAGCTATTGGGCTCAGCCTGGCCTGTGTAAGTCACAGGGCTTCTACACATAGGGTACTGTACTTACATTTGTATACATATATGCAATATATATGCAGAATTTAAATAGGCTGTATTTAAAGTACAGCATGTGTATTTTAGGTCTGTGTACATTTTTGAACTAAACTACACCGGACCCTCGCTATAACACACGTCGATATCACGCGATTTCGCGTATAACGCGGTTGCGGTCATGGATCGCAAAATTTAATCATGCACGTGAATCATATGAAACAAAACATACAGTGCATATAATATAACCGCATATAGTCTCTCTGCGCTGATCTCTTTTCTCGCTATTCGCTGACCATAAAGTTAACTACGGCATTCCATAGGCGTAACCGCAAGTTCGTGGCATCTGCAAGCTGAAAATCAAATTTAAATATCGTTTCCATTCCAAAATGCAATTTAGAATTAAGCAGAAATGTTAGACAGGCTTTACAAGTCCAATGACGTCCGTTATGGACTTGTTTTTCGTGATCAAAGCAGTTCTTGTTTTCAGTAGCCCACTACAATCTGCAAATACACAGCTACGTAGAACATTTACATGGTCGCAAATGACTATTTCAATATCTATTTCAATATAACGCGGGACTCGCTATAACGCGGTATAGTTGATCTCGATCCCAAATCCCGTGTTATAGCGAGGGCGCAGTGTATATTATTAGATAGTCAGTGAATGTTCTCTCTTTGTCTTTGTTTATATAGCCTAAGGCCTAACGTTAAGAAAATCTTAAATGAAATTCAGTAGGACCTATGCACTAAAAATTTAGTATTCGGATATCGCAATTCTCGGCAAAATCAAACAAGCTTACATGAAGCAACAATTTATGACAATCAAAATGAACTGAAGACTTGCTTTCCTTAGTTTATTTTATTTTCTACTAACAATTTTTATAGTACATGAACTAGTCTCTCTAATATGGCATCAAACTGTTTCGCCAACTCTAACCGCTAATAGATTTAAGTGAATCATCGATCACCAATGCTGCAGTTGGGCATTTGCGTAAATAAGACTCATCTTTGTAGGCCTACGCGTCTCCGAGCTAAGGAAAACATTTCAAACATAAACATTTGAACACAAACTGTGCGTGCAAATAAATATTCTTGGCCCTCGACTAGGACTATAGATGATTAAAATATATTAACGATTTTTTAAATATACTTTAGTTAGGCCTATTGTATAATTTATCTCGATATATACAGTTTTTGGGACACCGTGAAACTTTCTATACGTAGGCCTACTTGGACGGTGCACTTTGTTAGCGTTTGGCCCAATCATATTTCCTCCGGCCTAACTGTTTTGATGAAGGCATGCGAATCACATACTGTAAGAGTTTTGGGCACTGATATATGCTTTGTATTACAACTAGAAGTAGGATAGAGCGATTGGAATAATTACATGCCTATGAGCAAGTGGCCAAAACGTATAGGCCTACTGCATATAGTTTCAATTTTTTTAGAACTTTGGCTTTAGGGGCAGAACCCTCACTGATTTCGTCTGACCACCATTGAAGTTTTGGCGCAGGTGATGAGAATGTATTTAAATATTTCATTCTGCTCCGCTTTCCAAATGCTGTTTGAAGCGGCTGTGGCCACTCCCCACATCCACTGCTCTTCTCGTCATTAGTCCAAGTTTAATTATGTCTTCGCTTATTTGACCTATCCGTTGCAGTCTTCGTCATCATTTGTTTTTCTATCCTTCAAAATATTGCACGTAGTGCATCGTGTGGGATCCGATTGATATTCGTTCTACATGGCCACACCACCTGAGTCCTCGAGCGCAGAACGACTTTGTTCAGCGGGGTTGTAACTTGTTTGGATATACATTATACAAACTGCCCTTTGTCATAATTTCTAATCTTCTGTAAGTCTAGTCATGAAAGTCCTGCAATTATTCGTAGCCAACTCATTTCAGCTGAGAATTCTCTCGCTCTTGCTTTTGCATTGTGCAACATTTTAAGTCGTATGGCAAAATGGGGTTTCATGGTTTCATATATCTTTGTCTTGGTTTCTTTATTACTTTTCTGCTTGTCCTTTCCCTGTTCGTTTTCCTAAATGTTCGCTATACGTGTCCAATTCTCGTTTGTACATAATTTTTGCTGCTGCCATATGTGGCTGTTAGATTCCCAAGCTAGTTGAATTGATTTAATTGTTCTCTCAGATGGTTCTGTTTTCCTACCACAGTCGCTTTAGTTTACTCTTCATAGTCCGTTAACTAATATAACCTAAATGTTCGTTATACGTGTCCAATTCTCGTTTGTACATAATTTTTGCTGCTGCCATATGTGGCTGTTAGATTCCCAAGCTAGTTGAATTGATTTAATTGTTCTATAGATTCTCTCAGATGGTTCTGTTTTCCTACCACAGTCGCTTTAGTTTACTCTGCATAGTCCGTTAACTAATATATTGGTACGTATTTATATGCTTCCAACCCCAACCCCCGCAAAAAAGATGCACTAGTTGACCCAGGTCTGATTCTATTAGCCTGAAACCCAATCTCTGTATCTACCAGTGGCCTCGATTGCTTCATACTGACTGTATTGTTATAAACTATTACACGACTTTAAAATGCGTGTTGTTGCTGTTGATTCGCGGAAAGACGGCCTTTCAATTCAGTTCGGAGACCATGACATATTTTCAGCTTCAATTCTACATAATTTAATGCGCAGGAACACTGTTATGTTGGACTAAATTGTAGGCCATTGTAAGCATGCAACGCGTAATAGGCTCACCCTATAAATACGACAGGTAGCTGAAAGTCGGCCCATATTGCTGTTGATCTGGCACACCTGTAATTGTAGATACCTTGGCTGGATACATTGTTTCATGAAGGTGAAGTAGAAACTTTCTTCATCAGAATTTGCTTCTGCTGTAGGCCGATTTGAAGAAGGAAAAGAAACAAATGATTCATTCGTAGGCCTGTGTAGACCTACGTACGTACTTGTACAGACTCTAGCTGTCGATTTAGGGGAATGTCTGAAGTTTAGGAGCTATAGGTTCAAAGGGCGCTGAATCTAAAAGCCGAAGGACAGAAAAATTAAATGTTTTGCCCCAAAGATTGCTTTGGGTTTGAGCAGTCAACTATATAGGGTCATATACCTGATTTTCGATACGGATGACTTTCGAGGACTTTATTAGGTCAAAAGCATTTTTTGGCAATTATTACCAGACGACAGGACTGGAAGAAATAATTGAAAAAGGAAATAAGTGTCTGGGTGTCTCATAACCACGCTGATTGCATTATTGTTGATAGCCTAGCTATTGCATGGATGATGGCAAAAGGATCAGAACTTGGTTGAGGAGAGGTTAGGGTTAGGACAAGAGCGAAGACCTTTAGAGAATAATTACTTTTGATTCGTCAATCTACCGAGACTCAGTTGTACGTTACACCAGTACATTAAGTGTTTCTCTCTCGGGCACTCATGACTGTTGGTCCGAAGCTTCGCAATTCACTAGCTATAGTTCGATACCATCTGGCACTTCTTCAGTGTCACTCAGGTTTGAATGGAAGAGTCGCGTGTTCCAGTTTACTTACACACAATTTCCAGACGTTTGGTTTTTCTGACCTATCATTTTCGACCAGGATTATGATACTTTTAATATGTATAGTTTCAATTTAAAGGAACATCGATTGATGCCATTTGCATTATAACGACGATGCAATGGAAGTCATCTGATTAGATATCTAAGGGCACAACCATAGAGGAATATCATTTACAGAATTTGTCTTGTATGGTTCCAGCGGCAGCTTCTGCATCGGCGTTATAAAGCCAGTTTATTTATTACTAGCTGGATTACCCGGCGTTGCCCGGGGTTATAAGTTTCAATCCCTGCACCCCCACCACCCCCACCCAACACCCACCCCCCCCCACAACCCCCCCAAACCCACCACCCCCACCACCCCCACCCAACACCCCCCCACAACTCACCCCCACCCCCACCCACCACCACCACCAGCCCCCACCCACCACCCCACCACCACCACCACCCCACCCACCACCACCACCACCCCCCACCCCCCACCCCCCACCCCCACCACCCCCCACCCCCACCCCCCCACCCCCCCACCACCCCCTCCGCCACCCGCGCACCCCCCACCACCCACCACCACCACCCACCACCACCACCCCCAAATTGACTTACCAACAATAAATTTCTCTTCGATGTTTGTTACACGTGCATGCATCCAATGCAGTAATCCTAATGTCACTGCAGGGACTGCATCCAATGCAGTAAGCCTAATGTCACTGGAGGCACGGTAATTTTCCTATCGCTTGGGGCGATGTTTTGGCCTTTTTTCACCATGGTAGCGGTGAAAACGGGGGAAGCGAACCCCTCCACTGGGTGTCCGAAACCGAGGCCGACACAGTAGTGAAGGTTTCGAGTGAAAAGGTGCAAAATTGTAGAAGTTAAGCCCGGTCAAACAGACAGACAGACAGACACACACACACACACACACACACACACACACACACACACACACACACACACACACACACACACACACACACACACACACACACACACACACACACAGAAAGCTGGCTTTATTTATATAGATTTATTTATTCCGGATATTTCTATAGCGCCTCTCGAAGTCAACTACTAATCGATCAGAAGCGCTCCCGAATACAACATTTGATACTGTGCCGGAATTTTCACGCTGAAGCGCCACGAGCAATTGCGAGTGAAGGACTTGCCCAAGGTCCGTACGCAGCGGCTAGAGTGGGATTCGAACCTGCAACCCTCCGGTCACAAGGCGCCGAACTTACCACTGAGCCACCACGCTTCACTAGTTGAAAGGGTTAGGCAATAAGGATTACTTTGGGAATATAACCTATGGCGTTCCTTGAGCCTAACCTTTGAGGAGGTCTAATTCCATGCAAAAAATGTCATTGCAGTGTCAGAGGTTTGAAACCTGGGGTCATATGAACATTTTTGATTCATCTCATAAGGACAAGTTTTCTGGTTGTTGAGGCATTTACAGTATAAACTTCAGTCAACCGTTAGAGTTTTAAAACTAAACGTTAAGGCGATCATGTGAAATATATAATTTTACTACAACATGGCATTACGGGATTGCATATTGCTGCTTCAAATCAGCCCGACTTTTAGCCGGAGAAACGTGGTGAGTGATCTACTAAGTAAGATTACGAGTATGGCGTAGCATTTGAAAACACTTTCAATCAGCGTTTCTAGATTGATCCTGATCCCATCCACCTCATTCCAGCTGTGATATTCAGGAAAGCGGACCTGGTTCTTCGTAGGATATTTATGACTTGACGCATTATTCACGAATCAGCTGGTGTCGTGCGTTTAGTAATTTAGGTCGCACTTTAGAAATGACTCTTTGCGATTACGATTCTTCTAGGTAGATCAGAAAGTCTATCCGTTGTACTACATACCAATTCAGAAGAGCCATAGGCCTATATTCACACGTTTCGTCGGTAAAATGAAAACTTCGATTAAACTTTTTTGTAGACTTTCAAACCCACGTTTCTACCTTAAGATGGGGAGAAGCTTTCTGATCGTCGTGAACGTGTTGATCACAATTACTGTCGCATGTCGACGCCGTTGTAAGTGAACACAATGTTCTCTAGCTCAGTACATAATTATGGCCTCATACATCTGTAGCTCATGGATGATCATTTTGAAAGGATAGGAGAATTCTAGGCATCGTTAAAAGTTAATGAGATTTTCGATATAACATGCTATCTCTGACATGTCTTGTCGCACTAATTCTTAAACTCAAACTTCAACTTTTTCATTAACATATATACGTATGTGGCTCTGTTTTCTATTGTTTCTTAATCATAAAATTAATAGCATTACTTTTCCACATTTCAAGTCTTTATCATTTTGCTTGCCTTTCTGCAAATTTAATTTCATTTTAATGAAGTGTTCCATCTCTTGTTATTATTTCCCAAAAATGGTTTTACATTGGAGTATAATTTAGTATATTTCTTAACTGTTTTGAGCAATGTCGCTTCATCAGGTAAACAAAAGTGCATTTAGGGCCTACTAGGCTTTTATACATTATGCATGTTGTTGTGTATAGACACACCACCACCTGTTGATGAATGCGGATTTCAACTAAATTACACATTAGTTCATCGTTTTCCGGAGGGAAGCCCTGTCTACGGGGTCCAACCGATTGGTGAGGAAGTCTACGTTATTCGGGATTCATCGACTTACATCGAAGTCTATGACAGATACACCTTGCAACACAAGAGAAACATGAGCATAGAGCGCCTTCAAGGTCCTTACGATATGGTTCGGTCAAGATACGGCTCCTCTCCAGCGTCTCTCTTCATCGCCAGCTGGTTCAATGCAGTCAACTTGACTAAGGTTCAACCAGGTCAACCCGAACCCACCGTAGAGATGTGGTCTTTTCTGGAGAATAACTTGACCACTTTGGGTCTAACTGGGTCGAGTTTCTATACCGGAGCAAACATTCTCGTAACTGCAGCTGTGAGTCAAAAGGTGAAGGAATTCACTCCGGACGGAAATCTGGTGAGCGAGGTCACCGTCCGCAATATTTCGAGGCCACGCCAGAGCATCAAGATGGCGTTTAACCGCTACGCCGTCTGCCATGGCTACGGTCCACCACCTGAACTGCATCGTGTCTGTCTTGTGGACGGGAACGGAGGAGAAACGATCAAATGCTACGGTGGAGTTCGAGGTTCTGGAGTCGGTCAGCTGAACATACCAGGACGACTGGAGCTGAACAAGAAGAACTGCATCCTAGTCGCAGACACCGGAAACAAGAGAGTGGTCCTGTTAAACCAGAACCTCGAATACGTTCGAGATCTGATTGATGAAGATCTTGAGGGTCCTTACCGTCTGTTCTTTGATCATGAGCAAAACCTGCTATATGTGGCCGATAACACAGTCGACGCCAATGGGATTGCAGTCAGCGGTCGAGTTAAGGTGTTCAAGGTTTAATTAAATGAGACCCGATTGGTTTTAATTAATGTGAAAAATTGAGATTTCTATTAGCAGATAAGTTGAACGATTTTGAAACAGCTGTCAACATCTACAAGGCCTGATGGTTGTTGACTGTGTCTCTAAAATATGTTTAGTCCTCGCACAGAGTTAGCTACAAGTGAGCACCTGCAACGCATCCATTATAGAAAAGAATTTGGAACATTATGTAACTGAATTTATACGTTTAATTAAGCATACTTATTGTGATACTAACAAAAAACTGCAGATACTACTAAATATACGAATAAACTATATTATAACTAGCTGGCTACTTGTCAACTAACGATTTAATAAGACTGCTTTATTAGTAAAGGCTTCGCACCTTGAATGAATTTCGATCACAATTGTAGTTGTAAATGCTCACCTATGTAGAGCTTCTTCAACATAACTCATCAGAGGAGCCTCTGACCCTGACTAAACAAGACCAACATCGATTAGATTGGTCTTCAACCGCTTATGAAATAGGGTATATAGAAAGGAAAAGAGTTAACATAGGCCTATATAATATAAAGAGTAAAATGAATCGCTACAGAATGGATTTCATAAAGAATATGATGGACGATTTCGGCAGTGATAACCGACGCCTTCAAATTCCTTTTAGCCCATATGACATTTTAAATGTGTAGAGTCAGTATTGAGGTTCTCCGTAACAGTTCATTACTTGCCTGATATGTATTCTAAATACATGTGTTAAAACAGTAAATATTTGTGTGAATTATTGTATACTTTTATTATGCTGCAATGTTGATTAAGCTTATTACACAAACATATCATCAAATCCGCACTCTCAGCGCTCGTGAATAAGCTGGTGCCCTGCGCTTAGCTTTAGAATAGCGCTTTAGAAATTTCGAGATTACGATTAGAACTTCTTGCAAGCAGGCCCCTAAACATTCGTCCTAATTCCCATATAGGCCTTCATGGAACCCTCATGGAAATATGGGGACATATAACAGGATTTCTGCTTCTGCTTCCTTCCAAAAACATTTGTACTACATGGTTCTGCCCCTCTGCAAAGATTTCTGCAGACGGCTATGACTAGGCCTATAGAAGATTACAGGAACGGTCAAACCAGATGAGCTTGGAGTAGTCAGGGTTAAGTTTGGGGCGCATAGACAGACCATAGCATGATCATCAATTTCAGATGTGAAGTCTCTTTGTAGCATCTGCGACGGTGCGATCCAAGAAATGGGGGGGGGGATCTGTCAATGTGTGTGCCACTATTTTCGGGGGGGAAGGAACGGGAAGGGGGAAGAAGAGGGGGAAAAGGGACGTTGCTCCAATGACTTAGGGGGGATAGACGCCCCTGAACTGGAAGACAGTACTGGTGATTCCTTGGGACCCAGTGAATATACAGTTGTATGGACTGGTGGTAAAAGAGGCCAAAGGACGTGATCTTGATTGTTCTTAATAAATGCAAATGGAAATGTACGCGATTTTCTATAGCGACCGTATATGGCCTCGACCCTGCATTTTTCAATGAATTGATCGGGTGAGATCCTTCACCACCGCTGCCCGTTTGGAATAGGCCTAGGCTAGGCGCCACGCTGATGCATGCGCTTGTAAATGCAAATGTACATGTTTTTATATAGAGACCGTATGGCCTCGACTTTGCTCATTTTTCAATGAATTGATCGGGTGAGATCCTTCACCACCGCTGCCCGTTTGGAATAGGCTAGACGCCACGCCATTTAAGGTCCCAGTGCACGGACCGTGCTAGCCCGAGATTTAAATCTATGAAAAAAGCCACCTTCAGGAAGCGAACCGCGATCCGTATAGATGTAATAGATGTAAATAATCGGCAATCAACAAAATTCGCAAGCTAATTTATTGCAAACTGTTATGAGTTGCGACTTTGTCAGCTTGATTTTGAGAATAAACGAAATTGAATGATTGATTGATTGATTGATTGATTGATTGATTGATTGATTGATTGATTGATTGAGTCCTACTGAAAGTAACTTATAGAAGTCGCACTTTTATGCATGCAACCATGATTGTGGCAAGTTTAGCTAATTAAAATAGGCTTACAGTTGTTCATAACATTGTCATCGGTTTCACCACCGAAGCCAAATAGCGTGCTGTCGTATGTTTTGGAGGCAATTTTATGCCAAATATAGGGCCTACATAAAGTCTGAATGGGGTACTAGCTTACAGTTATAAATTCTTTATGATTGGACACTTGGTCTAAAAGATTCTTCACTGATGGGTTGTAACTTACATAGCGGCTTAAGTCTCTTACAATTCATTGTCGTTGTCGCAGACAGACCATGCAGAAGAACTTGCGTCTGTACCAGAATGCATCACCCGTCTGTACCAGAATGCATCACGCGTCCGATTTTGAATTTGGCCAGAGTGACCAATCTTCTTTCGTGCTTGATATCTTTTGGCATGATATGAGTAGTGGCATGCGCCGACTTGTAATTATCGGCGGCGGCTCACCGGATTTCTGGCGTGCATCGCGCATGTGAAAACTTAGTGCAACGTGTTTGGTGGCGTTAGGCCTAGTCGTTGTTCAAACCAGCGGGCGACTAGCCGTAATTGTTCAATGGCACGTAGAGCCTAAAGGAGTCCCTCTGGTTTTATCAGTGCACGTGGTCCTTAATTAAAGCAGAAAGGAATTAATTAATTAGACTTTTCCATTTCACAGTTTATTATAGCTGAATATGGAACAATTTGCACCAAAAATCAATTAAATATATATTAAACAACACTTAAGAACAATAACAGCAACGTTTGAGGCCTGCCATTATTATTAATATTGTTATTATTTATAGTATTATTTTCTTATTATGTGCAGGACATGCCTAAAATAAATTAATTCGTCTAATGTTGCATTTGATGAGTCAGATTGCATGCATACATACATACATAGAGCCTACATATATACATGAATGAATACATACATACAATGACAGCAGTGTTATAGAATCCTAATTTTGACAGAGAATGTATAATGCCATTGCACCCATTCGGCGGTCACTGAAGTCGTCGATGACACAGTGTAGGTTTATTGATTGAAGCTTTTATAGCATAATTTTTAACGCGTGTTTCGTGTGAGAGACCCGCATTTGATATCTACAATAATATAAGCACTGCCAAGCCTGGAATAGTGCTGTCATTCAGTCTGCTTTGTTGCTAAAAATACTCCGGTATACTCTAGTTCAAGATTTGTTTGCATGATGAATTCAACACATAATCTCTGATGAATGCAACACATAATCTCTGATGAATGCAACACATAATCTCTGATGAATGCAACACATAATCTCTTATGAATGCAACACATAATCTCTGATGAATGCAACACATAATCTCTGACGAATGCAACACATAATCTCTGATGAATGCAACGCATAATCTCTGATGAATGCAACACGTAATCTCTGATGAATGCAACACATAATCTCTGATGAATGCAACACATAATCTCTTATGAATGCAACACATAATCTCTGATGAATCCAACACATAATCTCTGATGAATGCAACACATAATCTCTGATGAATGCAACACATAATCTCTGATGAATGCAACACATAATCTCTGATGAATGCAACACATAATCTCTGACGAATGCAACACATAATCTCTGATGAATGCAACGCATAATCTCTGATGAATGCAACACATAATCTCTGATGAATGCAACACATAATCTCTGATGAATGCAACACGTAATCTCTGATGAATGCAACACATAATCTCTGATGAATGCAACACATAATCTCTGATGAATGCAACACATAATCTCTGATGAATGCAACACATGATCTCTGATGAATGCAACACATAATCTCTTATGAATGCAACACATAATCTCTGATGAATGCAACGCATAATCTCTGATGAATGCAACACGTAATCTCTGATGAATGCAACACATAATCTCTGATGAATGCAACACATAATCTCTTATGAATGCAACACATAATCTCTGATGAATCCAACACGTAATCTCTGATGAATGCAACACATAATCTCTGATGAATGCAACACATAATCTCTGATGAATGCAACACATAATCTCTGATGAATGCAACACATAATCTCTGTTAATGCGTTTCTTTAGCAATTTCTTTTTAAGCGTTCTTGTTCCAGAAAAGGCCAAATAAACACAAAATCATAAAACGCTTCACTTGGAATTATTAGAATTCAACAAGTAATACATCTACAAGTTTTATAAGCATTGCTCTGCAATCTGACGAAACAGCTCGACAATTCACAACCTTTTGTATGGTGGTCGCTTGATGCTGTTGGCAGGAACAGTGATGTCAAACACCATAAACCCTGGTTAGTTCTAGGAAGGGTGACCACCCAAAGAATACAACGCCATCTTATGCTTACTCAATACTCAGCCCCTCGTCCTTCCGAGGGGTCGGTATATGAGTCGACCACGCATGTCGAGCTATTAAAAGGCTATGCTTTCGTTGTTGTAATATTATTATGCCTCATCTGAGCGATGCTTTTATGTGTGATGCTTTCTGTAGAGTTAATATAAAGGCGTGTAAATATCTTTATCTTTCTTCATCTCTAAATTTATAGTTTTAATTCGCCATAAGGACAGTGTAACTAACAGAGTCAGGCTTCGAAAAGCGCTGAACATGTTTCCAACAATTCTCGTATCAGCAGCCTGTCGCTGGTCTTCAAGTAGGCCTATACCACAAACGAAAGAAAAGAAATTCTTTATTATAAATTATTTTGAACAATCTAAATAAGCAATAGTCAAATGGACGCATATATAGGCTATTCAATACTAGAAGTTAGCATACATGTACATACATACATGTATATATATATATTATATATATATATATATATATATATATATATATATATATATATATATATGCTAGTTCTAACACACAGGCTGCGTAACTCAAAGACGGAGACATTAGGCCCCTATTGACTATATACTATATATGCATATATATCATCATACTGTTGTGTAGAATCTTCTCTTAAGACAGGTTACATATACATATACATGTGCTATATATATATGCAGTTACATATATATATATATATATATATATATGCAGTTATATGTTTTATATATGTAGTCTGTCCATCCGTTACAATTATTCTTAATGCGTTTGGCATTAATCTCAATTGGCCGTCGAAAGATAAATGTTCCATTTTCGGATTTGTAATGAGTTGGGTTCTGGTAAAAATCTGGAGCTTCTCCCGTCACTAGACCAATGCCACTCTAGTTCTCTTATATCGGACGCTACAGACAAGTAGATCATGAGGTGGCGGAAGAATATTTCTGGGAAAACTGGTCAACTCAAAGGCAATCAAACCATAATTTATGCTGACGCACAAAAATCTATGAAATCTGATTTGTTATTAGTTGAGAGACACAACGTGTGCGCTTTTATCGTCATATTATCACCAGAACTTGCATGTTAAGTTGTTTTAGGATCTCAAATATAGTCTATTACTCCAAGTTGTTTTTCAAGGACATCTCAAGTGCACTGAGGCTAATTGCTCCCGAGTAGTGCTGTTGCTAAATAATAAACTGCATGCTTCAAATTACTCCTTTATATGTATGATGCATAATTTGTTCAATATTGTAACCTGATATTTGAGGTATTCCTAAGTTTACTTCATGGGTCCATGAATGCCTAAGCACAGTCTTAACGAATTTTGTGGAATAGTGGATTAGTCAACGTGTAATCGTAATCGTATACTCTCCGGCGTCCTTCTGTCATTTCAGGATTCCTTGGCTAAGTCTTACCCGACAAACGTATATAAGACCGTGTCTATAACCTGTGTTCAGATAATTGCCTCTGGTCCATATACTGAGCAGATACTGTGTTTAAAATCAGACTGATAGCATACGAAACTATGCATTGTAACGGATCCGAAGACATGACTGATAAGCAATCTTTGTTTCCATACACGTCAATGCTTATAGATAGATAGATCCTATAGAAGTGCCTTGCTTTGATCATCCCACGAACTAAAACTCTTGCGAGTAAATGATACTTTCAGTTTCTTGTCCACCTCTCTGGGTCTCTCTTCCAACTTCTCTTCGTTCAGTCCACTCATTAATGTGGTTTCGACCTCCAGACATAGACCTAATTCTATCAGAAGGCTTATACAACCACAAAGACTGTTTTTCTATCTCAACGGAATGACCTTGTGGCAACTGACCTGATTTTCGGCTTGATTTCTATGCGTCATAAGTCAGTGCCTAAAGGCTCCATAGCAAACAGTTGTTATACAACAATGAAGACATGTTGCCATTGTTCGTTAGACTTGCTTCGTTAGACTAACTGATCGTTTATGAAGCTGAAGGTTATCTGTAGGATTTACAGGGATTTGATCAGAAGTCATCCGCAAGAATCATAAAAAAATGGCATATTGTTACAAGGACAGGTCTTGTTAGTGTTTATACAATGATACATTATATGTAAATATGATGCAGAAATAAGACGATAAATGTATCAGTATAAATATATATCTGCCTGCGGCCGAATCTGAGACGTTGTGATGTACGATTTGGGGATCTTATTTATCTGGCGCTGCAGCAGAACTGAGGCACCAGCTGCGCGCATCTCGCCGCTTCTTCTGCCTCAGCAGCTATCTGCGTCCCTCCGAACGCGTCACTGCCCTCGCCGAATGTCGCGATTTACAGTTGAGGCAATCACTTAAATGTATTCCCTGATCCGTCCAGTTAAATCGTCTCTTCCTCTTCAAGTCGGCCATTTTTGTCTCGCGCTGCTTGCTTGCTTGCCCGTCTTTGTGTCTTTCTGCTCGCTTTGGTGGTTGGTCTTTCTGTCTGGCTTTCTGCTCGTCTACCAGTTTGTCTCTGTCTTACTGCTTTCCTGTGTCTCGGTTTAGGTCTTTCGATGCGTGTTTGTCTGAGTATGCTTTCCTCAGTGTCTCCGTACGTGCCTGTTCCTCTGTCTTCTCCTAGTGTTTTGGGTGTACGGTTGTCGCTCACTCACTGTTGTTATAGTCTTCTTGTTGTCTTTATATTAGTCCTATTCTTATAGGACTAATATTCTTATCTGTAGTCCGTCGAGACCTTTAGGGTCGCAGAGATGAAGTCATTACTTTCTTCCTTCTATCTCGACTAGAATTGCGAATGACTAGAAGCGTCTCACTTATTGTCTTTCGCCTTGGTCCTCGTGTGCGTCATCCAGCAGGACATTTGGTTGCGAGCAGAAAAGCAGCCCATAAATAATAGCAATATTAATCATATTAGGACATAAATGAGCTGATTTTCCGTTTTACGAATGAGAGGACATTAGTTTCTGGCTAGCGCGTTGTTACTTTATGGCAGCTTTTAACCTGTCTCTGTGAAATTCACAATCAAATCCGGAGGTTTTTGTAGCACTGACGAATGTATGACCAATATGTTGGTCAACTACGAACATGCAAATATGTCATTGCTTGAACTAAAGCAGTCCATTATGCTATTTGAACTGCAATGTTTGTTATGAACATTGCTTAAGCTGTGTAATTCGTCTCAGATCCAATTTATAATTTATAATTAAAAATTAAAAAATTATAAAAAAATGATAATAATAAAATTTTAAAATATATAAAAAATTAACTCAACCGATATTAGGTGTAATTAGGAACATAATAACATTCATCAGTTAGCAAGAAGCATTGCTCAGATAACTAGACACCAGTTGCAGGCTCGTGGACGCATGCAGACCCCAATCAATAGATTTCAAACTAGTTTACATGCGCCAACATACTCGGAATTTCTTAAACATGTCATATCGAGGATGAAGACCGACGATAGAAGATGTGATCGCTAAAGGTGGTGCATGGTTGTCTCATCGTCCAGCAACCCTCTCGTAGACGGACGGAACCTCTGGTACCGCCCTATCGAATCATACCTTTCTTCATGTTCATTTACTGTTTATTCCGCTGGTTACTCATCTTTGGGATGAACTCCCAAAAGATCTCCGCCAGGTTGCTCATCCTTATATCTCGCCAGTTAATTTAACCTCTCATTCGCTTGCACTCTCCTCCGCTGCTTTCCACTCACGGCTGAAAACCGAACTCTTCAAGCTATCCGATCCAGATTCTATTCCTGCGCCATCACACAACAACCATCATCACCGATCAGGGGCGTCTATCCCCCAAATCATTGGAGCAACTTCCCCTCCCCTCTTCTTCCCTTTTCTCCTCCCCCAATAATGATGGCACATACACTGACAGATCTCCCCCTTATTTTTTGGATGGAGCATTAGCTCCAAGGTTTCTGTGGAGTAGACGCCTCTGTCACCGATTACCACCCGCAGCACCATACGGAAATGCGCTTCATTGTGATCGACTGGTTGTCACCGAGACAACATATAAATAAAGCAGGAGACAAATTAGGATAACCAGTCAACAGACGTACAGAATCGACTCAAAACACAACATAATGTTATCGTAGCTAATCGGAACAAACGACTGAAATGGCGAGACGATTTTGAAGTATAATTAGTGCTGTAACAAATGTGGCTCTGTTTTCGAATGGATTGAGTCTATGGACTTTCTCATTAGTCGACGTGTTGTCTTTGGTCGGCAGGAGACGACGCTAACTCGTAAACGGTCGATCGATCACTGATATATCGTAAAGCTACTACCAAGGGACGAAGGAAACTGCTAAGACGAGTCCCCGTCTACAAGGTCACGTGTCGCTCGGACCACGAAATCAACGTACATTTCAGCACAAAGGTTAGAAGGTTCTTATATACAAGACTCCTCTTCCACATCTAAACCACGATTTGTTTCAACCATTCGTCCATTCGTCCTTTCATCCATTTCTTCCTTCCAGTCTTCCGTCCTTCTCTTACTTAATTTCCTTTCTCTTCATCTTTTCCTTTCTCCCTTACCTTCCTTCCTCAATCCGTCCGTCTTTCCCCAAACTTACTTCCTGCCTAACTCCCTTTCTTTCTTCACACCTCTCTAAGCAGAAAGGAACATTAGGGCAGAAATTCCTCAGTGCAAGTGTTGAGTGCCTGTGGAATTGTTTGGATGATAGCGCTGTCTCGGTGGAGACTTCCACAGCTTTTAAGAAGAGACTAGGATGGTTGGGCTATTAAGCATTCCAGGTTAACTTTCAGTGGCTGCAACGCAGATTGCTTTGTCTTCGCTGAACCATTTAAAACCCATGTTACGCTACGTCATGTCTTGTCATGTTAATGTTATATTTGAAGTTACTAATTAATAATTAATATTAATAATTTTCCGACCTTCCTCCCTTGAAACACTCCATCCCTCCGTCCTTGCCTTCTTCTCGCACTTTTTTCCGTCCTTCATCTTTTCCTCTCGCCATTAATTCCTTCTTCTCTCCTTCCGTCCATTTCTACCTCCAATATTTCATTCCTCCATCCGTTCTTTCCTTCCTTCCTCCCTTCAACCTTCGCTCATTTCCTTCCTCCGTCTTTGCGTCCATTCTTCCATCAAACTATGCATCATTAACACCATGCGGCCATCCAATCATTTGCCTCCTCCTCTTCCGTTCATCCATCTATCGATAAACTCACAAATCCGACATCCTGGCCTCCCGTCCATCCGTCCGTTCATTTGTCAATTTCTCTGCTTTCCGGATTACAAGTGCGGCCCGTGCCCTGCTACGTTCGCAGGCCTCGTAATGGCAACTTGCGGGACCTCAGACGACAAAGAAACCGACCCACCCCACCTGCAATGGGGCTGGACCTCCTCAAAGGCAGTCGTACATTCGTCCTCCCATGGATGGACGGAGACATCGACCGAGGTCATCCATCGCCCTGCCCTCAACTGCCTTTCCTTTAACTTCCAACGATTGCAGAGGTCAAGTCGTGAAGGTCGTACCGCCTAACTGGACAACGATGATCAATGCTAAGCCCACATCTAAAGACACGAACATCGCGCTATATATATACATATACACATACAATGCATACACCGTACACACAACACTATTCACATACATAATTATATTCCTGCGTACACATATTCAATAACACACAACATATAGACACTCATCAATGATTGCCACTTGATGCATACACTAAACATTAAGAAGTGCCAGGTATAGCCCTATGTTCATTGCAGCATATCCATAGTATACACAACAACAGTATGCTATTGTGTGTATCTAAGGCGACATACAAGGAGCCTCATAGCGCACAATGTATGTGCGCATGTAAAGCTATTTTGTTCGGACGCGCACTGTCGACTGATGTCGTCGTCGTTCCATCTCTCGTCCGTAGATGGCGTCTGCAACGCCGTCGTCTTCATCTCCGATCGCTGAAAGCGCGGAGAGATGCGGCTGATATTCTATTGAACATTTCATTCTCACTGTTGGGATGACGACGTCCCTTTGAACAGAGACGCACAGACAGTCACATAAGACACACGGTCAGACGGACAGACGAACAGAGGGACATAGGACGATAGAGATCCTGCCGTCTTCTTTTTGTTCCGGTGCCCTTGCACTCGTTTTGCTTTCTTCTCCAGTCGACTCGGTGCACGGCTGACACACGAGCATTTCTGTCTGATTGGAAAGGGCGAAACAGACAGACGTCGGTTGTCATGCAAGCGCTGTCCGCAGTCGATGTCCGTCTTCAGCAACACCAGCATCCCGTCTGCAGCATCATCTCCATCTGAGGAAGAAATAGAACGTCTCGATGAGAAGGGATCATTGACCTTAATTGATCCATAAAGTCTTATTCTAATCAACAAATGAGAGAGTTCAGCTACTGATACAACATCTCGTCGGTAAATATAGGAATTCCATCTTCTTCTTTAAACGTATATTTGTAAATATTTCATTCGCCTGAATATATCGTCTGCATTTCAACTGCAGTGAGATAGGCCTATATATTTAACACATTACAGTGGAATTACGCACTACAAAAATAATCAAGTGCGAGTCATTGTTGTCTAAAATTAGCTTAAATGATTCATTCTTTTTGTACCTGTATTTTGAATGGGTTTCTACAGAATTACAGCGCGGACAAGTAATCGAACTTGGGACATTGAATAATATTTTATATTTTGCTTTTATGTATTAGTAATGAAGGCAATGTAGGCTATCATTATTGTTCATGTTCTTCACATTTCTGTCAGTGAATTTGATGCCAATAAGCCCCACTCTGATGAGTCATATAATCCTCGTTGCTAAATTTGAGCATTGTATCAAAACCCATGATATTAGGCTGATTAAGCATTGTATCAAAACCCATGATATTAGCCTCCTGGTTAAAAATACCTTTCCTATTGTTGGACTAAATCTTCTTTTCTAATTTCGCTAGGATAATTAAATTAGAATTTACACCTTAATCCGTTCTTCTAGCATATCTATTGTTGACTTCATTGGTCTACTTCTACGAGTCCGTAAGCCAGTCTGGGTAAAATAATCAACTTTGATAGAGCCGATCTTTGTTGGCTCAATTCTTTGTTTGGTTAATTGCGCTATTCAATACGTCAAATATTACATGACACATTCAAAATGAGGTCAGTCGAGTCCTCTGCCTTAATTTACGGTAATCCTCTTTCCATTGTTATTCCCTTCTCTCTCCCTCGTAACCATTGCCATACAGCAATGCGCGAAGCCAAAACCCTGCGTCATCCTGGTCTCGCTGAATGAAAGACTTGCCTGTTTTTAACGTATAGGCCTATATATGCAGCAAGTAAGGAAATAATAAATGTGTTCATTGATATAGTAACTAAGTAAGTAAGTAAGTACTAAATAAGTAAGTAAGTAAGTAGCCTAAGTTTTAGAGTAGCGCGTTAGAAAATTGGAGTTTACGATTACGATTATGATTCTATGTCTCTTTCCCGTCCCCAGTCGCTACTCTCCTCAAGTTCTACAACCGATTCATATCATACACTGCTCGACTCTATAGAACGAACTTCCTCTGAATTCCGCATATCCTCCACCAATACCGCCACTCACTCAGCCTTCATCTGCCTCAGGCTGCTCTACTCATCACCCCATGGGCTTTCCACTATAAATTAAAGTCTCAACTCTTCCAGAATTCCTACCCTAATCCATCCGATTCTCTGCTCCAAGCCTTCTCGTCCTCAACGAAACCCGCCATGAGAGCTTCTCTAGCTCCTCTCGTTGGTCTCTCTGGCAGCCGAACATGAAACCTCCACATGGACATCGATCTCTGGACAAACCCTCTGATATGACGTAGCGCTCGTGAATAAGATGGTACTTTGAGCAAAGTTTTAGAGTAGCGCGTTAGAAAATTGGAGTTTACGATTACGATTATGATTCTAAGAAGAGTCGATGTTGTAGAATGAGATAGAGTCTCCTCGTCAACATTTAATTTTTTTGGCTTTATGCGTGGATAGAAAGCTGCATGGTGCAATAAGTAGGCATACATAAAGAGTAGCCTACTATATTGAACCGAATATTGTAAAATGGCTTTGCTATTCCAACATTAATAGTCTTTGAGCTTACAACGAACTAGACGTATCTTTCAGTGCGCATGTTCAAAACTGACCGTCCCAGGTTCATTCATCTAAGAACCAGTTTGCCAATATTCATCGAGAGCGTGTGACAAGCAGTGGAGGCCTAACAGTTATTTGATCTAACAAATAAACTTAATTAAATGTTCTCTGACTCTCTCTCCCTTCGCTTTCGTCATCAGACGGCCTTCCGAAGGCGGCTTATGAACGCACGAATACTCACAGTTTTTCCTTGTTATATCAAATAGACTGGTTTAGTCTTCTTTTGGGCCTAAGCCTATCACTGTCCACGAGCGTATGCATATATACACACAAACATACATATTGGTAACACATGCATGCACAAAACAAACAAACATTCATTCCTACAAACGTATATACTTACATGCAAACGTATATAGATACATACAAACAAGCACACATACACATATACATACATATATACATACATATATATGCAAGCGTACATACATAAACACACATACGCACATACATACATACATACATACATACATGCATACATACATACATACATACATACATACATACATACATACATACATACATACATACATACATACATACATACATACATACAAACAAACGAACGAGCATGCATAGTGTTTACTCGTGCTTTCCATGCATATTTCATGCAACTGAGTAGACGTAGCAACAGTGTTCACAGACATCGACACCCAAATCTTTCGGTCGAGGACTAAACAGGAAGACAGACAAAAGGTGATAACATACAGACATACAAAGAGCAGTTTACGAATAAACACAGTTGCAATTCTTGTCTCGCGCTGAAGAGAATGCGTCATGAAGCTTATCTCCAGCGAGCCTGGCGCGAATGTAAGGCCTTGAGCGGCGCATTGACTCTGTCCACGGGGACCAGTCAAGTCACCAAGAAGCCCAGATGCCTGACACCAAATCTCGTCATCAATAATCGCCCAAAGGCTCCGACCAGCAGCGCCTTTACAAATAGTCAAGTTAGAACACTCGTAAAATACCGGGCGACGCTTAATGTAATAGTAATAATAATAATGACGATGATTTAGAGTGTCTTGGTGTGTTGCATTGTAGGAATCGACTCTGGAGTGGGTAGTGTGTGAGAAAGTGTGTCTGTCTGTCTCTCTCTGTCTCTCTCCGTGCGTGTGTTAGTCACGGAGGTTAAGTATGGCAACGACTCCACGAATGACTCGTTCGTTTAATTGGACGATACAATCTTGAAGTCACAGGCGTTCCGTTTCCAGGCGAAGCCAAGACATGGAAGAATTCTAAAATGGACCTTCGACAGCTGAAGATCTGGAAAAGAGAAAGCAAACCGGAAGCAGTACTGCGCAGTCCAAGTTCAGATTCAGGGTATTCAGACGTCCCAAGTAAACCGTTGACCACGAATACCATCGGAAGGCTACGTCTCCAAAAGAAGATCCCTCTACCACAACCCAACTTACCTAGCGCCGCCAACCAGCCACAACCGGGAAAGGCCGCTAAAAGCGGAGCCGACGGAAAAGGTAGAGGAACAGCATGCACCCATCCTGACTTCACTCCGGAAAAGACGAAAGGCGTCGAAATGGAGAAATTGTTTGGATTTGCAAAAACCGGAAATCTGGCTGGTATTCAGTCCATCTTGACTGCGGACAGATGTGACGTCAACGCAAAAGACTCCGTAAGTTCTAACATTATTTATCAACTAGAACAGAAACCGTTTGTGACGTAGCTTTTTTGTCGACAGACACACGCTCTATGGATATTATATGTATAGATGAAATTTTCGTGTTGCTGTTGAGTTGCAGTTTAGTTTTATAACCATTGCATCTTATTATTGATTTCATATAGCGCCTTCTCAGAATTAAACAATTCAGAGGCGTACGCGAGTGCAAACGAATGACGATCGCAGTATATAGACTCAGTGAAGCTGGTTTTAATTAGCCTCATCATCCTCCCCTCGGATACTAATGTTTGAGATTTCTGTTCCTTCTGCGCCCCCTATTCCCCTCAGCTATAATGAGTACACTGACAATACACTGTCGGTGGGAAGATGAGACGGCGAGGGAGAGGACTGGCCCATCGCCCTCATATGCCGAAGCTAAGAAAATGAAGTCGCTAGCACTTCATACCTATGGCTGCCTCAGAGCTAGTAGCCTAAGGGACTGATAAAAAAAACATACTCATGTAGCCAAATATGAGCTAAGGATTAGCCTAATGGTATCTGTTGACTTGAAGTCCACCACTGTTAGAGGCATAGGGCCTACTAGCCGCGCCTCAGATTCACATTTCGAATTTCTGTCTTAACTTTCTGCTAGTTAAGCAAATGAGGGTATGTATACTGTATAGGCCTAACGATAACATATTAGGAAAAAATCACCTGCAAGTAGGACCTAAATCATGACCGAACTACAGGTCAAACTTTTTACACGCAGGCCTTTATATAAATGCCTATATGAATAAACATATTTAAACTCTAGATGAGTGCGGTGGGAGCAGTTGACCAGGACTTGACCTCTATTGGGGCCTTGCTCCGATTCTGTCTTTCATAGCCTACTTGTTTTGGCCGGTGATTCACCACCGATGAATATGCAACGGACCGAACTTGGCTATTGTCTCATTATAATTAATACACCAATATAAATGTTTACGGGGAAGAAAAATCTCTTTCAAATATGCTGGGGCAGATAGTCCAATTACGAAGATCTTCTATCGGAAGCAAGTGCAGCGTTGGTACAGGTGAAGACCGATTGGAACTGCCGTCTTCTGAACTTTAGCAGTCCTGCTAGGATGGTGTTTACAATAGTCAATGGGCGAATGAATGAATGAACTAGAGCATTGATTAATTGAACAAAATGTTACACCGTATGACCCAGGGATCTGACGCGACTGATAGAAGGAGGTTCTGCAAAACCAAATGGCGTGGTCAATCATTGATAAGTCACCGTCTAAAAGCACGCCGAAGCTGATCCAGGTGGGCTACGATCTGAGTCAGTAGACGAAAGTTCTCAACGAAAGCATTTCTTATCACGGATCGCGTACAGACAGACATCGGTAAAATGGACTGAAGATTAAGAGAATAGACCAGATGAAGATTGTTTCGATAATCAGCATTCTATGATTTCAGGGATATTTTGTTCAGACGAAACTTATTTAC